>CM034155.1:326246756-327446756 GCA_019776745.2 Taxus chinensis | reverse complement strand
AATATGATCAATAATCTACTTATTCATAGTAGAGTGTGCACGAATGCACCATACTCATACAGACTACTGATTCTTCAAAATTTTTGAAACTTAAAGAGGATTTATAGATCAAGTATAAAGATAAATCAACAAGTTTACGGAATTTTTAGCATCTTTGCAACATATCGGATGTCATTTTTGAGGAGGAGAATGAGAAGGAATAGTTTTGGGAAAAACAAAAAAATGCAGTTGAGTGTGAATAACACCATTGTGCTACATGGATGGATATTGTTACATTATTAGAGATTTATAATAATGCACAAGGACTAAAAATTGATGATGCAAATATTCATGAACAACAATATTTCATTTAAGATGAAACTAAATTATCAAGAGGGATGGTCAATCTGGATAATGTGGAAGAATTTGACAGTATTGCTAAAACATCAGTCATAAAAGTTATGGTACAATACCATGAAGAGGCTCAACACATTTTATATAAGTTTCAGACTGTGAAAGAAAATAAACAACAACATGGAGGGTAAAAACATCCTTTAGATGAGCCTCAAAATCAACTCAGAAATAGAAAAGAAGTCATAGAAATAGTGCAGATTAGGAAAAGATTTTTCCCAGCTATTTGAAGGCCATGTCCCATTCGGTGCCTTATGGGTTCACAAAAAGTTACATCAGTACAAGATTTCATGCTTGTATCAGGACCTAAAAATGAGCATCAGATCCTCAAGAATCAGTTCTAAAGCCCCTCAGAACAATTTACAGACCAGTTAGAAAGATTCTTCACTTTTTGGGATTATATTTGGAACAAATTCAAGGTACACATCTCATATTTAGTTCTATCATATTACTAGTTTTACAATTTGACTTCATTTCCTCTATTTTTGAGAAAAGGAAGCTACTTTTCGGACCCTTCTTCTTCCCCACATGATCACCATAAATGTTGACAATTTTTACAGTTATGAAAAAATGGGAAACTAAAAACTTTTTTTTCAATGGAAGGCATTGATGAATGAACCTAACTAAGGGGAAGACATCTAGTTTCTTAAAGGTTTTAAGTTTACGTAAGTGGATCAAAAAATCAAAATACAACTATGTGTGTGGTTGCTGAGTGCAACATTTCACTTATGGTGCTATTTTGTGTTCACCTTAATCAAGGTTACACAAAATCTCTAAGGAAATAATGTACATCCTTGAGGAAGCCGGAAATAACTGCAGACCTGAGGAGTTGGAATAAAAAACAAGAAGCATAGTTTCTGTTAGCATGGCTAAGAGTTCATTATTAAGTTACACGTACATAATGTTTCATTATTTATTTATGGTTAAATGTTATTAATCATGTCATTGAGTTGTTGATTTTGTTATACAATAATATGTATCATAAAAGGATGAATTCTGAAAGAAGTATTCAACTCAGTTATAGAAACTAATTTCATTTATTCATGAATAAATTCAATGCTTCCCATATAATCCGTGGGATGTAACTTATGTTTACTCAAGTTAAGAGGTACATATATATAAAGCTAAAAAAAATATTAAAGGTACAACCCATAATTGTCTTGGGTTCTCATTTTCTACCTTCTTATGTATCTCTGTTGTTAGTGTAGCTTCATCTTCAACTCTTCCTTTGAATTTCAACAGCACATTTACCTATGATCAGAAAACAAAATCTATTAGAGCTCCAAGTTTTAAACCTTGAATATTGTGTTATCAATTTTAGGCAAATGAATCTCTTAAATTAAGGAGACATAAGGTACATGAACTAGATACAGAAATGAATAGTATCATCTTGCAAAGGCCCGTGGGATATTCACATCATCGATTACATGTACAAGAATGAAATTTTTACAAATGTGGAGAATGTAAAATATTACGGAATTCTATGTATGCAAGTAAGAGTTTAAGTTTTTTCAGAAAAAATTACAATTACAGATTAACAGATCTATAACAACCTCCTTTGCATATAATTATGAAAAGTTTCAATCATAAACTTTCATAACTAACATAAGAAAATGGGTTGCACTCATCAAATTCCATGCTCCAATAGTTTTCAAAAATGAGAAGAAGGTACAGGTCTATTGTTCCATGATAATGAGCTTGGTAAATGCATTTACCAACTTTCAGTGAAGGGATATTACAAATCATAAATCAGGACCATAAATCTGTAATCTGTAAAGGAGTACTAAGCTAGGTAATTTACAAGAAGAGTCGGTTCAAGATGCAATTGGGCTACAAGCTATTATGGAGATAGAAAGTATATCTGAAACAAAATATAGAATGCATATACCAAAAGTGCAATTGAAAAATTATATCATCATCTACATTCAAGGAATAAAAGTGCTCATCGATATAAAAATTATCAAATCTTAATACTAGTAGAAACAATTATGTTAAGAACCCATAAGAAAGAAAATAGATAGTTGAACGTCTCATGCACCTTGACAAATTCAAGAAATAGTTTTCCAACTGTAGTTTCAGATGGCATGAAAACCATATCAGAATACATTAGAGAGCTTTGAAATATTGAAAGAAATATAATGCATGACATTCTAGATTACAAGCTTTTATTGTTTTCTAGAAAACTGAGTATCTGCTGGTTACTATCATGGTAGAATGGGTGATCAAAGCTTCTCAACTCAATTTAAAAAATCAACATGCCAATGCTGAGCTACAGAACCAAGTAAATGATGCATTGCAGCCACGTGAAAAGTAATTTTGATTACAAATTTGCATTGATGAAACAATCAATATAGGAAGTACAAAGTTCAAGTTTCAAATATACAATTATCCCAATAACAATTTTCTAGATATATATAGTCTCGATGGTTTCCTTTTTATACAAACCAGATGCTCTCAAAAGAAGAACTTTCAGAATACAATGGTGTAAGAAATCAGATTTGATCAAACTGCAATAAGAGACAATGAGAATTTGCAATAGGCCAGGATGAGAGTTACAGAATTTGAGTCAAAGGGGAACAATAAGAATCAATAAGATTGCTAAAATTATCGCAATATCAATGTTTCAATGGTTCTCAACATATACCATGAAACTAAAGCAAACCAATTTCACGTTTGTGCATACTTATTTATATCTATCTAGGTATTGCAAACCTTGCATAAGAGGGAGTAAAAAAAAGTGACATCTCCAACTTGTAATGAAGAGCAATTTAAAGATACAATCGTCAAGAAATAACTAATCAAGAATTTTATTCAAATCATGGATTTACAAATGCAACAAAATGATATCAGTTATGGAATTTTTTTATTAGATTTGTTGAGAGGAGAGAACGTTGTGAATAGCGACTCAAATTGATCCAGTTGGTAATGTTACTCTTGGATCTCACACTGCATACAATGTAATTATTTTAAAGAAGCATGAAGAGCCATGAGAAATACAAATTTCTAGGGCAAGTTTTCAAAACAGAGCTTCATATGTTGTTAAAACAAGGAAAGTCAAATTTCCCATAGTAAAATATTCCACAAAGAATATGAAAACTGATCTTAAGTATCAAACCAGTGAAACATTGCAGGTATAGTAAAGTAAACATCCAATACTATGATAGTCAAGCTACTCGGATCAACCTACAATGATATATTTTTAGAAAGTGAAAGAAGATCCAAAACCGCAAGCATAGATCTTTACAAATGCAAAATCTCAAATAGAAATACTTCGAGCATGAACCCCAAAAACTGGTAAAACCTCAATAACAAGTTATCTAGGAGCATGAAGTCTAGAATGGTGTCCAAATAGCAGTTGGGTATGAAATAGTAGATTTTACTTTCACCCAAATTTGCAACAAAAGTACAAATAGAAACAAAGCCCAAATCAAGATAGTAACAAATTAGAAGTATTTTTGGTTCAAACAAAATCCATTTTAAGTACAACCCAGGTAAAAAATTCTTAGCCATTGAGCCACGGAAAAATGCAAAGATCTAAACAAGAAATGGCTCATTTATGGTACAAGTTAACAAACCATGACATAATTATAGAGAAGCAAGTTATTACAGAGATATAAACTCAGAAAGGCAGCCACGATGAAAAATAAACAAAGCATCAAACCCTTAATGTCAAATCATTACCAGTGCATGTCAAATCATTACCAAGTGCACAGGTTTTCAATAGACTAGAGAAAAAATCTAAAGCATGAATAAGCAACAGTGAGCCGTGAGGTCTGATCCCCAAAAATCAAATACAAAATTAACAAAATCTCAAAGCAAAGGAATGAACAGAGAACCCCTCAAGGTCGAATCATAGCTAATTAGTATGACGAGAAGATACACATAAGCAAAAACACATACCACGTAGATGATCTCTCCCAGAAATGAAAGTAGTGACTAAAACCCTCAAGTTTTAAGCTAATGGCATTTTCCAAGATCTCTATAAGGAATAAGTCATGATAGCCATTCAAAAATAGAGGCCAAACTGAGCTCGAAGATTTTCTTTCATGGTAACCACCTCTCAAACACTTCACAGAAGAGCTCTGTGATTCCCATATTTAACACACTGGATTACAACAATAAAAATAAAAGAATAAATATTTTTTTAACTCACATTGTAGTTCACATGACACTACACGGGATCAGTTATTCCAATGCAAAACACATGATCTGCTTGCACAAACACTATCCCACATAGGTAATATGAAAACATGTGACACACATCAAGGCCATTTTTTTATGACAAGATACAACATAATGATTCAACTATATTATGAATCTCGTATGGGAAACATCTAGGACATCACTTTCCTGGTTTACATATTTATTACATTCATATTTCGTTATTTACCATATTGCTTGGAACTAACTTATCAATTATTTTATAATTAAACGACATTATTTCTGCTTTATTTAACATTTCATTTCTAGTAATCCCATCTATTTTTTCTTTTTTCCCTAGTCACACCTGAATGTTGTAACCTGGTTATTGGTATGAACATATGTACATACAGGCTCCTTTTAGTATTTATGCCAAGGATTCATTTTCTAATTTGCATGTTCGATTGAGTTTTCCATTTATATTGGTTGCAACAAGGGAGGTTCTCATGAAGGAAAGGAATTTTATTGATTCTAAAGTCGATACGTTTCACGTTCTTTTCATATTGGCATTTAATTTTTAAAGCTAGTCTATTTTGTTTTAGGTTATGGCAACTAAGCATGTATCCCATCTACTTTACTAAATTTCTTAGGCATCAAGGTACTAATGTTATTAATTTTTTCCCTCAAGAAAAATTGGACAAATTGGATATTACACGCAGTGTAATGGAGGATTTGGTTCACTCATGGAGACCTAGGTTTTGGAGTTGAGCAAATAAGTTTGAAGCATGCCCAAGAAAAGTGCAGAGATTTTAGGAAAAGAAGAAGTCTGAAATTCAAGTTTCGTACTTCAGAGGTTGAGTGTTTTGGGGACTTAGCAAGGAGAAAAGTTTTTAAAACCTAAAACTCCAAAAGTCTGAAATTTCAGACTTTCGGGTTTCAAAACTCTCGTAGTGTGAATTTGGAAAAATGGAGGAAAATTTATGAAACCTAAAACTCCAAAAATTTGATATTTTAGAATTTTGGGTTTCAAAATATCAGGGTTTCAAACTTTAAAGTGAGCAAAATATCTGAAAGTTTCAGGGTTTCAGAGGTTCGGGATTCGGGGTTTCGGAGTCTCAGGTGGTAAAATTGGAAAAGTGACCAAAAATGTCTGAAATCCTGAAAGTTTGAATCCTAAAAGTGTTCAGATTTTAGAAGTCAACATAGCTTTTGGGGTCAACGCAACGATAATTTCAGGTTTCAGAGTTTCATAACTTTAGGTTTTGGGATTTCAAAACTCTCGAGGTGATTTCAGTGATGAACAATGAAAACATTTTGAAAAGGTAAAATGTCTGAAAATCTGAAATTTCAGACTGTCAGGTTTCAGGGTCTCAAAGGTTCGGGTTTCAGACTTTTAGAACTCTCAAGAAAAATTTGGCAAATGAATAGTGTCTCAATCTCAGAAATGGAATTGTCTGGAAGTCCAAATTTTGGGATTTCAGAGGTAGCATGCATTTCAGACTCCAAAAAATGACCTAGCCAACCACCCGCCATTTTTTTAGAATGACACCTCGACCTTTAGATGGCCATAACTTTTGGATGGGAGCTCATATTTTTACAAGAAATGACTTTTTGGAAATCTCTCAGCATCTGCTATATAACTTCTCAAATTTATTCAAAATTAAGAAATACAGTCCATTTTTTAGGGTGTTAAATTTCTCACATACCAAAATAATGAAGTATGTACTTCCTTTCTTGCCCAACAAGGAACAACACATGGAGCCATGGGTTTTACAGTAGAACCCATCATTGTTGTAGGTGAATTCAATGCATTTTTGGGTGGTTGAAGTAGGATTTTGGATTCTTCTCATCTCCTTCTCTTATTCTTTCTATATATTGTAAGGAGGGACATATTTCTAAAGGTTGGACATTTTTATTTACACCCTCCCTTCTTCTCTTTCTAATAGTGAATTTATGGAGTCCAAACCTCCCATTCTAGTTGTAATTTAAGTTTTTTGCCTCTTGGCCATTTTAATGAATTATATCAAATCTTTGGAGCAATAATATATGTTTGTGCAAGATTTCAAACCTTTCTTGTGTTCATTACATTCTCCTAGTCTCTCATTGCAATCTTGGTTATTTGTGCATGGTGGTTGTATTACTTTTTTATGGTTTGTGTTTAAAGGAAAAGAAACTATTCAACATTCCTTTGGTTGATCACCTATGTTAGTTTAGTTTTATTTTATTTCATCTTCTTAACCTTGTCTTCTTGGCAAGTTAGAGTAGGTTTTAGATAAGATCCTCTATAATTTGAATGTGTGCATTTGAACAGAGGAATAAGAACCAGCCTACATCCAGAGAGATTTTCCGATTTCAAATTTCCACACTTTGGGAAATGATCCATGTTATGCAATCACACTGAGAGTGTCAATCCATTGAGTTGAAAACATATAGGGTTGTTGTGATAACACATCAACAACTAACGTGTATGATCTCACACTCCACCAGGTTTGGATTCATGAACAATTAAGCATTAGTTGTGTGTTATAATGAGATATTTGATTATTAATTTTACACACCTTACTAGGGTCGCAACTAGAGTCATTGTACACCCTTATATAAAAATTAATCTGGTAACTCTAAGGACATTCGATACTTTTTTTCAAGTGGATGCTCTTGTTTAAGAGAGGTTCAAAGGATTTAGACTATAATTTTAATGTGTAGGTATCTAAAACATAGGGCCCGATTGAATCAATTACATCATCTTAAAAATATTTCACTTAATTTGATTTATTGAGTGTATTGAAATTTGTTGAGTAACCCATTTGACAATAAGGAAATTTTCATGCTCATGAGCCTACTAGCTCTCATCCTAGGGGATTTCCTCAAGGACATGATTACCTAGTTTTAGAACGTATATTCAGTACGCATTAGGAAAAGTGGGGAAACAACAGGGAGTACTCCTTCATTTAAATGATTATGGTTCACACCGGGGATCACACATTATGAATTTATTCCCTCACCACAAGATTGTTTAAACACATTATATGAATGATCTAAAATTTTATTTTATCCTAGCACACCATATTATGGTTACCTATTCGTAACTAATCATAAATTAAAATGTGGTTAAGTTTCACGTTATAAATATTAGTATTACACCACAGAAGTGAAATAATAAAATAAATTGGGTATCGATTTCATTATGATTCCACTCATACAGGTGACTTCCAAGGTTATTTAGTGATCTTTCCCACCCACACTCTTAACTTTACATGTGTTCTCGACCAAAAGGATCTTACATTATGTTTGGGGTTTGGTTACTCATAGATTAATTCCTAAGGATAAAATATTCTCCTTACTACCATATGATTACCAATCCTAAAAGAGAACCATATACTTTAGATAATGTTTGATCGTGTCTTCATAATCATCTAGTTCATGAAAATGTCACTAAGAATATAGGCTATGACTACAACTCACATTTGGGCTCTTATATACATAACCTAAGAGATGGTATCAAGTGTAAACATATAAGTTCATTTTAAGGTCTGAGTCTTCCATACTAGAAGAAAATCACAACATTAAGGGTAGTTATACATGAGTTTTAAACTAGGGTTTATTATTTCGTTTAAATCTCTTTATTACATTTTGAGGTTAAGAAACACAACAAACAAATTTTTCATCATCAATTGCACACTAGAATTGCACTATAACCTATTAAATTTAATTTCATTTAACATGTATATATTTAATGTTTATAATACAAATTTGGGGATCAAAATAATAGCCATGTTTAGATGAACATTTCCCTTAAACACTAACATCTTAAAATTATTACAAAAATTTAATAATAACCTTTTAATACTTCACAAAATATTGAATTATCCTCTATGATTTCACCTAACATATACACCCAATTTCCTTTTACCATATGTAAATCTAAATCAAAGAACATCTATAGTTAAAAGCACATTTCCAAAGCACCCCTAAAACTAACATCTCATAATATTACAAATTTCCAAAAAAGAGTCCTTACTATAACAAAGCAATGCATATATACATTTTTTTCATTAACATACGTAAATTACAATAATCCACATTTAATTACAACCTCTTCATTTCTCCATCTTTACTTGCATCCTGCAAAACCATGTGAGGATAAAATCAAGGATAAATCATTGGCATGACATCCACCTAGATCTAGCATAATTAAAAAATTTAGTTTCCCACTTACATAATAATAATAATAATAATTTTCATTCAAAAGATCAGGGTTAGACACATATATTTATTTCATTTCATTTCACTTCATTTTGTAACCAAGGAGAGAGAGAAAGGTAAGGAAGAGAGAGAAAGACTATTTTCCAAAAGTTAAATTTCACACAACAAGCCACAAGATAGAGTTCCAAAAATTTATTTACTAGTGTCAACAAGTTTCCATGGTGGTTTGGTAACCCGACGGGGTCCTACAACTTTACATTTTTTTACATTTTCCTACTAGATGCAAAAATGTTTAATTTAGGCTCGAAGGCTAATAAACCACATATAAACATTGACATCCAATGAGCAAAAACACCATGGTTTGACCTCTACATGTCCTTCTATACACAAATAATCACAGGAACTTACGTAATTCAAAACTGGTGAATGATTTACGATTGGCGGCTATTTTTTCGAGGCCATCAGTCATAATTAGGCTAGTTACAAAAGATAAAAATTTATCTCAAGGGCTCAGTAAAGCACATCCAAAATTAATGTTTGGTGGATGAACACACAAGGAGAAATTTCCTTCAAGTTCCCCTATATATGGAGAAATAATCAAAGTCAATGAGAATGAGAACTGGAAAACGGGTTTCAAATGGCACTGAGTTTTCTACAGCCACTAGTCATAATTGGTCCAGTTTGTCTTAGTCAAATTCCAACCCGAGGTCTACAAGATACCTTTTCGAAACTATCAAGAATAGTTTTTTCCCCAAAATTAAGGATACAAGTAATTGTCTAGTAAAAATACTAGAGGTTTGTGAAGGTAGATAGGCATTTCGTTGCTCAGGATGCAAACAATGGATCAACATGAAAGCCAAGTTTTCAGTTTTAATAGCTTCCTAAAACTACAAAATGGGATAAGCGGGCTTCTATGGGAGTGGTGAATGGAGTACGAACACTTGATTGAGGCTGATTTAAGGCTTGACCCGACTCCCCACATAGCAAGGAACAAGGATAAAAGTTCATTTCTCTTTTACGAGGTCAAGAATGTCTTTTGCTAGTGTTGAATTATTGCGTTATTTTTTTTCTAAATTTACAAGGTGGAAAAAAAATAGTTATTTTATTGACGAATCATCTAACACTCACCAATACTGGTGAACATGAGCATCCAATTTTGATACCTTATATAACAACATATAAGATTGTGGAACCAACATAGATGACGATCAAATTATACGTCGGTAAGATAAATCCTCAAGAGGAGTTTTCTTGTTTCGCACTAATCTCTTAATTATAATATACAATTGTATCATATCTAATGGTTTCATATTTTTATTTTATTGTAAATGGATAACCAAATTATATGAAAATTATAAGAGATTAAGGTAAGGAAGAACATGCCTAGTACTTAGCGTCTGTAGAGCAAGTGGTGCTCCAAGTGGGTTTGCCCACATTTCGCAAAGCGCCAACTCTCTTTTAATATTCCACCAAATAGTTTGTATGTAACAACAACTCCACCATTTCTCATTTTCTTGAAATATTATTCAAAATAGGGATATCCCTGATGAAAGATGGATACACGAGAACCGATGTAGAAACAATGCACCACAACGAAGTTTCACTCTGATCGTAAGATCGTAGCTCCAACATAATAAGAAAGATTTGAACAATGGAAAGAATATGAAAATAAGAAAATAGGTCTGCTCATGATCATAAATCGAAAAAAGGAAGTACAAATAGGGGTGTTGTGTAACCCCCATGCCTAAACAAGGAAAGTAACTCCTATGACACCACTGACACATATGACGTGACTAACACATATGACGCCAATTAAGGAGGAGTTACAATTCCAAATCAGGAATGTAACTCCTATGACACACTGGCGTAAATGACAATGAAATATTCTATGACAGATTCTGACACTTGTCATTTGAATCGCTAATATATATGAATCTCACAAGGTGAGATGACTCACCATGTGATGTGGATGATGACTAGGCAAGTCTTACACACCAACACCCGCCCTTCATCGAAGTCGAGGTAGAGGTCATGGTAAGACAGAATAGAAAAGAAGACTCCCCTAGGCAACTAAGAAAGATGTGCCAATGGGCCCCAACAACTAAAGGCCTGATAAGGTGCCCATATACAAACAACATCTTTGTGGAAGGAAAAACATGAGGAGAAGAGGGAGATGAGAGGGATGCAGAAGATGTCATGGACAGATTTGAACTATGAAACTCTAAGAAGTCTCCAAGAATAATGTCAATGACGAGATCCTCTTCCTCTAGACTGAAGAAGATCCATCCACACCGAACTATATGCCTACCCTTAGGAAGGACAGAAATGACATGCTATAATTCTACCCACTCCGTGAAGGAAACTGAAGGCATCAACAGGAAGAACTCTGAGTCTAGTCCACGAAAGTGTGACATAGGTCTAGCAAGTGAGTGTAAAGGAACTGAAGGTAATGTCACGATTGTAGAATTGTCATAGTATGAAGGATGAATACATGTAGAAAGGGCGTCCAACTGATGTGAAGGTAACAAAACATCACCCACAACAAAAAATGGATCCACAAGAAAGGATGGATCAATGAAGGTCTCCGGAAAAGTGGAAGTTATAAGAGTCCTAGAAGGGGCACTCCCAAAAATGAAGATGCTGAAATCCTCTAAAATACCTATAGATGGATGAGGAACCTATACTAAATCACAAGTGTACTCTACAAAAAGATGACTAAGATCAGGTAGATACTTGTCCCAATGAAGGGGATCAACAAACAGAAGAGTGATGTCAAATAGTTATGATTCATCCAATGAAGGTAGAGGAGTGAAAGGGGCCTCACACACTGAACATGGAAAAGAGGCGAGTGTGATGATTGTATGAGACTGTATATGAAACTGCTCAATATCTTATGAGATGTGGGATATGACAACACTCTCTAGAATAGTGAGACAAGGAGGAGAATAATCCTCTGTAGTACTCTCAACATTAGAACTGGGTGCACAATCCTCGTCATCAGAAGTATAACCAAGCGAGTCTGTGTCAGTAGAAATTTCGTCACATAAAGAAATATGTGTGGGTGGAACTTCTTAAGAAAAGTATCGGTGAACTCACTTTCCTCCGTGGATGCAAGTTTATCATCATATCCATAAGCAGATGAAGGAGGATCAATGTCTCCATGAAAATTTTGAATCAAAGTCCAAGCTTGGTGCATAGACTCTGTGAACTCTATTCGACATTAAAGGTCCTCCGGTATAGTAAGACAAAGAAGGTCATATGGCATGTCATTCTCGCTCAACCAATTTTGGTGATGAATGATGTCAATAGGTTTAGGTGTCATCCCAGAAGATGTGGTAACAAGTTGTACATAATGCAATGATCAAGTATTCCATTCTTCCATTGTAGGTAGTTTCTTGGTCCTAGTTCAACAATGGAGTGATGAAATTCAATGTCCATGATGAGAGGAGCCTCCAAAGAATACTAGTTTAACACCCCCTTTTTTGGTAATTTATATTTTAGTGTGTTGATTACAATCAGATGTGAATGTGTGTTGAGAACCAATCTGTCACTCACCTTGCAATCAGCGTAATAATGCATAAGAGTGGAGACCACAATCAAGGTTCGTTGAGCACAATAATTTAGCACCGCAAGAAAGCACAAGAACGAGTGAAAACAAGAAGGGGAAGAGAATGCGTTATGAGAAATGGCATCTCACATCACATGAAAAAACATCTTTTTTATAAGACTGTGGTGGACATGCTCACAAGTCCACAAGCAATAAAAGGGATAGTACAAAGCTCAAGATGATTTGAAATGAGCCGACACAAGTAATACAATGACACCCCCCAGAATGCGCTACTTTATAAAATAGTGAATTTACAAAATTGATAATCCCATCATCTAGTGTGTGAAAAAACATGCAACTTTGACTAAAGAAGTTATCAAAACTGAGCAACGAGTAAAAATTTATAGCAAAAAAATGATTCCCGCAACTAATGGAAAACACCAATAATCCCTACAAACAGATTAAAAAGTTCCCTAAACGCATGCAAAGGGTGTCGTATGTATGCTCATTCGAAATGGCATAAAATTTTACATAGGATTTTTTTTTAATTGTGAGGGGTGATTATCCTCCTGCCAACCCCAGACCTCACCCTCCGTCTTCGACACTCTAAGGAAGGACAAAAAAAAATTAAAATACCCCAAAAAATTTACAATGCTAAGATTTTAATGTTTTTAACCTTAAAATTTTTTAAAAGGTGATTGATTTTACCAATAATCAAACTTTAAAAAAAGGAAGGATAGGGGCCCACGTTCACCGAGCTATTGAGTGCCAAGTGAAACCCACGTTGTCAAGCCAGGGGTCAGTTCGTTGAGCCTCTAATTTTTTTTCAGTAGTTGCAGATGTAACCTCGGAGTGGAATACAGAGTCCACGTGTTAGAGGGAGACGAGTTCAAGAAAAAAAGGATTATCCACTGAGTCTACTACAAAATCTACCAAGCTATGGGTTGTAGGTTATCAGATGGAGCTGACTTAGAGACTGAAAGTGGCTATGCACATAATTGTTTGATGAGAGAGGGCCATGTGTTGTGCAGATAATGAAAGTGGTTAGGAGATTTTCCACACTTGTAATATCAAAATGGTCAAGCAGAGGTGACTAAGCTATTCGAATTATAACGGTTGGACCTAAAGAGTGAGCTAGTTACTACCATGTCCCAAATGAACAATTCAGTAGTGCTAGACCTATGGACCAGTGCACATGCCAAGGGTTTATCCCTTCACAAAGCAGAGTAATTGAGACTAAGCATTCAAATGGTGAATCCGAGCCAAACAACGTTGAAGCACCAGCAGGACGAAAGCTATGTCAACAATGAGTTACAGGAGGTAAAGCATAGTGAGCACGTAGCAGACCAAGGAAAAACTGACCACAATGTTAACAATGCAGTGGAGAATCAACAACGAGCTTGAGAAGCTAGTTATAAAATGGAAATAGGCAGAACCATCCACACAGGAGTAAAAAATGAGATGTGTAGATTGAGACTCGAGATGATGTAATGCATAGTTCAGTGAGGTGGGCAAGGATGGTTTAACAAGAAACAAACTAAATCATGAGTTGAGCTATTAATGATCCTACAAGATGAGAATTCAAACTGTAGACCAATGCAAACAATCCTGCAATGAGAAAATAAGAAATTAAACATGTGTAGCAATAAGGCTTTAACCCACGAGAAATATTACCACACAATGCATAGAGGATCCTCTAATGCCAGAGATCAAGGCATAACTTTCAATAAAAGAAGAACTTGAGCTTCCAAAAATAGTGCAGGTTCAACCCAAGAAACAAGGCACGAGTTGACTGTAGTTGATGTGGATGCAGCATGCATGAATTACCAATGAGTTTTCTGTGAAGCCAATGCAAAGAGTGCTAAACCAAGAACAAAGATCTGAGGTGAGAGGTATCAATACTTAATGCATGAAAAAAGTAGTGCATGAGCAAACCAAAAACAAGCCTCCAAATCAAAAATGTTCCCAAGCAGTGGGTTTAGCAATGTAAAGGTAACCTCAAGACAAAAATGAACCATAGTTCCATGCCAAAGCAAAATTGAGCTCACGAGAATAGGAGAAATCATGAACTCAACAACTGATAAAGCAAATCGACCAAAATACTCTCAAACTTGCAACTGCTGAAACCTTAATGTGAGGTGATAAATATAATTCCAAAGTAATAATAAAAAAAACTTACATGAGGAAATAAGAAGAAATCAGAAGTAATAAGAAACTGATAAACAAAGAGTGCACGTTTTACCGAAACCAACTTTGATACCATGAAAGAGGGATGCGTGAGAACTGATGTTGAAACAATGCACCACAACAAAGTTGTGCTCTAATGGTAATGTCGTAGCTCCAACGCAATAAGTAAGATTCAAACAATGGAAAGAATATGAAAATAACAAAATAGGTCTACTCATGCTCATAGATCAAAAAAAGAAATTAAAAATAGGGGTGTTGTGTAACACCCATGCCTAAACAAGGAAAGTAACTCCTATGATGTCAGTGACACATATGACGTGACTGATGCATATGACACCACTAAAGGAGGAGTTATAATTCCAAATAAGGAATGTAACTCCTATGACACATTGATGTAAATGACAATGATAGATTCTATAAAAGAATTTGACACTTGCCATTTGACTCCCTAATGCATATGACTCTCACAAGGCAACATGACTCACCATGTGATGTGGATGATGACTAGGCAAGTCACACACACCAACACCTAAAAGGTATAATGAGTTGAATTAATGGTTCAAACTGTGTAAGTGAAAATCTAGTGAGCTAAGAAAACAACACCACTAAGTCTGAGATCCAAACAGAGAGACTCTCCAAAAGCATGAGCCATGAACCAAAACCTAACATTACATAACAGAGCTCCACACATGAGCTCAAACAAATCCACATTGAGCTGAGCTATCCTGAAAAAAATTGGGGAGCTCTCAAACTACTTGGTGAGTTAGTGAGGTGGAAAGGAAACTCAAAGGAAAACAACCAATAATGATGGTTACCAAAACCATGATCCAAATAGTTTTCTTGACAAAGGTACTGAGTTTCTCAAACTGGTCAATCTTCGTGATGATAGGCCAATTTGTTGAAGAAAATTTAACCGATATCTTCTATGTAAACCATAAAAGGCATGGTCGAGCACATAACATGAGTTGAGCTCCCAAATAGGCCAAGTTGACTCGCTATCTAGGCATAAAACAAGGAAAACAGATAGTATGTAGATCTAGCAAGAACACACGCCCCCATGTCACTGTTCACGCCCATTTGTAGAGAATTCCCTCTAAAAACTCTATCTGTCACACAGAGTCCCCCTGTAATTATTAGAGGATGTATTTAGATGAATATGTAGATGGTATGCACAGCAATGTTACAGGGAGCAGAAGCAATACTTTTGATGGGCATTCACTTGTGAGATTTGGTGAGGAAATTTCACAAAACACTGTTTGATGGGAATGAGGTTGGGATTGTGTTGTGTCAAGAGGAATATGAATCCACATGAGTCCTCTAGATCCCAGGTATTCTTTTCTCAATGGTTGAGCCAATTTTCAAGAGAACAATGACCCGATTACGCGTTGACATAGACAAATATAGAAGAATTGTTTTGAGTGATGCAGGTGATAGACCTGGTAACCTAGTGTTGCTGATGTGCAAATTAGTTAGAATTGGAAGATAACCAATTCCTTCAGGTAAGGATCCATTAAACTGATTTTTCTACACATATTTTCTCTCTTTTCAGATAATAAACTCATTGCAACAATCTTCTTACTTCAAAATTTACAACGTGAACTAGGTTTTAGTGTGGGTAAAGTCTACAAATCTCAAAATATTTTTTTGTATTCATATGCAAGGGAAGTGATATGTTTGAATGTTATTTATGAGCCCATGTGCCCCTATCTAGTTTCCCATATGCATTGATTGACTCCTGCCACCAACCAACCATCCCACGTCCTCCACCAAACACATTCACACACACTATATATATATATATATATATATATATATATATATATATATATATATAATTTTAGTGAAATTTTATGGTTTCACTACAAGCTCAAAATTTTAGCACAAAGAAAAAGAAATCTAAAATGTCTTCACAGAACTTCTTAGAACCTCCAAAAGAACTGAAACAAGCCTGAAGATCAAATAATGGTGTTCATAGAACAAATTTGTCAAGGATCCACCATTTCATACAGGAAAAAAATGATCAAAGTTAAGGTTGAAATTCATCTTATCTCCTTTACTCACCTAGTGGATTAATTTAGATAGTTCAGATTACAAAGTATAGTATCAATGACCATAAACAAACCTTCAACTTAACTAGGGTCAGAGAGAGGTAGATATCTATTAAAATGTAATGAAACCCTAACCAGGGTTAAGTAATATGCCACTGAAAAAGCATACAATGGGTTGAAGCATCATGTGGAGGGGGACAAGATCCTATTTAAACATTATTATGTTGCATTGACCTAGCATAAGGTCGATTTTTAAAGTTTAAATATTGTATATGCCTCATGATCAAGTTAAAAGGTGGATAATAATCCAAGGTGGAATGATTAAGATGTTTGACTATAATCTAAACTTTATTCTATTCCTGTATGCATTGATCAAACCAAAGGGGCATGAGAATATGATACATGTCATGTAATAATCAAAGGAGTTAATGATTAACCAAGGACCCAAAATGTATAAGGATTCAACCTTATAAAATATTAGTACATACCATGGCCAAAGTCAATGAGGGGATAATAATGCCAAGGATCCATTACCTCATTATTTGTAAAAATACCTTAACATTTTTTGAATACCTCATACCCTCCAAATCGACAATGAAGTACTAAGTTATACTAGCATGTGCACAGGAAAAGAAAATTGCATATGATTTGATATCACATAAGAGATAATACAACTCACCCTTTCCATGAACGGGTGGTCCCCTCAGTGGAGTGGAGATTTTTGTTAAGTATTAAAGTTCAAAAGGAATTATTTTTCTTACACAAGAGTAAATTTTTACATGCCTTCACAAGAGGACAGAGTAGAGAAGAAGACAAAATTTCCTTTACAATGTGGGTGAAAATTAATGTCTCATATCAGATAATTAAGTATGATTATTTAATCATCATCTACAACATAAAGTAAATAGTTGCATGCACATTGGAGGAGATTTTCACACCAAGCAAGAGTTATTGTTAGCTAATATTATTCACCCAATTTTATTCATTGTATTAAAATAGAGCAATCAATTACACTTTGACTAAAGTGTAATTTTGTAACTAAGGCTATTTTTTCCTCATTGTAAAAGCATGGTTATTTTTATTCCTTTATTTATTCATGATAAAGGATAAAAATAATATGCATGGTTGAGTATAGATTGCAGCCTACTTTTAGGAGGGGTTGGGTGAAGTATTTTTTCAATATATTGTATGCATTATCAAGGCACAAAGGAGAATTTTTTGGACACAGGACTGTTGAAGCATATTTTTTCCAGTTTTTCCCTCGAATGTGAATCAGTTATTGACTTTCTAATTATTTTCTGTGGTGTGTATCTTTCCATTAGCTCTTGTAAATGTTTATTGCCTAAATTAATTATCTTACATTGCTACAAATTTGGTGTTTTCCATATAGTCTTAGTGTGCATGTTAGCTTCTGTGTTATTGTGATTTATCCCTCAATACACAAGTTTTTGCCTTAGGATAATGATGAAACCCATTGGTTCATGCTATTATAATCTTATCTCAGTAAATTGTGCATTTACTCATTCAAATACCTCAATCATTTTGGTGTATCACACAATTTCAATTTCAGTTACAGTCATCTTGTAAACACTTAAAACCCCAAAAAATATAGTTTAGGATACATCAATAAGGAACCGGCCTTGATACCATAAATTATTTCAATAATAGGTATACCCACAGACCTGAGGTGTTTCCATTGTATCTACAGAATTGAGGGAATGAAGCAAGCTTAGAACCCCTGTTGTTGTCCCTCAACCAGGGTGTACTTTTGAGAGATAATAGACTATTACTTGGATTTCGCATTATAACTCTATAACAAAAATGAGGGTCTCTTGTATTTTTGTTCCAAGGTGTTCTGATTTTTTCTCCATGAAGTTAACTTTGAGGATATTTACTAATTTCTATTTTGGTCTTTGCATCTCGAACTAAGTTCTCGCGAATGAGTCTTCTTCTTCTCAGCTATATATGACAAAAAAAATTGTTTTTATTACTTATGGGATGTGATAATGTGTTTAAAAAGTATTGTTATCACCGAATCGCAGCACCCTTATGTTTATACAAGTGCATATACTTGAACTCAAGGTGTGATTGGATAACATGGGTACTATCTCCAAGTTGTGGGACTTGCTACTCGAGATAGACCTCCAGAGATAGCTGGTTCTTGCTCCTAAACTACCTGCCACAATCTACTCTAATGCAAGGGAAACTAACTACTCTAATCTAAATTTCCAAGGGACCATGGAGAGAGAATGCATAAAATGAAAGCCTACACTAAAGCGGTGATACACCAGAAAAGGATGGATTGAGAGTAGTTTCCCAATGCGTGAGATAAAGAAGAAAAATGCACAATAGAAGGGGTGATGACAGTTCTCCACAATCTAGCAGAATGCATTCACAACAATACTTCAAACATACGCAATGATAATAGATCCCTGAAAGAACATAAAGTAGACACATTATTCTTGTAATCAAGATTGAAGGGGCAAGAAGAATGCAAGAAAACACAGCAGGGGAAGATACATCCACAAACTTATATTTTATTGCTTCATGATATGCACAGTTCAATCTATTACAAGATAAGGGCCTGGATCACCATGCAAGGAGTCCAATACAAGGGCCTACAACACATTGGCTTCACAAAGCAATTTTTACAGAGCTTTGCTACAAAAATCCTCCCTTTACAATGAGCCCAACACTCCAATTTATAGAAAAATTGGGAAGAGAGAGAGAAGGGAAAATGGAAAATTCCAAAATCTGTCCTTCAACCACTTGTAAGAGGCATTAAATTGAGTAAAATGATTGTATATTACTTGCAAAAGGCTCCCCATACTATCCCAGGTGCTGCAGTAGAGAAAGAATGATGACCATGCCTCTTTATTGCACTCCCAACTACCAAATAAAAAACTATTCTGAACCCGGCCACGTTTTATGAAAAATCCCCATTGATTTCTCATCAAATCTATAATTTCTTGATTTCTGTACGTCGGGATCAGAGCCACGATTCCAACAGTACCAATTTTGTGTGGTTTCATTGAGAAATGCAAAAGTTATGGCCTTCTAAGTGTGGGCAGCTATTTTGGGTCTGCCAGGCGTTTTCTATCATTTGACGGGAATGAGCATTAACTGACTGGAGCCGAATATGTTTATTTTATTTAAATATATCTACACTCATTAAAATTAATAAATCCAGCTTTTTTGGCATAGACGACGTCATGCTCGTTCCCGAAAGTCCAATTTTGTGAAAATCGGAGCTCGAAGTCAAAAGATATGGCCGTTTGAAGTTCACGGGTCAAACGTTGACTTTTCTTCTTTGCCTTCGGCTGTTTCAGCTTTTCACGTACCACGCGTACTTTTGTCCCGACTGTCCCAGAAACATTCTCCCGCATCGACCGATTCGGGCTCCCTTGTCTCTTTTGTGGCTTTTTTGCCTTTTCGCGTCCCGCGCGTCCCTCGCGTACTTTTGTCCCGGCTGTCCTAGACAAAAATATCTGAACTGCCCGAAATGGACTGTCTTGCGGCAAATCAGCCGATTCGTACCCTGCACGTACTTTTTTCCCGGCTGTCCCAAACTGCGTGAAACAAAGAACTTGACAATTTTTCTTGCTTTCAATCGTTTCGCCTTTTTGTGTCCCGCGCATACTTTTGTCCCAACTGTCCCACGGACCGCCTGGAACAAAATTGTCTGAATTAGCTGATTTTCTTTGTATTTCGCCCCCAAACTTGGTATGACAAACCTCGGTATGACCCGCACTGTTACGACCCAAACCCTTCAGACCCGAAATGCTTTAAAACAATCCTGCAACCTTATTTTTGCAATTTTTCCATTTTTTCTACCTCGTTGGGATTTCTTCTTGGATGGGAGAGTTAGAGAGAAGCCGAGGGGGCCCCAAAAACATGATTTCAGGCCTTGAATCAATCTACTTTCTCGGGACTAAATAATTTGATGTATGTTATCAAAATTACCTTGAGGGGTGAATTTTGGATAACAAGTATGTTTTTGTATCATCTAAAGATGATATGGGGTCTATACAAGTGATCTGATCCAAACCTTTGTAGTTTTCATTCTGATTTTGAGTTCTACTTGATCACTCCTAGCTCACATAATGCATTATGAAGAAGAATTTCTTCTTTTGGCTTGAAATTATTCGATTCATGTGACTGAAGGTTTTTCATATATTAATTCAAGGTTTGAAAGGAAGTAAGTTGTATCTTGTACTATCAGTTTCTGAAACTGGTCATTGGCCCCTAATGCATAGGACACTCTTTTTATGCAACTGTATGAAGTGAAAAAGCATTCCAACAACCTATCTTTAATCTGCATAGAGATTTATATTGTTGTCTTCTTCATGAATGGATTACCTTTTGTAAACATTAGTATATAATTTAAAAATGATGCCAATCCTTCCATTATGTTAGATGCATGCTTGTGTAATGTTCTGAAATTGTAACATGCATTTTGAATTCTTCTTGAAAACTTGTACCTACACACTAAGAGAAATAATTAGAAAAATAGGTGAAAGCTTGATGCCTTTCTTTTACGCTGATTTCTTCTTGTAAGAATTCTTCTAAAGTTGATGTTCTGTTCTTAAATTATTTCTACATTATTTGATTTCCAGTTGGTTTTAAAAAATTCCACTTGTTTAAAGTTGTGAGTATAATAGGAATGGTAATCTAGAGCTCTAACATTTATATTTATTCCTTTTAGAAGTGAATTTGTAGATGATAAGGATGAACAAGTGGAGCAGGCATTGAAAACTAGAAGCCAACTATGGGAAAATCCATCTGAATAGGAAATGATGGATTTCTCTTTCTCTTTTATTTACAACTTTACATATGTGTACTTTCTTTTATGTACTTGATTTCAGAGTTAATTCCATGGATTATGTGGGTGCATTATACTTTAAAATTGTGAAATAAATAACAAATTGTTAATGTGATGAGTTATAATTACTTCCTTTTGTATTAAGTTTAATTAACATGGTGTTAAATGAATTATTTACAACTCATACCAACTAGGAAATTTTCACTTAATCAAAATTAATGAAATCAAAGTAACTTAATAAAAATGAACTGTGAATAAAAGATAAGCAGAAACCTAATTCAACCTCAAAAAAGGATTGTCCCTATGCAAGTTTTGGTTTTTCCACATTCGATATTTTTTATCTTTCTCATCTATGTTAGGGTCATGCATCGATTCCTGAGGGGCTGATGCATGATCAGGATGGAGATGTCAACTAGAAAGACACGTAGGCATAAGGCCGAAATTCTCAAACCAACACAGTGGAAATTAAAAAAAATTTCCCTTCAATTATCCCCCTTAAGCCAATCCCTCCAATCTAAGAAAAAAAAAATTGAGTTGACAACTCGGACATGTGTGAGAAATGTCAACAATCATGATTAAAGTAAGACAATTGTCAGATGATTATAAGGATGAATAATTTGAAATAATATTTTATTTTTTGAATAGATTCCATACAAAGAGTTTACTGAACACGATACTTCAAGAGGCATGGAGTCGAAGAAATCCAAGTGTTTAGCATTTAAGATTTTTTGGGTGTGTAACATATGCACATGTGTTAAAGAAAAGAAGATCGAAATGGGATGATAGACGAGAAAATTTAAATTTCATCAAGTATAGTGAGAAATCTAGACCTTATATATTATAAAATCCAATCACAAAGGAACTCATAATTAGACAAGATGTTCAATTCATTGCGGAAGCATATTGGGGATGAGTACAAGAAGAACAACAATAAAAAACAAATAAAAATGCACCCTTTATTGTCACTGAAACAAAAAATAGTAGAGTAAATAATGTACCAAGTTGGACCCCTATCTCACAAAGGGGTGAATATTCAAATTGTAGCAACCAAAAAATTATATAAGGAGTATCATATAGCCATCTTGTTCATCTTCCAACTAAAATAAATTCTAAGTTAAAATAAGGAGTGTACAAGAGATATATGAGAAATAAAGATATGATGAAAACGAAGATGAAATGATTAATATTTATTTATTTTCTGTAACTGGTCCTATTTATTTTGAGAAAGCAATTTAGGAAAAAATGGTATGAAGAAATGGATGAAGAAATGCATGCAATAGAGAAGAATGGAACATGGAAGTTAGTATATATTCAAATGGGAAAGGAAGTCATTCGAGTTAAGTGGGTTTGTAAAACCAAAAACACTCCAGAAGGAAAGATTGAAAGTCATAAGAAAAGATTGGTTGTCAAAGGATACAAATAAAGGCATGGATGTGCTTATAATGAGACATTTACTCCCATGGAAAAGATAGAAGTTGTGAGAAAAATTGTTTCCATAACTTCTAATCACGAGTGGGAGGTTGATCAAATGGACACCAAATTAGCCTCTTTGAATGGAATGTTGGAAGAAGAGGTGTATGTGGGACAACCACTTGACTATGAGATTCAATGACATGGGAACAAGGTGTATAAGCCCAAGAACGCACTCTATGGACTTACAAAAATACCAAGGGCATGTTATAGCCAAATAGAATCTTATTTGCTAAGAAATAGAAAAAGTGATAGAGAGCTCACACTTTACATAAAAGAAAACAAATAAGGTGATATTTTGCTCTTTGATTTATATGTAGATTCAATATAATATTTACCATAAATGAAAAGAATTCCATAGAAGAGTTCAAATAAGCCATGAAGAAGGATTTCAAGATGTCTTATTTAGAATCGTTGAAGTAATTTCTTGGTATTAAAGTCTAGAAAATGGATCATAACATATTTTTGTCTCAAGAAAAGTATGGAAAGTAGGTTTTGGAAAGATTTATAATTTTGCACAAAAAAACAACATCTATACTAGCTGAAATAATTTTGAAATTATCAAAATAATATTACAATATTAATGTATATCCCACATGGTACAAAATCTTACTTAGAAGCTTAATGTACTTGACTATAACTAGACTAAATATCATGTATGCATTTTCCCTAATTTTTGGGTTCATGGAGACTCCAAAGGAGAAGCATCAGAAAGTAGGGAAAAAAATTGAGCTATATGAATCACATAAGAATTAATGCAATTTTATATGTTGTTGATAATGATTTTAAGATAGTTGAGTACACAAATAGTGATTGGATAGGTATCCTAGATGATAGAAAACTCATATATAGATATGTGTTTCATGTTGGTTTGTGAGCCATTTCATGGGCTTCAAAGAAACATTCAGGCGTTTCTCTTTCCATAGTTGAAGTGGAGAACATATCAGCAATCTTAGCCACTTTCCATATGATATGCATAAGAAGCATCCTCTCAAATTTGCATGATGAGCAACAAGGAGCTTCTACTATTTTTTTTTACAATATATCTTTCATTTCCTTGTCAATGAATCATGTTTTTATTGAAGAATCATACTATGCAGTAAGGTGCCATTTTATTTGAGAATTAGTTGAAAAAGGTGAGATTGAACTTAAATTTTGCAACTTAAGGTAGAATCTTAATTACATTTTTACTAAGCCTTTTTCAAAAGATAACTTCAAACATTTAATAGAGAATTTGGGTATCATTGATGTTAATAAAACTATCTCTAGACTAAATACATTCAGCATCAGACCATATAACATTTTCTCTAAACTAGATAACAACATCTCTGAATGAGATAGAGTTAACTCTGGACCAAATACATTCTTCTCTGAACCAGATGGAAGTATCTCCAAACTAAATAACAACATCCCTGAATGAGATAGAGTCATTTCGGGACCAACTGAACCAACAACTACGGACCAACTGTACCAGCAACTTCAGACCAATTACATAGGGAGCTCTAGACCAGCTATATCGGAGTTCCGAACCTAATACAAGCATCTCCAGACCTATAATATACAAGCATCTCCAGACAAGTTATATAGTCAACTCTGGACCAGGTACATGGGAGCCAAGTAGCTATAAACAAGTTATATGGGCAACTCTGGACAAATTATATGGGAGCTATGGACCAAATAAAAGAAGCTCCATATAAGTCAAATAATCATCTTTGAACAAGATATATGGGAGCTCTAGATAAAGGATATAGACAGGTTTGGAACAAGCAGATGTAACTTTCGAACAAACATAGTTAGCTCCAGATCATCTAACTCTGGAATTCAAATATTAGTTTTTTGAATAAATTTTTAGTTGTAGTGGCTTGAGATTAAGTGGGAGTATTGAATATTGTAATATTGAGCCCGTTTATATTTTAAACTTCAAATATTTCCTTCCTTCCAACCAAATATATGTCACAAGTAATTGTTGTCTTTTGAGTGCCCAGATTTGGAATCCATATTTTAGAGGAAATAAAATTTATTGCAAAAATTTATTTTTTATTTTTTCTGAAGTGTTGTGCATAGGCTTATAGAGACATAAAATAGAGTAAAAAAAAAGAGGTTCTTACAACAAGGTGTAGACAAGATAGAGTGTTGAAATAATTCACAGTAGTTATAGTAAAACAACATCAAGGAAATGCAAGGTGAATACATAGTGAAAAATAGAGCAACAAGTCAAGTGTATACATGTAAATAAAGATCCAAATAATTTAGTTGAAAAAAGAGTAGAAGCTCTAAAATTTTTGTATTGGATTGTTTTTTCATCTAATAACTTATTTTATTTTTATGGGTTGTATTATTGTTGCGTTTCTTGGTTTTTCAATTTTTGGAATACATATTTTTCCAACAGCAACCATTCCACCTCCTTAATTTGTAAGTGTTAATTATGTCGAAGGAAATTTTATAGTAGATGGAGCTTGGTTAGTATTTTTCATTTTGGAGCTTGGTGGCCAAGGTTTGAAAAATAATTCATAAGGGGGAAACTATTTAACATTGTGAAAGGAATTATTAAACACTTATCTAGTGATGATAATTAAACTGACATTAAAACTAGATTAAGAATAATTAATTAATAATTTAGAAACGGATCTACCTTATGAAATGTAACATTTCTAGTATAAATTAATTAAACGTATATTAGGGTTTGACTCCTTTGTAACTTAAAACAAAAAACATATTTGCCACAACTTTCCAAATAATTTTTTAAGGATTAATATCATTCTAGAATGTACATTTTGTGGGAATTACACTTGGTATCAGAGCCATGGGTTCAATACTGGGACCCCGGGCACACTTAGAAACATAAGACATAAAAATAAAACATAACACAACTCTAAACCTAGATCACACAACTTGCTTGATATTTTAAATGAAGAAAACCTAGAAAACTAAAACAAAATATAGAGTAATAAAATAGCTCTCGCCTTGTTCTATGCAGGAGGCATGGAAAAAATGAGAGGTTCTTGCACATTGACCTAGAATTACCATCTCCATATCAGGTAGTAGTGGCCATATTACCTCAGATACTTCAGACATTACAGGATGTTAATGTTTTTATACGTGGAGGATCCTAGGGAGGGAGGAACATCAGACATGATAGAGAGCCATCTGAAGAGGCTCTTACACCTTCCCAATGTAGTGATGAGCATAGGGAAGAGAACTCCCATGTGGAGTTAGTCAAATGAGATTCACCATAGAGAGGTCATGGAGACCGGGCTACATGACACAGAGATAGATCTAGGAGCCTTAGGCAGCGTGATGAGTGCATTGACAGACCTAGAGGTAGACAATCTACAATGGAAAATCACATCAGGGTGATCCTGAAACTCCATCCATCTCATTTTGTTGGGGACACTTGAGGATTTTATGGAAAGGCATGTTAGGTCAGCTTGAGTGTATGCTTAAAGCTATGTTTGTGTACTAGCAACATGAAGGCCCGTGTTGTCATCCACCTTCTGAGAGATGGATTCAGGGTTTGATGGAGGACCGAGGAGAAAATTATCCAGGTGAATTCTAAGACAATCACTTGGGATATATTTAAGGAGTGATTTAGGAGAAAACACTTCTCTAGGATGTTCATCTAGGAGAGGATAAATGAGTTCCACAACCTACGTCAGGCATCTATGATTGTTGCAGAGTATGGGATTCAGTTATTGAACCTACTTTAGTACATGGAATATATACAGGATGAGCAGGTGAGGATCCATAGGTTCAAGAAGGGCCTGAACCTAGACATTGGAGGGGTAGTACACATTCGTTACCCACAAACTCTAGCTGAGGCCGTTAACAATGCTTACATTGTAGAGGAGACCAGGGGGAAGAAGCAGGAGACAAGAGGTAGAGTGAAGAGTCATATCTAGTAGATTGAGTGGGTTGGATCCTCCTCCTCGTGATAGACATGGTTATGGAAAGTCTTCATTTAGACTACCATAACATCCACCTCACCAGTAGCAATAACAGACTCGTCCTCCATTCAGGTCTCCACAGAGATTCGATGTTGAAAGGGGATGTAGTATGGGGCCTCCTCCTAGGGTACCATTCAAGACTCAAGCACCACCTAAAGCTCAGTTAGTAGGATATCATTAAAAAAAACACAGTAGTCTATAGAAAGATCATCAGGATCCATGACACATACCACTAGAGTACCTCGAGGATCCATTTCTCATTTCAAGGGACCTGGTAGTTTCTATGGGTGTGGATTACTTGGGAATCACTCAAGAGAGTGCCCTTAGAACCTTAACAAAAAGGGTAAGGCACCAGTTTTAGAGCCTACTATAGGAGATATGGCTATGAGCCACATGATATACACAGTGGTCGAGAACCACTAGGAAGATCACCAGAACATGGTGATTGAGACGATAGGTAGCATTGATGGAATTTTTATTCCTGTTTTATTTGACTCTAGATCCTCAGATTCTTTTATTTCCCCATTTATAGTATATTGATGTACGCTAGTGGCAGTTAGATAGAGTTGTAGTTAGGATGTGGTGATGGCTTATAAAGACAAGCTCTTAGTGGACTCCTTATTCAATGAGTACATAGTTGACCTAGGACCCTTTTCCATGAAGTTGGATCTCCGTATCCTTCCTTTGGGTTCCTATGGGATTATTCTGGGAATGGATTGGTTATCACCACACATGGCTAGGGTTGATTATTATAGTAAGGTAATATCATGTGCAGATGATTTTAGATTGGAGTCGGTCATTGTTGGAGTTAGGAGACCCAACTCTATTTACACCATATCTGTTATAAATCTTAAGCGGTGTGCATGATGAGGTTACCAGTTGTTTATTGTATTTTTCATATGTCTTTCCTAGGGATTTGTCAGGGTTACCTCCACCACATGAGATATATTTTCACATTGATTTGGTTCTAGGAGCAGAGCCTATCTCACAAGGACCTTATAGGATGATTACCCCTTACCTCTGTGAGCTCAAGTTGCAGCTTAAGGACCTTCTATAGAAACTCCTAATATTTCCTAATGTATCCACTTGGGATGCACCAGTGATTTTTGTAAAGAAGAATGATGGATCTCTATGATTGTGTATAAATTATCATCAACTGAACAAAGCAGAGATCAAGAATCATTACCCCCTTCCACATATTTATGCTTTGTTTGAATAGATGAAAGGGGCCAAAATATTTTCTTAGATAGATCTCAAGTCTAGATACCATTAGCTAAGGATCACGAAGGTGGATATTCATAAGACAACATTTCATATGAGATATGGCCAATACGAGTTCACAGTAGTACCTTTTGGTCTGACGAATGCCCCCATGGTATTCACGAGTTTGATGAATGGTGTATTACGGACATTTTTAGATCCCTTCATGCTCATAATTCTTGATGAAATTTTTATTTACTCACGCACACATGAGTACGAGGAGCACCTTCTTTAGGTTTTCCAGTGTATTTGTGAGTAGTAAATTTACAGGAACCTAGAGAAATGTGTATTCTTTCAGTCATACGTGCAGTACTTGGGTCACATCACTTCTAGGGAAGGTATCTTCATTGATCCTTCCAAGATTTAATCTCTTATGAATTGGCCCGCACCAACTAGTGTGACCAAGGTGCATAGTTTCATGGGGTTGGCAAGTTACTATAGGATATATTTGTTCAATACTATTCTCAAATTGTGCACCCCATCACTTCCCTTTAGTGGAAAGGGAAGAAGTTTTTTTGTTTTGATGGATTTGAGTATGCCTTCAATACATTGAAGGGATGCCTTATGTCAGCATCGATTATTGTAGTGCCAGATCCACATGGAGAGTTATTCACTTTTACATATGCTTATTTGGCAGGACTAGGAGGTGTATAAACACAGGAAGGCCATGTGGTTGCCTTTCAGTCTCGCAAATGCAAAGATCATGAACTAAATTATGTGACTCATGACTTGGAGCTTGCAGCAGTTGTTCATGCTTTGGGTTGATGGAGACATTTCCTTTTGGGTAGGATATTTATTCTCAAGACAGACCATTTGAGCTTACGTCACCTCTTCATGTAACCAAATCTCAACACTTGTCACTGGTGTTGGATGGATCTCTTTGCGATTATGACATGGAGATAGAGCATGTGAAGGGGAAGGATAATGTTTTTTCTGAACGCTCTGAGTAGACGGAGACATTTGGTTTTAGCTACTTTAGTCGATACATATTTATGGAGCAGGAATTTGCAACAGCTTCCTCATGATAGTTTCTAGCATGTAGCTAGATTAGAGATTGAGTCTCAGAGACCCTTGAGGGGAATTTTGATGCATTTGCAGTAGATTTAGATAGAATTATCAGACACCGGCTAGATCTATGTACATACGAATAGAGGCTTGAGATAGGATATCTTAGCAGAGGCTCATCATGTACCTTATTTAGCCCATCCAGGGGTGAATACGATGCATGCCACCTTGAGATAGCTATACCATTGGAGAGGTATTAGGAGAGATGTAGCTCAATTTGTGTCGCATTTTTTAAAGTGTTAGAGGGTGAATGCCAAGAATCATCATCCAAATGGACTTCTTTACCCACATGTTATAATGGAGTGGAAATGGGATGTCATTTTCATGGATTTTATAGTAGGGATACGGATGTCAAGATACTACCATGATGCCATCATGGTCACGAGTGGATAGATTGAAAAAAAATTGTTCTTTTTTCTATGGTGAATACCACCTATACAAGTAGTACAATAGTGAGAGTTTACCTAGATGAGATTGTTAAACTACAAGGGATTCTGTGGAAGATCATTTATGACCACAATCCTTTTTACACATCACACTTCTAGACTACCATGTAGCAGGCCCTTGGGACAAGCATCAACTTCAAAACAACCTATCATCTAGAGATAGATGGATAGACAGAGCAGGTGAATCTGATTTTTTAGGACATGCTTCGGATATATGTCATGGATCACCAGTCAAAGTGGGAGGAGTACTTGCATATTGTTGAGTATGCGTTGGAACCCTGATTTATCGTCTAAGTAATAGAAGGTGCGTGGGCATGTAATACCTTGTTATAGAAGTGTGCGCAAGGAGAAATTGTGAAGGACAGGGTTCTAGGAGGGTTTAATAAAACAAGTAGCATGCGCGTAAGACAAAGTAGGATTTTAGGACTTAGCCATATTTGGCATATCAGGCAGGAAATGTGAAAAGCATGACCTGACTGTGCATGCAGAGTGGATAAGGTTCCACCCTGGCGATAGCTTGGCCTATGAAGGAATATGTCCTATGATGGAAGCTTCTAGAATACCATCACAGCAAAGAGTGGAGAGCTCAAGCCTAGAGGTGCATGCTCCCATGGATGATCACATTTGGACACATGGTGACGGATCTGAAGCCTCAGAAAGGTGGGTTGGCAGTTCAAGCAGCCTATAAATACAAGTGGCCCATAGAGGAATTGAGAGAGAGATTGATAGAGATAAATAGAGAGTAGAGCTCTATAGAAATGCTACGAGAAACTTTATTGGGTTAGGTAGACGATCCATAGGGGAAGGATGTATCAAAGGGTTTCGGTATGAAATTTTTCTTTTATGTTTAGGATGAATCTAATCTAGTTATGATGTATAACTTCAGTCTACCATACTGTGATATTCTGTAATGGATATACTACATTTGATGAGGTTGTCAGGTATGATGGAATATAAATATAATGGACTCTAGTTTATACATATATCTGATTAGTTATGTTTCATATGTGTTATATGAATGAATATAAACTCCTATACATTTCCTTTTTAGTTTAGTTCTATAAATTGTTAAGTGTCCTTTTTTCTGAAATGACTGCATTGATCTAGAATCCGTTCTAAGCTCTATGATGAATATAAGTCTCATGCTCACTCGCCCTTTTTAAATTCATATCATAGATGATGCTTTCCCACTTAACTCACATAAAAGAGAGACTCAGAACCCGTGCATGCCTCGGGTGCGTGCTCAGCACCCGCTAGGTGATAGGCCAATGTGCATGGGATTCCCTTGTTCTTTGGTTGGTGTAAAAATGACTACATCTTGGTTCCGTTGTTTGGACCTCTTTTAAAATTTATAGTGGGAAATAGCATACATCAAGATCTATGCAATGAGTGATGACAGATCGCCTAACTCTGGTAAGTGTTGAATCATGGTGCGAGAGCACGAAGGAAGAATTTTCTCATAGATTCAACACTGGGCCTGAGTTTGATGCATGTAGATGGGTAGAAGGGAACTTCTACCATGATTTTTATGAAAATTATTTATTTTTCTTCCCAGTAGAGTTGTATGAATGGCTCTCAGCGTATGTGTCTAGGTCAAGATAGTGTTAAAGAGCATGCATGTGGACCCAAGAAGATTACCAGAGGATGCAAGATGTAGATATGATGTGGACTCGTGTTGTGGATCATAGGTGGAAAGGAGTACTAGATAGCTAAACTTTGGAGTATTCTATTTCTACAAATTCTTATCTAGAAGTCGTTGAACTTTCAAGTTTCTACAGGAGCCCAGAGGATCATTTCTACATGTTATTCCTCTACAAATGAAGATCTTGATCGTTACCTTGAGTTTAGAGGCATTTCTAATGGCCGGCTAAACGTTCGTAAGTGTTGGGTGAGGAAGCTAGGGTGGAGGTATATGGAAGATATTGCGACTAAGAAAGAAAGGGAGGAGAGATGAATCAATTATAGTGAAGCACGTGAAAGGGACATTGCTAGACAACACGAGGTTACAAGTGTAATGGATATATGGAGGTAAAAATTATAGGAAGGATTTGAGGTTCACACAAAGGACATGGAACTTAAGTTATCTCTGCTACCCCATCTCGGTAAGCACAAGATAGAGACCCCTTCCTGTTCTGATGAGATTTCATTACACAGAGAGAGAAGAGTCATTGGCGCGCATCTGAACCCACCTAGTGACCAAACCTTGGTGCTTCGTTTACAAAATTAGAGGAGTGAGTATAACACATTTGGTATCGGAGGGAGTGACCGATCAGCATATAGGAGGTATAATTTCTCATTTGGAACTTCTATGGCTACACACTTTATTCCAGTGTTTGGAGGAATTTTTAGAAAAGGAGCAAATACACAAGGTTTGGGTAATGCATCGAGGAGTTACACGGGGCTTACCTCTAGTAGTTGAATGATCTCGCAAACCATTGGCGCACAGTGTAACATGATGTTGGGGATGTTAAGTGTGACCACTTTAGGCCCATTGTTGGCCACGAGAGGATCTAGAGGTGGAACTAGTGGATCTGGGGGCACAGGACCTGTGGATCCAATGGATCCAGTGAAGGAAATACTGGAGGGAACCAAGGATCTAGATCAAGAGGATAGGGGCCTCAGCTACCTCCTCAAGTAATCTTTGAAGTGTATTTACACTTGCCAGACTACCAGGGCATAAAGGATGCTACGGAGCATGTTCACAAGTGTGAATTGCTATGGAGCACGAAGGGGATCACAAGCTTGGAGTGGAAGGTTAATCAATTTGTAACAACATTGCAAGGGCACGTGATTAGTTGGTATAGGAAGTATGACCCCCATCAGATGGTGGTAGATTACACCACATTAAAAAATGCCTTCCTAGCAGAATTGGACATCCTTGAGTTTGAGTAGAAGAGCATCAACACCCTCAAGGAGATTCAGTAGGGAATGGTGGAGAGTGTGCAGGATTATGATGCACGGTTTAAGACTCTCTTGTCAAAATTTTCATATGGCATTCACCCTTCACAACATGTTCAATGGTTTAATAGAGGGTTGATAACACCATTTAGAAGATTATTATCTCATAAGACTTTCAAAAACCTGCATGAGGTGTTGGAAGCTTCTCTACATGCTGAAGCTATTAAAAGTGTTGATACTAGTGTTAGTCCATTCCTGGAAGCTCAAATCACTGTTATGGCTAAGCATTTGGAAATGTTATCTGTGAACTCAACTCATGAAACTCACTGTGGAATGTGGTGTATGGATTGTGAAGTAGAGGGGCAATCCAAGGAAAATTTCCCCTAGAAGACATTACGCATCCTAGCAATAGACTGTGAGATTTTTCATGGGGACCATGATGTAAGTAGATGTCCCTTGTTACATCACGTAATTAGGAAGAATATGTCTTTCTACTATAATATTTACACCTCTACAACCCATTATACTAAGGATTGTAGACTTATTGACCAGATCCATGAGGCCATTGGTCATAGTGTGCACCAGACCAGCCATGCCAGTAGTTCTAAGCAAGATTAATGTTGTTATGAAGGATGCACAGATGGAGGCGCGGGTCGAAGAGGTTCTCATGGAGGATTTCTTGGTCATGGTAATCATGGAGGAGGAAGAAGTGAGTTCCCATGGGGAACATATTATAATTTTGGATCCACAGAACATTATAAACGAGAGTGTACTAACCTATTACAGTGCTCATAGTGTGGAAAGAAGCACAAGTATGAAGAGTGTCTGAAACTATATGAGCATATGAACCAACAACATCAGAAAGATAAGGGAACTTCTATGGTGAGTGTAAAAAGGGTCAATTCACAATGGATGCCAAGAGTGGCATGTGAGTTAGACCTTGAACCTTTACTGGTGACAATGCATGCACAGGCCACGTGTGCTAAGTAGATGCCCAAACCAAGGATATTGGTTTCCAGAGAGGAGGTACCACATAGAAAGTACTCGGACCCTGTCCATCCAAAAGATGTATACCAGGAGACTATGGACATAATTTGGAGTTTACATGGGGAAATACAGTGTCTTAAGGAGAAATCGAGGCAAGTGGGGCAACAGAAGGATAACGAGGTTCCAAGAAGTGACCTAGATGAGGTCAAAGAAGTATGTAAAATGTTGAGGCAAGAGAATATTATTCCCTTACTGGGAGAATGGTTGAGGGAGAAGGTACCACATGTTAGAGTAGAGTGCGAGGGACAACTTTTACATGAAAACCATTCTCCACACATCCTTACATATGACAAAGAGATTACTTTGAATGAAGTTGTTGATGGATGGCCCCTGAGAAATATTCTCGTCGACATGGGAGTAGAAGTGAATGTTCTTACCTCTTATGGTCTGCATCATATGGGAAGGCCCGCATTACAACCATCTTAAAATGTATTGTATATGGAGAACAAGACAAAGTAAATGACCATCAATGTCGTAAAAGATGTAGCTACCACCATCCAAGGGGCCAAGTTTACTGGGGACTTTGAGGTCTTGGCATTCACCAAGGTAGACAACTTCCCAACATTGCTTAGGTGTCCATGGTGTTACAAGAATAATGCTGACATAAGTTTTAACAAAGGATATATAAGTTTCAAAAATAAGGAAGAACGGGTGATCATCCCTTTGAAAGATGGGAAGTTGACGCCCTACACACAGCCATTGGGAGAAGAAATCCTTCATAGAATATATGTGAGGTCAATTAGAGATCCTGAGATAATTCACCATACAGAATGAGATATCTAGTTTGAGGATGCCTAGTTTTTGAGTGATACCATAAGCATGGCATGTGAAAATTGGGCACACATGACCTATGAGTTGATCAGATGGCATTTAATAGGATCGGTAACCAAGGTGACAAAGGTACATACCATCTAGTGCCTGGGAGGAGGAAAACTACCAAATTACTCAAGAGGGGTTAGTCCGGAAGATTTCTTGTAAGAAATGGAGGCCCAATGGAGAAATGAAGTGGAAAGAAGATAAATTTTCAATTACAAACCACTCAGAACTACTACGCGCTAGTGGGAAACACATCGCGAAAACCTCTTAGAATGGAACAAGGTGAGAATTTCCTTCTATGTAAGGTTTTGTAAAATTAACACGCCCATGGCTATAAAATACTACCATGGTAAAGAGACCGCTTACTTCCATATCCAAGCATGTGAGACACCCTAAATGTTGAGTGCAAAAGCATTACCACCTTCATTATGGGTTCACAAGTTGTACTACACCCTGTAAGGTTGTCCACGTGCATGGTATATCCACTCAGAGATGCATCGTCAAACTGGTAATTTGAAAGAATTGGTGGTTAATTTCATTCAAACATTTGAGTATCGGAGTACAAGGCCATCAGTACATAAAGCATTGCAGGTAGTCAAGTGCTTTACAATAGGGGATAGAGCTATGGTGGAAGACAAAATACAAGAATTTGTAGGTGAAGCTTTCCTGGAGGCGTGCTTCGGGGAAGAATAAACATAAGAGATACAACTTGAGTGCGAGTGTATAGAAAAATAAAAGGGGAAGAGGTGGAAAGCTTGGATGTTAACCATTTCGTAGGGATGAGAGAAGTCATAGATAGTGCTTATGAATGGACGTACGCCTACCATGCACCTTTAAAGATGAAAAACATTAACATTTGCTACAAAATAGAACCCAAGGAGTCAATCATTGGAGACTATTGGTTGGATAAATAAGTCTCTAAAATCATTTATCTGTTACGTGAGTTCAAATATTTTTTCCCACATGGGTAACATGAGCTTAGAGGCGTCCACCATTCCTTGGGGGAGATGAGGATAAAGATGAGGGTAGGTATGTGCCTAATCAGAAAGAGGCCATATCGGATGAATCCCAATTTGTGCATAAAGGTCAAGGATCAGATAGACAAAATGACAGCATTAGGTATTATTGTGGCTATGGAAGAGTTGGAATGGATAAGTCCAATGGTGATTAGTATCAAGAAGGATGGGAGGATAAGGATATTTGTTGATTATAGGGACTTGAATGCAGTATGTGTCATTGATCCTTTCCCAACCCCATTTACTAAATAAATCCTAGAGGGAGTGGTAGGATGTGAGGTCTATACTTTCACAGATGGATTCTCGGGCTATCACCAGGTAAGGATCGCGAAGGAGGACTGGAGAAAGATGACTTTTGCTACTAAGTGGGGAATTTTTTCCTACACGGTCATGCCTTTTGGGTTGAAGAATTCACCTATTGTGTTTTCGCGCATTAGGGTGCAAGCTTTCGAGGATTTCATCCATATATTTTTTGCAAGTTTACCTGGATGATTGGACAGTATATGGGGTCAGTAAGGGACCATTGTGACAACTTCAGGTTAATGTTTGAAAGGTGTCGATAGTTGAGAATATCCCTCAACATTAATAAATGTGTATTTGTTACCCCCGTTTGGAACATTATTGGGGCACATCATATGTAGGGAGGGCTTACTAGTAGATCCCGTGAAATTTGTAGTAATTATGGGAGTGGAGGAGCCTACTAGTCAAAGCACAGTTACATGGATTCCTTAGACACATAGGTTACTATAGGAAGTTCATCAAGGGATATGCCAAGATCGCCATTCCTTTAGAAGAGTTACTTAGACACAAGAGTGCCTTCCATTGGCGAGAGGCACAGAAGAAGGCATTTGACACTTTAAAGGATAGGATTATCACTGCACCCATACTATGACTCCCCTATTGTGATAAGCCCTTCCATGTTCATGTTGATGCCTCAAGAACCACCATTGGAGTAGTAATTGCATAACCTGGTGAAGGGATCATTGATCATCCTTTATGGTTTGGAAGCAGGAAGTTGACACCAATGGAGTAGAATTGTACTACAATTGAGCGTGAGGCATTGTCAATGATCTACACGCTTCACAAGTTCAGAAAATATTTTCTTGTAACCCCTTTTATATTCTACACTAACTATATGGAATTGAAATATTTAGTGAACAAGCCCATTCTAAAAGGGTGCATATGTCTGTGGGTACTAGTGTTTCAAGAATTTGAGTTCACGGTGGTTTTCAAACTAGGAAAAAGTAATTCTGGACCTGATCATTTGTCTAGAATAGATTCAGGGGAGGACGTGCAAAGCATTGAGGATACCATGCTAGATATAAAACTATTTAGGTTGTGGCGTGTGCCCTCAGACTTAGAAGATATTGCAGTATTTCTCAAGATAGGTGTAGCGCTGGAAGGAATGAAGGCATTGGAAAAAAAGTAGTTGGCTATAGGCTTTGTGCCCTACATGTTGATTAGTGGAGATTTATACAAATTAGGAGCTGATGATATTATGCGCCGGTGTGTGCTGGAACATCAGTTCCTAACCATAATCGAAGAGTCACATGGAGGTAGCGAGGGTGGGCACTATGCAGGTGATGCCACTGCACATAAGATATTAATGGTCGAATTATGGTGGGAGACCCTATATCAAGACTATAAGGAATATTGCAAGGCATGTGACCATTGTCAGTGCATTGGAAAACTAGGGCGAAGAGATGAAATTCCTTTAATGTCTATTCCCAGCACCAAACCACTCAAAAAGTGGGCTATAGATTTCGTAGGCCCTATTACACCACTTGCACGTAGGACAGGGTCACATTATATAATCACTTGCATAAATTACTTGACAAGGTGGGTGGAAACGACACCTACTAAGGATTATACAACAACTACTGTAGCAAGATTTCTATGGGAAAACATTATTACAAGGTATGGATGCCCTTTGAGTTTGACTAGTGACAAGGGTACACATTTCTTAAATGAGATAGTAAGGATTATGTTAGCAAAATTCATGGTGACTCATCACAAGACTACCCCTTACCATCCACAAGCAAATGGAACTGTGGAGGCATTTAACAAAATACTAAGTCATACCCTAACAAAAATTTGTGACATTGGTGGACAAGATTGGCATGAAAAAGTATCAGCCATTCTTTGGGCATATAGAACAACCTACAAGAGGGTAAATAAGGCCACACCATTTCAATTAGTGTTTGACATGGACGTTGTCCTACCAGTTGAATTCATGTTACCTTATCTCCATATAGCATGCACAGAAGGATTGGCTGATGAGTAAGCACTAGAAGAAATAATTGACAAGTTAATGCAATTGGATGAAAGATGATCACTCACCAGGTGGAGACAGAAGACTGAAAAATTAAAACAAAAGGCATGGCATGATCATCACATTAAGAAAAAAAGTTTGAGGTTGGGAAGATGGTTCTACTATATGATTCCAAGTTTATGCACCATCTTGGGAAGTTAAAATTCCATTGGTTGGGCCCCTACATCATCTCGTACATCCTTAATTCAGAAGCGTGTCAGTTACAAGCACTTGATGGGATGAGATTTCTAGGAAATTTTAATGGGAGTAGGCTGAAGCCCTGCTATAAATAAGTCTTCTTGGTGTTTGTAATAAGGTAGTATTGCCCGATAGTCTAGGATTTCCTTTAATGCATTTTTCATTTCTAGTGTTTCCCTTTCTCGTTGTTGTTTTGTGTTGCACCTTGGGCGCTGGTAACCTCTTTAATTTTTGAGGTTATGAATGCGCATTCTTTTGCGCATCATTTTAGTGTGGGGTGGAATAATAAATGAAAGTGAAAAGTGTGAAGTACTAGGAAGGATTGCGTTGGAAATCTTGGTTGAATGGCCTTGTGGAAGAAAGTGCATAAGAGAAAAAGTGAACAAGGATTGTTGCTATCAAGATAAGGCTACATTTTGGCTCCATGTACAAGGAAGAAAGAAGTTCAAAAATAACACAAGGTAGGTGAGAGAAAAAATCATGAGGATAGAAGAAGTACCTTCGGTGCTGGTAACACACGTGTAAGAGTCTTCTGTTAGATATATTGGCTGCATGCCAGAAGGTTGTAATATTATCGACATAAGGTTGGGCGTGTGACTTGGGGTGCTAGAGTCCAACTTAGTGTAAAAATACATAGGAAGTGTTAAAGTATGGTGGTAGGTGAAGTAGAATTTAATGCTAAAATATGAAAAAAACTATAAATAGATGGTCGAGCACTTCATTATCAACATTTGTGAATATAAAGAAAGAAGAGATCTTGTAAAAATATAGTTTCCACAGTTGATCCGTGTGAAGAAAAATTTGAGAAATTTAACCGTGAGTGACTAGATTTGATCTATAAACTAGAAGGAAAGAAGTTCACGGGTGTAGAGAAAAATATTTTTGGAGAAGCGTCATCTTATGAAAGAGGTTATTCCAGTTAAGGTTTGGCAGCTAGGGAACAGGCTGAAAGGGGTTTGTTCACAAGTTTGAGATCTGGGACTAGAGGATGTAGAAAATCAAAGTAGGTAAGATAATTTGAAGTGCTAAGATAACCTAAACCATGACACCTAAGAAGCCTTACGGAATGGGAAAGGGTAAGGTAAAATAGCCAAAATCCCCCGTAAGCATGAATGAAGAATGGTACGCAAAGATGTAGTAGCTGGATGGGGTTTTACTCAGGAAAGAATGGGATTCCCACTCAAGAAACATGAAGGTGAGTGATTACAACAATCACATGAGAATGAAAAAAAGGAAATGGCACTAGAGCTGTTGCGCTGAACAAACAAACGGACACCAAAGGGTTTACCTATTAATAGAGACAAGGTAAAAGTGAATTTAGAGAAGGAGGGCTTATTGCAAATCTTTGATTTGCCTTATTTTGGAAAACCTGAGTGCCTCTATCAATGGTTTATGTCACGCATGTACATAAGGATCACTTTTACTTCGCAGGGCGTAAGATGTGCATAACTCCTCAGCTGATTTCAAAATTCAAAAGCCTCATCTGTGAAGGAGAAAGTATAGTTGATGACTTAAGCAACAAGGAAGCCATCAAAGCAACTGTCACCGAGTATGATTATAAGAAGGGGTCATGATACTTTGATATCGTGGAGATCCAGGACCCTGTCAAGAGAATGGCTGCATGCCTGGTGACAGCTAAATGACCAAGAAAGGTGGACATAGGTAAATAAGGCCTAGTTAAATGTGTGTAGGAAAATTTCAAAAGGTACCATCTATAATTTTTATGCCTTCATCACAGATGAAATTATTAGCAACGCACAGGAGGGAGACAAGATACTTTTTGGCAATGTCCTCTTGACAATTGTGTTTTAGAAATCGGAGTGCCAGATGCGGTAGATAATTTTCTTTGGGAATATCTGGAGGAAGACCCCTCACCGACAAAAATATTCACTAAGTACACTTGTGATAACATGACAACTATCAACAAGGCACGCCTCGAAAAATGGTATAAGCACTTAAGGGACGTGTTTGGGGAATAGTGGAGCATGTCAGAGCAGCTGCCAGTACTTGTTGATGGAGAAATTGAATTTATAGTGTATCAACATTTCTAGATTGGCAGGTTTAAATTGATAGATGAAAACATGGGCCCTTGGTGCAAAATCACCTTCTCCTTCACTGCTTATTATTTCCATGCAGGGGTAAATAGGTTTAAAGAGGCCAAAATACTAATGTTTGACCTTAGTGAGGTAGATCAAGACCACAAGGAGCTCCACAGAAAACTCGTTTACCCCAAGAAGAGAACGTATGTGGAAAGGTATGTCTACCACAAATTTCAAATGACAAAGCCCCTAACTTTTCACATAGTAGGAGAGACTGTGGAAAGAGTATATCTGCACATAATACCAAAGTTTGAGAAGGGCACATACCTAGAATGTGATGTCTCCATTCCTGAAGACCCCATGGGAAGAAAGAAGCCCATGCTGGAAAAAAAAAGGAAAAGAAGAGGTGTAAGGAAAGAAGGAACCAACTATCCAAAGTGCACCACAAGTGGGTGCCTCAGGGACAAGTGCTAGAACTAGCACTTACATGCACAGGAAGAAATCCTCAGTCAGAGATGAGGTTCCTGAACAAAGAAAATCCTATCACAAAGGAGAATTCATCAGAGGAGGGAGAAGAAAGAAACGAATCTCCTATACTGGAATCCCCAGTTAGGAAGAAAGAGAAGATGATGGAGGAGGCTGATTTGGAGGACACTGAGGGCTTGGAGGCCTTTACAGGAGAGACGGATGATGATGAAGAAGATGAACTAGAAGGAGCTGAAGAACCACTAGTGTTTGATGTGGATGATTCAAAAGAAGAGGGCGGAGAAGAGGAAAATGAGTTTCTCTTCATGCAAAGGAAGGGTAGCCAGGAGGAGGAAGGCACCCAAAATAAGGGAGGAAGTAAAAAAGTGAGTACAAAAATTCAAACTCCAAGCCTCACACAAGATTAGATAAACAAGGTGGCAGAAAAAGAAGCGGAAAAAACCATTCAAGCCTTGGTGGAACAAGAGTTGGAGCGCAACGCTGAAATAATTATGAATGAAGATAAAGAAGAAAGCGTGGGAAAAGATCACCGCAGCACAGGAAGAGGCCCCAGTTTGATAGTATGTGCTCCTAAGGGTACGTGCAGAGGAGGAAGATGCACAGAGATCTAGATACCAAGAATGGAATATATTGATGATCCCAACAAGGTGTTGCGTGTGCATTTCCAGAGAATAGTGGCAACAGAAAACTCTTGGTGATGAAGTCATTTGATGAGGAAGGTACATACCCATAGACAAGGAAAATTCTCTATTGGGAAATTGAGTCCCACATCAACGAGCCAAAATTTGAGGTAAGCCAAGGGGCAATAATGAAGGTTCCTAATTCAAAAGGAGACAACCCGTTGGTGAGTGCTCATCAGCTTTCAGATGAACAAGTATGTAATGTGCTGAAAAAAGTCTCAGTTAAACTAGAAGCCAATTTATTGGGGAGGAATGATAGGGTAAAATTTCTAGAGGGGGAGCTAGAGAAGAGGGAAGAAGAGATCAAAGAAAGGGAAAAGGACTTAAAGAAAGAGGAACTAATCTGTGCACAGCTAAAGCATGAACTAAGGGAAGAGAAGGAAAGGGTACGTGAGGTATATAATAAGGTAGAATCCATCACAGATGCCATTTTTTTGAAGCATCTAGACCAGCACCACCCACGCAAAAGTATGGATCTTCCATGGAGTGCCTAGAAGACTTAACATGTATCCTCACCACGAAGAGGCAGTCACTGACCTTAGAATCCATGGAAGAAGTATCAGCATGCCTGGAAAGGGATGACAAGCTTAAGGTTGTAGCAATAATTTCCAAGTATAGCAAGGTCCTTACTGATGTAAAAATTGCTACCAAGGTTGTTGTGGCCGTGTATGACAACTATGTAGATAGGGATAGAGTGACAAGCATTCTTGTCACCAGTCACAAGGGAGAGGTCAAATAATTACAAGAGAAGAACAAAGGGAATAGAGCAAAGTGAGATAGGATCTTAGCCGAGGTTGAGAATAAGTTCGAAGCCATTAAATTCCTATGAGGCTCAGTCAAAAACCCACTGAAAGGGTTGTACCCACAAATCAAAAACGGGATGGATGCAGTCGAGGATGTGGAAAAGCAACTGGAAGGGGTGGTTGAAGTAGTGAATACTCAAGGAGATGGACTAATTTTTGATGAGGTAAGCACCCTAGTTAGTGACCTCTACCAAAGAGCACAAAATGAATTCGATGCCTGGAATAAGTTGGAGGCCAAATTGAAGAATCGCCAACCACTTCCGCCCCTAATCTATCAAATCTAGTTCCTTGCATGCTCAAGAGAAGAAAATGGAAAATCAGATCGAGCTCGATAGTTAGACCATTTTAATGGAAAAATATGTCTCCAGATCTCTCCCACCAAACTTAGATATCAATCTATTTGGCATGTAGGAAATACCAAAAAATCATGAAGACTAACACTTCTAGGCGTGTTTCAATTAAAATGGGGAGGAAAATTAGATTTAGACTCACAATTGCCATTGATCTTTAGTTTGAATTTGGGCCGTCCATGTGGAAGATTCAACTTTAAAACAGGATCGGGGGTTTCCTTTCACTTTTTACAACCTTTTGAAAAAATGGAAAAAAAATTCATTTTTGTCTACACCTCCACCCTTGGTAAATGAGCCTGACACGTGTCCCAATGTGGGTCCCAGTGAAACTGTGCTTCCTTTTTCATTTTTAACCTTTTTCTCCCAAAAGGAAATTTTTCCAAATTTCCCCCGACAGTCCGCACCTTTGCCGTTGACTGGAGCATGCTTTGACTTTTCCCTTATCAAGCTTGCGAGCCATTTAGAGATTTTAATCCTTTTGATGTCAAGAGGTAAAAAGTATAATTTACCTCCGATGGTCTTCTTCCCCACCTCTTTGAATTTTCAAAATGCCACGTGTCACAATGGCACATCTTGAGATGATCCCTAAAAGTTGAGACCTTGAACAAGCGTGGGATCACCACGTGTCATTATGGCACAACTTAAAAAACCTTGAGGATTCCAAAATGATTTGGTGGTGGTGCACTTCCATTTTATAATTTTACTCCCTTTTTCCAAAGCTGAAAAACATCAAACTTACCTCCAAAGACCCACATCTCCACCATTAGCTTTGCCACATGTCCTCCTACGGGGTCAAAGTGAGACTTTTTCCCTGCCTCTTAAATTTTCTCCAATCAGAGCCTTGCAGGGCTGCGGGGCAGGTTCAAATTTTTTTCCAAAGTAGCTAAAAAGAACAAGTTTAAAAATAGACTAGTTGCGCCCCATCCAATTAGAAGAAGCCACGTAAGCACCAAAAGAACCAATCAGATTTGAGTAGGGCCATGGCGCCAAATTTGCCTTTTTATCAAAAAAGCAAAAAGCAATAAGTTAAAGAATTTTCCGACCATCCCTTAACCAACCAAAAGAGGCCACGTGACCACTGAATGTTGAGGAATAAATTTGACAGGAAAAAGACACCCATCAGACCATCATAATACAGAAAATCACTGTTCACGCCGAGAACCTGATTTTTCGCTAAGGATGAAAATTTCTTTTGAAACAAAAACAAGTGAATCATGTTTTCAAGTATATTTTCAACCATGTATTTGGATTTTCAACGGCATAAAAATATATATTAACCATTCTTGAGCTTCCATGGTCGAGGAAAAATAGGAAAAATGACAAGTCCCACGGACTTTGAAGAGATTGGAGGGAAAACAGGGCAGACTCGGATACTTCTTCAAGGAGGGACATGACAATAGATTTTGCAAACAACTCAAGGCACTTCTAATGGAGGTAAAAGCTTCATAACATCCACATCGAGAGATAAAACATTTCACAACACGCAAAATAGAGGAAAATGATGGCAAATGGGGAGAGGCAAATCTGAGCACCAACAGGCCCCATTCACAAGCTATAAATGTATTTCATTTGAAATAATATTCCTACCAAATGCCCACCTAAAATTTGTTGGAAGGAATCGCAACCATTAGATGGATAAAATTTATGCTCATGGATCTTAGGGATTGAAAACTAACCATGACCATCTTTATGAAGTGTTCTTATTCATTTCATTCGACTTATTTTATCATTTTCATTTGTAAGTTTGGGAGGAGAAGAAGAAGAAGGCCATGAGAATATATTGAAGCACAAGGATGGATACTCATTTTTATGGCTCGATCTATTTGTAACCATCTTCTACGGTTTGTTTAAATTTTAATTTGCTATTTAATATCTCATTTATATTTTCCCTATTTGGGTATGGACATTTTTTTCCCTTTTAAAATCTGGTTTAAAAAAATCGAGTATATACATGAATATTTGAGTGTATATGTTTGTTTATCTATATATATATATATAATATTTAGCAAGTGAAATAGCGACTGTAGATTTCATATTACATAGTCCACGTTGTTTTGTTAAGGCCGAGTTCAAAATTTTCTATGGCAACATTGATTTGTTAACAGTGGTTGATCTTTGTAATAACAACATAGTGTATAAAAATTGGGGGGGGGAGGTCTCTAACCCCACCTCTCATCCCATATTAATATGGGGTGGGTGGTGGGGTCGACAACCTCCCCCCATCCCCATCTATTATTCATATGCAGGCCACGTTGGCCTAACCCTTAACCAACTACAATATCAAATTTCTAATATAAATATTTTTTTAATATTGATAATATTAATCTATATATTAAATATCAATATTAATTTCATTAATATAAATACAACTATATTTATATAACCCCCCTTTTTTATACATACAAAATTATAATAAGCTTAATTTATATAAATTTGTAAATCAATTATATATATTTACTCTTAATTATAATCACATCTAGATATGGATTTTTTTTCTATTTTAATTGATTAAGTTAATTCTATGACATAGTGCAACACAAGTTAAGTACTATTAATTTGCTACCTTATTCACATAAGAGTAAATTGGGAAAAACTAATAAAAAATTCTTATTCAATCTAATATAACTTGCAAAGATTATATTTTTCTTTTAATATAAGAATTATAAACAATTAATTTCTTTCTTAAAATATAATAAGGAAGTAACTAAAATTTAAAAAAAATCAATAATGGATAAGAGACTATTTCCTTTCTTCAACATAATAAGAAAATGACAACCATTTCAAACAACAAGTGTGATTTCAACAAGAATACCGATATTTTAAAAATGAACCCATCACCCTTTGGAGTTAATAAAATAAACTTAGATTAAAAGAATTTCATTTCCATTTCAAGCCCATTTCAAGGTTTCTACTTCATCTAAACAATGCAAGATTCGGTAGTTTACTTTCACAAGGACTAACACATTTAAAGTGAAATTTTTTCATTCAAAACATTGTTAGCAGAGTTCACAAGATGAAGGGGTTTTGAAAGTAATAAATTCAATTTTCCTTTGCATTATTTCCCATATACGTACATTTGAAAAGTTAGTACCAATAGACAATTTCTCAACACATTTACAAGAGATTAACAATCTTTAAAATACAAGTTACAAGCCCTCCACTTAAGTGGAGACAACATGAAATTTTTTTCTACTAATAGAGATCTTGTTCCTTTTCTTCAGTGTGTGACTAAGACTATTTTTCACTTGAACTACACCATCTTCCCAAAGTCAAGAAACAATAAAGAAAATAGGGGAGTAGGAAACACTCTCCACCCAACCAATAATATAATGAGGTGGAGAAACCTTCTTCGTCATTGGCCCTCGAGCCCCAATAATGAAACAATATGGGGTATTAGACAATCATTGGCACCTTTTTATGGCTTCCATAATCACATTCATTCAAGGCACTCAACACAAAAAAAAACAATAACATAAAAAAGACATCAAAACAAAAGTTTTCCAACATAGAGGATCTAAAATCAAGCCAAGAAGAGAAAGGAATATGGGGATCTACTTATGCCTCCTAGTAGTTTGGGTTCCCACCTAAAAAAATCCAAGAACTCAAACAAAACCCACAAAACTCTTATGCCTCCCTCCAAGAAAATAACTCTTGTGCCTCTCTTATATCTTATGCCTTCCTCAATAAAATGAACAAGAAAAGCACAAATTATACTTATTAACAAGGTGGGAGACCCCAACCCAACTCCCTCCTAGGTACCCAATAAAAACATAATATACCTCCCTCTAAAACATACCCATTTTTTTCTCCTACACAATCTAAAGGCCATACTACTTTCCAAACTCACTAACACACAAAAATAATCCATTTAGAAAAATATGAAAAAAAAAAAACAAATAAAACATGGGTGAAGCCCCTACCTTGCATTGCAAGAGTATCCAATCAAAAACCAAAATTCAAGCCTTTCCAATTATAAGAAAGTACAATTGAACTCAAACCTCCAAACAAATACTCCAAAATTAAGCACCTCCAAAATGCAAGAGACCAAAATAAACCAAGTAACCCCTAAATCCGCAAACAAATTAGAATAAATATAAAAGAGAGGAGAGACATGTGATGTGGCTCTATGTAGTATGCCACATCACAAGGTTAAACCCAATCCCCAAAGCACAATAAATTGGTGGTCGAGGGAATGACAACCCTCTTACATACTTAAGTACAACCCAACACCCCTAAAGGAAAAAATTAAAAACTTGTGTAAGAAAGTGGAATAAATAGCACCTTTTTGTCATACAATCACATAATGGGGTCTATTTTTATCCCCTTAATCCATAGGGGTAGTTGGTAGGTGAAATTAGGAGGTGTAGGACAAGCTTAAATTTTCGCACAAGCCTCCAAAAAGGGACATTAATCCCAAATCCGAATTTTACATGCAAGGTTGAGTACACACAACTCAAAATTAATAAAACCCTTTCAAAACCAACACAAACAGATAACCACATACTCACATTAATGTCTCCCTTTGATCACATCTTAAATTACACTAATTAATTATGTTTAATCAAATTTATTAGAGTACTTAACAAACCATAATAAAAGTGACTAAAAATAATAAAATAATACAAATGAATAAACAAAAAGGGAAAAACACAAATTTATCCAAGGTCATATTTGAGGCCATCCCCCATTAGGGACCTCCTAACAATACAACAACAACAACAAATAGCATACATTTACATAGGTTGCTAAGGTGACCTATTGCCAATACCCCAAATTCCTTCACTGTTGGTATCATATCCCCTTTTGTTTGTTGTGTTACAAATTCCTACAAAAACCAAATAATACCTTTGTATCCTCATGGCCATATTAGCAACATCGAGATGATAAAATACACAAATATACATATCAATTCACATCATCAAATATACAAATTAAGCTATCACTAAAATCAAGTAATTCACCAATTGTTCACAATTTTGATTTTATCAATTCATCAATTAGCAATAAGGTCACAAAACCAACTAAAGCATCTAGAAAAATAAATATATCGAATCCAATGTGTCATTATAGTATTAGCTCAAGATCATCAAATACTGATATGTGAATCCATGCATATAATCCATCACATAAATAAAATCACGGAAAAAGTCTAAAAAATCCATATTGTCTATCGAATAATCTAATCAAATATAGCAATGTCAATCTATCAATGTCTAAATATCAAATATGATAACAATGTCTATAGATTTAATCCAAACTAAGCAAAATCATATTAATATCAATGTCAAAAGAGGAGTGGGAAGGCGGGGGGGAAAACCCCCCACCCCCTCCTTGACTTCTTAAAAAATAATAAATAATGTGGGTGTTAACCCACCCCCCAATATAAAAATAAATAAAATAGTATCGGTGTGGGCCGAACCCTCCCCATATAATTCAATCCATGCACTATTCATTAATGGTTGTGGCCATAATATATTTGGCACTGTGTATTTTTTTTAATCAGCCGAACTTCATTATTAATAAATGATTTATATATATTAATAAATGGTTTATATATAAATATATATACATATAGATATACATACATACATACATATACATATATATATATATATAATATATATTTATATATATATATATCTACAAAAAAAAAATTAATTATATAAAATAAAGATGAGATAAATTGAGGCCAAATGCTCATATCCAAATAGGGAAAATTTAAAATATATATATATATATTTAAAATAACTTGAGAAACCTTCCATGGCCTTAATGGCCTCCATGCTTCCAAAACCTACAAAACAAAAATGAGGTAAAATTAGGGAAAATTGAAATACAAGAAGCTCATAAGGAAATTTAGGCCAATCTAGATCTAATGGCCCAAATAGATTTAATCTGATGGCTGAAAATAAACCCTACATCACTCAAGTGATAGGGAATTTTTTGGGAATGAAATAAATTAAAAGCCTATAGGTATTGTTTTAATAGGGCCTAAGGGGGTTAGACCAAGTGATTGACCCTTGACCCTTTTGAGTAATAAACCAATATTTTTGTGTATGGTTTTAAACTATAGGATTATTGGTATTGTCTAACTAAGTTTTTAATTTGATTATGGGCCTTTAAATAATTAATTTGAAATGATATTAATGTGGGCTAAGTAATGAAATTCAAGGTAAGGATTATTTAAATAAAATATTGGAACTTAGTAAGAAAAATTAAATGATAATATAAATTGGGGAATAGGTCATTAATAATTAGTTATTAATTTGTATCCAATTGACATGTAATTGTGTAGAATTTTATAACTGGAAATTAATTAAATCCCAACTAATGTTTTATCTTTGGAACAAAAAATATATATTCAGAAAAAAAAATTCCCAGTTAAATTAATAGTTTTGGTGTGGTTTTGAATGTTGAAATTGTGGGTGTTACATTTGGTATCATATTCATGTGTTCAACAATTGAATTCTGGGAAGACATGGGAACATGAAAACTAGTTAGCAAAATATAAACCTAGGACATTGGAACTTCTAGGATTAAAATAATAATAACAATAATAAAAATAATTTGTTGGATTGTTGTACTCTCCTAAGTGTGTGTTATTTTGAACCAGGTTAATGGAAATCCTAAGTCAATTTGATATTATTTTGAACTTATTGAGTAATAGAAACTGGGTTTCCTTGTGAGCGTGTTGTGTACTGGGATCCTAGCTCCTAATTATTGATGTGTGGTGTGTTGACCTCGTACAAACCTTACCTTATTTGGAGTGCTAGTGTTTGTAAAAATAACTCTTATGGATTAGTGCTAGAAGTAGCATTTAGTAGGTCAACATGGGGAAAGTGAGAGATCGTTTAACTATTAGAATTTTCCCTCCTTCAGTGGCTGGATGAGTTGGTTATATTTCAACTTGTCGACTTAATTCCCTTATGGGAGAGTAAATATAAGAATATGGTACATAACATTATGATCCGGTTTGGTATGTGTGTTCTTAGATCTGAGTTTGATGTATAGTACCCCTTCTGGTGGCCCGTAAAGGGCTACGAAGTGAATGTGATGTAGAAATTTCATGCATTTTATATTTTCAAACTTAAATTCTTTTTTCAAGGATTAGCATTTTATTTTATGATTTGACTAAGAAGCTTTGAGGATCTTTTTGTTATTTTATTGCAAGATTTCCAAGGATTTTAATGCGACTACTTAGCCATTTTCTTTCATTGCTAAGATTTCTTAGATTTCACCCTCTATTTGTAGTTCCCACTTCTCTTCAACAAATTTTTTTATTGATTTTGTTATTGTTGACTACTTATGGATATTATTGTAGCTTTTGATTTAGCATGATGTTAGAGATATTGGACTGTTGTTGATTTTATTCATTCATGATCCATGTGGATTATTAGAAACATTTTATATTGTTGTTGATATGTTGTTGATATGGTTATAATTATATATTTCAGACATGTAATATTTTCTCATATTGAGTAGACCTAGACAATTGAACTAATCTTATGATCATATAGATATTGATGAAATGCAGAATCGAGATGTTGATAGAAATAGTAAATGATATCGTAATTTCCTAGATGATGATTTGATGTAGATATAGGTGATTGTGGATTTATATTACATATTTTATCTTGGATGTTTTAATGTGGACATGAGGCCGAAGGAGGTATTTATGTGTTTTGCAAGTAAATTTATTCACAACAAACAACGTGGGGATTGGAGAACAACCACATTGGAATTCTAGATGAATTCAACAAGGGTCACCATGGAAACATATCTTTTGTTATGTGTATGTATTTGAATTGCTGTTAGGGGGAAATTGTAACCAAGGCATTATGTGTTTTCTTTCATTTAGCTTCCTTTATTTAATTTTTGTATGTGATATTATAGTGATGTATTCCCCTTTTGTTAATCACTTGATTTATGTCTAGATTAGTAAATTTATTAGTTTACTAAATTAATTAAGAATGGGTCAAAACAATTCATTATTGTATTTGATAGCTCTTTGGTTTATGTGTTTAAGATGGGTGCTTAAGATCTTGAGTGTTGTACAGTCCATATCCCCTTTGAAATTCAAATTTGTCCTTAAGGGAAAATTTTTGAAGCTTGTGGGACAAGTTAAACTCGTCCCACACCTCTTAAATTACTATTCCAGACCTATCTATGGGTTTGGGGGTAAAATTAGACCCCATTTTGTGTTTTGGCTAGACAAATTGTAAGTTTTTATTGCACTTTATTACATGTATTTATTTTAATCCTTAAGGGGTGTGGGATTAGATTGTTTATGTAAGTAAAATGTAACTTCTTAAACAACTTATTAATTATTCTTTGGAGTATGGGTTTGACTAGGGTGATGTGGAGTCGAGAGGAAATGAGGTGGAATCCTACTTGGAGCTACATCATCCTCCTCTCCCCCTTTTCTATTTATTCAAGTTATTTTCTTGTTGGGGTTACTTCATTCTTATAGGGCTCTTGCATTTACTTGGAGTTAGAAAATTTTGGAGATCTTGTGGTCTTGTGGGAGCGTGTTGGTGATTGCTTGGGTTTTAAGGAGATTGGAGAATGTCTCTTGGAATAAGCTATACTATGGAAAGGTAGGAGGTTTACTCTTGCTTATGTTATTCATTTATTTTGTGTTTGTGTGCTTAGTTTTGTTGAGTGTTGGAATGCTTGTTGGGTACTTGGGTAGATTTCCAAAGTGTGGTGTAGGAGGGGACTATGGGGAGAATTAATGTAGGGAGGGATAAGAGTTATTTCATGTGTTGGAGGGATTTTGGGTTAAGCTCCCCACCTTGGACAAGGAATGCTTGCATTTCCTACTTGTTCTTATATGAGGGAGGCATAAGAGTATGAGGGAGGCATAAGAGGTCCTTGAGGGAGGAATAAGAGTATGTAGGGGATTTGAGATGTACATTGGAGGTTTGTAAGGTGGGCACCCGTTTCCCATTGGGAGGCATAAGTGGCCTCCCCATAGATTCTTAATCCTTTGGCTTTCATTTAGAAACCTTCTATATTTTGTTGTTTCTGCTTGTTTATGTAGTTTTAATTGAATGTGCATTTGGAATGGTTGTGTAATACTTGGTTTGTGATGTGGAAGCTTGTCATTTCCATGTGTTAGAATCACCTCTCATTGTAATGTGGTTGGAGCTCAGGGGCCAATTAGGAGGAAGGCTTCTCCTCCTCATTGGAATTCTTGGTTGGGTTGAAAGTGTTGCCTCTCGCCCCCTTTTTTCTTAGGATCATGAAGTATGGTGGATCTCTCTTATTGTTGTTGAGAAGATGGATATTTCTTGAAGACTTTACTTTGGAGCTATGTTGAAGACAACTTGCATTTCATTTTAGCCTTCATTCTTGTATTACTCCCCAATTTAAGTGGAAGAAATTGTATTAATCCTTATATATTAATCAGCTAAGTATAGAAGGACCACGGAAGGTGCCATGTGTCTCTTAAGCACACTTCTTGGTATGGTGAAAAAAAAGGAGACCCCAAACATGTGCAATACCTCCATGTGGTTACAGTCTGAAAAAACAAAGCTAGCCGATAAATTGGCTAAATTTAAAGAGTTAGTGGCAGCCTCCACGTGTCCCAACGATGCACCTACAAAGGCCAAGTTCAAAATAGTCCCCAAAAAAGTGTGAAGCTTCCACATGCCTCATCGGCGCAACTTCAAATACATGGTCCAAAGCGATAACCTGAACTAATACCAGCCCTTGATGTTTCTAAGGTATGATAGAAGTCAAATGGACAACAGGCTTGAATCGACTAAGTATAAAAGAACCAGCAGAAGTCTCCACGTGTCTCAATGGTGCACCTTAAAAGGTCGAAGCCAAAGGTGTTCTCCCAAAAAAGTGCTAGCTTTCCATGTGTCCCAGGTCCAAAAAGGGAACAGAGCCAACCCAAATCGACTAAGTATAGAAGGGTTTACGGAAGCCTCCATGTGTCACTACTATGCAACTTTGAAAGAAAAATCTAGACGTAGGTCCCAAATGTGCATTAAACCTCCATGTGTCTAGGGTTAGACATATGACCCCACAAAACAAAAGGGACTTAGCCAAAACACAAAGAAACAAGGCGAGGCAGCAAAAGGAGCCGTGTGTCTCTTCGGCACTCTTTTAAGAGGAAAATACAAAGTGATTCTCCAAATGAGTGGGAAACCTCCACATGTCCTAGGTCAGACATAAATCCTTCACCAAACGAAAGGGAAAAGTCAAATGATAAGCACGCATCAAAATTCAAAGTGGGAAGGCAAGCTAGTGGAGAAATTTGAGATTTTGAGCCTTGTTTCCATAAAATTTGTATAGTGACAAAGTGAACCACGGCCCTGCTCATGCCAAAAAAAAAATTCAAATATCAAGCCCACATGAAAAGTCAAAGTGGGGAGGCAGATCGTCAGAGCCTTTTGAGATTTTGAGCCTTGTTTCCAAGACGAAAAAAGTTAAAAGCTGAACCCACATCAAAAATCAAAATGGAGGGGCAGTTCAACGGAGAACTTTGAGATTTTGAACCTCGTTCCTAAAAGAAGTAAAATTATAAAGTGAGCCACAACTCCGTTACCACTCAGGTAATCCCGCGTGTCAGACCCAAATGTAAAATTTGAAGTTACAGGCTTGCAAGGCTATGGAGAACTTTTGCACTTTTGCATATTTTGTGCTAAATGTGAAATTTCAATTTCACGCCCGTAGATTCATTTGATCATTTTCACCATTTTTGTACAAATTCAATTCAAATATTCAAATGGAGATAAATTTCACTCCAGTTCTCAAAATTTGAGAAATTTTATACTATTGGAGAGGTGGTGGTATCCTCTATGCAATGGAAGCATAAAATATTGTTTTAAGAAGTGGTTGGTTGGAAATCTTGAAAACGTCTTTCACGTCATTAATGTGTGATCTAATTGCTTCAAACAAGATCAAATCTGATATGATCTTCATCATTCCTTCTCCAACACGCCAAAAAGACATGGAAAATCGACTAGATATCTTGATTTGGGTGGAAAAATGGAAAACATCTTTCAATCCGTTAATATGGGATTTGACTGCTTAACCAGATCAGATCTGATATAATCATCCATCCTTCCTTCTTCAGCATGCCAAAGACAGACAGTGCTAGATTTGATAGATTGTAGGTGGATTTACAGGGGCATTGATGGTTGGTGGTTGAGCTTCCAAATCATATTTCTTTCTTTCTCATCGTCTTCTATCTTTGCTTCATCTATAAATGTAATAGCTTGGCTCATTAAAAAATGTTGGACTCTGATACTTTTGAAATGTAATTATAGTCAAAAGTGAATTGATACAAAAGCATTTTCCCATTTTCTCTATCTTCCACCATTCCCCCTTCTTGCTTACCTGAAATTCGTGGATCATTTATCTTCTGCAATAAGAGACTTTGTGTTCTTATTGATATGATTTCTAGAACTTTATGTTTGTGGAATGATATCTTATGCTGTGAATGCGAATGATTCTGTTCTATATCACTCTTTCTCGGTATGTATAGGGTTATACTCTACAATCTATATTTCCTGAAAGTGTTGTTATATTATGCTCTTTCCTTTCTTCAGTTCTTGCATTCATTTGTATTGATAATCTTTTGGTATAAAATAATTTCAATATGTCAGAGGCCCAGCCTTAAGATGAAAACTGTACATTTTTATATAAGCTTTGCTTCTTGTTTTCAATAAGGGAACCTCTCTCATAAAGAGGAGGTACTTATTGTGCCCTAATTATGGTTTTGACAAAGTATCTTTTTAAAACCCAACAGTTTTTGGTGACTCCACTGGGGATTTTGTTTCAAATGTATCCCTTTTAAAAGAACAACTTCAAGATCATTTTTGATCTCGTGACTCTACGATATACACATGGGAATAAATCTCTCAGGGTTGAAGATTCTCATTTTGAACTTCTGGAGCAACAAAATTGTTCTCTTCTTCCAGTAAGAAGGAACAGAGGAACTTTCTCTACAAGCACACCTCATGTTATAGATAGAATTCTAAGAATAGTAGTCCTTAAGAAAAACTCAGTCCTAATCTTCATGCTCTAATACTTGCTAGTGTTTTAGTTCCCCTTCAGAAAATATTCCCACAGATGACAACACCTCTTCCTTGGGGAAAACGGATTGCGCCTTTTGCTCTTCCTCAACCTCTACATGAGTTACCCAAGAGTAGTAGGAAATGTTTTCCTAAATTACGAGGTGATGGGAAGGTACACCCATATGAACACATTGCAACCTTCAATGTTGCATGTGGGATTGTTGGGAATGATTATGAAAACATTTTTGTTAGGCTCTTTGTAGAGATATTGTAGAATAATGTTGATGATTGCTTCTATCATCTTCCTGTTGGGTCAATTATTAATTGGACCACCCTGACAACTCAGTTTGAACAACATTTTAAGCTAGCTGAAGATGTACATTGTTAGCTCAAATATCTCATATCAAGAAGGAATAATTCGAGCCCATGAGAGAATATGTGTCCAAATTCAACAAGATAATTCGTAAAATTCCACAGAACACTCGTCCTGTGGATAAAATTCAAAAATACTTCTTCCTCAATGCTCGGTTACCTGAAGTGAGATATGCCGTAAGAAGTGTTAACCTTGCAACTCTGGATGTTGATCAGAGATTGTCTATCAGTGTTGAAGATGATTTAATCATGTCTAGTAAATTGAAAAGGGAACCTTCCAAATCTAAAGAATTTTCTTCCTCCCCTAAAACCAACTAAGATCAGTTAGTGCAGAAGTTGGTGAATGATCTCATTGATATCAAGAAACAATTGGCTCAGCATGCTCCTTATCAAGATATTTCAAGAAGGAATTTTTAGCCTAGGAACCAGTTACCTCCTCATAATAAATTAGATATTGAAGTCCCACCTATCAAGGTTCTAGTCAACCTAACTTGTGAAGTTCAAGAAGCTGAGGATGAGGAGTTTAATGAAATCTATGAAGAATCAGAAGAAGAGGTTGATAATGAACTGGAAGAGCTTGGTGGATCTCAAGTTCATTTCATTACCACTGAAGATATGGATGATGAGGATGAATATGATGAAAGAATGGCAGAGATGAATAGTGGGTCATATGTTGTTATGACTCGAAAGAAAAAATAAAAAGATATGCAACCTACTAAGAAATCTAAGGAGTTTCCTATAACTATTCCAGTGGTTGCTAAAAGAGGAGCTCCTATTCCCACTACCTCCACACAAAAGGCAAGTAATACCAATCCTCCTCCTTCTACCTCTATTTCCAAAACTTCTTGTCCTTTAATTCCTAAGATTGATAAATCAAAGGTTTCTCCTGTTCCTTAAAAATACTAAGATCCAAATCTCAGAGGCAGAGTTTTACCAGATCCATCCAAACGCCTTTGCTAAATTGGTCAACTTTGTCAATTCCAAATCCAAAGCCTCATATAATACTTCTAAACGTATTTTTCCCACTTCCTCTTCCTCACCTCAACCAATCCTTGTTGCCGCAATCACTTCCCCTAACGGGAAAATTGAACCATTCTATGTGACTCTCCTCATAGCTGGCCATAAACTCAGTAACTGTGTTATAGACTCAGGAGCATCAGACAATGTAATTCCTGCAAAAGTAGCTCATGCTTTAGGCCTCACTCTAACACATACCTTTGGTTCCTTCTATTCCATGGAGAGTAGAGAAGCACCTCTTGTTGGGAGAATTAAACATGCACAAGTAGCCTTCACTAATTTTCTAGAGAAAATGGTCAAAGCCACTATTTTAGTAGTTGATATTCCCCCCTCCTATAGTATGTTGCTGAGTATAAATTTCTCTAAAGAGGTAGGAGGTGAAATATAGATGGACTGGTCACATGCTTTGATCCTAGTCAATGAAAAAATAAAAAATTTGTTACCAAATAAGAAAACTAAGTATATTATGTAAAATACTGATGATCCAAAAGCAAAGATACTCTATGAAGATATAGGGCATGGTAACTACATGATCATGTTAAAAGATGAGGAAAAATTTCCTAAGGGAGTGATTCATGATCCCAATGGCATTTGGTCTCTAGAGTTTGATGGAAGTTGTTCTTCAACTGGATCTGAAGCTGGCGTGGTGTTGATCTCTCTTGAAGGGAAGGTTCATCCATTCTTGTTTGAGATTTATTCTAAAAATTCAAACAATATAGCTGAATATAAGGCTCTTCTCCTTGGGTTGAACATCTTGAATGAAATGGGAGTGAAGAATCTTCATGCTTGTGGTAATACAAAGTTAATTGTGAAATAGGTAAGAGATCCTCACCAAGTCAAGATAGGAGATTGAAACGTTTTAGAAATATTGTCTAGGATTCTATTGAGTTTCTTGATGATTTATCCATTGAAGTTGTGCCAAGAGAAAAAATTACTAGAGCTAATTATCTAGCTATCTGAGGATCTCTATTTATTTCTCACCCAAATTTCTCTCAAGATAAATTTACTATTAAAATGACTCATAGGCCTAGTGTGCCAGATAATGGAAGCAAATGGAGGGTTTTCAATGATGATCAACACTTGCTCTCTTTCTTGGGGATTAAAGATAGCTTCAATTAGTTATTTTTTGAAGTAAGTGAAACTCTACCTAGGGAGTATGTGCCCTCTAATGTGGAAGAAAACAAAGAAGGAATAGAAAAATTTCCTCTCTTTCCTATAACTGAAGAATTTCAATGCACTAAGATGAAGATCATTATGGACCATCCCCTTGTTGTTTTAAGTTCTCCCAAAGATGAAAAAATGCATGTACCTAAAGGGGAAGAAATGAATGAGATCAATAGTTCCCCTATTATATCTATGGGTGAGATGAGCACATATGAGCCTTTTTGTAGTCCTTTAAAACAAATAGAAAATGGAGAGCCATGTTTGGAATATTTTCTTCACAACTATGATAGTCCTTTCTCAGCTCACCCTTTGGAATGTAAACAAAAGGAAGAGGATGATTTTGTTGACCAATATTTACTTAGTCTAATACCATTTCAATTCCCTACTAATCATGAAGACAAATCAACAATGCAACTTGTACCTAAGCGTCATGATCTTCAAGAATCATGTGCTGATTTTGCAAAAAACAGCAGGTATGTTTTTTAGAAACAAGATTAAACATAATGTTAAATCATCCAGTACCTTTTTCCAAATTCCCCTTGAAGATGGTTACAAGGAAAACTCAATGGAAGTGTATGTTTCTCATGAGATGTGTCATGATGATAATTACAATCTTCATTCATATGCTAGCATCATTCCATCAAAGTAGGGAGTTGACACTATGAGGATTGGATTGTCTCATGAATCCATTTTTTAGAGTTCAGTGATGTGTAAAAATCAGTATGCAGGTAGTCGAGGGTCGTATCGAAGTGCTTAGAACCCAAAGATCCTATCCACAGAATATGTGAAAACTTAGGTAGAGTGATTCACATTCTATCCCCAGGAACTTTGGAAGGTCTTTTAGCTACCTTTGCTAGGGTCACTGTATCTCTAGATGGCTATTTCCTAAATCCCTTCCAGATTCGATCGCGCCATCAAAACGCCCCTCATGATATTAGTGGTCTCAATAGCTGGAACTACTGAAAATTTTTAGTTCACAGTTGCTTCATCGCTTTAAAAAAATCAGGTCATAAGCAAAGGGAATGAAGAGAGGACTTCTTCTAACCCTTGTAAATGTAAGTCTGTAGGCATTGTTCTAGATACTAAGGAATAATTTCCTGCCTTCGTTTGCTATGTGAAGAGAGCTTTGTTTTTGTGTTTCCTTACTGAACAAGGTTGATGCAATAAACTCCAAATCACTTCCTTTTATCTTCTATATTGAACTCATCTTGCACACTCTGCTTCCCGACAGATATAGGCACTGGTCTAAGTAGCGGAAGAGTCCTTCTAAGGTTCTTGATCTTGCCTCAGTTAATGTGTCAACAGGGGTTAAGTGCAAGGCCATGAAAGAGCCAGCTCGATGGTCAATCCCTCGATAGTTCCCCTCACTGGGTTAAGTCAAGCTTTAAGAAAGCACCCTTTGATGATATGGTTCCATTCAGAGAGGATTGAGCAGAGTGCTAAGGTCAAGAGAGATACAAAAGTTACGATCCCATGGACAAGTGAGAGCATCAGGCTTTGTTCGTATTCTTCACTCCGACCCCTGCTCTCTAAAATAGATTGTGATCTAACCCTCCCGAAGGAACAACCGAGCTTCGCGCATCTTAAGGAAGCAAGGAAGTGGTTGCTCGATTCTAATGAACATCATCTCAAATCCTTTCTCCTGAAGGGATATGAAGATCAGTTTATGGGAATGTTAGGGGTTATGATTCACCCTTTCTAACAACAACACCTTGTTATTCAAGCATGAATGGTGGAGTTTTAGAACAAAAATCATATATATGTTTATCCACAGTCGTGACAATGATGTTGGAAATCTAATCCTATTGAGTGGTTCTCTTAAGAAATGGACAGGGATAGAAAGGACATCTCTGATCTCAATTCAGTAAGGTGGGTCGTCATGTCAGGCTTTGGTATACTTTGGTGTTGATAGTGGGGTGGGGGTGAGTCTTGAATTAGTGAATCCAAATCGCCACTGAAGTATAGAAGGACCAAATGAAAGTAAAAAGATAGAAAAAACATTCGGCACCACTTATGGTATGGCACACAGAAGTGTTTGATCCCATGAAGTCCTTTGATGCAATTGATCTCATACATGTTAAAATCTATGAGCAATTGTAGACGAAAATCAAAGCCGATAAATCTTGCTATAATTTCCATGAGACGGGGGTAAGAACTCCAGGGGTCCTAATGGCGCACCTCTAAAGGAAAATTTCAAAATAGTCCCCAAACAAGTGCAAAGCTTCCACATGCCTCATCGGTGAAACTTCAAAGGTACGGTCCAAAGTGAGACCCTAACCTAGCGCTAATTTTGGACATGTTTTAGGTTGAACAAAAGAAAAAAGACAGAAAAAACATCCACTCGGCTGCTGAATCGACCAGAATGTATGAAATAATCGGTGGATGTCCTTTAATGAACTGAAATCATAGCAACACCAGGCCTTCAAGGGTGGATAGCCAAAGGAAGTCCCAGTGCACGAATTAGATTACTAATAGGATATTTTATACGGTCTATCATTGGTGACAATTATAATATGTTGTATAGTGCCGACCCAAACTTTCTACCTAAGTAAACAAACCTTTTGATGTAAATATCTAAATTTTATTGTGGCGGAACTTCAGAAGAATTATATCCCGTTTGTAAGTCCAGAGATGTTTAGTGAATTTCCACTTCGTCCAGGAAAATGTTGTTATCGACCATGTTTTAAAACCATGTATATATTGTTTTTGCCATAGACAAAAAGAAATCTTAGGTAAGTCAGCTAAACTGATCCATGTGTAACATTGAGCTTTTTGGCACTCTTTAATTAGAGGAAGATATAAAGGATTTAATCGGGAATGAGTGGGAAGCCTCCACATTTCCCGAAGGGTCAGACATAGAAGCCTTTGCACAACAAGAAAGGAAATCTATGTCGCAATGAATACCATTTCTCGCTATCTAGCTACCTCTTTCACTACTGGGCAGATGCTTCATTTTGGTTTTTTGTATGTAATGTTTTTATCTAGGATTTTCGGGCCTTCTTGTCCATAAAAGGTGTAGGGTGCCCCAATTGAACCATAACCTTTACTCACACTAATGGAAAAAGGAAACAGAGGGAAGACCTGCATTAGAATTCCTTGTGAGTTGGTTTTAATATTAATCCAGATCCACTCCAAACATTGAATCGGGCTTATGCTCCCAACGAGGCATATTAAATTCAAACTTTTTTAGTACAACATCATGAAATTTGAATTAAATGAAGGGGCAGGTATGGTGGAGAACTTTTACATTTCATAAACCTCATTGATTAAGGTAACTTTAATTGATTAACAGTGGTGTTCTTGACTCCAGTGTGGGGGACCAGTCATGATCATATCTTCAAATTGGATCAGACCCATCTTCTTCAAATGGTCATAATTGTATTCAGGCTTGCAAGTTTATATAGTATTTTTGTACTTTTCTACCTGTTGCGTTACAGGCACAATTTCACATGCCATGGTATTAGCTACAAGATCACATTTGCACACTATCTATATTCATGCGGATTGTTGTATAGGATTCGATGCCACTTGATCTAGATAAGCATGAACTTTCACTCCAGTGCTCAAGGACATAGCGATGACAACTTAGCAGTGGTAGGAAAGGGCCTGGTCAATCCTATGAGAATCATGTTATCCAGTAGTGGTATACATATTGTCTTCATTATGACTCTCCTGATTTTTGTTTTAGAAATCTGGATACATTGTGCTTTGACTAACAATAATGTTTGATCTGATTAGCTAACTAACTAGACTCATATCTGATTGTTAGAGATGTTAATCCTTCCTATTTCTTACATGCCAAATAGACATGAAGATTAAAATGGATATCTTGATTAGAGCCCCCATAATTTGGAACTCTAACAAATCTTACGATGAATAGAACTATGCTCGTGAGTGTTATTTATTTCTTTTGAATGAGTTTTGGTAAGGTCTAATCGATTCTTCCTTCTTTTACTGAATGGACATAAAATGAGAGACAAAGCCATATTTAACAAAAAAAAGGTGGATTTACAGGGGCATCCATTGTTGATGACCAAAATGTCCAAATCCTACGACATCCTTTGACGAACTCGATCTTCGTACATGACACAAACAGGTGGATATATAGAATCCTAAGTGCATGGCTCATTTGAAAATGTTTGACTAACATGATACGTTTTAATTGTGGTTATAGTCGATAGTGGAATCGATAGAGAAGAATTTTCCCATTTTATATGTCTGTCCTCCATATCCCCCAGGTCTTGTTTACCCGTAAACACGCCTTTCGATGTACACATGTAAAAATGTTCTGCATTAAGAAACTTATATTGTTCTGTATAGATATGATTTCTATTAACTTTCTCTTCATGTGGAATGATTTTTTAATCGACCATGTTTTAAAACTGATTCTGTTCTGTATCACTCTGTTCTTGATTGACATGGATAGGGTTATTTAATGCTTACAATATATACCACCTGACCAGTGGCATTAGATTATTGGACTTTCCTTTCATCAGTTATCTAAATTCACGTGGCTTGATGATAGGCTTGGTATAAAAGCATTTGACTAGATAAGATAGAACCAACTTGTGAAAGATGACAACGATGACAACTGCATATAAGCTGTTGGGAAAGTGTTTTCATTAAGGAAACCTGTACCATAAAGAGGTAGTGATCATGTTGTCCCCTAACTATGGTTTTGATCAGTGCTTCAATGTAAAACCCATATATGATAGTAGCCGCATGATATATCATATTGACGAGTCTATACAAAAAGGGATGGAGCAGGTCGACAAGTGGAGGATCAAAAAGTAAAAAAGGTCTCCAAACTGGTTCACATTTTCATAGGATTGTGCCCCTTCTACTTGGGAGCTGGTTTGGATCCACACACATTAGGGGCTTGAAGTACCTATCCCAAAGCAATTATTCAGCAGATGGCTAGATGAGTTCCATGACTTCTGTCTTGCATCTATGACTGTAGCTAAGTATTAAAATAAGAGCTTCTTGTAGAGTTTCCATAGAGGGGGGTGAGAACAAGTCAACTATGTTGGTATCTAAATTGATTCTCCCTTGGAATCCGAGCAACATCACTGATTTAACAAAATACTCAAAGTTAGACGATATCATATTATGAGTCGTTTTTTAGTCAAGGATGGTGATTCAGCTGGCTCTTTGTCACTCGAGTGCTGGAGAAATGGATAAGCACCATCATAAGAGGATTTGATCTATCCTCACTACTTAAGGTCGTGCCTTTCGACCATAGGGTGAGAGGACCCGTTTTTGTAACCTCTGTCAGTGAAGGACATGAAAAGATCCTTCCTTGCACAATTTGTCAGGGGAACCTTGAGAAAATATGATCAAAGCACCACAATTTAACTCTCACAAGTTTTCACTTCTAAAGAGTGGAGATATTTTCTCGGCAACCAAGTTGAGGTTACTAAAGACACTTAAAAAACCTACTTGCTTTATGTATATTTTTGCAGTAAATTTTGTTCATTTATGGACACACAGCACAAACTGGGGTACTTCAGGTAGGATTCATGGTAATTTGAAAATGTTGGTGGGGATTAAGCAAGATGAAGTTGATTTCACCAGATCTTTGAGAACCTTTACAATAATTGGAAGACTAACATAATGCTTCAGAATAGCGAAAATATTCCTTCAAATAGAAGGTGTGCATTAATGGATCCCCATATCTGCATGGTTTCACACAATCTTTGAGAATTCAACACGAAGACTCGAGCTAAAGACTCAATTAAACATTAAAGACCCTTGGTTCCTCACGCCTAAGATACACCCAAAGGCTTACATACAATCTTTATCAACAAAATGACAGTAAAGTGATTTTAAATTGTTTATCTCATTACATGACGAAGGCTCTTCTCATAATGAAATTAAAAATTCCACTAAACTATCACAAGGATGAGATCTTGTGTGATTCAGAGGGATTTTAACACAAGATTGCAACAGGAACATCAAAACCATTTGAAAGACATTATGAAATAAAAGCAGACATAATTTTTCCTAAGATCAACACAAATTAATTCGAGATCTATTAGATTTACTAGCAGGGTAAAGTTTCTTGAACAGTCTCAGAGATTTTCAATGGTTGTACACTCGTAACCATCTTGACGTGATCAAATCTAAAACACAAGAGATTAACAAGTTTCTCGCATGGTATCTCAGGAAGACAAGGATTTCTCAAATTTTCTCGTGAGAATTAAACCCACGACCATTTGCAAGAGTATCCTCATTGCATTTATACAATTCACTCGCTCACTCATCCCAACTTTTCCCCCCAAAAAGAAGGATATTTGAGGAATCCTTTGCTTGTTACCAATTTGTCTCAGAAAGTGATATTTAACAAATTCACACCCGAAAGTAGCCACGTGGAAAAATCATGAACTGATCACATTTCTTAGACCTTCGAATAATGACTGGGATGCCATGCCACAACTTTTTGACAGTCCTTCTAATCATTATTTTTATTCTGTCATGCGATAAATCACCTTTTTAATCATTTTCAGGTCGCTCTGTATAGCTGGATCTGTCAAGCAATCATATTCTCCCTTGAGAAATGAGTGCCCTCGCATGTATGTCTACATTCGTGCCTATTAGAAATGAGTGTCCGTGCATGGATTATCCCACATTACCTTCACTGTGAGTCTGAGTCGGCCAAGTGCAAAGAGGAACCAGCGGAAACCTCCATGTGTTTCCTTGGCGCAACTACAAAGGTGAAGTATAGAGGCAGGTTCCCAAATGAGTGCAGGGCTTCCACGTGTTTGTTTGGCACAACTTCAAAGATGAAGTTTAGAGGTGGGACCTCAAATGAGTGCAAGCTCTCCATGTGCTCTGGGCCCAAGAAAATTGTCTCATGGCCTTTGAAAAAATTCTCAGTATAAAAAGGAGCCAGCGGAAGCCTCCACGTGTCTCTTTGGTGCACTTTTGATATGGTGCCCAAAAGTGGAGACCCTAAACAAGCGTGGGCTCACCACGTGTCTCAGCTCAGAAAATTTGTTGAAATAGTTTAAGGACTAGCAAAAGGCACCACATGCCTAGGGTCCAAGAAAGTTTCCTCGGTCGTTGAAAATTCTAAGTATGGGCAGGATCCATCAGAAACTTCTGTGTGTCCCTTTAGTGCGATACTTCAAAAGTAAAGTATAAGGAGTAGGTCCCCAAACATGCGCGGGGTCCCCTCCATGTCTTCGAGGCCTTAGAAAGTTTCTTGAATTTTTTTAAGTATAGAAAGGAGCCAGTGGAAGCCTCCACGTGTCTCCTTGGCACAATTGCTAAGGTAGGACCCAAGGGTGGATCCTCAAATTAGAATTGACCCTCCATGTGGATAATATTTGAGTTAAAGCAGGCCTTAGAGTTTCAAAATGCCCTGGAAACCAAGCTATCTACTTCTAACTTTTGATGTGGGCCCTAACGGAGTTGTGGGTTATTTCATAACTTTGCTCCCTCATACAAAGAGATAAAAAACTTCAAAATGTTCCACCTCCCTGCTTATAACATGAAAAACTGCCACGTGTCCTTCTTTGGGGTCGACAGTAAGAAATTTTGCCATAGCTGCTTCATATTTGTTGAATAACCAATTAAAGATACTATTAGGGCCACAGGGCCAATTTGGTATTTTTTACAAATGTGACAAAAGTGGCAAATTTCACCAAAAAAACCCGCTAGGCCACATCCAATCAGAAAGGACCATGTTTCCACAGATGTTGGTACAAAAATTGATAGGGAAAACATGACTGTGGAAAAACAGAAGGAAGGGGAAAACCCTGAATTTATGCCCAAATTACAAATTCTTTCTCACGGATAGTGGAACGAAAAACAATATCTGGACTCAATGTGATCCTCGACCAAAGGAAAGGACTGACCATGGAAACCAAACGAAGGAAACATCTTTCATGAATTTAGATAGGGAGACAGAGAAAACTTCAAACCATGCAGACTGAGATGTTTTGAATGAACAAGATGAGATTGAATTAAGCACCAATAGACTATATGTAGGAAGAGTACGTACGGATTTACTGGTTCATCAGGGGCCAAAATTTGGATTTGGGTGGTGCGGTGCACATTCACTACCCACAAACCTTAGTACAGGCCATGGAGAAGACCTATATTGTAGAGGAGACATGAGGAAAGACATAGCAAGCTAGGGATAGATTTCGAAGCTGCAACCAGCATATGCAGGATAACATATTGAGGGGGTTTGTTCCTCTTCCTTGTGGTGGATAGGGTTAAGTACAGTCTTCTTGTAGACCACCATAGCAGCCACCTTAGTAGCAGTGGTAGCTAACTCATCCACCATTTAGGCTTACTCATAGGTTCGAAACACAGAGAGGATGGAGTATGGGGCCTCTTAGGGGTCCCATTAGAACACAAGGTGCACCGAGAGATTAGTCAGTATGAGCTCACCATCAGAGACCTCATAAGTCCATACCTGGATCATCAAGATCCACAACACAGACCTATAAAGTATTGGCTAGAGTTGCATCTCATTGGAGAGGACCGGGTAGTTGTTATGGTTATGGTGTTACCGAACATCATTAGAGGGAGTGCCCACAGAACCCTAGTAACAAGGGTAAGATGTAGATTTCTGAGCCTACTGTTGGTGAAATGGGCCGCAACCATCAGATCTATGTAGTGGTCAAGAGCTACTAAGATGAGCACTAGAGTACCATGATTGAGATGACAGGTAGCATTGGTGGTATTCCTACCTCCATTTTGTTTGATTCTGGTTCTTCAAATTATTTTATTGCATAATCCTTAGTAGAGCATTGTAGGCTGAAGGCAGTTAGGCAGGGTCTTAGTTAAGATGTTGAAATGGTTTCTGGAGCCAAAATCTTGTTAGACTCCTTAGTTAAGGAGTGTGTAGTGGATCTTGGACCCTTCACCACTACCTAGGATCTTTGTATCCTTTGGTTAGGATCATATGGAGTCATCTTCGGCACGGAGTGATTGTTTACACATAGATCCAGAGAGGATTGCTACCATAAAACTATATCATGTATAGATGATCTAGGAGTTGATTTAGTGATAGTAGGGGTTAGGAGACTAGTTTTCATTCACACCATCTCTGCTATGCAACTTAATTGGTGTATGCGATGAGGTTGCCATATGTATGCTATTATGGTTAATGACATATCATAGGATGAGTCTAGTCAACCTTCTCTTGATGATCATCGCATCTTGAGAGACTTTTCTGAGGTTTTTCTAGGGTAGCTACCGGGGTGACCACCCCCACTTGAGATAGATTTTCACATAGATTTCATACCAAGAGAAGAGCCTATCTCATGAGAACCTTATCAGATGACTACCCCTAAGCTCTAAAAGCTCAAGTTGCAGCTTGAGGGCCTTCTGGAGAAAGGCCTAGTCTATTCTAGTGTATCCCCTTAGGGTACACCAGTGATTTTTTTAAAGAAGAAGGACATATCTCTATGGTTGTGTATTGATTACTTCCAGCTGAAAAAAGTAATGATAAAGAATCCTTACCCCGTTTTACGCATTGATGATTTATTTGATCAGATGAAGGGGGCCATAGTTTTATCTAAGATAGATCTTAAGTGAGGTTTTCATTAGCTGAGGATCACGGAGGCAGATATTCATAAGACCACCTTTCGTACGAGATATGGCCACTACGAGTTCATGGTGGTGGCTTTTGGTTTGATGAATTCCCCCATAGTTTTCATGAGCTTGATGAATGGGGTGTTTAGGAAATTCTTGGATCACTTCATTCTCATTTTCCTTGATGAAATTTTGATTTACTCACGTATGCATGAGGAGCATGAGGAGCACCTTCACCAGGTTCTTATGTATCTTTGTGAGCAAAATCTTTATGGGAACCTAGAGAAGTGTGCATTCTTTCAGATAGAGGTGTAATATTTGGGCCACTTCATTTCCAGGGAAGCTATCACAGTTGATCCTTCCTAGATTTGAGCTATTACGGATTTTCTAGCACCCACTAGTGTGACAGAGGTGCGCAGATTCTTGGGTTTAACAGGATATTACAGGAGATTTGTATAGAACTTATCTCAGGTTACACACCCCATCACTTCCCTTCAGCGGAAAGAGAATAAGTTTGTATGGTTAGAAAGATGTGAATAGGATTTTATGGAACTAAAGGAATACCTCACAACAGCACTTATTCTTGCAGTGCTAGATCCTCAGGGCAAGTTCTTGATATGAAAAGATGCTTCTTTGGTAGGGCTTGGAGGTGTGTCGATGTAGGAAGGAAGAGTAGTTACTTTTGAGTCTCGTAAACTCAGATATTATGAGCTCAATTATCCAGCTCATGATCTTGACCTTGTGGAAGTTTTTCATGCCTTGGTTCAATGGAGACACGTTCTACTTGGCTGCAGATTCACACTTAAGACTAATCACTTGAGTCTTCTCCATATCTTCATGCAACCCAATCTCAACGCTCGTTAGTGGCATTGGGTGAAGTTTCTTTGTGAGTATGACATGGAGATAGAGCATGTGAAGGGGATGGATAATGTGGTTATAGATGCCTTGAGCAGATGGAGACATGTGTTTATGGCCACTTTAGTGGGCATAGATTTACAGAGCCAGATTTTGTAGCAGCTTCCTCATGATAGTTTCTACATTGTAGCTAGAGTAGAGATTGAGTCTCAGAGACCCCTTGAAGGGAAGTTTGATGGTTTCTCATTATAGGAAGGTGGCCTTATCTGACACAGTGTTTAGATATATGTTCCTAGAGACGGAGGCTTGAGTAAGGACATTTGACAGAGGCTCATCATGCACCTTATTCAACCCATCTCGAGGTGAAAAAGATGCACGGCACTTTGAGACATGGCTCAATTTGTGTCACATTATTCAGAGTGTTAGAAGGTGAAGGTTGAACATCATCATCCAGCTGGCCTTCTCTTTCCTCATGCTATACCGGAGTGGAAGTGGGACACCATTTCCATGGACTTCCTTAATAGGCTATAGTCGTTGAGATACCACCACGATGCCATCATGGTTATGATGGATAAATTAGTGAAAGTGGCTCATTTTTCTCTGATAAATACTACCTACACAACTAGTGCAGTGGCACGGGTATTTCTAGATGAGATTTTCAGATTGCATTGGATTATGTGAAAGATCATTTGTGATTGTGATCCTCTGTATATTTCTCACTTCTGGACTACCATGCAATATGCTCTCGGGATGAAGATCAATTTCATTACAACATATCACCTAGAGACAGATGGACAGACTGAGTGGGTGAATCAGATTTTTGAGGACATGCTTAGGATGTGCATCATGGATCATCAATCGAGATGGGAGGACTATTTCTTGGTTGAGTTTTCCTACAATAATAGTTTTCAGAGTTCGATAGGCATGGTTCCTTTTCTATCTCTACATGGAAGAGAGTGCAAGACACCTCTGAGTTGGGATAGGGTTTCTCTTGGGCCAACTTTACTACAGGACATGGAGAAGCAATTTTTTATGATCAGGTAGAGATTAAAGGAGGCTTAGGACAGGAAGAAGAAGTATGTAGATCAACATAGGATAGATCATAGTTATGAGGTGGGCATCCAGGTGTTTCTTCATGTCAAAACACATAACATCCCTATCTGTTACGAAAAAGGTTCTAATCTTGCTCATAGATTTTTGGGTCCCTTTGAGATCTTGGATCATATCGGTACTTTGGGCTACCGTCTATCACTGCCACCCAGTTTGTCTCACGTCCATGATGTGTTTCATGTTTCAGTACTTAGGAGATATATTGCAGATACTTCTCATGTGTTGGATTTGACCTCATTACAATTGTAGGATCAGGGACATGTGATGGCAAAGCCCCTCAGTACTTTAAAGCACAGGAACACGGGCCTTCGAGGAAGAGATTGACTAGGTTCAATTGAAGTGGGAAAGGTATGATGATACTACGACTACATGGGAGGATGCTACATTTCTATGAGTTCAGTTTCCACACCTGTTCTAGTGAATTCTAAGAGGAATTCGAGTCTAAGCAGAGAGGGATGTATTGCCCACTTCCCTTCGACACCTTGTGTTATTGATTTTGTTACTTTTGACTACTTATGGATATTATTATAGCTTTTGATTTATCATGATGTTAGATGTTAGAGAGATTGGACTGTTGTTGATATAGATTCATACATGATGCATGTGGATTATTAGAAACATTTTATATTGATGTTGTTATGCTATTGACATGGTTATAATTATATATTTCAGACATGTCATATTTCATCATATTGAGTAGACATAGACAATTGAACTTATCTTATGATCATATGGATATTGATGAAATACATAATTGAGATGTTGCTAGAAATTGTAAATGGTATCGTAATTTCCTAGTTGATGATTTGATGCATATATAGGTGATTGTGGATTTATATTACATATTTTATCTTAGATTTTTTAATGCGGCCACATGGCCAAAGGAGGTATTTATGTGTTTTTTAGGTAAATTTAATCACAACAAACAACGGAGGCATTTGAGACCAACCACATTGGAATTCTAGATGAATTAGACAAGGGTCACCATGGCAACATGTATTTTTTTGTGTATGTGTTTGAATTGTTGTTAGGGGGAAATTGTTACCAAGGGGTTATGTGTTTTCTTTCATTTAGCTTCCTTTATTTAATTTTTCTATGTGATATTATAGTGATGTATTCCCCTTTTTTTAATCACTTGAATTATGTCTAGATTAGTAAATTAATTAGATTAATAAATTAATTAAGAATGGGTCAAAAATAATAATTTATTGGATTTGATAGCTCTTTGGTTTATGTTGTTAAGTTGAGTGCTTAAGATCTTGAGTGTTGTACACTCCACCTCCCATTAGAAATTCGAATTTATCCTTAAGGGAAAATTTTGGAGGCTTGTGGAACAAGTTAAACTTGTCCCACACCTATTAATTTACTATACCAACCCTACCTATGGGTTGGGGGGTCAAATTAGACTCCATTTTGTGTTTTGGGAAGACAAATTATAATTTTTTATTACACTTTCTTACATGTATTTATTTTAGTCCTTAACGGGAGTGGGCTTAGATTATGTGTTTAAGTAAAATTCACTTCATCAACAACTTATTAATTGTGATTTGGAGTATGGGCTTGACTAGGGTGATGTGCAATGGAGAGGAAATGAAGTGGCATCCTACTTGGAGCCACATCATCCTCATCTCTCCCTTTTCTATTTATTCATGTTATTTTACTTGTTTGGGGGTTACTTCATTCTTTTGGAAATCTTTCATTTTCTTGGAGTTAGAGGATTTTGGAGAGCTTGTGGTCTTGTGGGTGCTTGTTGGAGATTATTTGGGTTTTAAGGATCTCGCATATTGACTCTTAAAACAAGAAGTACTATGGAATGGTAGGAGCATTACTCTTGCTTATGTTATTCCTTTATGTTTTGTTTGTGTGCTTGGTTTTGTTGAGTGTTGGAATGCTTGTTGGGTACTTTGGTAGATGTCCTAAGTGTGGTGTAGGAGGGGACTATGGGGAGAATTCATGTAGGGAGGTACAAGAGTTATTTCATGTTTTATAGGGAGTTTGGGTTGGGTGCCCTGCCTTGGACAAGGAATGCTTGCATTTTGTACTTGTTCTTGTATGAGGGAGGCATAAGAGTATGAGGGGGGCATAAGAGTATGTGGGAGGCATAAGAGGTACTTCAGGGAGGCATAAGAGTATGTAGCGGAGTTGAGATATACATTGGAGGTTTATAAGGTGGGCACCCATTTCCCATCGGGAGGAATAAGTGGCCTCCCCATAGGTTCTTTCTCCTTTGGCTTTCATTTAGAAGGCTTGTATATTTTATTGTTTCTCCTTCTTGTGTATGTAGTTTTAATTGAATGTGCATTTGTAATTGTTGTGTAATAGTTGATTTTTGATGTGGAAGCTTGTTGTTTCAATTTGCTGGAATCACCTCTCATTGTAATGTGGTTGGGGCTTTGTTGTCCACTCAAAATTCCCTGCTCTGATGAAAGTAAAAATTTCAAAATTTTGAGTTTAAGTGTTTTTCTCTGAAGTGACCAAGTCCTGAAGTCGAAAAAATCTAAGTTTTGGGTCATTTTGTAAGTATTTCAGGCCTGTCAGACATTTTTGTCCCAACTGTCCCAAGTTCAAACGGGTCTCGTGTTCTCCGTTCGGCCGAAATCCCCGAAGTTGTTGCATTTTCGGGCCCGTCGGAACTTTTTGTCCCAAGTGTCCCAAAACTTATTGTGCGAGATGTTCCAATTTCGGTCAAAACAACCGAACCGCGTACTTCACACTTTCTTGTTCCAAATGTCCCAAATCAAAAAGTGCAAGTCGTTCCATTTTCACCCGAACCGGCCGAGTCGCGTACTCCGGAACTTTTTGTCTCAAATGTCCCAAGTTCAAACGGGCCTTTTGTTCCATTTTCAGCCGAAACACCCGAACCGCGTCCTTCGTGCTTTTTCGTCCCAAATGGCCCAAAATGCATTTGTGCGTCTTCTCCCTGTTTCGCCCGAATCGGCCGAGCCGCGTGTTTTGCGCATTCACGTCTCACATGTCCCAAGCGTACCAAGTGTCATTCATGCTTATTTTTCCCGCTCTACCCGAATATCATGCTTATTCAAATTGGTGGTTATGTATTAAATGCACATTTATGGCTTTTCTCTCTCCTAAACGGCTATATAACGAGCATTTCCACTTTGCATTTTCCTCACTACTTCCATGCTATATTTTGCTCGAACCCTTACAATTTGCAAACCTGCACGTGTTCCCCTCCCTCTATAATTCCTTTCCGAGTCTGGTTTGCGGCTCTGTCCTCCTAGCTACTATCAATATGAAGATCAAGTTTCAGGGACAGGAACAAATTTCACCGCTTGAGTCTGCCGTTCGTAATATTGGCGACAAAAAAGCTCGTCATCTTGATTTCAGTGATTTTTGGGCAAGAATGGCGGATGCAAACCCTACACCAATGGCGCAGATGATTCACGATAGTGGTTTGGCTTTTGCTGGAGGTTTCTCAATCTCAGTATAGTGTGCTGATACTGTGCTTTCATGCGGAGCTCACTTTGACCCTGTTTCAAGTGAATTGACCAATATACATGGGGAACTTATTGCCAAACTGGATGCTGCCACCATTAGCACTGCTCTGAGGATTCCAGAGATGGATAATGCCATAGTCGTTTCCTGAGATCAAGCACAGGCTCTGTTCGACCAAGACGGTGACAAATATAAGGCACGAGTGGCGAAGTCCTGGCTAAAAAACCCTAGGAAGGGAGCTTCTCGTCTGACCAAAACTCTCTTTCGAGCAGATTTCAATGAAGAATTGTCAGACTTCATAATCTTGCTGGCTCGGGTTATGGGTTTGCCCTCTACCAACGAGTTTCATTTCTGGATGTGCCCGCTCATCAGCATGGTGTGCGAAGGAACGCAAAATATCAATTGGGCGGAAATCATAAGCATGAATTTGACGGAGCATCTATCTAATGTGTAGCAAACGAAGAAATTATACATGACTTCGTACTTGATGTATACCCTGGCAGCGTCACGGCAATGGTTTGGCTTTTCTTACATTGATGTACACAAAGATGATCCAGTATATGCTTACTACCCACAATTCACCCTGGAGACCAGCAACCGTAATTTCAGAAGGGTCAATGATGCTTTCACCATGTACGTGGTCAGACTACTCGAAGGTGATACTGCTAGAAGGTTTTCAGATGAAGCCATCAACCTGATATCGCACTACGGTGCTTAGTTCATCTAGTTCAGGAAATTTTCTTATATCAGGCTTGTTGGCTATCAGAGCACTCCTCTGCGGCTTCCCATGTTCTGCAATGATAAAATGGCCTTGATAGAAATATGTAGGCAACTAGACAAGTTGCACAGAACTTGCAGAGATAAGAAGATTTCTGGCTGCTCTCTCTGGGAAACTACACTTGCAAAACAGCTCTGGATGCTCAAAACATAGAAAGAGCCCTGGTCCCTATCACTGTTCATTTCTTCAAGCCAAGAACCTGCTTTGAATTGAAGAAGTTTATTGAACAGAACATCAAGATAATCTATTATCATAGGGCAGACACAGAAGACTACTGGGCTGACTATGTAGATGATTTTGAGGCCAGGAGAAGACATTATGGCAGGTTCTCTCTGCCATTGATCTAAGAGCTCGGTCTTTATCAAGTCCCCGAAGGTCTCCAGGATGACAAATCTGATCTATACTCGTATGAGTATGAAAATGTGGTTATGCACACTCCTTTGGAGGACCTAGATTGGAACAGGAAAGAGAGGAATGATCTGGCTGAGATTCTTGCTCCAGTCTTGGTCAGGACTAAGGTCTGGTTTGACAGGATGGTTCGAGAATTCAAGAGGCATTCAGGAGAATCCTCTTCTAAGGATTCTTCAACACCAAGAAGAGAAGCATCTATTCCAAGGTCGGAAACACCAGTAAAGACCCCTCCTGCCTCATCAATACAAGGACCTGTAGTTTCTACTCCTTCTTCATCCACTCAAGTGTACCAGAAGAAGCTCAATGAGGTTAAGAAGGAACCTGTGGAAAGTGACCCTCAAAGAAAGTAGGAAAAGTTGCCTATGGGACCAGAGAACATCATTGTTCTCAGTGAAAGTGAAGAAAGTGAGGTACCAACTCTTGCAAGTGCTCCTGAAGATCCAACTGATAAAGATAAAGAAATCCAGAGCACTGAGCTTTCAGGTAATGTTGATTTTTCTTCCACAATTGCCCTAAGTGCCCCACTCACCTCTCAACTCGAGTCAACAGCTGCGCAGACCTTGAGCGTCATGAGTTCTCTTTCTCTTGGTCCCCTTGCACCTCCTGCTGATTCCTCTTCCTCTTTTGCGTGGGTGCAACCTTTGGTTGACAATAGGAAGAGAAAGTTTTCCTCTCGGAGCTCGGGACCAAATTTTGATGTTGTTGCAGCCTTGTTGGGCACCACTCCTTCTCGAGCAAAGAAAGCTAGAACTACTTCCAGAATAGTGTCTGATGCTCAAGGTCAACAATTCTTGGAGATTGCTAAGCCTACAGTGGACAAATCAGAATCATACTTGTTGGCATCTGACTTGGAGCTTTCGAGAATCCCTATGGGAGATTCTACTCCTGAAGGTGAAATTCACAACCTCCAGGAAACAGTCACAAGAGTCATTGGAAGGGTAGAGAAAGGGCAGCAAACTATTGAACAGTTGGAAGAACAGGCACAAATTCTCACAGGTTTCATCAAGTCTCTTTTGTCTAAGGATAAAGTCTTGGACCCTACCCCATTGACTACTCTTCCACCTCCTGTAATTCTAAGCCAAGATGAAGTGAAAAGTATCAAAGATATGCACAAGTATTCTATCTATGGCAGAGCTATTGAAGCCATGGTGGATGACATGCTTGTTGCTGGATTAAACTTCATCGATGAAGCTTGCAAGCTTCACGAAAAGGTGAGCAATGTGCAATTGAAGCTCTCCTCCACTATCAATACCATGGATAAATAACTCAAAATTTGGAGCAGTTGCATTGTAGACCTTCGCCTTATGGGACAGATAGATGAAAACATCTTACTGGCGAATAAGGTTTTCGATGATCATAAGGACAATCTATCAAAATCTTGGGTCTACAGCGTGGAGTGGAAGATCAGAGTCTTAGAAGAGGCTTTGGGAGAAATGAAGAACAGCTGGCAGAAGGGAGAGGCTTTCAAGACACTGGTTGTTGCTGCTTTCAAGGATATACATTGTCATCTTCAGGATGAAAATTCTGGTGTTTCCCTTTCCTTGCAAGAAATCAAAGCTCAGTTCAGAGTTTTTGTCAAAGATAATGTATTCAAGGAAAGCTCCATCTCTAAAGAAAAAATGAAGGAAATCTGTTCTCTTCAATCTGCCATTGAAGAAGCAAATAAAGATTATCATACTCACGTCGAGTTTGATAAAGAGATGGAGAAGTGTCTGGGATTTTGGACTCAATCTGCGGCCAACACGTCAGTCCCCTGTGGCAGAGACATAGCTGAGGCGTTGAAGAGATTCAGGTAGCGGATTCTGAAGTCACTGGGTCCCTCCCAGTAACCGGCCACTTGTCTTCTTCCCCATACGTTTCTCTTCTTCCCTTTCTTTTTCAGTTTCCTTTGTAATTAGTTAAGGTACTACGATTTGGCAGTCCTTAACTATTCTTTAGTCAAAAGAAACGGTTACGAAGAGTAACTGACTTGTAAGCTATATAATGGCATTTCTACGCCATCCGAAGAAGAGGAAGAACTTGGCATATTTTCTGAAAGTGTAAATAGATCATAAAGAAATCAATACAAAAGGGCTTTCCGTTCATTGTCTATCTATCTCTGTTATCTCTGTGTTTTCATTTAATTTTGTGAAGATCATTTGTTTCTAGTTCGTTAGTCTCACTAATTGCATATTTTTCAAATATTGCCAGTATAGTGATCTTGTAAAACCAAGAAGGAACTTTGTGTCCTTGATTGATGAATCTGAAGAAGGTTATTTACAGAACTTTGTGTCTGAAAATCTCATCTTGTTCATCCAACGCAAACGATCTCATTTCAAATTCACTGCCATTTCGCATACATAAAGAATTATTTTGCTATCTATAATTCTGCATGTTGCCTTTATGCTCATCCTCGTACTCCCTTTCCTCAGTCCTTTTGTAACTGATGATCGTTGTGGAAAACACTTTCGTAATATTCAAGTTCAACCATAAAATCACGTTTCGTATATTTGTAAATAAGTTCGTTTCTGAATAAGGGAACCTCTCCCATTAAAGAGGAGGGACTTCTTGTCCCCCGACTGTTGCTCTTCTAAAAAGTCCTATTTGACGACCAACAGTTTTTGGCGACTCCGCTGGGGATAATCGCATTCCAGTTCTATAATTTTTGATCATCCTTTGATCTAGCGACTCCGCATTTTACTCGAGGGAGAAGGACCCTTTGTATAGAAGACTCTCAGTTTCAGCTTTTGGAGCAGCAGGGTTTTCCTCTTCCTTCCTCAAGAAATAGAAGAACTCGGTTTAACAAGCACTCCACCTGTTCAAGATAGAAGTCCCACGGGTGGTATTCCTTCAGATCTTTCTAGTCCCAATCTACGAGATTTGATCCTTGCTGGTGTTACAGTTCCTCTCCAAGCCATATTTCCAAGAATGGCGGCACCATTGCCATGGGGTCATCGTGTCGGGCCCCTGGCCCTTGCTCAGCCTTTGCACGAGTTACCTAGAGGTAACCAGAAGAACTTCCCCAAATTCAATGGCGATGGCAAAGTGCATCCCGACGAACACATCGCAGCCTTCGTTGTTGCATGTGGAGTTCTGGGAGTCGCGCATGAAGACGTCTCTGTAAGGCTGTTCATTGAGACGTTACAAGATAATGCTGCTGATTGGTTCTACCACCTTCCGGCTAACGCTATCACCGACTGGAACACAATGAGAACTCAGTTCGAAAACCGTTTCAAACCGGCAGAAGATGTGCATGCCTTGCTTGCCCAAATTTCTCAGATAAAGAAAGATTCATCAGAACCCATGAGGGAATTTGTGGCTTGATTCAATAGACTGATCAACAAAATTCCTATAAATACTCGGCCTGTAGATCAAATTCAAAAGTGTTTTCTTCCTAAATGCCCAATCACCTAAAGTTAGTTATGCACTAAGAAGGGCTAATCTCAGAATGTTAGCTCTGGATCAAGAACTGGCTGTTAGTGTCGAGGATGACTTGATCATGTCAAGGAAGTTGAGAAGAGACCCTCCCAAATCTAAGTCTGCTGCTTCTTCCTCTTCCACCCCTGGACCTAGTACTGATCCATTAGTCTAGAAACTTGCAAATGATCTTGTCGCTATAAAGAAACAATTGGCTCAACATGCCCCGTATGCAGATGTTCCAAGAAGAAATTTTCAGCCCAGAAATCATTTGCCTGCTCCTCACACAAGACTAGCACTTGAAGGACCTCCTGTTAAGGTTCCTGTGAATGCAACCTGTGAAGTTGAAGAGCCAGATGATGATGGGGATAATGAAGCTTGCGAGGAGTTTCTGGAGGAATTTGATGTTGAGGCAGAGGAACTTGAGGGATCTCGGGTTAATTTCTTTACCACTGAGGGCATTGATGATGGAGATGACTATGATGAAGTGGGTAGCAGACATGAATAGTGAATCATTTGCTGTCATGACTCGAGAGCAGACACAGCAGAGGGAGAAGGTGACACAGCCTATGAAGAAATCTAAGGAGCAGCCGGTAACTATCCCTGTAATTGCAAAAAGAGGATCTCCTATCCCTACTTCATCTGCACCAAAGGTGAGTCCTTTCAATCCTGCTACCAAAGTTACTTCTTCTTTTTCTCCTAAAGTTGATAAGCCTAGAATTTCAAATGATGATGGCCCATCCACCTCTAGATATTTTGATATTGTTGATCACCTGAAGAAGACCAAGGTCCAAATTTCAGAAGCTGAGTACTATCAAACCCATCCCAAAGCTTTTGCCAAGATGATCCAATTTGTTAATTCCCATTCCAAGACCACCTCTAAAGGCCTTTTACCCACTCCTCCTTCTGCACCACAGCCTAGTCTGGTAGCTGCTGTCACCTCGTCTGGTGACAAAATTAAACAATTTTATGTAACACTTCTCATAACTGGCCATAGGCTCAGTAACTGTGTCATAGATTCAGGAGCTTCGGATAATGTCATGCAAGCTAAAGTATCCCATGCTTTAGGCTTAACCCTCACTCATACTTATGGATCTTGCTACTCCATGGAGAGTAAGGAAGTGCCTTTGGTTAGAAGGATTAAGGATGCACAAGTGGCTTTTGCTGCCTTTCCTAAAAAGAAAGTTTTGGCTACCATCCTAGTAGCAGACATTCCTCCTTCTTATGGAATGTTGCTAAGTAGGAACTTTTGTAAAGATGTGGGTGGAGAAATTCAAATGGATTGGTCACATGCCCTCATACCTGTAAATGGACAAATGAAGAAGCTGTTGCCTGAGAAACAATCTGAGTATATTGTGCAGAAAACGGATGATCCTAAGCCACAAATACTCTATGAGGATATGGGTCATGGTAATTACATGATTATGTCCCCTGATGAAATCCAACCCCCCAAAGCATCACCCAAAGATCCCAATGGTGTTTGGATTTTAGAATTTGATTGAATTTGTTCCTCAGCTGGTTCTGGAGCTGGTGTCCTACTAATATCACCTGAAGGATGCCTACACCCTTTTTCATTTAAGTTGCAGTTCGAAAACACTAATAATACAGCAGAGTATGAGGCTCTCATTCTTGGACTGCAAGTGGCCAAAGAACAAGGTGTGAAGAACCTTCTAGCTCGTGGTGATGCAGAGCTGATTGTAAAGCAAGTTAGAAACCTTTTTCAGGTAAAAAATGGGAGGCTGAAGCATTACCGGAATCAGGTTTGGGATTCCATTGAATTCCTTGATGCCTTCTCTATTGAAGCAATACCTAGGGAAAAGAACAGTAGGGCTGATTCACTAGCTGTCTCAGGGTCACTACTGATTCCCCATCCTAAATTCTCTTAGGATAAGTTCACTATTGAAATGGTCCATCGGCCTAGTGTACCTGACAACACCAATAACTAGCAAGTTTTCAATGATGATCAGCATTTGCTTTCCTTCCTTGAACTCAAGGGTAATTTCGAACAACTGTATTTTGAGGGAAGTGACAACCTGCCTCGTGAAAGTGTGTCCTCCAATGACCAAGCTGTTCACCCAAGGAGAAGAAACAGATCAGGAAGGGTGCATTAAACTCAAAGGGAACAATATTCCTAAAGGTTTGGTGAGTTTGGAGGAACTGTTTGATAAACATGACAGGTATGTGAAATCTAAAGCTTCTACTGGACCTCAACAATCAGCTGAGTATGATAAGATTGATATTGGGAGTTCTAATGACCCTAAGCTGGTGAATATTGGGAAATGTTGCACATCAGATGAGAGGAGAGAAGCAATTGATCTTCTAATAAGGTACAAGGATGTTCTTGCATATTCTTATGAAGATCTGAAAGCCTTCAAGCCAAAAGAAATGCAGCATTCGATTCCTCTCAAACCAGGAATTAAGCCTTTCAAGCAGAAACAAAGGCAGTATAATCCCAAAATAGCTGACACCATCTTTCAAGAGATTCAGAAATTGTTGAAGGCTAAAATTATTTTTCCCATTCACCATTCAACATGGATTGCAAATATTGTTCCTGTCAGGAAGAAAAATGGTGAGATCCGCATCTGTGGTGATTTTAGGAACCTGAATCAGGCTTCTCTGAAAGATAACTACCCTTTTCCTATGATGGATCAAGTATTGCAAGTAGTAACAGGAGTCTGAAATGTTATCTATACTTGATGGATTTTCTGGATACAATCAGGTAGAGGTTGACACTATAGATCAACACAAGACAGCCTTTCACAACTCCTTGGGGTACCTTTGCCTACAAGAGAATGCCTTTTGGGCTCATTAATGCTGGTGCCACTTTCTAGAGGGCTATGGATTTGGCTTTTGGAAGCTTGAAAGGGAAATGTATTGTCATATACCTTGATGACCTGACAGTGTTTTCTAAAGACAAGAGCAGATCATTTTGAGCACCTGGAAACAGTTCTGCTGAGATGCAGAGAGCATGGGGATCTCTCTTGAATCCTAAAAAATCTATCTTTTGTGTCACAGAGGGAAAGTTATTGGGGCACATGTTGTCTCTAAGGAAGGAATCAAGATTGATCCTGAACGAGTTCAAGCCATCCAGCAAATTCCTCTCCCTACAAGTAAAAAGGGGTGTGCATTCCTTCTTCGGTAAGATCAATTTCTTGAGAAGATTCATTCCCTGATTTTGCAGAGTTAACTTTGAATATTTCTCAGATGATGAAAGGGAAGCAAACATTTGGTTGGTCTTCTGAAGGAAAAGAATCCTTTGAGGGTATCAAGAGAGCCATTGCTAAAACTCCAGTTTTAGCCTGTCCTGATTTCAGCAAAGATTTCATCATCTATTGCTACGCTATAGACAATACCCTGGCTGCTGTCTTAACTCAAGAAGATTCTGATGAGATCATGAGCTACCAATTGCATTCATGAGCTATATTCTGAAAGATCATGAGTTAAAGTACACCATGATGGAGAAGCATGCTTTTGCAGTGGTCAAAGCTGTTAAAGCAGTTTCGATTTTATATCCTCAACTCTCACTCCATGGTGCTAGTTCCTAGATACAACTGTTAAGTCAATTCTTACACAGCAAGAATTTGGATCCAAGAGAGGAAACTGGGTAGCTAAGGTCCAGGAGTATGACATTGATATCAAACCGACCAAGCTGGTTCGTGGTAAAGGTCTTTGTGAATCTCATTGCTGAAGGAGCCAAACATGAGTTGCTGAAGGAGAAAACTGACATTCCTACTGTTCTGTTCCTTAGTTCAGTCGAATGAATGGTATGTTGACATCGCCCATTTTCTCACCTATGGGGAATGCCCCTCTCATTTAACTGCTAAGGAAAAGAGGACTGTTAAATTGAGATCAGTGCAATATGTATTGTGGGAAAATGCTTTGTTCAAGCGTGGTTTAGATGGGAGATTTTTGAAGTGTGTGGACAAGGAACAGCAGAGAAAGCTTGCTCTCAGCTTTCCATGATCAGGCATGTGGGGGGCACTATTCTCATCAACAGTCACTAGCTCACAAGATACTTCGTGGAGGATATTATTGGCCTACCTTGTTGAGGGATGCATCCAAGTGGGTTGATAAATGTGAGGCTTGTCAAACTTTTGTGGGAAGACCCAAATTGGCTGCTTTGCCTCTCAAGCCAGTTGTGATTGAGGAACCATTTCAACAGTGGGGTCTAGACTTCATTGGTACACTGAATCCTGCTTCTAGTGCCGGACACACTCATGTGCTAACTACCACTGAATACTTCACCAAATGGGTGGAAGCTATTCCGGTCAAGAGCACTACTTCTGAAGTAGTATGCAATTTCATCAAAGAGAACATCTTGGTAAGGTATGGTGTACCTAAACAAGATTGTAACAGATAATGCTTCGAACTTCTCCTCAACTGAGATGATGGATTTCTGCTATGGGTATGGCATCTCTCTGGCTCATTCTTCAGATTATTATCCCCAGGGGAATGGCCAAGCAGAATCCACCAACAAAAATCTGGTGACTATCATAAGGAAGTTGGTCAATGAGTCTCAGCGAAACTGGCACAAGAAGCTTTATGATGCTCTTTGGGTAGACAGGATCACACCTAAAAGAGCCATTAGAATGTCCCCTTTTCAAGTGGTGTATGGAGTAGAAGCTCAACTGCCAGTGACAGTGGAACTGCCAGCCTTGCACTTGATGAAGGCCATTGAAGAACACTAGTTTCAGTGATGCTTTAGATAAAAGAATCATGTACTTACACAAACTGAATGAGGACAAGATTGGAGGTTGCTGATAGAATATTGTTCACCAGTAGAAGGTGAAAGGTTCTGTTTGACAAGAAAGCTAGGTCCAGAGAGTTCCAAGTTGGAGACACCGTGCTGTTATGGGACAAAAGACATGAACCTCGTGGCAGCCATGGAAAGTTTGATTCTCTATGGCTTGGACCTTTCAAGATCAGACACTTTGCTGGTAATAATTCTTTCTATCTTGATTACATGGATGGTATCTCCCCTCCCACTTCCTTATAGTGGGGCAGTATTTGAAGTTGTTCAAGTCCTAGGTGACTAGGGAGTCCCTTTGTATATTCTGTACAGTGTTTTTGCTTCTCACTGCTTTTTGGTGTGTTTCCCTTGAGGTTGTTTTGTGTGTTGCCCTTCTGTATTGGTTTGTTTTTGACTCCTTTGGCCCAATGGATAAGGCACTGGTCTGCTTCACCGAGTTTGTCTAAGTTCTTGCCTTGTCTCATTCCATGAATTAATGCCAAGTCATTCCCCAGATTGGAGCCAACTATTGTCCACTCAAAATTCCCCGCTCATGATAATAGTAAAAACCTTCAAAATTTTTGAGTGTTAAGTGTTTTTCTCTGAAGTGCCTAAGTCATGAAATCAAAAAAATCTAAGTAGATCTGGGTCTTTTTGTGTTATTTTCGGGCCTGTCGGAACTTTTTGTCCCAAACTGTCCCAAGTTCGAAACGGTTCTTCGTGTTCTCCGTTCAGTCGAAATACCCCGAATTTGTCAAACCATTTTCGGTCCTGTCGGAAATTTTTGTCCCAAGTGCCCCAAATAATAGATAATATTGCTGGCTATTCCATGAGTTTCGGCCGAAAACACCCAAACCTGCGTACTTCGCACTTTTGGATGTCCCAAATGTCCCAAGTTAGAAAGATGACAAGTTGTTCCATTTTCCCCGAACCGGCCGATTCGCTACTCCGGAACTTTTTGTCTCAACATGTCCCGAGTTCCAAATAGCTCCCTTTGTTCCATTTTTCGGCCGAATCGCCCAAACCGCGTCCTTCGCGCAATATTCGTCCCAACATGCGGACCAAAATGAATTTGTGCATCTTCTCCCAACTTCGCCCGAGGCAGGTCCGAGCCGCGTACTTCGCACACTTATTTGTCCCGAATGTCCCAAGTACCAAATGAGACATTCGTGACTTCCAATTTTCGGCTGAAGGACTACCCGAATATTCATGCTCTCACCTTCGCTAATTGGTGGTCCCATGTATGTCACAAATGCATTCAAATGCGTAAAATTTTCTCTCTACCTAAACGGACAAAAAATCGATTAGCCGAAAAATAAAGTGTCCGCTTTGTCATTTCCGCGCTACTTCGCGTGAACTCAAGATCTTAGAATTTTTCAAGATTTCCATGAGTGCAATTTGCAAACTTATTTTGGATTCCCCTCCCTCTATAATGTCCTTTCAAACATATGAATTTGAGGCTCTGTCCTCTAGATACTATCAATCTGAAGATCAAATTTCAAGGACAGCTGGCAGACACGAAGGTCTCACCGACGTTGGTGGGCATATTCATTACAGTCAATTTGTACTACAAGAAACTCGTCATCTGTCATCCTCAAGATGAAACTTCAGTTCCACGAATTTCCCAGAGCACACCCTGAGACCAATGTATTGAGAGATTCAAGATTAGCAGTTTGGCTTTGGAAAGGAGGTCCTTCTCAATCTAGTAGCACCTGTGCTCTTACTCCTTTCTTGAATAGCTCACTTCGACCCTTTCAAGCGAATTGACCAATTACTTGAGGGAATCATTGCCAAACTAGATTGCCACCATTAGCATTACCTAATGATTCTTTAGCTTGGAAGACTAACGCCGAGGAGTCTGATTTCCCGTAGATCTATAGCACATGGAGCACTGTTCAACCAAGACAAATTTACAAAATAGGAAGATACTTCAGATATATTGCTGAAAGTGTAAATAGATCTTAAAAAATCAATATCAAATAGGAGCTTCTCATTTTTTGTCTATCTCTTCCTTGTTGATCTTCAATGAAGTTTTCAGCACTTTATAATATTTTCTGAAGTATCGGGTATTATGGATTTGCCCTCTCCTAACATATGTTTGGTAGTCATCTCATTTGCATTGCAATTAATCCCCATGTATGCAAGTAGTAGTGATCTTAAATACGAAGTTTGAAGATAGGAGCATGTGCAAAATGTCAATTGATTAACGTAAATCCATGAAGAATGTTATTTACGGAGCGTTGCTGTCTTTAAATTTAAGGTTTCCCCCTTGAATAGGCATGCAAATTGACTTTGTACTTGAATACCTTGAAGCTTCGCATCACGAAGAATTATTTGCTTTCTTACATTTTGAATGTTGCATATTCTGCTCCATATTGCTTATTGCCCGATTCATCAGTCCTAGGAACCAGATCATCCATTGTGGTAAAGAGCTCTTTTTGTGGCCATGTTCCATAATTGCTTTCACCATAGTTTACGTGGCAATCTAAGACTCCCCACCATATGGTGCTACCTGCCCCTAAATAGGTTTGGTGATCAGAATGAAGCCATGAACCTGATATCGGCACTAAAGAGGAGGGACTTCTTGTCCCCAAATTTTCAAATGTTGTTTTCTTACAAGTAAGTCTTTTATTTGGTTTATGAAGCACATCCTGCTAGAGGCTTTTATAGATTCTACAAAAGTTGTCTGATTTGGCTAAGCAATGAGATCCTTCACCTATGAAATGTGCAGGCATTTATTTGACCAATTTTCACAGGCTCCTTGCAGTACATCTGTCGATGAGTTATAACTTCGAGCACGCCTTCCTACAAACCTCTGGTCAAGACTATACTTGCAAAGACAGCTCTGTATGCTTCCTTGCAAAACCTAGTACCATATGTAGCCTTTGTCACCTGTCCACTGTAATTTGTTACAGCCAAGAAATTGCTTTGACCTTGAAGTTATTTGCATTGTACCTTCAGAACATCAAGATCTAATGGAATCACTTCATAGAATAGATCCTTTGAAGACTATTGGACTAGCACCTGTGCAACAGCTTATTTTGAGGCTAGGATAAATATCTATAGTCCTGTTCCCTGGATACCAACAATCCAACACTAAAAGTATGTAGCAAGTCCCCGAAGGTCTGTAGACATTAGCCTAACTCTGATAAACCTCGTATTAGCTTTTGAGTCATGAAAATGCTTATTACAAGCACACTCAACTTTGGAGGACAATAGCATTGGAACAGGAAAGACAGGAATGACTTAGAGGGAATGCAGTTCTAAAGGTAGGACTAAGGTCTGCCTTTGACAAACATGGTTCTAAGAAGACTTATTTATAGTAGGGCTTCATAATCAGTTAAAGTAATCCTAGCCATGTTCCATCAAATGCTTCTAACACCAAGATTTAGAAAGCAATTTATTTCAAGGATCGTAAACACACTAGTGGTAGACCCCTCCTGGCCTCAGTCAATACAAGGACCTAGCAGTTTCTAAAAAAATTGGGCAGCAAGAACTTGAAGTGTCAGTCAGAAGAAGCAAATAAAAGGTTAAAACAAAAAGATCTTTAAAAAGCTGGACCCTTTCACTTATTTGTCAACCCATTTCCTAAATCTGATTGGCTAGAACTTTTCATTGTTCTGAGTCTAACGTGTTATCCCTAAGTAGTCACTCATTCCAACTAGTCAATGATTTTTTCAAGTGCTCCTAAAGAACTAATGCTCTATCAAGATAAAGAAATCCAGTGCACTGTAAATTCAGGTAAGGTTGATATAGTTCCATGGTAAAGATCCCACTTAGTTGTGCCAAACACCTCTCAACTCAATATTTCCAAATGCTACAACAAACCTTGAAAACATCATGAGTTCTCAATAGCCTTGGTCCCCCTATGCACCAAAGTACTGCAGATTCATCTCAGTGCCAATCCTTTGCGTGGGTCCAACATCACAAATTTGGTTGGCAATGTCTGGCTCATGGAAATTTTCCTTCGAAAGCTCGGGACAGTATGTTTGATGGTTTGATTGCAGACGTTGACAGGGTGTATGAGTCCTTCACGTGCAATTATGAAAATCTATGATAAAATTCTAGATAGTGTCTGATGCTGAAGAAATCAATTCTTGGAGACTTGCTAAGCCCCTACACTGGTCAATAAAAGGGTTGACATCCATGAATTGTTGGCATAATGATTGGAGCTTTCCATAGAAATCAGGCTATTGAAGCCATTGTATAGTCCTTTGCAGAGGTGAAACGTGCTTCATGCAACCATCCAGGAAGATAGTCACATGGTAAGTCATTGATGTAGTGTAGATCCAAATTCTAGCAAACTAGTGAACATTGGAAGACTCCATAGCTCAAATTTATAGCACAGGTTTCATAAACCACCCCCTTTTGTCGGTAATGGATACAAGTCTAATGGACCCAAACCATCGAACATTGACCTAGTCTTCCAACTCACTGACATTGCAAAATGATGGACAGTGCAACGTATCAAAGATTATGCTTTACAATCTTCTGATGATAGGTCACCCACCATTGAATGCACTTTGTGGTAGAATATGCTTCCTAGCTAAATGTGGAGTCACTTCATAGCCCGACAGAATATGCAAGCTTCACGGGAATCAGGTGAGCAATCTTCAATAAGCAAGAAGCTCTCAGGTATCAATATACAATGGACCAAGCACTCAAAATTTCGAGCCAGTTGCATTGGTAGAAGTCACCATATGGGACAACATATAAAACATGTGACCGGTGAATAACAAGCTGTTTCTTGCTCTAAGGACAATCTATCAAAATCCTTCTGGTGCCATCCTCATGATTCAAGTAGAACAGATCAACGTCCTATAGTTCATGATGGCACTTGTTGTAACCTAAGAACAGTGGCATCTGAAGGGATGTGGATCCATCCTCAAGACACTTTGTGCTTCTTGATCCAATGGATACATTGTCATCTTACAGTGATAATTATGGTGTTTCCCTAGTCCTTGTAAGAATGTTCAAATCTCAGTTCAAGAGTTTTTTGAAATCACAACATGATTGAATCTATCAAGGAAAGCTCCATCTCTAAAGAAAAAATGAATTAAATTTTGGTCTACATCAATTTCTGTGGACACTTGTAAGAAGCAATACTTTGGGACTTTACCAAACTACTTCATGTCCACGTTCACAGATAAAGCTAGAACACAACTGGTGAAGCTAGTCTGAAATTATGGAGCTCATATCTGCATTGACAACACGTCAGTCACTCATGTGGTCGTGTAGATTCAAATTCTGTAGGAGTTGAAGAGATTCTAGGCTAGCGAATTCTCACTAGGATGATCCCTGCCTAGTAACCTTCTCACCTTGAGCCAACACCATACCAATGAATCATCTAGAGGCTTCCAATCATGTCCGTTGGGAAATGGTAGGTCCCATGAAGGTAAATACGATAATAGGCAGTGCAAGTAATTATAGTCTTTGAGTCTCAAAGAAACGGTTACTCTGAGTAACTGACCAGAAGCTATATAAGTCATTTCAGTTACGCTCTTCCAATGAAGTGTACCTCCACAACTTTGACATATCATTTGATGCAAAGTTTTGTAAATCCTGTATGACCAAAAAATCAATACAACTTCAAAAGCTTAGGATCCCTTAAGAGTCTATCTATGAGCTACAACTATCTCTGCTAGATCAACCATTTAACTCTTCCCTACAGATTATTTGTTTCTAGTATCCCAAGATGGTGTCACATAATTGCATAGATTTTTCAAATATTGAGTATAACTGATCTTGTACAACCAAGAACAGAAGTGCATTTGTCATTCCATTGATTGATGAATCTATACACCGTCTAATTGTCTAAATAGACCTATAAGAAGTTGTGAATAAATCTCCTCTGAATGTTTATCCAACGCAAACTATGCTTGTTTCAAATATAGATTGGAACATTTTGCAGACCATAAAGGCATTATAGTATAGGTGAAGCTACCCCATTCAGTATGTAAATGTAGTTTCTGCTCATCCTCGTACTCCCTTTCCTTAGACAATTTGTAACCTAATGATACCCAGAGGAACCCACTTTCGTAATATTCGAATAGATTTTGCACCCATGCAATCACCTTTCGTAGTATTTCTTCAGTGAAGTGACGTTTCTGAATAAGGGATAAGTCTACACATGCAACATTCAGGGACTCCTTATAGTCCACACATGATTCTAATCCGGCCATCCTTCTTGATATTGATCACCATTGGACTAACCAATATTCCTTGAGGGCTATTCAGGAGGAAGGCTTGCTAATCCTCATTGGACTTCAACATTGGGTGGAGAGTGTTGCCTCCCCCCTCTTCTTTTTGACCTTTTCGATCATGAAGTATGGTGGATCTCTCATGTTGGTGTTGATAAGAAGGTATCTTTCTAGCTGAAGACGTGCACCCTCTTGGAGCTTTATCTTCATCTCCCCTAACGATTGCATTTCATTTTAGCCTTTAAGTTCATGTATTAGTCCCCACTTTAAGTGAAATACAGTCCCGGTAATCCCTTAATAACTCTATGAGAGAAGTTGTATTGTATACTTGTTGGCAAAGAAATTTGTTGGGTGGACAAATTTGTGAATTCCTTGCCAACGCTTTGGGAACCTAAGTCCCTCTACTCAACCGGTGTAGCTGCTGTGTATTCATGCATGATAAAATGTGGATTTCTATGGTGGCCTTTCGATTGGGGATCACACAGGGGCATTTCATTGACCTTGCAACAAATCTAGAAATCTCTTGCTAGGGAAGACTTTGTCTAAAAGTGGGAAAGGGAGTGAGAATAGAGGTAGGAGAACTAATGGTGTAGGTAGAAAATCATATTCCTACGCACACACTAGTTAGAAATTTCAACACATGCATTTATGAGAAGAAACAACCCTGCAAATGGAAATAAGACGAGATAAGATTGCGAACTCAAAGTTTCTAAAATCTCCTCATCAAAGAGGACTACAAAATCCTTCTTCTTGTATTGATGCTTAACTCAGAGGTTGTACATAATGTGGGAATGGAAGACATTTGAGAATGGAGGAAAGTATAAGAAAATGGCTATCTCCTTTGTTTTCTCTAAGTACAATACACTCGTGAGTTTACAAGATCAATTGCCCCCCTTACAATGACGTGAAGAAATCATTAAATATCTTGCAAGAAATGGTTACAACTACTTCTTTTTTAGCTAGAAACGGTTTACAATCTTTTCAATCATTCACGTCCGTTCAAATTCTTGATTCGCAAAGAAACACCAATGACGAAAAAAACTAGACTTTTCATAATGCAACCATTACACTTGTTTTGTAACTTTGAATTTGAACTGTTCATCTTGCCTTTGAAATTTTAAACCAGAGTCATCCACGTGGGAGAAATTTACTGGAGTGGGCATGGAGATGCCTTTTACATTTTTTGGCTTTATAGAGATTTGGCATTTTTTACATTTTTGGTTCACCACTGACCCACTTTTTGATATAAGCCTTCACATATGGTATCACTTGAAGTGGCGATAGGAAGTCGCGGGCTTGCTTTTATGAATTTTAGCCTTCTTTTTTTTTAAATTCAGGCTTGAAAACCTCAAAGTTGCTCCATTGACCCGACCCTCCCAACTTTGACTATTTTGATGTGGGCTCAGTACATTTGAATTTTTCCTCTCTTGTTTGAAACGGTGTTGTGGGTCACTTTATGAATTTTATCCCTTTTAACAAAAAGGCTCAAAAACGACGAATCTGCTCTACCGACCGCTTTGAATCTTTTTAATGACGGGGCTCAAACATTTGAATTTTTCCTTTATAGCATGATCAGGGCTGCAGGTCACTTTATGACTTTTATCCCTTTTTACAAAAAGGCTCAAAACCTCAAAGTTCTCTGCCGATGGCCCTACTTTTCCCACTTTGAATTTTTTGACGACGGGCTCAAGATTTTAATTTTTCCTTTAATCCTGATCAGGGGTTATGGGGCCAAATTATGAATTTTTTGCCCTAAAATAACAAAAATGTCTCAAGTTCTCAAAAAGGACCCATTTCGGCGCATCCAATTAGATATGTCCACGTACTTGTGGATAATGGGGCCAAAATTTGACGGGGAAGAAAATGCCCGTCGTTCGCAACTGTGGAAAAATGCAGAGAAGAAGAAAACTCCACCACTTCGCACCTAGGATTTTCAAATTTCTTTCAGCAAACAAAGGAATTGAAAACAATACAGAGGTTCGATGATCCATGGCCATAGAAAGATTGCCAATTTCATGTCGAATGGAGGACAATATTAAATTTTTTCATGTGTGTCTAGATAGGAAAACGGAAAATTTATCAAAACAGTGTAAAATGGAGAGTTTAAAAAACTTCAAAGCATGAATTTCTCTATCTTTTCAGACTTCCAACTTTACTTGAACACTTATGGAGGGCGTGAGCTCAAAATTTTTGAATTTGACTTAAAAAATGAAGGGGGGATTTTGAGGGCAACAATAGCTTGCTCTAGCTAGGGGACATGACATGGACTGAGTATAGTGAAGACATGACATGGGAATCTAGGATCTCATTCTCTAGAACCTGTAATTCGTTGACCAGTGCCTTATCCATTGGATCTTGCAGAGTCATGTACAAATTCAAGAAAGAAAGATTAGAAGAAGGAAACACACAAGCACACAATGGGAAGGAAACACACGACACACAACAGAAGGGGAAACAAAACCACACAATGGAAAGGGAAACACAACTATGGTACAAGGTGGGGGAACAACCCAATTTGAATGATGATACAATTTAAAGTATTTCCCACTCTGAGGAAATTCCAGTGGAATTCCATCCAAATATGAGAGAATAAAAGCATTCTCGCCATAAGCTTCACGAATCTAGAATGGGTCGAGCCATAATGAATCGAACTTTCCATGGCTGCCTTTTGGTTCTCTTCTCTTGTCCCATAGCAGGATGAAGTCTCCAACTTTGAATTCTCTTGCCTTGGCCTTCTTATCAAAATCCTTCTTCACTTTCAATTGGTGCTCCTTAATGCGATCCACCACTTGGAGTTTATTTTCTTTCTAGGCTTCTCAAGAAAGAGGATCCTCTTGTCAATGGAATCTTTGTATTGACCATCTTCTATTGCCTGTAGCAACTTGAGAGCTGGCATCTCGATTGTGAGAGGATTTTCTACTTCGACTCCATACATAACAGCTGGAATGGTGACATACCTATTGCCTTCTTAGGAGTGATCCTATCCGTCCACAATGTGTCGTACAACCTTTTGTGCCAATTCCTTTGATTCTTGTTTACAAGCTTGCGTAAAATGGTCACAATGTTCTTGTTGCTTGATTCAACCTGTTTGTTTCCTTATGGATAATAGTCAGAAGAATGAGATAGGGAGATTCTGTAGCTAAAGAAAAACTCGGTCAGCTCTCTTGAAGAGAAATAGGTAGCATTATCTGCTACAATCTTTTGTGGCACACCAAAACGGACTATGATATTCTCCTTGATGAAGTTGAATACTATTTCAGTGTTGGCTTGTTTGTCCAGAATGGCTTCCACCCATCTGGTGAAGTAGTCTATTACTGTGAGTACATAGGTGTGCCCCATGCACTTGAGTGAGGCTTCAGAACAACCAATGAATTCTAGCCCCCCACTGTTGAAATGGTTCTTCAATAAACCACAGGCCTGAGTGGTAAGGCAGCGAGTTGTGGTCTTCCAACGAATTGTTGGCATGCTTTGCATTTAGAAACCAAATCTTGAGTGTCTGAAAAGATGGTGGGGAAAATAATACCTTCCTCAGAGGATCTTGTGTGCAGTGACCATTTTTGAAAAATGTCCACCACATGCTTGGTCATGGTATGCTTTAAGCAACTTTTCTTGTTGCTCTTTATCTACGCACCTAAGGAAATAACCATCCAAGCCTCTTTTGTAAAGCACATGATTCCAGATTATAAATTTAGCTGCCTTTAGCTTGAGTGTTCTCCTTTTCTTGTAATCAAGATGGGGGGGGGGGTTCTCCATAAGTTAGGTAATAGGAAATATCGGCATACCACTCATCAGTAGTGGTGACAAAGAGAACCTGTGGGTTATCTTCTGAACAAGTTGAGCAAGCACAATTTTCTTCTCCATGTTGAACTTTGAGTGTTTCATCTTCAGCAATCAACTTACACAAGCCATTTCCCCTTACCAAATTAGAGGGTCAAATGTCTAAGTCATATTCTTGAGTCTTTGCAATCCAATTTCCTCTTTTAGCTCTGGGATCTTGTTGTGTCAAGATGGACTTGATTGCACTGCTAGGGACCATCACCACTATATGGGAATTCAAGATGTAAAACATGAAGTTTTTTATAGCCTTGACCACTACATAGGCATGCTTCTCCAATTGGTTGTATTTTAGCTCATGATTTTTCAAAGGACAACTCATGAAAGCAATAAGTGCTTCCATGCCTTCATAATTTTTTTGAATGAGAACGACAGAGAGTATATGTTTTGATGCATAACAATACATGATGAATTCTTTGTTAACATCTGGAGATATAAGAGTCAGAGCCTTGGCAATGGATTTCTTGATCTCTTCAAATGTTGCCTTCCCTTCATTGTTCAGTTTGAGATTTTCTTGTGGTTTCATCATGGAAGTGATGTGCTTCGTTGACTCAGCAAACTCAGGAATAAAACAACAAAGAAAGTTCACCTTTCCAAAGAATGAATGAACTCCTTTATTGCTTGTAGGTAGGGCTAGTACTTGAATGGATCTAATGCTCTCAAGATCAATGTGTGCTCCATGTTTTTTCATAATGTACCCCAATAACTTGCCTTCTATGACTCCAAAAATGCACTTTTTTGGATTTAGTGATATGTTATGTTTCCTACACCTTGCAAGTACCTGTTCCAAGTGATAGATATGATCTCCCCTCTTATTTCAAAATATTGTGAGATCATCAAGATATATGAAAATGCAATGCTTTAGATCCTTTAAGGCCAAATCCATCTCCCTTTGGAATGTAGCCCCTGCATTGATTAGGCCAAAAGGCATTCTGTTGTAGGTAAAAGTGCCCCAAGGTGTTGTAAAGGTTGTCTTGGTGTGGTCCTCCTCTGCCAGTTTGATCTGATTATATCCTAAGAATCCATCAAGTAATGAAATCATTTCAGATCTAGTGAATGCTTGTAGGATATGGTCCATGATAGGAAGAGGATAATTTTCCTTTAGTGATGCCTGGTACAGGTTGCAAAAATCTACACAAATCCTTATTTCACCATTCTCCTTCCACATTGGCACAATTTTAGCCACCCATGTTGAATGGTGGATGGGAAACATGATCCTTTCATTAATCATCTTCATTACCTCCTCCTTGATGGGATCATCAATCATTGGGTTGTACGGCCTTTGTTTATGCCTAAAGGGATTAACACCCTACTTTAAAGGAATTGAGTGATGCATTTCCTTTGGCTCGAAGGATTTGAGTTCATCATAAGAGTAGGCCAAGACATCTAATTATTTCTTCAGTAATGCAAAAAGCCTTCTTTTTTCTTCAGGCGAGCAACATTTTCCAATATTGACTATCCTTGGCTCCTCCGGGGTACCAATGTTTTCTTTATCAAAATCAGTTGGGCATCGAGAAGATTAATTTTCTTTCTCTTGAATGAATCTATCATGTTTGTCAAAGAGGTCCTCTAAAGAGACTGGGCCTTTGGGAATTTTTTTCCCTTTCAATTTGATTACTCCCTCATAATCAATCCCTTCAATTCCTTCTTTCTCTTCTTTGGGGATTGCTTCTAGGTGTATATTTTCACCTCCTTTGAAGAAGAGATTATTGAAATTATCCCTTCGATCTAAAAAGGATAGAATTTGATTATCATCATTGAAGACTTGCCAATGATTTGCATTGTCTGGTAAACTAGGCCTGAATAACATTTCAATGGTCACTTTGTCTTTACCAAAAGAAGGATGAGGTGTCACTAGGGAAACTGACACTATAGGAGAATCAGCCTTTTAATTTTATCCCCTTAGAATAGCTTTAATGGAAAATGCATCAAAAAATTCAATGCAGTCCCACACTTTGTTTCTGTAATGCCGGAGTCTTGGATTCTTCACCTTTTATTATTGGTGGACCTACTTTACTATAACCTTTGCATCACCTCAAAATCTCAGTTTCTTGATTCACATGTCCTCTACTTCACTCATGCCTAAGAGTAGTGTATCATACTCTATAGTGTTATTTGTATTATCAAATTGTAGCTTGTAGGAAAATGGGTACAACTCATTGGAAGTAGAGTACAATACTACACCAGCTCCTGAGCCTACACTGAAATGACTACCATCAAATTCCATCGTCCAAATTTTATCTTCCTCTTCCTCCATGAGAAGTGGAAAGTTTGTCTCTTATTCTGATGTGAGGAAGTAGTTTCCTAGCCCACAATATGAAAGAGAATGTTTTCTTTGAGATCATCAGACTTTCGTACTATAAACTTCATCTTTCTTACTAGTAGTAACTTCTTCATCTCACCTTTTACTGGGATAGTTGCAGATGACCAATCTATTTTTATCTCTCCACCCAGGTCTCTACAAAAACTCCTACTCAGCAGCACAACAAAGCATGTTGGGATGTCTACTACCAGTATGGCTAGGAGTACCTTCTTGTCTAGAAAATTAGCTAGTGCTACCTGTGCATCTTTGATTCTTCCTACCAATGGCACTTGTTTGGATTCCATTGAGTTGCAGGTGCCATTTAACCTGGTAAAGGTGAGGCCTAGAGAATTTTCAACTTTGATTGGCATCACATTGTCTGAGGCTCTAGAGTCTATGATACAATTATTTAGCTAGAATCCTTTAATGAGGAGTGACAACTAGAAAGGTTCAACCTTGTTGGTTTTTGAGGCACTGAGGGCTAGCATGTTTTGGGAAGGTGGTGTGGATGGTGTGGGTAGTAAGCCTTTATAATTAGAACTCAAGGATACAGGGTTACCACCATGAACTACATTAATGAACCTGTCAAGCTGGGCAAGGTGTGTTTATAGGTATTCTATTTCTAGGAGTGGGACTTTGATTTCACTTACATGTCCCAAAAAGTCAAATGGAGTTATGGTGAGTGAGGAAGATGTTTCAGAAATGGAGGAAGATTTAAATGGTAGAGGATTTGCTACATTTGGTGTTGAAATCTCCTTTTCGGGTGCAGCAATTATCTTGGAAGGGGGTGAGGGTGTAGCTATTGATTGAACCTTAGATGTTTTTGTAGGAACAAAATTTACAGGAGAATTGTTCTTAGCAAATTTTGAGTTGTGAAAAGAATTAGATGACTTACTTGGCATAGTAGCATGATCCCTGACAACCAGTGAGTCTACTTTTTCTTTGGCCAATTCCATAGAAGGTGGTTATGGTGAACCTCTGCTGATGATTTTATTTTGTGTGACCTCTTGAGGAGAATCTTCTTTATTATTCTTATCCTTTACTACAACCATTGAGGAAGAATCACCTTTCCTGGATTGTGCACTAGTGAAAAAAACACATGAGAAACTTGGAGCTTCTTCATCATCCTCATCTTCATCATCAACGTACTAAACTAGGCCATTGTGCATATCAACTTCCTCGACCTCAAGATAGTTTTCATAGTCTTCCATATTTTCTTCTTTAGTTTCATCAATTTCTACTTCTTCCTCCAGCTCTTTGGTGTCACAGATGGCATTAACTGGTGGTGCTTCAAGAGCAAGATGACGAGGAGGTGGAGTAATCCTTGGCCTATCACAAGGGTTTTGTCTCCTCGAAGAATTCAACATTGTGATTTGAAATAGCTGATTCTTCAAGGAAAACAAGTCATTTTCCATTTTTTGGAACATTGGATCTATGGTGATAGAGTTTGAATTATGAACCTTTTTCTTTCCATTGGGGTATTTCACCTTTTTGGAAAGGATTAGATTATCATAGATTTCTATTGCATAGTCCTTGGCTTCCCTCAATGTTCTTGGTTGGGCTCTTCTAAGGAAGAAACCTACTTCTGATGGCAAAGCACTAATGAAAAACCTCCTGAAATTATTGTCACAAGGCACCACATCTTCATGGATCATTCTGATCACTCTATCATATATTGCTACAAATTCCCTCATTAACTCAGAGGTTTCTTTATTCATTTGTACCAATTGGACCAAAAGATAACGACATTCTTTTGTGCTCTTGAACCTATGTTCAAATGCACTTCCTATATCCTCCCAATAGGTGACGGACCTCGGGGGTAGCATGAAGTGCCATTCGATAGCTTTCTCTTGAAGTGACTCCACAAAAAGTTAGAATGACACATCTTCATCCTCAACACCAAACACACTGCAAGTAGTGATAAATGTTGCTACATGCTCTTCAGGGAGTTGAGAACCATCCCCTCTAAATTTTGGGAAGTTTTTTATCGAGCCTCTCGGTAGCTCATGGAGTGGTTGAGCAAGAGCCAGTGGACCGGTGTTTCCTCCCCATGGTAAATTAGGCCTACGGGCCTCACAATCACATTCATGCTCATAATCCCGCATTCTATTTTTTCTTCTATCTTCCAACCTTGCTAAGGCTGTAACTTCTTTTGTTGCTCTTTCATCTACCTCTACTTGAAGTCTCTCTATTTCTTCTAGTTAAGCTCTTATTTCTTCATCGGCTCTTGCCTCTCTTTCTCTAGCTTCTTCTTCGGTCTCCATGTCATTGAATTATACAAGGTTCTCATTGATGTATGGAAATTCACTGTCTAAAGGATTGGGAACACTCAAGTCCCCAATGTGGTTATTTTATTAAAAGGAGGCCTCTGGATTCTGAGTAGCTCTTGTCTCCTTTGAAGTTCCTCAAAAATGGGATCAATTTGTCCCCCTTATCTCTATTTCTAGGTGAATATTCTATCCGCCAAGTTGAAAATCTATGCTCTTCTTTACAGTGTGGGAATTTTCCTTCACCTCTCCAATTCAATAGCACGTTCTTCTTCAAGGTCCAATATTCGCGTGGCAATGAAATTGTGATTGGAAATTTTTCTATTATGCCTGATAACTTCCCTCAAATCTGAAGCAACATCTTCATGGATGTGGAAGATAATTTTGGGTCTTTCAACAAGAAGGTTTCCCATAATAGCCATGATTTGAAGCCATGTCACCCATATAGCCATTCAAATTCCAGAAATTTTTCTCTTTTTTGATTTTTGAATTTTATTCCCTTGCGGTCGCATTCAGGTGTAGATGCTGCTAAATATACCCCACTGTGGGTGCCAAAAAATATTGGCAAGAAAATTTTTTAGGTGGAAAAACTTTTGGATTCCTAGCCATCACTATGGGAATATAAGTCCCTCTACTTAACCGGTGCAATTGTCATGTATGCATGCGTGAGAAAGTGTGGATTTATGTGATGGCCTTTTGGCCCAGGATCCCACATGGGCACTCCACTCACCCTACAGAAAATGCTTGCAATTATCTACAAGGGGATAATTTGTTATGAAGGTGGAAAAGGGAGTGAGAAAAGAGGTAGGAGAACTAATGTTGCAGGTAGAAAATCATATTCCTACACGCACTAGCTAGAAACTTCAACACATGCATTTATGAGAAGAAACAACCCTGTAAATGGAAACAAGATAAGATAAGATTGCAAACTCAAAGTTTCTGAAATCTCCTCATCAAAGAGGCTACAAAATCCTTCTTCTTGTATTGATGTGTAAATAGAGATTGTACATAATGTGGGAATGGAAGAAATTTGAGAATGGAGGAAAGTAGAAGAAACTGGCCATCTCCTTTGTTTTCTCTATGTATAATGCACTCGTGAGTTTACAAGATAAATTTCCAACCTAATACAATGGCATCAAATAAGCCATTAAATAGCTTGCAAGAAATGGTTTACAATATTTTCAATCATTCACATCCGTTCAGATTCTTGATTTGTGAAGAAATGCCAGTGGCAGAAAAACCTGAATTTTCATAATGCAGCCATTACACTTGTTTGGTAACTTTGAATTTGATCCGTTCATCTTTCCTTTGAATCTTTAAACTAGAGTCATCCTCGTGGGAGAAATTTATTGGAGCAGGTGTGGAGGATGCCTTTTGCATTTTTTGCCTTTTGGGGAAATGGCATTTTAGAAAAAATTTGCCCGCTCACCTACTTTTGATATTGTCTTGACACGTGGCCTCAGTTGAGTGGATACAGAGTCATGGGCCACTTTTATACTTTTACCTTTTTGGTTTTTTAAATGTGGGCTCAAAAAAAAATTACTCTTCCGGCCCACCTCCCCACTTTGGCATTCGATGCGGGCTTAGTATTTGACTTTTTTCCCTTTTGTTTGATCAGGGCTACGGGTCACTTTATGATTTTTAGCCCTTTTTACAAAAACACTCAAAAACACAAATTTCTCCATCAACCCACTTTGACTTTCCAACGTCCGGCTTAAGCTTCAAATTTTTCCTTTAAGCCTAATCGGTGCTACGGGTATTGAGGAAAACAATAAAATTTTCATGGGTCTAGATAGGAAACTGAAAAATTTATCAAAAAGTGCAGACTAGAGATTTTAAGCAACTTTAAAGCATGAATTTCTCCATCTTTTCGGACTTACAACTTAACTTGAACACTTCTAGTGGGCATGATCTCAACATTTTTTAATTTGTATTACAAAATGAGGGGGTGATTTTTGGGGCAAAAATAATATTAAAAGGGAAGGGAAGAATTGTGTTTGAAGAGTTGGTTTGTTGAATTAGAAAGGAAACTTTTAAAAAGGGAAAAATATCATTGCATTGTAGTTGATTTATTCCCCGTAAAAAGGGTGTTGTTCTTGTTTTAAAATATATTATTGGAAATATTATTATAAACTCTCTTTTGGAAATTTGGAAAGTGTATTAGGAAATGTTGCATTGCTTGTGTCATTTAAAAGGCATGCGTTGAAAAGTAGACTATCCTCTTGCATTTTCTTGTATTGTTTTAGGAAATTTGAACTTATTAAGTTGGATGGAAATGACTTAAGTTGTAAACTGTTATTTGCTTGATTTATAAAACTATAGAAAATTCTTAACACTAGTAGGGAAAAGAAATGAAATCTTTGTTTTTAACCTCCTTTACAATATTTAATAAAGTGTTAATGAAGAAAGTAAGTACAAGAAATTAAATTGTTATTAGCGTTAACTATGATCCATCATTACCTTTGATAGTAGGATTAATATTGTCTTATATATTGTTAGTAATTAAATGCATTAATATTAATGGACCCATTAATATAAAAATATAATAATATTAATATAGTATTAATATTATTATATTAATGGAAGTATGCTATAAAAAATATAGGTTTTGGAAACAATGTTATAGTATATTTTACAGTTATAATAAATATATATGTATTTATATGTACGTAAGACTTTATGCTATTGTATGTATATACATTTTTAAATTTTTTTATAAAAGTAAGTCAACAATAAATGGCCACATCCAACTTTGGGAATAGCATTTGTTATATAATAATAAAAAACAATAGGTGGGGGGAGGGTCATTGACCGCACCCCCCACCCCATAAAATATGGTATGGGAGTGGGTTTGTTGACCCTCCCCCCACCCACATAATAAAACGTAACCCCAATTCATTAGCTACAGTTTGGCCTTGGAATGAAGACCAGGGACATATTTGCTCACAACCTATGTAAAACGTTTGAAAGTCGTGGCCTATATATATATATATAGAGAGAGAGATATATATATATATATATATGTGTGTGTGTGTGTGTGTGTGTGTGTGTGTGTGTGTGTAGAAATACATATACACATATCTATGTATATACCCACATACCCAAATGAAGATGCAAATCATATATAACTATAAAAACAAAAGGGGGCAAAAACCCACAAACTCATTTGGGCTTATCAATGGAAACTAAGCTAAAAAAAAATTAACAAATGCATTGAAACCCTACGAGCGTGTGTAAACAAAATAAGGAAAATAAATGGAACAATTAGGCATCTCTAAAAGCTTTGAATGGCATCCAATGGCTTCTCTTCCTCCTCCAAATAACCTGTTAAACAAAAGAGAAAACAATGAGCCAAATGAAAAGGGAAAGGAGCCTTCATAAGCTTGCTTTAGGGTTAGATTGTCTCTTTCCTCATCAAGGTCCCTAATTGAATCAATCCAAGGGATGAGATTAATCCCTATAAAAAGTAGGTTGAAAGTTGGTGAATGGAAATTACCCCTTTTAATTTAAATGTTTAAATTCAAAACATGTGTTCAATTTTTAAGGGGCCACTTTATGCGGTAAGGAAGTGTTTATTATCCTAACCCAATATTTATGAGGGACCTTACTAGTTGTTTCAACTTATAGGAAAATTAAATAACCTTGGTATTTAATTACTTTGGCTACTTTTACCTTTGACATCCCATGGGGAAAATTTACCTATAGTAGGAATTTATTTGTTTATTAAATTAACACTTGGGGAGATTAAACATGCTTAGTCAAATCCAACGTATTAAAGTATAATGTAGATTTTAAATAGTGTGTTATCATGGGAAATTATTTACTAAAAATATTTGACTTTGAAACATTAATGTGACAACTATAGTTTCGAGGCCTATATGTAGGCACGTTTTTTTTTTAAAATAATAATTTTTCTATTTAAACCAAGGTTATTTTTGGGTCTCCTACGGGTGTTTTTAGTGGGTGTTACACTATTGGTGACTCAAAACTCATTTTTCTTAATGAAAACTTGTATAAATGTTTTCACGAATGTTAGGTGGTTCTCTTACTGCCAAATGATGAGATGGCTCTACATTGTTGTATTGTAATCTCTCATCATATAGGGGTACATCCTAGGTACTTTCATTGTCTTCTTAGGTTCTTTATGTCATGCCTTTAGTTCTGGAATGAAGGAACCTTATGTGTCTAGGATCTTGGAGTGGGTCTTTCATTATTCAACCTTTCTAGGGAGAGAAATCTCCATTTTGTGTGGTTTAGTTAGCAATTTTGATGGTGGTTGTATTTATTTTACACCCTGGTAGGAGCTTGGTTCCTCTTAAGAGTGTATGTGTCTTTCGCTATGGGCTTATGGATTTTGTTAGAGATGGCCTGGCTCTAGCATAATTATATATTTCCAATGATAGTGTATTGTTTGGATGTGATGGTCCACCAATGGGCATATTGAGTTGTAACATGGTTCCCTTGTTTATTTTATAGAAAGGATCGATTGTTGGACTGTATGTACCTTGGGTAAATATGGTTAAACTTAAGCCCCTTCGGGAATTGTACTAAAATATGTGTGCCTTTTTTTCTCTAGATGGCCCATATATAGACTTACACTTGTCTTAACCTCTTAAATTGTTTAAGTATACACTCTTTAATCTATTACTATTGAGTTATGTTGAGGTAGATATCGATGCCTTGGGGACCTTTAGAACTTTCCCTTAGAGATTTTAGTTTTATATATAATTTTTCTATCTAAACCTAGGTTGTTTTTGGGTCTTGTGTGGGTGTTTTTAGTGGGTGTTACACTATTGGTGACTCAGAGCTCATTTTTCCTAATGGCAACTTAGATAAATGTTTTCACAAATGTTAGGTGGTTCTCTTACTGCCAATTGATGAGATGGCTCTACATTGTTGTAGTGTAATCTCTCATCATATAGGGGCGTAATGTAGGTACTTTGATTGTCTTCTTACGTTCTTTCTGTCATGCCTTTGGTTATGGAATGACGGAACCTTAAGTGTCTAGGATCTTGGAATGGATCTTTCATTATTCAACCTTTCTAGGGAGAGAAATATACATGCTGTGCGGTTTAGTTGGCATTTTTGATGGTGGTTGTATTTATTTTACACCCTGGCAAGAGCTTGGTTCCTCTTCGGAGTGTATGTGCCTTTCGCTACGGGCTTATGGATTTTGTTAGGGATGGCCTAACTCTAGGATAATTATCTATTTCTAGTGATATTGTATTGTTTGGATTTGATGGCCCACTGATGGGCATATTGAGTTCTAACATGGCTCCCTTGTTTATTTTATAGAAAGGATCAATTTTTGGACTATATGTACCTTGGCTAAATATGGTTAAACTTAATCCACTTCAAGAATTATAGTAAAATAGGTGTGCCTTTTCTTCTCTTGATGGCCCATATATAGACTTACCCTTGTCTTAACCTCTAAAATTGTTTAAGTATACACTCTTTTATCTATTAATAGTGAGTTATTTTGAGGTGAATATGGATTCCTTGGGGACATTTAGACCTTTACCTTAGATATTTTGGTTTTATAGGTCTTAAGTTTCTGATCTTAGCTGTGTTTATGTCACACTCTTTCTTCTAAAGATATAACTCTTGGTGGTACTAGCCATGTTCAAGTAAATGAGTTGATTGTTATATTTTATTTGATTTCCTCTTAGTGGGGATGTGTGGTGTGTTGATATTCAAATTTAACCTCCTTCCAATGCCAAGTAACATCATGGATTTTACAGGACACTCAGAGGTAGATGGATAATCATGTATGTCGTTTTGTAGCTGGGGAAGCAATCTATCTTACTTGTTAGCACTCAAGTTTTGAAAGGAGTGGGTAGCACCTTAAAAGGATGTGATATGATCCTAACTATTTTAGGTTGTGCCTTTCAACCAAGGTAAGAGAACCGATTTTGTAACCTCTGTTTATTTTAAGAACAATGATGAGTCCTTATTTTGTATAAATTTTATAGAGAAGACCTTGTGAAAATATGATCAACACACCAGATTTGAGTCTCACGAGTTGTCACTTCCAAATCATGGATATATTTTCATAACAAGGCAAAGTTACTAAAGACATTTGAAACCCTGATTGCTTCATCATGTTTTGGTAATAGAGATTATGCATTTGTATGCACATAGGACAAACAAGGGTAGTACAGGTAGGATTGGTTGTTTTTGAATGAATTTTTTGGTGGGAGGTGGGGCAGGATGAACTTGATTCGCCAAATCCTTGAGGAATCTTAAAAAATGGAAGGTTAAACCAAAAAAATGCCACAGAATAGATAAAATGTTTCTTTAAATAGAATATGTACTTAAATGAAGGCCTATATTAGCACTCTTTCACACAACCTTTGAGATTTTATCACGAAGGCTCGAGTTAGAAAATCCAACAAAACATCAAGATCTGAGTCAAATCATGCCTAAGGTACACCCAAAGGCTTACAGATAATCGCTGTTAACAAATGAAAGAAAATTTATTTTAAATCATTTATTCCAATCCCAGATGAAATCACTTCTGAGATATGAAATTGCAGATGCCACTAAACTGTCATAAGGATTGAGGCACATGTGATTGAATCAAATTTTAATACAAGATTGCAATAGAAACAAGAAAAACTACTCGCATACATTCAGGAATAAAACAAACACAATATGCTGAAGACAACACAGAATAATTAGAATTTGATTAAATCTATCAGCAAAGGAAAGTTTCTAGAACAGTATCAGAGCTTTTCAATGGTTGTACACTTACAAACACCTTTACATGATCATATTTAATAAAAAAGAGATATACAATATTCTCAAACAAATTCTCAAAATGATGGGCTTTGTCAAGCCTTTTCTATTAGAAAATTTAGTTCTGACCCCTCACACTCCAACCTCTCACCATTTACACAAAAAAATTGTGCCATTTAAGACGTTCACAAAAAATCCCCTTCCCCCCCAAAAGACAAAAACATTTAATGCACTAGAGCTCACCATGATTTTGATCATGATTCTCAGAATCAGATCTGTAAAAAGTCACCAGGTGCTCGAGGGGGTATATCTCATTGAATATCTCCCACATTTAACCCCCTCCTCTAGTAGATCACTTTATCTTAAATTTTCTAACCACTTCCACCCTTAATCTGTCAAATCTAGCTCCTTGCATGCTCGGGAGAAGAAAAACAGAAAATCTGATCATGTATGATAGTCAGACCATTTTAATGGTGAAAGATGTCTTTCAAATCTTCCCACAAATCTCAAATATCAACATTAACCCCCCTCTCTGCTTGGCATGTATGAAAGACCAAGATATCATGGTGACTCATACTTCCAGACGTGTTTCAAAAAAATGGGGGGAAAATCAGATTTAGAATCCTAGCTGCCATTGATCTTTACTTTGAATTTAGAAAGTCCATGTGGAAGATTCAAACTTAAAAACACACCTAGGGGCTTCCTTTGACTTTTTACAACTTTTGGAGAAATGGAAACATTTCACATTTTGTTCCACATCTCCACCCCCTGGGAAATGAGCATGACACCTATCCTAAGCTGAGCCCCAATGGAACTACAAATAAATTCTACCATTTTACTTCCTTTTTGGAAAAGGGAAAATTTTCAAAGTTTTCCCCGCAACTCTACCCTACCGCCATTGACCAAGAAAAAATATTGACTATTTCCTTTATCGGGACTGCGGGCCATTTTGATATTTTTAGTCATTTGCATAACAAGCGGAAAAAAATCCAAATTTCCCCCGATGGTTCACCTCCCCGCCCCTCTAACTTTTCAAACTACCATGTGTCACCATGGTGCACCTTGAGATGGTCCCAAAAATTTGATACCTTGAAGGAGAGTGGGCTTGCCGCATGTCCTGGCCCAAAAACGTTTGTCTAAAGGATTGAAGTTTAGTGGAAGGTTCCATGTCTCATGCTCCAAGGCAGTCTCCTTTGGCCGTTGAAAATTCTAAGAAAAATGCAAAGTGAGAAGAGGCCTCCACTTTTTCCTCCTGGAATTTCTTTAAAATGAAACTCAAGGGCCAGTCCCCAAACATGCGCAATTTCTCCACATGTCTCCATGGTGTAATTTCAAAATGGTGCCCAAAGCGGATACCTTGAATGAGTACGGGCTCACCATGTGTCCCTATTCTACCAAACTGTACCAGCTACATAAAAACTTGTCTATGTCAGGGAAAAGCAGTGGAAACTTCCATGTGTCCTCTCGGCACTACCCCAAGGCCAAACCAAAAACTAGACCTTCAAATGAGCATCGTGCCTCCATGTGGAAACATTTTAAGTTGAGGTGATTCATAGAAATTTTGAAATACCTAGCTGAGTTGTGTCCAACCAAAAGGTTCCATGTCCCCTATCGATGCAAGGATGTAAATTTAACCGAGAGAAACTCCCATCAAACCGTCAAATACAGAAAAATGATCATTCAAGCTTGAAAATGAAAATTTCTCCAAGGAAAGAGAATTTAGAAATGTTACAAGGATCAAATATGTTTCTCAGAGATACATCCATTCATTTTTCTTCAAGTATTTAAGGAAAAAATGACAAGGAAGACAAATCCCAACTATGGAGACCAAAAAATATCAGAGAACCTGAATTTTTGGATGAACAGAAAATGGGAGACCTTTTCCAGAGGAACAAAGAAATAAGGAGCAAACCATAGATCCATAAGTGATCTACGACCCAGGAACATAGTAAAAATGGAAACAAAGATTAACCAAACACAACACGGGAAAAAAAAAAGTGACAGAGGCCGTAAATCAATATATTTTCAAAGGTAAATTGGGGTGAGACTATTTTGAGCACCAACATGGTGTCCTTAGAGTAAATTTTTCCCTTGTCACCTTGTTGCTTGTATGATGGTATCTTGTGGAGGTATGATTTTTATTTGGAAACTCTCCCTTTTTTATTTAGTAAACATATTTTGAGTCTAAACCACAAACATTTATTTCTTCCCCAAACCAAACTAAACCTCTTAAACTTGTAAGAGAAAATTTGCATCTATAATGGGATTCTTCATCATAACTCCCTTTTGATACTTGTGGAGACCCACTTGGAGTGCATCAATGATGCGTGTAATTATTTGGTAAACTTTGGTAATCTTTGTGTGAACTCTGTTTTGGTTGATGATCTCTTGTTCCTATAAAATTAATAATGTGATATGCCTTACTCTTCCTAAAATATAATCGGTAAATGATTAACCTTAACATAATAAAACTCTAATTGAGGGGCTTGGACTTTTGAACGTAACAAGTAAGATGGAACATGAGGAATATGGTTCCTTACTCTAAGGTGGTATTCTAATAGAAGAAATAAAACTATGTCAAAATAGAAGGAAACCCTTTTTTACTTTCCCTAGAATTAGAAAAATCTAAAAAAATAAATAAATAATTTTTCCGCCTACATAGAATGGTGAGATATCATGCCAACATTTCTGATGATCTTTAATGGCACAAGACATGTGATATCATAATAAAAGGAATACCTTAATTAAGGAAAGTTATAAAAAATGTTCTTAGAAAATGAAACTATAATTGGTGTCTTATAATTTGGATTATGAAATGAGCCTTGATTGTATAAATGGCTATTGCATACCCTAAATTTATAAAGTACATAATCCAAAAATTTTGAACTAAATGAAAGGTTTTGTTGAGCTATATTATAATTATCTAATATCATTTTGGCCTAATATTTTGGGGTTGTGATATGGTTGATTAGTTTACACACCCCCTTATTATTTCAAACAATAAACTTATGTAAAATGGTTATAGCACATGTATATACCGGGTCTTTTTTGGACATCTCCTTGGGTAGTGTAAAGTTTTAGAAGCACATATATATTTTATTCCTTTGTTAGTGTGAATTTATTATTATGTTTGTTTTTATGGACCCTACGTTCCCATAATGCAAAGGGTGGAAAATATTTGAACCTTTAGGTCTGTTCGCTTACCCTGATTATTGAGACACCTTGTTGACTGTGATGTGTTCTAGTTGTGATGTATTTCCTAGAATATAAATATGTGTGAATTCCCCTTGTAGGAGTTCTTAGGGTTGACGTACCCTTGTTACCTCTTACCTTAAGGAGTATATGATTTGTGGTCTTTTAGGAGTGATTTTTTATCTCTAGTTTTGAGAAAAACACAGTCCTTGTGTGCGGACTACGTTATTGGTGACCTAGGGTTATTGGAAAGTTCAGGAAAAATATGTTAATGATATGAAGGAATTTTGAAAGTTGTCTTTTTTTTTCAGGAAATCTTCATGTTGATTTTCACCCTATTTTCCATGGGAAGGTAAATTGCAAATTTTTTTCATAAATTTTTACAAGAATATTGGTGTGATGCACTAGTAAATTGTTAGTTGGATCCCCCTCTTGTTTCTTATTATCTCCTATCTCACTTGAGTGTGCTTTTGTGTTACTATTTAAGCATGTGATCTCTTTATGATTCCTTTGAGCTTACCCAGGATTTAAAATAATGAAATTCCATTATGGTATATGAAGTGATTAGTGTTTCATGTGTCGCTATGTTAGTATGGGAAAATATTTCTTATATTGCAAAGTGGAAGTCATAACCTTTCTTGTTGCACTGTTTTGTATCCATGTGTGTCTATGTGGTCATCCTGTGTACATGAATTTCTCCCTATTATTCTTTGACCTTGGTTGTTATTATTTGGGATTCCATTGGCAACTTCCCGTTTAAATATTATGTGTTGTAAATTTGGTTTACCTCGTAGACATTACTCTATAGGTTTGAATACTAGAAATCTTATTGGAGGAGGTTTAGTATCTGTACCTAACAATATCCCTTCTCTTTGTTCTATAACAGTGGACCAAAATTGGTTTCTAGAAATATTTTGTTTGAAATAAAGAAACCTCGTAGAGGGAATAAGTTCTATTCATATGCATTGTTTCCCTATCTCTTATATGTGACTTGTAGGAAGAAGTCAAATCTAAGGGGAGGGGGATGTAATATCCACTCCTCTTCAATACTGATTATACTATGATTTTCTTAATTTCATTTTATTACAGACATGCACCTAATTGTTATAGCTTAGTAACCACGTTGTTAAGATACGGAGAAATCATGATTGCTGTTGTATTCTGATTGTTACCTTGGACTGTATGGATGTCCTGTGGACCTTGATGGACATTTAAGGATATGATGATGACCTAGAATGGTTACTCTTTTACAAACTAACATTTGGTTTCTTGACATATTGAGTATATTTAAAGTTTTGGACTAACCATGTGGTCGCATTGATTTTGAAAATTGCTAACAATATGATGGTATTAGGGATCGATGGTATGTTCTTGACTGTATCTAGTAGTTCGGAGTTACAGTAGCAGGGACGTGTCTTACCCTAGGCAACCTAGGTAGTTGCCTAGGGCACACAAAAGAAAGGGTGACTTATTTTATAAAAAAAATTCAGATTGGATGTTGGCTTGTTAAGTTTTTGAAAAAAAATTGATATTAATAGTTAATCCCTAAATAGCCCATTCAGTGCATTCATTGTTTCAGTTTCAAAAATATAAAAACAGTGAAATTCGAATTATTTATGATTTAGCACAGGTGAATCGTGATTGTCAATTGATGATCCTCATCTGCTAAACATCAGTGATTCAGTCCTCGAGGAGTTACCATGTTAAGGAAATTGGTCCTTGGACCTCTGTGAAGCCTGAAGGGAGACTGGAGTGTGCGTGTTGTGAGCCTGTGTCACATGTAAAAGACTAAAGTAACTTGGTGAAACTGTGAATGGTGGCGGTGCCAAGGACCAAAGACTGCATAATGCATTGTAGACTGTAGTGATGGTCTCGGATTCTTCGAACCAATTAATTTCACATTAGTATTTACTATTTTTCATTCAACTATGCTCGTGTAAAAAAAGGTATTCATGGTTTTGCATATTCATGGCCCCTGCCCCAGCCTGCAGAAAAAGGAATAATCCAAAATTTTGGTCCCTACCCCAGCCTGCAGCCCCTTGGACCACTGGATGGTATTACAGTAATTAATAATGGTATAAAATTATATTATTTTTCAGTCTCTCAATCATCCTACTGTCTAGTCTTCTAGTGTCTACTGGCAGTACCTTTTGTAAATTGTAATTTGTTAATAAATTAATTGTTTTCATCTCATCTTTCATCTTTGTAAATTGTTGGTCCAGGGACTAGATCGAGTCATTTCAACTTTAGTTTTTATCCCAGTTGACTGTTGAAAACTTGAATCATTGTATGCAGAAATTTGTAGAGTGTAGACAGTTAGACTGTAGTTTTATTTTTTTTATTTTAGAGGCATGGTGATGCATCAGTAGGTAGCCATTTTAATGTTTCCATTGGCATTCTTATTTTTCCCACCAATAAGTTACAAATAGTAGATAGGTGGGTGCTTGGTCTTGGAGGGGGGATGGGGGGCGTACTCTCTGAGTATTGCCTAGGGTGCTCCAAAACCTTAATTCGGCCCTGTATAGTAGATATAGATAATTTCATTATTATTGTAGAATGTGAATTGGCTTATTTATGATTGTAAATTATTTACTAGAGTAGAATTAAAATGTTAAGTGATTTCAAATAATTGATAGAAATTCATAAATTTGATTATAATGATTTGGATATGTTACACGATGATGTTAATTGATAAATGTGCGTGTGTTTGTGTGCGTGCATGCGCGCGCGCGCGTGTGTGGGTGTGGGTGTGGGTGTGGGTGTGGGTGTGTGTGTGTGTGTGTGTGTGTGTGTGTGTGTGTGTGTGTGTGTGTGTGTGTGTGTGTTGTATTGCATGATGTATGTTGAGGATTGTATGTTGAATGTTTTATATGCATTGATTCCTATGACATATTATAACAGCCTTGAGGCGAGAAATGTATTACACACTGAAAGGGGATAGGGACCAATCACAGAAGGATGTCGGGTGGTGTGCAACATGGCCAAAATTGAAAACTTGTGTATAATGTTTTGTTTTGTTGTTGCATGCTTTGTTATGAGGTGTCCATGGGGGGTTACCTCATTTATGTGGCCATGAGTGTAATGTGAATACTCTCTTTTAATTTTTTTTTATTTTAATTTTTTGTGCATGTGCTTAGTTATCAGAAAATATTGTTACGTTATTAGAACTTGCTAATGTATCTTAATTAACTAATTTATCTTAAATTTAAACTAAAAGGGAAGATATGACATGCGGGCAATAAATTGGGTAGATAGTCCTTATTTTGGTGCATGATGTAAATTGAATTAAATGCATTTAGGTGGTGTGTGCTTCACTATCCTTCCCAAATTCGAATTTTTCCTTGTTGGCCACTTTTAGAGTCCAGAGGGACAAGTTAATCTTGTTCCTCACATCTCAAACTCTTCTACCAACCCCACTTATGAAGTATGGGGTATATTTTAATCATTTTAATGCAATATTAAGTGTAAAAAGATAAATAATTGCACTTGTTTACTTATGAAATTTAAGTTTGTCCTTGATATGCATGAAGTTCTTGTTTGATTGTAGGGAAGGCATGTCATAAGTCTTACATGTGCATTTAATTACTTTGGTTTTGGTGTTTTATTTGTGTGTTGGAATGGAGGGATAATGAAGTGGCATAATAAATGGAGCCACCTCATGATCCTCACATTCCTTTTCTATTTATTGGATGAATTTGATGGATTTTGGGTGACTTGCATTATTTGCTTCTCTTGCATTTTTAAAAATTGGTCTTGGTTTTTATACTTGGAGTCATTTTTCGAGTTGTATGTTAGATTGACCTTGGTGTGAAGGATTCAAATCTTGTAGAGTAAAGAAATTTGAAATTTAATGGGGAGGTAATCTCTCCTATTATTATCATATTTGTATTAATGTATTTTGATATAGAAATTCTACTTGTTTGAATATTGTATGAGAGTTGTGGATATGTTTTATTGTGGTTGGGTAGCTTTCCTCACTACAACATAACATACCCTATATCCACAATTTTCTCACAATTTCTTTGTGGGTATATTTGGTAATATTGTGAGTCCAAATTTTTGGACTTCATCCACAAAAATATTGCGGAATTATTAAATTGTAGAAATGTTGTCGCAATTACCACAATTCAAAATGTGTGGCAATTACCACAAATAAAAAAGTGTGTCATTGTAACAATTGTAACTTCACAACAAATCAATAACAATAAAGATGTTGTCACGAGACCAACATTTGCAATGAGGCAACATTAAGAGATTTTTTTTTACCTAATTAACTTTTACATGTTTTCAAGAGAAATGATAAACTCATATTAAAATATTATTTAAAATTATAAATTTATTTTTTATTAAATTATTTTAAAGAATTAAGGCTTTTGAAATAAAATACAATTTAAATTTTTTTATTAAATGTATGAGTATATGTATTTCAAGATCTTTTAAAAATATTTAATATTTGTTGTAATATAATTATTTAGAAATAAATGCTTTTTTATTATTACTGTTTTGCCATGCATGAATTTTTTGAGTGCAATAAATTGGGAAACAATTATAATAAAAATAGAAAAAAATTATGCATAGCATTGGTGTTTTGGAGAAAAAAAGTTCTATTTTATATTCATCTATGTATTCTTTATGAAACATAAGGAAACCAATTTTCCCATCATTCAACGTTTATTAATATAAATTATATAATTTATATCAATTTTATTTACAATTTTTGTTACGGGAATGTGACTTAAGGATTACATGTATAATTGGAGGGATTCGTGCACAACTATTCCATCCTTACTATTTCCATAATTTTGTAGTATCTTTTGTATTATCTTTAAAGCATCGAATTCATGATTAATCTTTTCCCATAAGATGTAAATGGATCTAAATCATGGGACTTGATATCGAGTTAGAACACACACCATATTTAAAGCTTACGCTAAAATTTCTGCAACGATTAAATTTTTGTTGATAAAAATACTGAAAGAAATAACATATAAAATGACAGAGTATGGTCTTTCCAAAACAATTTAGATTTAAAATTTGAAATTGAATCAGATAGGAAAAGGGAATCATATTGAAAAGTGTTGACTTGGTAAGAAATGCATGTGTGAGAGGTAATATATCCACAATATAGTAACTTGAAATATATTCGAAGGACCCATGGCTACATATTTTTCTTAAGCATAAAACATTCTATAAGACCATATCCTAAATGGCCTGTATTAGACAAAATGAGATTCTTTATCCTCACATCCTTCCTCATCCCTGAAAAAATAAAAAAAATCAGCATATTCATAATATAAAAGGTATCAATCATAATATAAAAGGAATCAAATAACCAGATATGTGCAGCAATCATTTTAGAAATGGACATTACCACATACACATTATTTGTGAAGCTGTAACCAGATCTTCCTATTCCATTCCCTAAAACAATCACTACAGAATGGTAAAAAATCAACATGTAAAGATGTTAGATATGAATCTGCAGTAGTAGCAGATGTGGTATACTCGTATTTAAGGTTAACTGATTGCGGTTCACACCTTTACTTTTAGATTGTCATTGCCAGAATAAATGCATAAAATCAAGTTGCATGGATAACTGATTCTAAACAACCATATTATCTCAGATTTTCCCCTAATATTATGAGAAAATTAAGGCTTCATAAATGGCTGACGTTGAAAAGGCTTGCCTATAATTTTAGAGAGAGAAACTATTCAATATTGTTTGGTTATCAAAAATTGTGAAATATTTAAATTATCCTTGAAGACACTGAAATCAAACCATTATTTTTTAACATATATTAAAATTAGCTATCTCAAAGTAAATATTTCTTTTTTAATATATGTCAAACTTATTTTTTATTATTAAAAAATAGTACCTATACACAAACAACTTGTTAAAAATATACATCCCTATATTAATTGAATATCTCAAATGTTTAATATTTGTTTATTATTTGTAGAGCAAATCGTTAAAGTGAGCTTAATTTGAAATTAATTAAATAATGAGGTAATTAAAAAGTTTTAGTTTTAGGTATTAAGATTATTATAACATTGTGAATGGGTGATACTATTATAAATTTAGTTTTTTGTATTTATGTATGAATTTAAATGTTATTTTTAATGGAGCAATTTTTTACAAAAAATTGCTATGTTAAATTTTAGTTTTTATTAACAATTTTTCTTGTGAGTTTTTTATTTAATATTTTTTACTGTAATTTTTCATGTCAAAAAAATTGTGGAAAATCTGTAAAGTCAATGAATTTTGTCACAATCAAATTATGAAATATTTCTATTTTTTAATTTTAAATTCATAACACCCACAAAATATTTAAAGAGAACTTAATATGTTATTATTTAAATAATTAGATTCAAATGTTGGGGTTTGTATGAATTGTTGATATTTATAAGAATATAGAATATTATTAACATGAATGAAGTGGATTTACATTAATTAAATTATTAGAAATCAGAATTATCATTTTTCTTAACTACACACTCTCACATATTTGGTTGTGAAAAAATAATTCAAGATTTTTAGAGTTATATAAATCATTCTAAGATTTATTAAAGATAGATGACTCACATGTATTAATTTGAGTATGGGACCATATAGATCATTGTAAAAAGATTTCATTGTTTATTTATTTTTTTTAAAAATTCATACGGTGTAAATTCCCAAATCTAATCTTTACCTCGTAGAATTGTAGAAAAAGTGATATGTTGTGGATTTACAACAATATTTAATTTTACGTAACATAGATCATTTAAATTTTTATATGTAACCCTTTGATGTTGTAGAACAATTACAATATGTGCTATATAAATAAAGTTATGTTGTGGATATTCCACAATCATTTCACAATACTAATTTATTGTGGATAAAATTGTGGATAAAGGAATCTAGTTCTAGTAGTTGTAATGCCCTGTTCGGCATCGACTTTCACTGTTACGTCCTTGTCCTTTTGTGTGTCATTGAATGCTAAATTGAACTCCCTTTTCTATCGTTAGGTGACTCTTACCCTGTCCTGCGCTGAAGAAGTGGTTACCTATCTTGGCTCCATGGTCGGTCTTTGCTTCTTGTTCACCTTCGAACTTTAACATCTAGTTTATCCCCTTGGTTGTTTAGGCATGTTTCTTGTCGTTTCAATCATTTATATTATAATTAAAAGAAATTGTAATTTCACTCCACCGGCTTGTAAATCTTTTGGTCCATTTTCTCTGCTGCTTGGCGTGGCATGGTGGTAATCTTTTTCCCTTTATTTTATTGATCGTATGTGCAGGCTGAAACACATTTTTTTTCCTAATGCTTTGACCACTCTCTTCTGGGTCGCCAACTCTTGTTTTCTGTGTGGATTCTTGTTGAATTTTGTTGTTATCTAGCAAAGCGGGTGCATGGGAATGAAGGCCACCTACTCCTTAAATTATTCCATTTATGCTTGGTTTTCCCCACGTGCTGTGAGTAAGAAATATCTCTACCCTTTTGGTAGTGGGCCGCATACTTTAATTTTGGTTGTTCTTGCAAATCTTTCCTAGATTTCTTGTTATTACTGCATGGATTTTTGGTGAGTGTGCAAGACTTTTTGAACGCCTTTTTACCTGCTGGCTGCACCACCTCCCATTTATTATTATTTTTTGATTTGCTATCTTCTTTGACCTTTGTGGTCTGCCTCCACCATCCTGCTTTGCTCATGTGAGATTCTCCGGTGAAAGATCCGCATTCGGGGGTTGTTCGTAAAGGCTTTGAGCTTTCAAAAAAAAACTTTGATGGTGGCGCCGGTGGTCATTTTTGCACCCATGTTTGGACAGGCTGCACATTCTGGCAATGGCTTTCTCTGTAGGCCATTTTTCTTTTATTGGCCCTGCTGGGCATACCTTAAGTCAATGTTTCCTTGAGACCACTCCTCATTGAGGATTTTCTTTCTTTCCAACAATTTTTCCTGTCATGTAGATTCTTCCAACCTTGCATACATGGGTGTTGAAGCACATGCTTCTATCTCTGAAAAATATGTGACCCATTTGTTCTTTGATGGATGTTATAACACTGTACTAAACTAATTTTACACTCCCTTGTGTTCTGTCTTATGTCTGTTGCTATTCCATGAGACCCCCAATCGATTTGTGGCATTTTGTCATGTTTGGCACACTTCGTGGATTCACTCTCTCTTTGCATACGTTAGTTTGGAGGCGTTTTCTCTTTCAAATTTCTATTATCCTTGTTCCTTGTGCTTGTTCGATGTCTCTGTCCTACTCTGGTGCCCCATCTTTAACGCAGGCATGTTGCAGAATAATAGAAGCCTTTTTTTTGGGCACTTCCAACAGGCAGGCTATCCAGCTATGTTGTTATCTGTTCTATTTCGACTACATCCTCAAATTCGAGATTCTCCTACCAGATTTTTTTATCAAAATCGATTAAGTGACAGTGTGAGCTGTTACCAGGAGACCTGATGAAATTTATTTACAAATATTCTCTTTAGAGATCTTCTTGCTTGTTCTACGATGTAACTCATTGAAGAGAACCTCATAGAGGCGTGGATCTGTTTCATATAAGAATATTCATGAAGCGCACTTTTCTTTGCAAGAGAGCTTTGAGGAGGTCGATGAAGGATAGAGCATTTTCAAAGAACTTGGTGTCAGTTGGATTAAAGGCAATAAAAAGGTGCATGCTTTTTGTGTAGGTGACAGATCGCACCCACAGGGATAGGAGATCTATGCAATGTTGGAGAAAATGTCTTGGGAGATGAAGGTAGCAGAATATTGTTCAGATTCAGAACATGTACTGAGAAAACAGTAGTGTCATGGTTCATACAATGATTGCAGGGTATGCACATAGTGGACATTATGAGGAAAGTTTAGATCTCTGTTCAACAAATGCATCTGGCTGACACGAAACCCAACAACGTTACCTTTGCAACTGTTCTTCCAGTAATTTCTCACCTGTCGAATTTGCATCAGGGGAAGCGAGATCCACGTATCTTCATACTAAGAAGTGGCTTTGATTTGTTATTATAGTAATGAATGCCCTTGTAGACATGTATTGCAAATGTGGGAATTTTAGAGTTGCACACCGAGTATTTGAAGCAAATGCCTAAAAGTGATGTATTCTCATGGACAAGCCATGATTGTAAGGTTATGGGATGCAGGGAAAAGGTGAGGATGCTAAGTCTAGGGACTGTTTTATGGATATGGAGTCTGTACCAAGAGATTGTTCTTGGTTATAAAGCCATCTTCTTTTGCTTTGTCTCAGACTAGGGCTGCTCCTAATATGAGAGCACCAAGGTTAGAAGTCCAAATTAGAAACAATCAGATGCATATGGATATGGTGGAGGTGTTTGGATGAATGACGAAGGATTAAGTTCAACTGCCAAAAATGGGGCCTACAGAAGTTCTAGGGCTGATCTTGGAGCGGTGTTGGGAGAATGATGGAAAGTATTTTAGACCACCCACCCTGGCTGTGAACTCCTACCTGTGCCAACATGAAGATGTTCGATGTTTGGGTGCCCAACGAGCTTGAAGAAAATGGAATTAGGCTTCGGTTGCTGTTGCAGGCCCCGTCCATCTTGTTATCGACTGCGGGAGCTTAATCAGGCACGATATTCTCTATACCATTGATTCTTATGCTGTTATTTAACTGATTCATTAAATAACTCTAATCTTCATATAAATGTCTCGTGTGATGGTATACTGTTTGGTTTTCCACTTCCCTTGCTCTTTTGTATTTTTTGGCGTTAGAAATGATTGCGTTGGTTGAAGCCTTTTATATTGTTTTCTGGGTTTTAATAAATATTAGTTGGGTGAACTTTTTTCTTAAGTCTAATAAAACAAAAGAGGTGGGGGTCCTGTAGTGAAAACCCCCTAGTTCCTTATGTTGGTCTCACGATTTGAATGATTTATCAAACATTGTTGTTGGACTCAACCTTATAGTTCCTGTTTTGTTCTTATTCTTGTTTCGGTTCGAGATCTGTAGTTCTGGGTTATGTCGAGTATTTGCGAATTAGGGATTGAGTACTGCAAGTGCATTGTGTATAGGTGAATGATGCTTCCTTTCTCTCCTTCTCTATTCTTTTCTTTTAGTTTCTAGTAACCCTTCCCGGTTGGCTTGGTGTGTGCTTAGCTTGACTGATTATCGATTTGAGCTAAGTTGATATTACTCTCAACTAGGTTAGTTGCTTTTGTTATTTGTTTTGAATCGCTCGAAGAAATACTTTTATTCTTCGAGTGTCATGGTTGATCGTCATAATTTGATATCAATTCATGTTCACCGTTTGGAGATTGTCGTCTTTGGAATCACCTTCTCTCCCTTGGTGACTGTTGTATGTTTTGAGGAATGTAGCTGAACCTATGGAATGTTTTCTTTTGACGATACTCACATTTCTTTTGGATAGCTTAAAATGTCAGAGGAAATACTCTTTTTCTTACCTTGATTTTTTTTCACACATGTTGGAGGATACGAGATCTACTGGATCATTATTGAGGAAGTTTTCAAATCTTAAAATTGGGATGTTGGTTTTATGCGTAAGAAATTACCCTACGTTTTGCTCCGTAAAGATGCTTAAATTTCATTCTCCTGTGACTTAGAGGTTGGTGTGTTTGGAAACTCATTGGTTGACTGGTTTTTGTGATGATCGTTGTGATACGACCTCCTTGCTGTCATTGTAGTAGAATGGTTATGTATTGACCAGAAAGGTTTAAGTCAACTTGTTGTTGACGACAGATCCTTTGGAAGCTATGTATCCTGTGTTGTGTTCTTGTGAATGATTGAGTAACCCTCCTGTAAGATTTATAATGGATATGTTTGGTCTTGTCAAGTTTGTCCTTTTTCTTAAGACATTCTCTTGATTAGAAGAAAGTCTAATAGAAGGATTGTTAGGATAGGATGTGACCCATACGAGGTCATTTGTGCGTTTCATCCCTTTTCTTTCCAATTTATTTATTCAGCAGTGACATAAAATTAACTGTTATAGGCACATCATCTTAATATTAATAAGTCATGTTGGTTTAGATATTCTCATGTCGATTGATTGTTTGGGATCTTCCAGTGGCATAGTGAATCCTTGGCTTGGTGAACTAACTTAAACAAATAGGGATAGATCACGTTTGAAATTAATTCTCTTCCTGTAATTGTTTTTGTTTCGAAATGTTATCTTGTAAAATGACGGTCATTATTGTGATATGGGTGAAATTCACTATGATGTTTATTAACTGCTCCTATGTGAAAATGATAATTGAATAGAGTTAGTGCCATCCCTTTTATTTAGACATTTTATGCTTTTGGACAGCTCTTTAATTGCTCTTGTTTAGACTCTTGGATTATTGTTTTCTTCATCAACGGTGCTTTTCTTCCTTGAAACAGTTAGATAACAACATATTGTCTTAATGTTATAGCTTTTATCGTGCTCAGTTCTTGCGAACTGACATGTGCTAACAAATGTGCAGGAGGATTTCCTGAGTAGAAAAGAAAAAAAAAAAGAGAGAAAAAGAAACACGTGTAGAAAGTGGATTCCAGCCTTCTTAGGAACTGCTGTTGTACGAATGTTTTTCTTTTGCTTTAAAACATTGGTATGGAAATTGTGGAGACTATTTAGAAGGCATTGTGTTATAATTTTGTATTGTTCTCATGTAGGTGGTTGTTATCGTTTGAAATTCAATTTGAGAAATATTATTGTCAATAAGATTAAATGAACTTGTTTTGACATGCGTATCCTTTGTTGAAATTTCACTTTTCAGAATATGATTTATCCTTGAATTGTCAAATCTAATTCTAATTATCCAAACTTGAATCATCTTGCATCACTTTGGTTACCTTTGGTCATGTGTCGTTTGGTAGAGGACTATGTTTTGAACCTAGCAAAAAGAAAACAAGAGAAACAAATATACCTTGTGATCCCGCGTAAACTAATCAACAATCTCTTATTGTGGTGAATCTTAAAACGCTCTTAAGGTGAAATCAATGATTGAATTCTTGGAAGATAATAAGATTATAATAAATAGAAGGAACTTGACTAAGAAACTCTTCGACCTATCTTACCCGTTGAAAATGTAAACAGTATACTTATGTCTATCTCTTCAAGTGAAGCCCAAGTGAAACCTTTAACAATTCTGGTTAGACTCTTGACCCCAATGAAATCCTTTTTAACCACTAATAAGATCTTAATGATGAATCCAAGTCTTAGACAGTCATGTACTGTAAAAATAAAATAAAATAAAAATATGACCGCTTAAAAAGGGTAAAACATATATGTTTAAAAGCACAACGTTGAAAACAGTTTGATGAAGTTAAGAGCCTTGATAAACAAACTGCCTCCTAACCAATGAACCAGTTAATCAAGTTAATGAAGCAACCTCTTACCATCCAATAATTGGTTTACACTGTTTATTAACATTAACAAGGTAGGGGAAAATTCTTCAAAGGAGACATGACTTTCAGATTCTCCTATTATGATTTCTCTATGAAAAGTAAAGAATGTAAAAACACTTACAGCTAAAACATGATTCTAAAGAAACCTTCTGTGGGAAAACCTTGTTGTAAAATTGCATACTTTAGATGAACCATTGTGTCCTAATTGTGTGCCTCATGTTTATCTGTAACCAATGTGGGTCCGTGTTGTGGAACAGCATGTCTTTAGTTGATTGTATTCCCTAGAGAACTTGTGTAGTGTCGTATTATCTTCAAGTAAGTCAAAAAAAAAGTTATCCTGTATTTTATTGTGTTGTCCTTGTGTTGGTATTTTTGGTGCGTTACAGGAAGCCTTGGGAACTCAAGCCAAATGGGGACCTTAACATGTCTGGTCAAAGACTACAAAATCCCTGGTCTAGGGAGACAAAACCAAAAGGGGGCTTCTTACATACCAGGTTTGCTGCTTATGTAAGATAATGGAAGCATGACTAGGATCAGCATAACGAAAGCAAAAAAAACCACAGGCTGGTTCTGGATAAATTCTAGTTTAATACCATGATGTGTATGTCCAAGCATTTTGGACCCACTATTTAAGCATGCTTTCAGATGGGAGTCCTTCTCAAAAAAATAACCTATTAAATAGAATTGTTCTAGCCAAAACAATATCAGGGGAATTATTGGAAACTTACCTAGTGTGAATACTTTTGTGCATGAACTTGCATAGGGTGTTTCCCCATTGTGCCATTTTGTGCAGAATCGCTGCTCTGTATCAAGTTAATGGCCGAATAAATGGCAATAGATCTCCCACTACAAATAAACTCTCTCAGCCCTAATCTTACTTTCCTTTTATTAATTTTTGAATTTTTAGTTTTTAATTATTGTAATTTTTATGAAACTCTAGGATGTGAATTAATTATCAATTATTATTATGTATTTATTTTTTATTCATTTTTATCTATTTCTATTAATTCTTGTTTTTTGATTAATTTTGTGATTGTTAATTTTTCTTACATTTGGATTTTAAATTTAATTTAATTTTTTATTTAATATTTTAGATTAATTTTTAATTTGTGTTAAATAATTTTTTAATTCTATTAGTTTTTAAATATCTCTTGTAATTAAACCCTATCAATTTTCAATAATTATTAATTTTTAATTTATATTAGGATTTTATTATTTATTTTTTATTCATTTTTATCTTATTTGTTAATTTGTATTAATTTTATTATTTATAGGCTTTTATGGTGACATTTTTATCTTATTTGTATTGATTTTTAAAATAATTTTTAATGTATTATTATGTTTTGAGAGGCTTTAATTTCAAGAGAATTCATTTTAGTGTTTTTTATCAATTTTGTTTTATTTTTTAATAATTTTATGTATTATTGAATTTTTTTATTAATTTTAATTTTTTATTAATTTTATTTATAAAATTCGATTTTTTATCAATATTTAGTAATTCTGTTTTTTTAAGTTTTTTTATTTAAGTTAATTTTAAATTTTTTAAGTTTTAAGTTTTTACCTTTTTTTTTAAGTACCAGCAATCCGTTTTTAATGATTTTTATTTTAAAATATTTTAATTTTTAGTTGATTTCACTTATGTAGTTTTTGGTTTAACTAGTCCTAATTTTTTGTCTTTTTCTTAATTTTTATGAATTATGTATTTTTGGTTTTTTTAGAATAGTTGATCTTTTTAATTTATTTTGATTAATTTTAATACGTTGTTTTTTTATAAAATTCTAATTTTATTTGTTTTTATTAATCTAATTCTTGTAATTTCTAGTTTTAATTAAAATTCTAATTTATTAATTTTATTATTATTATTATTATTTTTAATTCATTTTAATCATTTTTTAAAAAAAATTAGTTAAATATTAAATTTATTTTTGAACTAAAGTTAATTTTAAATTTAAATATATTTTTAATATTTTTGATCTATTTCCTTTTACCATCTTTTCCAATCCTACTTTTAATTTCTAAGTTTTACGTTTTTAATAATTTTCAAATTTATTAATTTTAATTAATTCCTTCTTTTAATTAATATATATATATATATATATATATATATATATATATAGGCATATATATAATTAATAGTAATTTAATATTATATTAATAGTAATTTTAATTATTCATTTTTTTTATTGATTTCTAATTTTTTTATTTTCTAATTTTTTATTTTTATGTTTTTACTTTTTAATAATTTCAAATTTTTATATTTTAATTTTTTTATTTGTAATGTCATAATATTTTTCATTTTCCATATTTTTTTGTATGTTTTTACTTTTTTTTAAAATTAATTTTAATTATTGTAATTGATTTTTAATATTTAAATTTAGTATTTATTTTTATTTTCTTATTAATTTTAGGACGTCGTATTTTTATGTGAATTCTAATTTTATTAGTTTTTGATTAATAATTAATTCTTATAAATTTATAGTATTAAATAAAATTCTAATGTAATTAATTTTAATATTATTAATAATTGTTGATTCATTTTTATCATTTTTAATTAATTCTTCTTTTTATTTTTAATTTTTAATTTTTACGTTTTTAATAATTTCAAATTTTTAATAATATAATTTTAATGATTATTTTTATTATTAATTAATTCCTTATCTTATATTTTTATTTTAATTTTTGTTGATTTCTAATTTTGATTTTTAATTGTTTTAATTACTAGTTTTTATTTTATTTTATTAAATTTAATTTTATATTTTATTTAATTTTAACATAATTTTAAATATTTTTAATTACTAATTTTATTTTTCTTTTTTTTTATTTTTAAATTTAATATTAATTATAATTTTCTTTAAGAAATTTGTAATTATTATTTTTTACGTATTAATTTTGTATATTCTATATTTTTTTTATTGATTTCTAATTTTAATTAATTTTGATTCGTTAAGATTTTACTTTTCAATAATTTTTAGATTTTTTATAATCTAAAATATATTTCATTTTTATGAATTCAAATTTTAATTACTTTAAATTTTAAATTCCTAATATTGTTTAGGATTTTACTTTTTAATAATTCTATAATTTTAATTTGTACAACTGATCTCTAATTTTTATTTTTATTTTTTTAATTCCTAATTTTGTTTTTTTAAGTTTTTACTTTTTAATAATTTATAATATTTTTTAGAATTTTACTTTTTTTATAATTTGTTATTTTTATTTTTTTAATTCCTAATTTTGTTTTTAGAGTTTTACTTTTTAATAATTTATAATATTTGTAGAATTTTACTTTTGGGTATAATTTGTTACTTTAATGCGTGGATTCTTGTTGAATTTTGTTGTTATCTGGCAAAGTGGGTAATGGGAATAAAAAATAAAATAAAATTTACTGTAATTAATTTTAATTATTTAATATTGATTTCCTTTTACCAAATTTTAATTACCTTTTTATTTTATTTATAATATTTTATTAAAAATTTAGAATTTTCTTTTTATTTTAATTTTTAGTTAATTTTGACATTTTTACTATTCAATTTTCTTTTATTATTTTATTAAAAAAAATTAATATTTTATGGACATTATGAATTTTAATTTTTTTTATTATTAATTTTTTATTTGCTATCTTCTTTCAGACCATTGTGGTCTGCCTCCACCATCCTGGAAGATTTGCTCATGTGAGATTCTCTGGTGAAAGATCCGCATTCGGGGGTTGTCGGTAAAGGCTTTGAGCTTTCCTTACATGAGAGTAAAAACTTTGACGGTGGAAGCCGGTGGTCCATTTTTGCACCCATGTTTGGATAGGCTGCGCATTCTGGCAATGGCTTATCTCTGTAGGCCATTTTTTTTACTGGCCCTACTGGGCATACCTTCAGTCGACTGTTTCCTTGAGACCACTTCTTATTGAGGATTTTCTTTCTTTTCAACAATTTTTCCTGTCGTGTAGGTTCTTCCAACCTTGCATACATGGGTGTTGAAGCACATGCTTCTATCTCTATGCAAAATATGTGACCCATTTGTGCTTTGATGGATGTTATCACCCTTTACTAAACTAATTTTACACTCCCTTGTGTTATGTCCTGTGTCTGTTGCTATTCCGTGAGACCCCCAATCAATTTTGTGGCATTTTGTCATGTTTTGCACACTTCGTGGATTCACTTTCTCTTTGCATACAAGTTAGTTTGGAGGCGTCTTATCCTTCAAATTTCTATTATCCTTGTTCCTTGTGCTTGTTCGATGTCTCTGTCCCTCTACGTGCCCCATCTTTAACGTAGGCATGTTGCAGGATAATAGAAGCCTTTTTTTGGGCGCTTCCAACATGTAGGTTGTCCAACTTTATTGTTATCTGTTCGATTTTGACTGCATCCTCAAATTCAGGATCCTCCTTCAAGATATTTTCATCAAAATCGATTAAGTGACAGTGAGAGTGTTACCAAGAGACCCGATGAAATTTATTATAAAGATTCTCTACTGAGACCTTGCTTGTTCTACGATGTAACTCATGGAAGAGGATCTCATAGAGGTGGATCTGTTTCATATTAGAATATTCATGAAGCAGAATGAGTTTGCTTTGCAAGAGAGCTTTTAGGAGATCGATGAAGGATAGAGGAATTATAAAGAACTTGGTGTAGTTGGATTAAAGGCAATAAAAAGGTGCATGCTTTTTGTGTAGGTGATAGATCGCACCCACATGCACAGGAGATCTATGCAATGTTGGAGAAAAATGTCTTGGGAGATGAAGGTAGCAGGATATTTTTCAGATTCAGATGCATGTACTGAGAAAACAGTAGTGTCATGGAATACAATGATTGCTATTTAGAGTATGCACAGAGTGGACATTATGAGGAAAGTTTAGATATCTTTCAACAAATGCATCTAGCTGACACGAAACCCAACAATGTTACCTTTGCAAATTTTCTTCCTGTAATTTATCACCCGTCGAATTATGTTCATCAGGGGAAGGAGATCCACGCGAGCTTCATACTAAGAAGTGGCTTTGATTTGTTTATTATAGTAATGAATGCCCTTGTAGACATGTATTGGGCAAATGTGGGAATTTTAGAGTTGCATCAGCCAAGTATTTGATCAAATCAAAAGTGATGTATTCTCATGGACAGCCATGATTGCAGGTATTCTCAAGGGAAAAGGTGAGGATGCAAGTCTAGGGACTGTTTAATGATATGGAGTGTACCAATAGATGATTTTGATAAAGCCAGTTCTTTTGCTTTGTCTCAGACTAGGACTGCTCCTAATATGAGAGCACCAAGGTTAGGAGGTCCAAGTTAAAAACAATCAGATGCTTATGGAGATGGTGGAGGTGTTTGGGATGAATGACGAAGGATCAAGTTCAATTGCCAAAAATGGGGCCTACAGAAGTTCTAGGGCTAATCTTGGAGCGGTTGTTGGGAGGATGATGGCAAGTATTTTAGACCACCCACCCTGGCCGTGAACTCCTACCTATTGCCAACGTGAAGATGTTCAATGTTTGGGTGCACCCAACGAGCTTGAAGAAAATGGAATTAGGCTTAGGTTGCTGTTGCAGGCCCTGTCCATCTTGTTATCGACTGCGGGAGCTTAATCAGGCACGATATTATCTATACCTTTGATTCTGATGTTGTTATTTAATTGATTCATTAAATAACTCTAATTCGTTCATATAGATGTCTCAGTGTGATGGTATGATGTTTGGTTTCCACTTCCCTTGCTCTTTTGTATTTTTTTTGGTCAGTTAGAAATGATTGCGCTGGTTGAAGCCTTTCTGATATTTATTTTCTGGGTTTTAATAAATATTAGTTCGGTGAACTTTGTTCTTAAGTCTAATAAAACAAAAGAGGTGGGGGTCCTGTATGTGAAAACCCCCTCCCGAGTTCTTTGTGTTGGTCTCACGATTTTAATGTTTTATTGAAAACATTGTCGTTGGACTCCCTAACCTTATAGTTCCTGTTTTGTTCTTATTCTTGTTTCGGTCCCTCGAGATCTGTAGTTCTGGTTTATGTTGGGTATTTACGAAATAGTGATTGAGTACTGTGAGTGCATTGTGTATAGGTAAATGATGCTATTCCTGTCTCTATCCTTTTCTTTTAGTTGTTTTAGGTTCTAGTAACCCTTTCTGGTTGGCCTTGAGTGTGTGCTTAGCTTGTGCTGATCTTTGAATTGAGCCAAGTTGATATTACTCTTCAACTAGGTTAGTTGCTTTTGTTATTTAGGATTTTAAATCACTCGAAGAAATACCTTTATTCTTCAAGCCCTATCATGGTTGATCTTCATAATTTGATATCAATTCATGTTCACCGTTTGGAGAGTCTGTTTCTTTGGAATCACCTTCTCTCCACTTGGTGACTGTTGTTTGTTTTGAGGAATGTAGCTGATCCTATGGAATGTCTTCTTTTGACTATTACTCACATTTCTTTTGGATAGCTTAAAATGCAAAGAGGAAATACTCTTTTTCGTACCTTGATTTTGATTCACACATGTTGGAGGATACGAGATCTACTGTGATCATTAGTGAGGAAGTTTTCAAATCTTAAAATTGGGATGTTGGTTTTATGCATAAGAAATTACTCTATGTTTTGCTCCGTAAAGATGTTTAAATTTCATTCTCCTGATGACTTAGAGGTTGGTGTGTTTGGAAACTCATTGGTTGACTGGTTTTTGTGATGCTCAAGTTGTGATACGACCTCCTTGCTGTCATTGTAGTAGAATGGTTATGTTAAATTAAACAGAAAGGTTAAAGTCAACTTGTTGTTGAGGTTTGACAGATCCTTTGGAAGCATATGTATCCTGTGTTGATGTTCTTGTGAATGATTGAGTAACCCTCCTGTAAGATTTATAATGGTTATGTTTGGTCTTGTCAAGTTTGTCCTTTTTCTTTAAGACATTCTCTTGATTAGAAGAAAGTTTAATAGAAGGATTGTTAGGATAGGATGTGCTTTCCCATACGAGGTCATTTGTGCGTTTCATCCCTTTTCTTTCCAATTTATTTATTCTTTACTGACATAAAATGTTAACTGTTATAGGCACATCATCTTAATATTAATAAGTCATGTTGGTTTAGATATTCTCATGTCGATTGATTGTTTGGGATCTTCCACTGGCATAGTGAATCCTTGGCTTGGTGAAATAACTTAAATCTTAATAGGGACAAATCACGTTTGAAATTAATTCTCTTCTTGTAATTGTCTTTTGTTTCGAAATGTTATCTTGTTAAAATGATGCTCATTATTGTGATACGGGTGGAATTCACTTATGATGTTTACTTAACTGCTCCTACTGAGAAAATGATAATTAAAATAGAGTTAGTGCCGTCCCTTTTTATTCTAGACATTTTATTGCTTTTGGACAACTCTTTAATTGCTCTTGTTTAGACTCTTGGATTATTTTTTCATCATTAATGGTGCTTTTCTTCCTTGAAATAGTTAGATAACAACATATTGTCTTAATGTTATAGCTTTTATCGTGCTCAGTTCTTGTGAACTGACATGTGCTAACAAATGCTGCAGGAGGATTTCCTGAGTAGAAAAGAAAAAAAAGAGAGAGAGAAAAAAGAAACACGTGTAGAAAGTGGATTCCAGCCTTCTTAGGAACTGCTGTTGTACGAATGTTTTTCTTTTGAGGATTAAAGTCATTGGTATGGAAATTGTGGAGACTATCTAGAAGGCATTGCATTTATAATTTTGTATTGTTCTCATGTAGGTTGTTTGGTTATCGTTTGAAAGTCAATTTGAGAAATATTATTGTCAATAAGATTAAATGAACTTGTTTTGACATGCGTATCCTTTGTTGAATTTTCACTTTTCAGAATATGATTTATTCCTTGAATTGTCAAACCTAATTTCATAATTATGTAAACTTGAATAAACTTACATCACTTTGGTTACCTTTGGTCATGTGTCGTTTGGTAGAGGACTATGTTTTGAAGCCTAGCAAAAAGAAAACAAGAGAAACAAATATACCTTGTGATCCCACGCTCCTAAACTAATCAATAATCTCTTATTTTGGTGAAATCCTTAGAACGGTCTTAAGGTGAAATCAAATGATTAAATTCTTGGAAGATAATAAGATTATAATAAATAGAAGGAACTTGACTAAGAAACTCTTCGATCTATCTTACCCCATTTGAAAATGTAAACAGTATACTTATGTCTAATCTCTTCAAGTCGAAGCCCGAGTCAAACCTATAATATTTCTGGTTAGACTCTTGACCCCAATGAAATCATTTTTAACCACTAATAAGATCTTAAGGATGAATCCAAGTTTTAGACCGTCATGTACTGTAAAAATATAATAAAATACAAATATGACCGCTTAAAAGGGTAAAACATAGTTGTTTTAAAAGCACAACGAATGAAAATAGTTTGATGAAGTTAAGATGGCCTTGAGGAACTAACTACCTCCTGACCAATGAATAAGTAAATCAAGCAAATGAAGCAACCTCCTATCATCCAATAATTGGTTTACACTGTATATTAACTCAGTTAACAAGGTAGGGGAAAATTAGCTTCAGAGGAGACATGAACTTCAGATTCTCCTTAACTTATGATTCCTCTGGGAAAACGTAAAGAATGTAAAAGCACTTATAGCTAAAACATGATTCTAAAGAAACCTTCATGTGGGAAGACCTTGTTGTAAAATTGCATACTTTAGATGAAACTTTCATTGTGTCCTAAGTGTGTGCCTCATGTTTATCTGTAACCAGTGTGGAGTCCGTGTTGTGGAACGCATGTCTTTAGTTGGTTGTATTCCCTAGAGAACTTGTGTAGTGTCGTATTATCTTCAAGCAAGTCAAAAAAAAATTATCCTGTCTTTTACTGTGTTGTTCGTGTGTTTGGAATTTTTGGGGTCGTTACACTTGGTATCAGAGCGTAGGTTCATGCTTTCGAACCTATGGGCCGGATAGGTGTTGTATGGTGATGTGTTACATGATGGTGATGGTGTTACATGATGATGATGATATATGCATGATGGTGGTAGATATTGGATGAGTAATGTGGTATAAACCGTGATGTGATTATTGTCGTAATTATGATATTGTGAACGCACATGATGTGTATGTCACCTTAGTGCGTGTTTGTGATCATGTTGATATGTTGGGGATGGGAATATTCTCTCTCCTTCTTGGGGATTATATGAAGAGTTCACGTGTGAATTACTATTTGTGATGTGTGAAAAGAATTATAATGTGGATGACGTAGTGTTGGAGCATTGTGACATATTGTGGTATGTAGGTGTATCAATGTGTTGTATGACTAGGTTGATGTTAAAAGAAATGAGTTGTATCATGATGTTTTTATCTTGTTTTGATGAGATGTGTGTATCACCTGTTATGTAGCAATGGATGATATGTTGAGATGTACTATATTCATCGCTTGTATGATTTGTGCAGAATATGGAGTGCTTCATGTTGTGATTTGGGGTCATACGGTGAGTGTATGAACCCTATCGTATGGTGATTGCACTTTGGGTGTAGATTGTGGTAAAGTGGTGTGTTACACCCGGTGAATGTATGATTGTGATATACCTTGTATATGTACCATATGTAAGACGTTATGGTAGTTATGTGTGTGCCACCGTTATGTTAGTACTATTGTTGTATGTTATGTTGTGAACCTTACGCTAACCGACCCTGAAGGGTAATCAAGTGGAAGTGTGTGGTGAGAGTGAGGAATGTTGTACCATGGGTCAATAACTTGAGCCAAAACTCGGTTTAGTAGATAACATGTGATTCTTTCCTCTCTCCCTCTGTGGTTGTATGTACACAACCTAAGTGAAACTATGACTATGTTTAGCCTTGTCGAAGTGGTGGCAGGAATGATTAAGATAGAGGTGATGACAGTTGTATTATTGAATATGTATTTTGCGAGCAGAGGCTTGATGTTCCGAGTGCTAGCAACTCGTTGAGTACTCCTTTGGTGGCCAAATAAGGCCACACAGTTATTGTAATGTGACATTATTATAAGTTGATTTTATTCATAAATTGAGCTTTTTACTTTATTTTTTGTGAGGACCAGCAGCTTTTCTTGATTGCCATACTTTACAATTTTGGGCATTTCCTTGGTTTGTGGCACTAACGTGGGCATTTTGATACTAACTATGGCTATTTGGCATTTTTTTTGCTTGAATTTGGGGTCTTCTTTTAAATTTGAAATTTTTACCCGCCTTGCCTAAGGCTTGTACTTTGTCACTTGGCACTTTGATTGGATTGTTGTGTTTGTTCTATTGTCAGTGATGTGTGGAATAGGGTCATGGGATGCACCATGAAATGGTTGGACCTATGGACCCGCTTCATTGTATAGGGGTACGCCCCAAGGAGTTACAGATAAACTAGCGGGTTGTTGAACTAGGCTTTATTATGTCACTTGGGTTAGGAGTGTTCAAACTCTATGTGTCATGGACCATAGGGTCAACCGGCCTCCTTGAGGGAGGCATAAGAGTTTGAGGGAGGCATAAGAGACTTGAGGGAGGCATAAGAGTTTGAGGGAGGCTTATGATATTGTCTGTATGGTTGATGTTTCAGGATATATGTTGATTTATTGTGATGTTTGGTAGTGGTATTTTGATTTATGTGTTACTCATGTCAGATGGATATGTGTTGTGATGTTGTGGATATGTCACTGATTCCCTTGTGGATGACCCTATGTACCTTTAGCATGGTTATGGTGTTATGTGAATTTCTTCATACGATGCAAATTGAGGAAATGTCTAGTGGATTGTAGTACTCTTTTGTTTGAGTATTTAATATGGGGTCAGGTCATAGATGTGTGACGAGTAGTATGTTATGTGGAGTGTGCCTATTCTATTCCATTTTTGTGTAACCTTTTGTGCTGTAATACAATCTTGAAGTATATACTTGTGTACTTGTGAATCCGTACGGTCTTGTGACCCTGATAGGGTGTTGTGTTAGCAGTTCATGTTTGGGCACTCACAATAAGGAAATAAATCAAAAACTCTTCAATGATGACATATTTTTTTAAAGAAAGTAAAACTAGAAATAATGATAATGGAAAGAAACTAATGAAATGATGAACAAGAAAGAACTGCCAATCTTCACAGAACCTTAAAAGTTAAAATTTCTACCAAATGTTCCTAAGGCTACCTTGTGACCGTGCTTTAATCAACTAAAATTTTAAACCATAGGGTTTACTTTCTCCTGTACCTGTTCTTGTTTGCGAACCATCTCTTTTCCGTTGTGTTATGTCGCATCGAGGACAATGCTTTTCTTAAGGGGAGGAGAATGTAATACCCTGTTCAGCATCGACTTTCGCTGTCACGTCCTTGTCCTTTTGTGTCTCATTGAATGCTGAATTGAACTCCCTTTTCTATCGTTAGGTGACTTTTACCCTGTCCTGCGCTGAAGAAGTGGTTACCTATCTTGACTCCATGGTCGGTCTTTGCTTCTTGTTCGCCTTCGAAATTTAACATCTAGTTTATCCCCTTGGTTGTTTAGGTATGTTTCTTGTCGTTTCAATCATTTATATTATAATTAAAAGAAATTGTAATTTTTATCCACTGGCTTGTAAATATTTTGGTCCATTTTCTCTGCTGCTTGGCGTGGCATGGTGGTAATCTTTTTCCCTTTATTTTATTGATCGTATGTGCAGGCTGAAACACATTTTTTTTCCTAATGCTTTGACCACTCTCTTCTGGGTCGCCATCTCTTGTTTTCTGCATGGATTCTTGTTGAATTTTGTTGTTATCTGGAAAAGTGGGTGCATGAAAATGAAGGCCACCTACTCCTTAAATTATTCCATTTATGCTTGGTTTTCCCCACGTGCTGTGAGTAAGAAATATCTCTGCCCTTTTGGTAGTGGGCAGCATACTTTAATTTTGGTTGTTCTTGCAAATCTTTCCCAGATTTCTTGTTGTTGCTGCATGGATTTTGGTGAGTGTGCAAGACTTTTTGGACACCTTTTCACCTGCTGGCCGCACCACCTCCAATTTATTATTATTTTTTGATTTGATATCTTCTTTGACCTTTGTGGTCTGCCTCCACCATCCTGCTTTTCTCATGTGAGATTCTTTGGTGAAAGATCCGCATTCGGGGGTTGTTGGTAAAGGCTTTGAGCTTTCAGACAAAAAATTTGATGGTGGCGCCGGTGGTCTTTTTTGCACCCATGTTTGGACAGGCTGCGCATTCTGGCAATGGCTTTCTCTGTAGGCCATTTTTTTTTACTTGCCCTGCTGGGCATACCTTCAATCGATGTTTCCTTGAGACCACTCCTCATTGAGGATTTTCTTTCTTTCCAACAATTTTTCCTGTCATGTAGATTCTTCCAACCTTTCATACATGGGTGTTGAAGCACATGCTTCTATCTCTAAAAAATATGTGACCCATTTGTGCTTTGATGGATGTTATCACCCTGTACTAAACTAATTTTACACTCCCTTGTGTTTTGTCCTATGTCTGTTGCTATTCCATGAGACCCCCAATCGATTTGTGGCATTTTGTCATGTTTGGCACACTTTTTGGATTCACTCTCTCTTTGCATATGTTAGTTTGGAGGCGTTTTCTCTTTCAAATTTCTATTATCCTTGTTCCTTATGCTTGTTCGATGTCTCTGTCCTACTCTGGTGCCCCATCTTTAACGCAGGCATGTTACAAAATAATAGAAGCCTTTTTTCTGTGCGCTTCCAATAGGCAGGCTGTCCAGCTATGTTGTTATCTGTTCTATTTCGACTGCATCCTCAAATTCGAGATTCTCCTTCAAGATATTTTCATCAAAATCGATTAAGTGATAGTGAGAGTGTTACCAGGAGACTCGATGAAATTTATTACAGAGATTCTCTACTGAGACCTTGCTTGTTCTACGACGTAACTCATGGAAGAGGATCTCATAGAGGTGGATTTGTTTCATATCATAATATTCATGAAGCACAGTTTGCTTTGCAAAAGAGCTTTTAGTAGATCGATGAAGGATAGAGGAATTAAAAGAACTTGGTGTAGTTAGATTAAAGGCAATAAAAAGGTGCATGCTTTTTGTGTAGGTGACAGATCGCACCCACAGGCACAGGAGATCTATAAAATGTTGGAGAAAACGTCTTGGGAGATGAAGGTAGCAGGATATTTTTCAGATTCGGAACATGTACTGAGAAAACAGTAGTGTCATGGAATACAATGATTGCAAGGTATGCACAGAGTGAACAGTATGAGGAAAGTTTAGATCTCTTTCAACAAATGCATCTGGCTGGAAAGAAACCCAACAATGTTACCTTTGCAACTTTTCTTCTAGTAATTTCTCACCTGTCGAATTTGCATCAGGTGAAGGAGATCCACGCCTTCATACTAAGAAGTGGCTTTGATTTGTTTATTATAGTAATGAATACCCTTGTAGACATGTATTACAAATGTGGGAATTTTAGAGTTGCATGCCGAGTATTTGATCAAATGCCTAAAAGTTATGTATTCTCATGGACAGCCATGATTGTAGGTCATGGGATGCAGGGAAAAGACTAGGGCTGCTATTAATATGAGAGCACCAAGGTTAGGAGGTCCAAGTTAGAAACAATCAGATAATTATGGAGATGGTGGATGTGTTTGGATGAATGACGAAGGATCAAGTTCAATTGCCAAAAATGGGGCCTACAAAAATTCTAGGGCTAATCTTGGAGCGGTGTTGGGAGGATGATGGCAAGTATTTTAGACCACCCACCCTAGCCGTGAACTCCTACCTGTGCCAATGTGAAGATGTTCGATGTTTGGGGCACCCAACAAGCTTGAAGAAAATGGAATTAGGCTTGGGTGGCTGTTGCAGGCCCTGTCCATCTTGTTATCGATTGCGAGAGCTTAATCAGGCATGATATTCTCTATACCTTTGATTCTTACGCTGTTATTTAACTAATTCATTAAATAACTCTAATCTTCATATAGATGTATCATGTGATGGTATGTTGTTTGTTTTCCACTTCCCTTGCTCTTTTCTATTTTTTTTTGGCGTTAGAAATGATTGCGCTGGTTGAAGCCTTTTATATTGTTTTCTGGGTTTTAATAAATATTAGTTGGGTGAACTTTGTTCTTAAGTCTAATAAAACAAAAGAGGTGGGGGGTCCTGTAATGAATACCCCCACCTAGTTCCTTGTGTTGGTCTCATGATTTGAATGTTTTATCAAACATTGTTGTTGGACTCAACCTTATAGTTCTTGTTTTGTTCTTATTCTTGTTTCGGCTCGAGATCTGTAGTTCTGCTTTATGTCGGGTATTTGCGAAATAGTGATTAAGTACTGTGAGTGGATTGTGTATAGGTAAATGATGTTATTCCTGTCTCCATCCTTTTCTTCAGTTGTTTTAGGTCCTAGTAACCCTTCCCGGTTAGCTTGATGTGTGCTTAGCTTGGCTGATTTTTGAATTGAGCCAGGTTGATATTACTTTCAACTAGGTTAGTTACTTTTGTTATTTGTTTTGAATCGCTGGAAGAAATACTTTTATTCCTTGAGTGTCATGGTTGATCGTCATAATTTGATATCAATTCATGTTCGCCATTTGGAGATTGTTGTCTTTGGAATCACCTTCTCTCCCTTAGTGACTGTTGTTTGTTTTGAGGAATGTAGTTGATCCTATGGAATGTCTTCTTTTGACGATACTCAAATTTCTTTTGGATAGCTTAAAATGTCAGAGGAAATACTCTTTTCTTACCTTGATTTTGTTTCACACATGTTGGAGGATACGAGATCTACTTGATCATTAGTGAGGAAGTTTTCAAATCTTAAAATTGGGATGTTGGTTTTATGCGTAAGAAATTACTCTACGTTTTGCTCCGTAAAGATGATTAAATTTCATTCTCCTGTGACTTAGAGGTTGGTGTGTTTGGAAACTCATTGGTTGACTGGTTTTTGTGATGATCGTTGTGATACGACCTCCTTGCTATCATTGTAGTAGAATGGTTATGTATTGACCAGAAAGGTTTAAGTCAACTTGTTGTTGACGACAGATCCTTTGGAAGCTATGTATCCTGTGTTGTGTTCTTGTGAATGATTGAGTAACCCTTCTGTAAGATTTATAATGGTTATGTTTGGTCTTGTCAAGTTTGTCCTTTTTGTTAAGACCTTCTCTTGATTAGAAGAAAGTTTAATAGAAGGATTGTTAGGATAGGATGTGACCCATACGAGGTCATTTGTGTGTTTCATCCCTTTTCTTTCCAATTTATTTATTCTGTACTGACATAAAATTAACTGTTATAGGCACATCATCTTAATATTAATAAGTCATGTTGGTTTAGATATTCTCATGTCGATTGATTGTTTGGGATCTTCTAGTGGCATAGTGAATCCTTGGCTTGGTGAACTAACTTAAACAAATAGGGACAGATCACGTTTAAAACTAATTCTCTTCTTGTAATTGTTTTTGTTTCGAAATGTTATCTTGTTAAAATGATGGTCATTAATTGTGATATGGGTGAAATTCACTATGATGTTTATTAACTGCTCCTATTAGAAAATGATAATTAAATAGAGTTAGTGCCGTCCCTTTTATTTAGACATTTTCTGCTTTTGTACAACTCTTTAATTGCTCTTGTTTAGACTCTTGGATTATTGTTTTCTTCATCAACGGTGCTTTTCTTCCTTGAAACAGTTAGATAACAACATATTGTCTTAATGTTATAGCTTTTATCATGCTTAGTTCTTGCGAACTGACATGTGCTAACAAATGTGCAGGAGGATTTCCTGAGTAGAAAAGAAAAACAAAAGAGAGAAAAAAGAAACACGTGTAGAAAGTGGATTCCAGCCTTCTTAGGAACTGCTGTTGTAAGAATGTTTTTCTTTTTCTTTAAAGCATTGGTATGGAAATTGTGGAGACTATCTAGAAGGCATTGCGTTATAATTTTGTATTGTTCTCATGTAGGTTGTTGTTATCGTTTGAAATTCAATTTGAGAAATATTATTGTCAATAAGATTAAATGAACTTGTTTTGACATGCGTATCCTTCATTGAATTTTCACTTTTCAGAATATGATTTATCCTTGAATTGTCAAACCTAATTCTAATGATCTAAACTTGAATCAACTTACATCACTTTGGTTACCTTTGGTCATGTGTCGTTTGGTAGAGGACTATGTTTTGAACCTAGCAAAAAGAAAACAAGATAAACAAATATACCTTGTGATCCCACTTAAACTAATCAATAATCTCTTATTGTGGTGAATCCTTAGAACGGTCTTAAAGTGAAATCAATGATTGAATTCTTGGAAGATAATAAGATTATAATAAATAGAAGGAACTTGACTAAGAAACTCTTCGATCTATCTTACCCGTTGAAAATGTAAACAGTAGACTTATGTCTATCTCTTCAAGTGAAGCCCGAGTCAAACCTATAATATTTCTGGTTAGACTCTTGACCCCAATGAAATCCTTTTAACCACTAATAAGATCTTAATGATGAATCCAAGTTTTATACAGTCATGTACTGTCAAAATAAAATAAAATAAAAATATGACCGCTTAAAAAGGGTAAAACATAGTTGTTTAAAAGCACAACGCTGAAAACAGTTTGATGAAGTTAAGAGCCTTGAGGAACTAACTGCCTCCTAACCAATGAATAAGTTAATCAAGTAAATGAAGCAACCTCTTACCATCCAATAATTGGTTTACACTGTATATTAACTTTAACAAGGTAGGGGAAAATTCTTCAAAGGAGACATGAACTTCATATTCTCCTATCATGATTTCTCTGGGAAAAGTAAAGAATGTAAAAGCACTTACAGCTAAAACATGATTCTAAAGAAACTTTCTGTGGGAAAACCTTGTTGGAAAATTGCATACTTTAGATGAACCATTGTGTCCTAAGTGTGTGCCTCATGTTTATCCGTAACCAGTGTGGGTCCGTGTTGTGGAACGCATGTCTTTAGTTGATTGTATTCCCTAGAGAACTTTTGTAGTGTCGTATTATCTTCAAGCAAGTCAAAAAAAAAAAATCCTGTCTTTTAATGTGTTGTTCGTGTGTTGAATTGTTGGGGTGTTACAGTAGTGCCTTAAGCTGGATGTGGGAGATAGATTTATGGGACCATTGGGGAGGGAAATGGGAGTTGTGGAATGAAATTTGTGGAAGAATGTTGTTGAAGTCATTTTGTGAAAGTTTTCAAGTTGCATTACACACCTCATTGTTCTTTGGTTGTGGATTAGGGTCCAATAAGGAAGATGACTTATCCTATTATTGGATTATAGGCTCGGCAGAGAGCGTCACCTACCCCCTTTTATTGTATTGTGATTCAAATTCAAGAAGATGGAAGATAGTAAGTAAAAGATATGAACTTGGAGGATGTTATTGAGATGAAGATTTTGTATTGAGCCTATGGAAGATCCTGTTTTGTGAATTTAGCCATGTTGTTTCCACTAAAATTTGAAAGCTTGTAATTTGTGTATTTTACAAGAATGTTTTGTAAATATTATTTATTAAATTTGTAATGTTATAGTTTAAAGGAGATACTTTCAATTTGCTTTTGTTGGAAAGGAAACCCTCCTAAATCTGAATTTTATTCAAAGTTGTATTATATGTTCGATTCAAAATAATGGCGTTCATGCGTGAATTAGTGAATGTTGATTATTCTTGTATTGTGTGAAAGTTAAATTTTAAAAGAAATAAAAAAGAAATTTTTTGAGTTAATCTTATAATCAAATTTTTAGATTTTTTGCAAATGATATTGTTCAACTATCTTATATAAAAATGTAGTTTATCTATAAAGATGTTGTATACATAGTTATTTATTTTATTCATATTAATCAAACAAATAAATCTACCTAAACTCTATTTTGTACACAAAACACACAATGCACACACACACACACACACACACACACACACACACACACACACAAATTTATAAGAATTCTAATTATATGTTTTTATGAAATATATTATAACATTAAATAAATTATTATATTAATTAAATTATAATATGTATTAAATTATAACATATTTTAAATGAATATATGTGTGTGTGTGTGTGGGTGTGTGGGTGGGGGGGCGGGGAGGGCGGCGGAGGGGGGCATATTATTTTGAAACCCCCATATAATTCAAACCCTACACCGTTAATTAGTGATCTCAGCCAGAATAGATTTGGTAATGTGTATTTTTTTTAATCAGCAGAACTTCATTATCAATATATATAATCTCTCACACACACACGTGTGTGTGTGTGTGTGTGTGTGTGTGTGTGTGTGTGTGTGTGTGTGTGTGTGTGTGTGTGTGTGTGTGTGTGTGTGTGTGTGTGTGTGTGTGTGTGTGTGTGTGTGTGTGTGTGTGTTTATACATATCTAATGTATATATACATAGATTTAAAAAAAAAATCAAAGAAAGATGAGATAAATTTGGGGAATATGCCCATATCCAAATAGGGCAGATTATATATTATATATATATATATATATATATATATATATATATATATATATATATATATATATATATATATGATAATACAAGAGAAAATAAATAATGGAAAACCCTTAGAGAGCAATGCAAACAACTCTCTAAAAATGTGTGTATCCATCCAAGAACTTGAGCAATCACCCATGGCCTTCATGGCCTCCATGCTCCCAAAACCTACAAAACAAAAATGAGGTAAAATTAGGGAAACTAGAAATAGAGGAAGCTCATTAGGAAATTTTGGGAAATCTATTTCCAATGGCCCAAATACATTAAATTTGATGGTAGAAAATAAACCCTACATCACTTAAGTGATACAGAATTTTGTGGAAATGAAATAAATTAAAAGGGTGTGGGTATTATTTTAATAGGGCATAAGGGGTTTAGACCAAGTTGTTCACCCTTGACCCTTTTGATTACTAAACCAATATTTTTGTGTATGGTTTTAAACTATAGGATTATTAGTATTGTCTAGTTAAGTTTTATTTTTTATTATGGGCCTGTAAATAATTAAATATAAAAGAGATTAATGGGGGCTAAGTAATGAAAATCAAGGTAAGGATTAGTTAAATAAAATATTGGAACTTAGAAATAAAAATTCAATTGTAATATAAATTGGGGAATGGGTTATTAATACTTCGTTATTAATTTTTATCTGACTGACATGTAATTGTGTAGAATTTTATAACCGGTAATTAATTAAATAAAGGCTAATGTTTTACCCTTCAAACAAAACAAATAAATTATTCCACAATTTTTTTCCAGTCAAATTGATAGTTTTGGTGTGGTTTTGAACATCGAAATTGTGGGTGTTACCAAAATGCTTTCATTTTCCATAAAATGAGTAAACCTTACATAAGGTTAGAATTTATACAACGAAATACTCTAGCAAAACTCTCACTAGAAATATATTTCATTAACCTACATGAATAGCTACTAATCATAAAGAGCGGATTCATTAACCTGCATGAAAAAATTCCAATCTTGAAGATTGATTGTTTGTTTTTCATTGCTTGAATGAGAATTTTGTAAGTTTTAATTATCATTAACGACATGCTATTTCTTTGGTTGCAATTCTTGTAGGTGATCCATCATTTCAAAGAGCATGGGAGGGGATCTAATTTTCTCTATGGGCAGATACGGGAATGGAGTAATCTTATGTCATGCTAATGAAATTCAAATGTTTTTCCTATGAAATAAAAACAATAATTAGTGAAAATAAAATTCCAGCAGAGATATGTAACATCTATTTCTTAAATTTTTCTATACCGATAGATACCTTTATATCCACGGGAGTGGGAAGGATCTATAATGTTTCAATTGATAGGGTAGTTTTTATTTAACAAATACAGGATCGCCTTCACCTTGTACATTCATGGGCTCCTTAAGAGCAATTTCCCTTCGCTGAGGAAAAACCAATTTTGCATAAGATTGGTTAATAGATGAATGATCCCGAGAAACAATGGAAAGAACCATTTCATTACGACCCTTCGCATCTTCGAAAAGCATGTAGATTTTTGAAGAAAGAAAGGAATGTAAATTCTCAAAGACACCTTTTTTTTATGATATTGAATTTAATTATTAACTTTTATAGTTACTTATTTTTAAGTCATAGGGAAAGCAATCTTATTATTTGAAAAAATTAAATATCCAATATGAAGTAGTGAGGAGATTACAAGACTCACCGTGCGTCCTATTTATTTAAATCCATACTTTGATTTTGATCTAGACCTCTCGGCATATTTGGCATGGTTCTTGGTTATTAGTTTTATTTGACACGTAAATTTTTTTTATCTCACGGGTACGATATTAGACATTTGCACTCCATATACAAATGCATATACCTCTCGACATAATATTAATTTTAGAAACTATAAATATGACATTTAACATTCCTATTAAAATGTGATATAATTCAGCTAAATTTGAAATTTTCAATAATTACAACACTTAAACCCTTTTGACTATTTCTAAATTTATTAACACTTGATTTAATGTGAAAACATGATCTTAATTCATCTACATTGTATTAATGTATTTATTAAGTTGTATTAGAAATGAATAATATGGATGTGGATGTGTATTTTGACATTTATTTACCATAGGAACCATCACCACTACCAACCATAAAGGAGTGATTTATTCCAATTCTAAATTTAGATTAAGATATAATTATTTGATCTACATTGATCGCTATTTTATTTATCTACATTTACATAATATATATGTGAATGTTGATATGTTTTGCAAAATCTAACCATCATTTAGTTTTTAAAACAATTCTAGTAATCATTTGAAGCATAATAATACTTTTTTCAGAGTGATAACAGAAAGGAACAAAAATGTAATAAATTCAATACCCCGAGTTAATACATCATACAACATAATCCAGTCCACATCATCTAAGAGTAATAATTCACGAGAACTGAAATAAAAATTCATGAGAAATGAATTCTACAATCAATATTTAAGACATTATGATCCTTTAAAATGCATACAAATAAATTTAGCTTGTAATCGTTTTGTTTGTTTGAAGAAATGGATTTACAAGATAGTATATATAAGGGGCAAAACAAAGACCGCTTCCACCATGGTCAGGTCTCTCATGACCACCACTGCCTGCGCCGTGTGGGAGCTTCCGCCACCGCCACCGCCGCCAGTCTCGATCGAGCTTGATTCAGAGTAATATTCCTCCTGTCCAGCTCTTTTCCGTTCATGGATTCAATGGCATCCATCATCGACTGCTCATAACTAAAATTTACTAAGCCTAATCAACGGGATCTCCTTGTTTCCCGATCACTTACTATCTACAAAAAGCCAAAATCCCTGCTGTAAGAACTCAAAAAAAATTCGTATGACCCTCACCGAATTGGCTGAAACCGTCATTAAGACTGCAGTCGTTGGTGGCCAAGGCAAGCTGGAAAGCCTTATCTTGCTGGTACTTTCCGGATTCATAAGCAGTGGACTGTGGAGTTAAATAGTCGCGCACGGCTGTTTACCATATTGTGCGTGTTCGGTGAGCAGTTGCTAGGGCCTATACAGTGTTGAACGACCGGTCCAGGTTCAATTCATTTGCATGAAGTCAGCGGGAACTTGCAGGGAAGTTACGTTCAGCCAGGCAAGCCTGCCCACAAAGCATCGGTTCTCAATTTCAGCAGAATCCATCGCATATAGGAACCCAAAAAAGAAAGAAAGAAAAATTTACAAATCAAAATTGAAACTAAAGGACCTGAAACCTGACGGGGATTTATGGGAGCGGCTCTTGGCAGTTTAATGACAGTGATGTTGTTCAGCCACCTGCTGTAATGTTTCAACTGATCGCGAGACACCCATCGAGCTTGAGAAAGGTTCCGCTCATCTGTTCATGCAATTGTCACCCCTTGCCTTCCCACAATCAACCGATCTTTTCCGACAACACTGTCAACTTCGTCTACGGCTTTTTGAATAATCTGGGGTTGCATTCTGTGTCATCTTGCGGATTATCAACCGACGCCTAAGTCGAATCCTGCACAAAGAGATGAGTGTTAATAGGAAAATATCTAAAAAACTAGACGAAGTAATAGTAATAACATAATAATCACGCCACTTGAGATTTGATCTCTTCCACGCTGAACATGGGAGATCCATTAGCCGAATTTGTCATGGAAATTAAGACGTCGAGCGGGTTCTGTGGTTCTCACACATTGGCCGAGGAAGACAATAAGGAATGCCTGAGACGAAATCTTTCTTCGATGATCGGAAGCTCTATGTGGTTTGCAGATGTATATTTGCATGCATGCATGTAAAGGGGATTGAAGCGTTACAAAGTTGTCCACCACTTGGCGTTGAAGTTATAGTTTTGTAAAAAAAATTTAATAATTTTTCTTTTTTATTTCACTCATACAAAATTGGAATTTCACCAGTATGACATCAAACACTTTCACACCATATATGTAAATGAATATGCCTCCGGGTATAATTAACAATTTTCAATTTTTTAATTAGAAAATGACAAATGATATTAATTAAGAACACAAACATTTACATCTCAAGAGACAAACATTTATAAATTTAAAATTTAAATTCTTTTTTTCTAATGTTCAAATGAACCTCATTTTAACATCTAAATTAAATGTCAGTAGTACTTTTAAATATAATTGAGAAATATTTCGCAACTCTAAATATCTTCTCCATAAACATTACAACCTTCAAGTATAGTTCTTCGATATTATTATAAAAAAACGTATAAGCACAATAAATTACTCTGCAAATATGGTTTGCTGAGTATAAAAATTCTGTACTAATTTGTGATGTTTTTGAGTTTAATTGTAAACACACGTTTACTGTGATCAAACAAACTCCGTTGAATGGTAACATCCACCCAAATGAACCCTTGACAATTGTGCCGATATTACAGTTTAATATGCTTACAAATACAAATTGCATGTGAATGTTATAAAACAGAGACGAGATAAAGCGGAAAATACACCCAAAATGTAAAAGTGGGAGTAGAAATATCGATAAAATTGAAAAAAAAAATAGTATTCTTGACATTCAAGGCCATTATAATAAAACTTTACTATGTCTTCATTTCAATTTTTTTGTATTCTTTATGTGTTGGTACTGAAATTGCATTTCTTGAATACTATGACCACGTTGTCAAAGATGAAGTTGACAGTTCCGTAGATGTTGCATTGTCTATAAAATTGGCAAAGGGGGAAGGGAGTGGGCATATAAGCTTCGTTGGAGAAGATTTTTCAATATCACCAATACTTCCAGTTTTAGCCACAATTTCGTTACCTCGTTATTCTGCTTATTAACTCTACATAACATTGTGTTTATTAAATTTTGGGTTGTCTGCAACGGTTTCCTTAACTCTCCCTTGTATTATGGTTATTAAATTTTTTGTTTTCTACTATCTGTTCGTTAACATTGTGTTTAAAAGATGATCCTGCCTAATTTCATGTGTTAATATTTTTTTGTATTGCTTTAATGACATTTTTTTCTTCAATGTCTAGAATTTTATAATTTGTAAACCATGGAATTTTAATCACATTTTGTTATAACACTTTCATATATTATCGAAGTTAATATTAATATTGTAATTAATAGTTAATATATTAAAGAGTTTTGAACAACCTAAATATTTAATATGCATATGATACTAATTTATATTATAACTTCGAGATAAATCTCTTATGAGTAATTGTGGAAAAATATTGAGTTTTTATAAAAAAAAAAAAGAAAGCTATTTATTCTTTTATATGTTATGAATAATTTCTAACTAATAAAGCTATCTAGATAATATTTTGTAATTGATGTCTAAAGATATCATTTTGGAAGCACTGTATTTTATTTGTGACATTAATGAAATACTCTTTCAAGAATAATATTTGTTGTCTAATATTATATTTTAGAGTAAATAGTTAAATATTCTGAATCAATAATAAAAGAATTGATTATTCATAATGTCAATGTAAAAATATTATTTAAATGTTCATTTTCTAAAAAAACAAAATTGTTATGTAAAAGTTGATAATATACACTATATTTTATTTATAGTTTTCTAAAATTTTGGGACACCAGAGGCTATTCTCCACTACTTTTATACTATGGGATCAAAGAATGATAGGTCAGGATTTTAGAAAGAGCAAAAAAAAATTTTGAAATTGGGAACGACCACTAGAAGATTGCTAGTAAGTAATATATATCATAATAAATATAAAAATATATTAATACATTTTAATTACTTTTGTAAATAGTATTTATAGCAATGCATTTGTGATCATATATTTTTAATATATATTTCACTCTCGATTATTATTATATCTTTTTAGTATAGTATACTTGGGTTATAGTTATAGTTATAGAGTAAACATATTAATCTGTGCATTACTATTTTTATCATCTAAACAACCATTATTTTCATTTAAAATTATACAAATAAGATTTGAATGTATTTTTAGTAATATGAACTTCCAATGTAAGTTTTAGTTAGATTTATAATATTAATATCCCAATCATCCCAAATTTATTACATTTTATATATTATTTAAAAACAAATTGTACAATACAATTTAAGATATCAATAATTAAACAAAGATTTTTTTTAATGAAACTATATAACAAATCTAAAATGTTAAAATATCTTTGAAATCAAAATCATCACCACCAATAACAATATTAACTTTCTTAATTTCTTTGCTGCGTATTTAAAAAAAAGACAGCAAAAATGAAAGGAAAAAATATAATTGACATTCAAATTTCCCGAAGACATCCCTAATGTACGCAACATCCCTAAAAATTAAAAAATGAAATAAATATTTCCAAAAAAATCTAACGACATTCACATATATGACCAAAAATTAAATAAAAAACATCGCCTATGAATATCATTCCCAGTGGCACAAAGAACAGGGAAAAACATTTCGTAAGTCGCAATATCTCTAAACCATTTTGAATGCCTTATTAGTCGATGGGAGGTATACCCGCGTAATATTATTTTTATCTTAAAAAATATAATATTAAAATAGTGAAGATTTCCTTTCTGGAATTTAAGCACGAGTCTTTCGAAACAACTCAATTTTTTTAACCAATTGACATTAACCTAAACGCAAATACAAATATATATGAATATCTAAATTTGAGTTCTTATATTTAATTTAGATTTATATTCATTTACTTTTATAATTATATATAAAAAACATTAAAAAATGATTTTTAAGTCTGTAGAGAGATATGTACGTCTTGAATCTTTGTATCTATTTTCGTTTATTTAATTTTTTTAAATTAATAATTATTGGAAAGGTTCCAATGACTATTACAATAAAGATATTATAATTAGGCTCACATAGGACTCATAACAAACAACAAAAAGCCAAAAATTCTTGACTAAAACATTAGGTAGAAAAGGGTAAAAATCCCAAAACACATGAAACATACTCAATCCAAAAAAGAGGAATAAGATCTTAAAATCATATATGTGAGATCTTCTTAGAAGATGTTATTTTCTTATTCTAGAGCACCATTTGTTCCCTCTTATTAGAATCATTATCAGGTTCACACAAAAGAAGAACATCAATAGACGAAATAGGTTGAAACACATACTTGTTAGGAGACGAAAGAGAATCCCTCTCCTTAGCTAGTCCTTCTAAATCTGGGGGAATTTTTTCCAAAGAATGTGAACCATGTTGAGGCACATGAGAGGAATACTCAACCACATGAGTAGATTCCACCCTATAGGTGCTCTATTTAGAAGAAAAATCATCCTCATGAACTGAAGGGAATTTGATGAGAATCCTTCATCCGAGATGAATTAGCTTTGTTTTTATGCTTAGGTTGGTCCCACTCTTCTATCAATTGTCCTATTTGGAAATATTTGTGACAACGCAAAGGACAATCTTTCATAATCCATTCTTTTAGTCCAAAATATTTCTCCTATTTGTAGATCAATCTTATAAGGGAGATCAAGAGGAATATAAAAAACCACTAGTTTCAGGCATAAGAGGTATTCACTAGTTGAGTTGTTGCATCATATGATTTATCATAAGCTCCAAAAGTATTACGAATGGCTTCGATAGAGGATTTCGTCCATAATTGCAAGGGTAGAGACGAAATCCTAACCCAAACTGGCATGTAATTCAAATAATATTTTAAACGATCAAACGAAGGGCACCAAGGTTTAGTCAGAAAACCATTCTCTCCCCATACCCAATAGATTTTACTAATAGCATGTCAATCTCCACTAGATTAAAAAAATGCTTTTGAACAAAGGTAAAGTTCAATCTTGTCTTTAATTTCCGAAATCTAGTTTTCAATGATCCATTCTTGCAGTTGAGAGAGCTTTGGCCATAGATGATTGAAACAGAAAATGAGCCCATGTTTTAGATATTCCTCTAAGCGATCTTGATCTTGTTGAAAGAGATCCTCTCCTAGCTTGAGAACAAGGGTTTGTTTAATGCCTCGTTTGGCGGTTACCCAGTTTCTTGGCGTAGTGACCTTTCCCTTGTTGGGCGTCGAACAACTGTGCGTAATTCTGTTGTCTTAGACCCTGTTTCAGTGATGTTTTAACACCTTCCCTCTCCTTCTGGTGTCCTCGAGTCATTATCGACACCTCCCTTTTTGTGGACTGTGTAATGTCCTAGGCGTTATCCTTTTTACAAGGGATCTTGTTGTCGCATTATTAAGCTCTGGGTTTTTTTTCATTTGGGCAGGAAAACAGAAGGATTTTTTGTCACACAGCGCTAACATATTCCACTATCATTCATGTTCTTACCAGGGGTAAATTGATAAGTAAAGTTGAAGCCTTGATGACGGAGTTCATTGCAATGGCTGAAAAAAATGAAACCAGTCCTCATGTCCAAGTGTTTAATGCCCTTAATGGCGCTATAAAGAGCCTTGGACATGAATCTGCTTGCCAAGTATTTGATGTATTGGTCACTGCGTATGCTCAAATGGGTAATGTACGGGAGGCCTTACACATAATCTATAGGATGCAGCAGAGCAAAATATTCAGGCACATGTCCATGCCCATGGTTCGTGCCTGCAACATCCTTCTGAGCAAACTGGTGAAAATGGAGCGAATAGACACTATGTGGATTGTGTATAATGAAATGACTTCTAGCGGTCTTCTTCGTCCCAATGTTTATATTTACAATACTCTTGTCAATGTCTACTGCAAGGAAGGTAAGCTGCAGAAAGCCTTTGAATTATTTGACGAAATGAAGAATAGTAAAATTATTCCCACTGTTGTCACTTACACCATTCTTATATGTGTCTATGTAAGGGAGACAAGATGCAAGAAGCCAATGACTTGTTTAACACAATGCAGGACCTTGGGTTGGCTCCTAATCTTTATACATGTATAGCTATAAAATAAGATGAAATAAAACAAAATTCAAGTAAAAATAAACAACTAAGGGAATGGAGGGGGTTGCGTGGAAAGATGGGGGGGGGGGGTAGGTGTCTGGCGCAGGTTTGAGGGGACTGTTTTAAAATCAAATTTTATCTACTTGTGCCTAGGCTCTACTGTCCCTCACCCCCCTTCCTGCCATCTAGACTAGGTACGTGGCCATCTCCCACTGGCCTTACCTCTGCCAGCCGCCCCACTTTCTTTAATTCCTTTGATTTGTAAATCTAACGCGTCTTCAGCTACCTACTCTCTCTGACCTGTTCTGGCCGCGTGAGTAGAGAGGAGTGTCTTGTTGGGATTTGAGATGAATGGCTACATTGTGTTCTGGATAGTGGATTCATTGATGGTGAAATGAAGGTCTATCACCCTGATGTTTGCGTGGGTGGGTGTGGGTCTCAAAATTGTGTTGTACAGGCAGTTTCAATGGAGCGTAGAACTTGAAATTCTCCTAGGAGAGTGCTGTGAGGAAGTATTTGGTTATATGCAGCAGCTACAGGGTAGAGAGGTAAACTCCATCTCAGAAAATCAGTGGCCTTCAGAGAGAGCTTATAAGTGCGACAGCTTCTGTAGGGCGATCCCAAGGAACCGTTGGTGTTGATCCTGATGTTCTTGTTACACGCGACCATGGAGTCGTGAGTTGAGAACTGTCTTGCCTTTCCAGTTTGGAAAGTCGCTTCCATCCAGGTGATGTATAAAGTGGAGGTTATATCTTGGAGAGGAGAGGCGGGTGAGCATAGAGGTGAGCAATAGAGGCGAAGATGAACAGAGGTCTGTATCAGTTATTCAAGAAACCAGGTAAAATTTGAGTCTATAATCTCTTAAAGAAGATGCTAAAGCTCTGGAATCTTGCATAATGGCAACATTATCTTCATGAAGTTCGAATCACAGTCAGGTAGACACTAAAGACAGGTAATATCTCAATAACAGGAAGTAAATGTTGTTCACTACTTCTAAATTCAAACTTGGGTCAGTGTTACAGAAGCTAATGAGTCTCTATTGAGCTCTAATTCCTCAAACATGCTCCTAGCTCGACGAAGAAGTGCAAAAGACAGTTCTTGTCTTTGGGTATTCCTTGTCTCTTGAACTTGCTAGGAAAGGTGAACTGATACAGTGAGGCGTGTGCTACGGGGCTCCACAGCAGTGACCTGCCATGAAATTACATTGGTAGATTTCGTGGGCGCCACGAAAGAGTGTCACCCAGAGACGATGTTATTGTTCTGTATCGACTATCCTCAATTCAGGATTCTCCTTTAAGGTGGATCACACCCACGAGCATAAGAGATCTATGCATAGAAAATGTCTTGCAGGATATTTTTCAGATCCAGAACACGTGTTTGTTTCAAAATCGGTTGTGTGATCAACAGAATGAAATTTATTTAGAAAGATCACGTTTTTCGATGTATCTGGAAGAGAACCTCATAGAGGGCATCTGTTTCATATGAGAATATTCATGAAGCACGTTTTTCTTTGCAATTTTATGAGCAACGAGTCACTAAGTTGGCAGGCATAAAGTTTTCTGTTGTAATTATCACCTTACAAGCTTCAGCTGAAATGTTTGCACCGAGAGTTTATGTTGTCCTCAAACCTGATGGAGGAAAAGGTTATTTGTTATTACGGTAGATGCCTTCAAGAGCTAGAAGCATGATGTAACCATTATGTCTTGTGTCCGAGCTTCAAATCATGGGGTTAGATTGCAGCTGTTTTTCACCGCGTGAATGTGGCGCTAGCATGAACTCGCATAGGACTTTGGGTTAAGGGAAAGCAGCGGCATTGAAACAATCATATGTATATGGAGATGGCGTTTTAAACCAAGCATGTTAAACCTGCCCTTGCAATCTTCTGCTACCCTTTTATTATTGTCATGAATTGAATGTTGGCTTCTTTTTACCATGTTTTGTTTTTTTATCTGTTATGGCAGTTAGAATGGCCTCCTGCTTTTTCCTTGTGAATCGACCCAGATTGAAGGAAAGGAAGGACTGTTGGGATTTGTTTGTTTTTCTTACCCTGGTAGCAACTGTGACTAGCATGTATACACTCCTTTCTGCCTCATTTTTTCTTTTTGAAATAAAAGAGTAACTGCCATGTGATAGCAAACTAATGGGTTGATGTTTTATACTGTGGCTGTTAGATCTTTAACCTGGGTGTTTCCTACTTAATGATCTTCAATTTGGGTGACGTTTAGAGACAATAGTGAACAATGGCCGTTGAGTTCATTTTCTAAACCAGCAGTAGCAGGTTTAAACTTGAGCCATGAATAACATTAGTGGATATTTGTAGATTTGTCTAACTCATGGCCATTTTTAGGCTAAGTGTTGTTTTATAACATCTTGGTAAAAGCTTTTCTTGGGCTGAATGTGTGTGTAGACCTCACATAGTGAGCATGAGGTTTTCTTAGGGGCCTACGCGAGTGAAATATTGACTACTCAATACATATCCTGTGACGTAAGTCCACTGTATCATAAGATAGAAGAGTTCAATCGAACTCAGTAGTAGCAGATGTTTTCTTTGAAGCGACTATGAGGATAGGTTTGAGTAGACTTTCTGTGAAATATATGGGTATGCCCAAGCTATTCATATGTTGTTTTAGAGGATGGAAGAGAAGGCATAGCTTCGTAGGAAGAGTATTTTGCTTTGTATTCCTCCTTCGCTTGACTTTTAACCTTGTGATTTAGTGACTTGAGTTGGGTCAACGGTAGAGGATCTTGGGTCGATCCACTTATATTTTCAACAGACTATCCCTTGCTTGTTTAAATCCATCTATCAAATGAAATGGGTTTCCTATTAAATCCATTTTCATAGCTTAGTCAAACATTGAATAATTCAGCTAAGGACTTTCTGAGTAAGTGTTGACTGAGGCGTGTATGAAAATAGAAATGGTTACCTTTCTTCAGAATTGGGTTAGACTTGTATGAAAATGGAAAAGATAGGAATCGACTCAGTTACATATTTTAGTGAGCTAAGTCCCTTAACTCTTACAACGATCATACGAATGGTGGATTACGGGTTTATTACGGTTTGTGTGATGTAAGATAATAACAACCTTTGGTGAAAAGACTTCTTCTTGATCCTTGCTTGTGTAATCCAACTATAGTTGTTGAATGTAATTTAGTTGGATAGATTATCTAATTTATTTAACTTCTTGAAGGAAAAAATAATTAGGTTCAGTGAGAATTACTTGGTATTTTGAATCTTCAGATTCAGTGTTTGTGTTGTGAGTATTATATGTATACTTGGTTTATTCAGTCGAGTGAAGTTAACTTTAATCTTTGACTGATTTTTGTTCATATATGGTTGGGGCCTATATTCTTCCTAAAACATGGATGTGCGTTAATGCAGTCTTATTAACAAGGAATTTTGAATATGTTAAGTCATTTGACTGATCTTTATCTTTTGGTTAATAATATTAGAATGATGTTTGGGTGTTAGAATTTCAATCACGTAATCCATAGGATTACATGACTTAAATCTCAATATATCTCAGCTCTGGTTGTCTTCACCAATAAGGTTTCACCTTGTTTGTCTTTGGAATATCTCTCTCACTTGAATATTGGGATTCCTCCTTGTTGGCTGGTATAAATCTCGTCATCTTGTGAAACATATTGATTAGTGGTTTGTGATTTGATCCATTCTTGAGTTTAGAATTTTACTTTCATGATATTATTAAATGTTAGCTTACTGTTGCTATGGGTAGTCTTAACATGCTCAGTTCTCGCGAACTGATCCCAGCTAGTATTTGTGAAGATGGATTGTGCGAGTAGATTAAAGGAAAGAGTTGTAAAGGTTTCATCAGTGCAATTTATGAAATTCCTTGTAAAAATGTCCAATGTGAGGTAAAATTTTGTAATAGTGATTGCAAAGGAGTTTAGAAGACCTCTTGCCTTGGGTTGTTCATAAATTGCGTGAAGATGTTATCTTGTCCTTCTGTAGGTAAACTGGTAACTTATCTTTGTGGGAAATTTTATTCAAACTTTTCATCGGCATAAGCATTGTAAAACTTGGATCTTGAGAATTAAGTGTTAATTTAAATCTTTCTGAGACTCTATATTGATGTGTTTTATGTAAGTTTTAATGGGGTGGTTTTTCTTTATAGAAGTTACCTAAAAGTTTTATTCAAAGAAATATGTTGTGGTTTAGATCCCCTTGAAAACAACAATGCCTTAAGTAATCAAGAGTGAGACTATCCTTGCAAAGTGATTTTATATAACGTGTTATCCCTCACTGAACTAGTAAACACTACTCTTTTGGTGAACGCTTAAAACAAGCTTAAAGGAAAACAATGGTTAGTTTCTAATAAGATTTAACAAGTAAGAGAAGATAATTTTGAAACCACTCAATTTATCTCTAAGACTATTTAAAAGTAAGTGGCTTCCTCTTGATAAGCTCTTTCGGTGAAGCCTAAGTAAGAGCGCTAATAATTACATATAAAACCTCAAGCTTCAATTAAACCTCAGTAAGAACTAATGACGTCTTAAGGGTGAATTCATTTGACCTTCTTCCTTTAAATTTATCCAGGGTGTCTCTATCAAAATAAATAACCTCCAATCATTTCTTACTGTGGCTTGTGAAATTAAATTACCCTAGCTAAATTTCAAAATAGATGAGAGTGTCATGTGGTTGGGCTTCTATGTTGTTCTGTCAAAAAAAAATATTGTCCCTAACTGATAGTTTTGTGGATGTTTCCGTGCTTATCTTTTATGGCCATCCTTGTGGTCGAACAAGTTGTTCACAGAGTTAGTTGTATCCTTGGTGACGACATGTTACGCCATGTTATGTGTCAAGCAAGTAAAAAAAAAACATCCTGTCTTTTACTGTGTTGTTCGTGTTTGTGAATTTTTTTTGGGTTGTTACACTTGGTATCAGAGCATAGGTTCATGCTCTCGAACCTATGGGCCGGATTGGTGTTATATGATGATGTTACATGGTGGTGGTGGTGTTACATGATGATACTGCATGATGATGATGATGTTGCATGATGGTGGTAGATATTGGAAGAGTAATGTGCTTTAAACGTGATGTGATTATTGTCGTAATTGTGATATTGTGAACGCACGTGATGTGTATGTCACCTTGTGCGTGTTTGTGATCATGTTGATATGTTGGGGATGGGAGTATTCTCTCTCCTTCTTGTGGATTCTATGAAGAGTTCACGTGTGAATTGTTGTTTGTGATGTGTGAAAAGAATTAGAATGTGGATGACGTAGTGTTGGAGCATTGTGACATATTGTGATATGTAAGTGTATCAATGTGTTGTATGACTAGATTGATGTTAAAAGAAATGAGTTGTATCATGATGTTTTTTTTACCATGTTTTGAAGAAATGTGTGTACCACCTTGTTATGCAGCAATGGATGTTATGTTGAGATGTACTATGTTCATCGTATGTATGACTGTGCAAATATGTAATGCTTCATGTTGTGATTTTGGGTCATACGGTGAGTGTATGAACCCTATCGTATGGTGATTGCACTTTGGGTGCAGAAAGTGGTAAAGTGATGTGTTACACTCAGTGAATGTATGATTGTGATCTGCCTTGTATATGTACCACCGTTATGTTAGTGATGTTGTTGTATGTTATGTTGTGAACCTTACGCTAACCGACCCTGAGGGTAATCGGTAGAAGTGTATGTTGAGAGTGAGGAATGGTGTACCATGGGTCAATAACTCGAGTCAAAACTCGAGTTTAGTAGATAACATGTGATTCTTTCCTCTCTCCCTATGTGGTTGCATGTATGCAACCTAAGTGCAACTATGACTATGTTTAGCCTTGTCGAAGTGGTGGCGGGATGATTCAGATGGAGGTTATGACAGTTGTATTATTGATATGTATTTTACGAGCTGAGGCTCGATGTTCTGAGTGCTAGCAACTCGTTGAGTACCCCTTGGTGGCCAGATAAGGCCACACAATTATCGTAATGTGACATTATTATGAGTTGATTTTATTCATAATTGATCTTTTTTTACTTTATTTGTAAGGACCAGCAGCTTTTCTTGATTGCCATGCTTTACAATTTTGGGCATTTCCTTGGTTTGTGGCACTAACATGGGGATTTTGTTACTAAATATGGCTATTTGGCCATTTATTTTGCTTGAATTTGGGTTTTCTTTTAAATTTGGAATTTTTACCGCCTTGCCCAAGGCTTGTACTTTGCCACTTGGCACTTTGATTGGATTGTTGTGCTGGTTCTATTGTCGTGATGTGTGGAATAGGGTCATGGGATGCACCATGGAATGGTTGGACCTATGGACCCGCTTCGTTGTATAGGGGTACGCCCCAAGGAGTACAGATAACTAGCGGGTTGTTGAACCACGCGTTATTATGTCACTTGGGTTAGGAGTGTTCGAACTCTATGTGTCTTGGACCATAGGGTCAACCGGCCTCCTTGAGGGAGGCATAAGAGTTTGAGGGAGGCATAAGAGACTTGAGGGAGGCATAAGAGACTTGAGGGAGCATAAGAGTTTGAGAGGAGGCATAAGAGACTTGAGGGAGGCATAAGAGTTTGAGGGGGGCATAAGAGACTTGAGGGAGGCATAAGAGTTTGAGGGAGGCATAAGAGTTTGAGGGAGGCGTATGATATTTGTCTGTATGGTTGATGTTTCAGGATACATGTTGAGTTATTGTGATGTTTTGGAGTGGTATTTTGATGTATGTGTTACTCATGTCAGATGGATATGTGTTGTGATGTTGTGGATATGTCATTGATTCCCTTGTGGGCCCTATGTACATGTAGTTTTTATGAGTCATGGAAAATCCTCATATGTGGAATTGAGGAAATGTCTGGTGGATTGTAGTACTCTTTGTTTGAGTATTTTGTATGTCAGTCATTGATGTGTGACGATTACTATGTTATGTGGAGTGTGCCTATTCTATTCCGTATTTGAGTAACCTTTTGTGGTGTAATACAATCTTGAAGTATATACTTGTGTGCTTGTAAATCTGTAGTGTCTTTTGAACCTGAAAGGGTGTTGTGTTAGCAGTTCATGTTGGGCACCCACAATAAGGAATAAACCAAAACTCTTCAATGATGGAATTTTAAAAATAAATTAAACTAGGAATAATGCTAATGGAAAGGAACTAATGAAATAATAAACAAGAGGGAACTGCCAATCTTCACAGAACCTTGAAAGTTAAAATTTCTACCAAATGATCCTAAGGCTACCTTGTGACCCTGCTTTAATTAACTAAAATTTTAAACCATAAAGTGTACTTTCTCCTTTACACGTTGTTGGTTACGTGCCATTTTCTTTCCTCTGTGTTATGTCACATCGAGGACGATGCTTTCTTTAAGGGGAGGAGAGTGTAATGCCCCGTTTGGCGCGTTACCCAGTTTCTTGGCGTAGTGACCTTTCCCTTGTTGGGCGTCGAACAACTGTGCGTAATTCTGTTGTCTTAGACCCTATTTCAGCGATGTTTTAACACCTTCCCTCTCCTTCTGGCATCCTCGAGTCGTTATCGACACCTCCCTTTTTGTGGACTGTGTAATGTCCTGGGCGTTATCCTTTTTACAAGGGATCTTGTTGTCGCATTATTAAGCTCTGGGTTTTTTTTCATTTGGGCAGGAAAACAGAAGGATTTTTGTCACACAGCGCTAACATATTCCACAATCATTCATGTTCTTACCAGGGGTAAATTGATAAGTAAAGTTGAAGCCTTGATGATGGAGTTCATTGCAATGGCTGAAAAACATGAAACCAGTCCTCATGTCCAAGTGTTTAATGCCCTTAACGGCGCTATAAAGAGCCTTGGACATGAATCTGCTTGCCAAGTATTTGATGTATTGGTCACTGCGTATGCTCAAATGGGTAATGTACGGGAGGCCTTACACATAATCTATAGGATGCAGCAGAGCAAAAGATTCAGGCACATGTCCATGCCCATGGTTCGTGCCTGCAACATCCTTCTGAGCAAACTGGTGAAAATGGAGCGAATAGACACTGTGTGGATTGTGTATAATGAATTGACTTCTAGCGGTCTTCTTCGTCCCAATGTTTATATTTACAATACTCTTGTCAATGTCTACTGCAAGGAAGGTAAGCTGCAGAAAGCCTTTGAATTATTTGATGAAATGAAGAATAATAAAATTATTCCCACTGTTGTCACTTACACCATTCTTATATGTGTCTATGTAAGGGAGACAAGATGCAAGAAGCCAATGACTTGTTTAACACAATGCAGGACCTTGGGTTGGCTCCTAATCTTTATACATGTATAGCTATAAAATAAGATGAAATAAAACAAAATTCAAATAAAATAATAATAATAAACAACTAAGGGAATGGAGGGGGTTGCGTGGAAAGATGGGGGGGGGGGGTAGGTGTGTGGCGCAGGTTGGAGGGGACTGTTTTAAAATCAATTTTTATCTACTTGTACCTAGGCTCTACTATCCCTCACCCCCCCTTCCTGCCATCTAGACATGGTAGGTGGCCATCTTCCACTGGCCTTACCTCTGCCAGCCACCCCACTTCTCTTAATTCCTTTGATTTACAAATCTAACGCGTCTTCTTTTGCTACCCTGCTCTCTCTGACCTGTTCTGGCCGCGTGAGCAGAGAGGAGTGTCTTGTTGGGATTTGAGATGAATGGCTACAGCATGTTCTGGACAGTGGATTCATTAATGCTGAAATGAAGGTCTGTCGCCCTGATGTTGCGTGGGTGGGTGTGGGTCTCAAAATCAGAGACCTGTACAAGCAGTTTCAGTGGAGCGTAGAACCAAAATTCTCCTAGGAGAGTGCCGTGAGGAAGTATTTGAGCTGTATGTTGCAGCTACAGGATGCAGAGAGGTAAACGTATCTCAGAAAATCAGTGGCCTCCAGAAGAGAGAGATAAGTGTGACAGCTACTGTAGGGCGATCCCAAGGAACCATTGGTGTTGATCCTGATGTTCTGGTTGCACGCGACCATAGTCGTGAGTTGAGCTTGTCTTGCCTTTAAATTTTGAGAAAGTCGCTTGGAGGCGTAGGTGATGTATAAAGTGGAGGTTATATCTTGGAGAGAGAGGCGATCTGAGCTTACAAAGGTGGTGATAGAGGCAGATGAAACAGAGGTCTGTATCAGTTATTCAAGAAACTAGGTAAAAGTTGAGTCTATAACAGCTTAAAGAAGATGCTAAAGCTCTGGAATCTTGCATAATGGCAACATTATCTTCATGAAGTTCGAATCACAGTCGGGTAGACACTAAAGACAGGTATATCTCAATAATGGGTAGTAAATGTTGTTCACGCTTCTAAATTCAAACTTGGGTCAGATGTTAGAGAAGCTAATGAGTCTCTATTGAGCTCAAATTCCTCAAACATGCTCCTAGCTCGATGAAGAAGTGTAAAAGATAGTTCTTGTCTTTGGATATTCCTGTCTCTTGAACTTGCTAGGAAAGGTGAACTGATACAATGTTGCTTGTCGGGGCTTTGGGCCAGGCTTTATAGTATAGTAGAAGCTTTCGCTTGGCGCCTCCAACAAGCAGGTCGCCCAACTATGATGTTATCTTTCTGTATCTGCATCCTCAATTCGGATTCTCCTTCAAGGTGAAGATCACACCCACGGGCACAAGATATCTTTGACCTAGAAAATGTCTTGGAGATGAAGGTAGCAGGATATTTTTCAGTCCAGAACACGTACAGAGTTTGTTTCTATGAAAATCGGTTGTGTGACAGTGAGGGTGTTACCGGTAGACCCTGATGAAATTTATTTACAAAGATCCTACTTGTTTTTTGATGTAACCCATGGAAGAGAACCTCATAAAGGCCAATCTGTTTCATATCAGAATATTCATAAAGCACGTTTTGCTTTGCAATTTTATGAGCTGCTTCAACGAGTCACGAAGGCTGGCAGGCATAAAGTTTTCTGTTGGAATTACACCTTACAAGCTACAGCTGAAATGTTTACACCGAGATGTTGATGTGTTTCCTCAAACCTGATGGAGGAAAAGGTTATTTATTATTACGGTAGATGCCTTCCGAGAGCTCAGGAGCGTGATGTAAACATTATGTCTTGTGTCTGAGCATTCAAATCATGGGGTTGGATTGCAGCTATTTTTCACCTTCGTGAATGTGGCGCTAGCACGAGCTCGCATAGCACTTTGGGTTAAGGGAAACTGCAGCGGCATTGAAACAATCATATGCATATGGAGATGGCATTTTAAACTAGGCATGTTAAACCTTCCCTTGCAATCTTCTGTTACCCTTTTATTATGTCATGAATTGAATATCCTTCTTTTTGTTTTGTTTTTTTTATCTGTTATGGCATTTAGAATGGGCTCTTGCTTTTTCCTTGTGAATCAACCCAGATTGAAGGAAAGGAAGGACTGTTGGGAGGTGTTTGTTTTTCTTACCCCTGCGTAGCAACTGTGATAGCATGTATACACTCCTTTCTACCTCGTTTTTTTCTTTTCGAAATAAAAGAGTAAATGCAATCTGATAGGAAAAATAATGGTTGAATGCTGTAGACTGTGGGTGTTAGATCTTTGGAACCTGTTGATGTGTTTCTCTGCTACTAAGTAAACAGTGTCGGGACTCCGGATATTTTCAGAGACAATAGCTTTTACATATGGCCGTTGACTTTGTCTTCCTGAACCAGCAGGTAGCCCAAATTTAAATGGGTTGAGCCAATGACTAACATTAGTGGATAATTGCATGAACTGATCAACTCATGGCCACTTTTACTGTTTAGTCTTATTTATTATCTCGAGTAGAAGAAATTCTTGGGCTGACATCGATGTCTGTAGACCTACTGATCTTAGTGAGCATGTTGGTTTATCTTTTTGGCCTACGCGAGTGAAATATTGACTACTCAATACATGATCCTATGACGTGAGTTTCTGTAGAAAATAGTATAAAAGCGTTCAATCAAACTCAGTAGTAGCAGATGTTTTCCTTCGATTGATTATGAGGATTATGTCGAGTAGACATGGCTTGAAATAGATGGGTATTTCTGATATGTCTGTATTTGGATTTTATTGTGGATTTATAATAATTTAAACTCCCATTAGGATTGGGGGCTTCTATTTGTAGGAAGAGTCATACTAGCTTTGTGTTTGTCTTCGCTAGACTAGCTAACCATCTGATTAGTCATTCGATTTTCATTTACCTTGGAGGATCTATGGGAAGACCCCTCACCAGGCCCTCTGCTATTAGTGTTAACTATGAGCTTATCCCTTAGATTGTTTAACCCTCCAGAAGTATGCGAATTAAATGGGTTTTCTATTGAATCCATTTGCGAATATGCTTAAGCAAAACGCAAGTCATTAATCCTGTGTGAAGGACTTCTATGAGCTTAAGTGTTGACTGAGGCATGTATGAAAATAGAATGCTTACCTTTCTTTGAATCGGGTTAAACTTGTATGCAAAATGGATAAGATCGGAATCGGCTTCAAGATTACATATTTTATGTGAGCTAAGTCCTCAACTGCTTATGAATTCGAGGCATACGAGTGGTGAAATATGAAATTATAAATATACCATTATACTTTGACCTGTGAAGCTTTTCGAACAGACTTTTGGTAGGAAAACAGACTGAATAGGGATCCTTGCTTAAGATAACTACCAACTATAGTTGAATGGAGTTTAGTTGCATAGCCTCTCAGTATATTCTTAAAATCTGTGAAGATAAATATCCAAATTAGGTACGTTGACAATTATCCTGATTATCTATGAAGGTCTTCAGATACAGTGTTTGTGTAACATGTGAGGAATATATATAAGGTTGATACTTGTATTCATTCGAGTGAAGTAAACCTTAATGTCATTGACTGCTTTGTATTCATATATGGTTGAAAGACCTAATATTCTTCCTAAAACAATGGATGTGCGTTAATGTAGTCTTGTTAACAAGCAATTTTGAATATGTTAAGTCATTTGACTGATCTTTATTTTTTGGTTAATAATATTAGAATGATGTTTGGGTGTTATATTTCAATCACATAATCCATAGGATTACATGACTGAAATCTCAATACTCTCAGCCTGGTTGTCTTCACCAATAAGGTCTCACCTTGTTTGTCTTTGGAATATCTCTCTCACTTGAATATTGGGATTCCTCCTTGTTGGCTGGTATAAATCTCGTCATCTTGTGAAACATATTGATTAGTGGTTTGTGATTTGATCCATTCTTGAGTTTAGAATTTTACTTTAATGATATTATAAAATTATTAGCTTACTGTTGCTATGGGTAGTCTTAACATGCTCAGTTCTCGCGAACTGATCCTAGCTAGTATTTGTGCAGATGGATTGTGCGAGTAGATTAAAGGAAAGATTTGTAAAGGTTTCATCAGTGCAATTTATGAAATTCCTTGTAAAAATGTCCAATGTGAGGTAAAATTTTGTAATAGTGATTACAAAGGAATTTAGAAGACCTCTTGCCTTGGGTTGTTCAAAAATTGTGTGAAGATGTTATCTTGTCCTTCCGTAGGTAAACTGGTAACTTATCTTTGTGGGAAATGTTATTCAAAATTTTCACTGGCATAAGCATTGTAAAACTTGGATCTTGAGAATTAAGTGTTAATTTAAATCTTTCTGAGACTCTAGTATTGATGTGTTATATGTAAGTTTTAATGGGGTGGTTTTTCTTTACAGAAGTTACCTAAAAGTTTTATTCAAAGAAATATGTTGTGGTTTAGATCCCCTTGAAAACAACAATGCCTTAAGTAATCAAGAGTGAGACTATCCTTGCAAAGTGATTTTATATAACGTGTTATCCCTCACTGAACTAGTAAACACTACTCTTTTGGTGAACGCTTAAAACAAGCTTAAAGGAAAACAATGGTTAGTTTTCTAATAAGATTTAACAAGTAAGAGAAGATAATTTTGAAACCACTCAATTTATCTCTAAGACTATTTAAAAGTAAGTGGCTTCCTCTTGATAAGCTCTTTCGGTGAAGCCTAAGTAAGAGCGCTAATAATTACAACATAAAACCTCAAGCTTCAATTAAACCTCAGTAAGAACTAATGACGTCTTAAGGGTGAATTCATTTGACCTTCTTCCTTTAAATTTATCTAGGGTGTCGTATCAAAATAAATAACCTCCAATCATTTCTTACTGCTGGCTTGCCCTAGCTGTGAGAGTGTCATGTGATTGGGCTTTTATGTTGTTCTGTCAAAAACAAATATTGTCCTTGATAGGTGTGGACGTTTCCGTGCTGCTTTTATGGCCATCCTTGTATCGAGTTGTTCACAGAGTTAGTTGTATCCTTGGTGACGACATGTTGCACCATGTTATGTGTCAAGCAAGTAAAAAAAAAACATCCATGTCTTTTAATGTGTTGTTGGTATTTGTGAATTTTTGGGTCGTTACACTTGGTATCAGAGCATAGGTTCATGCTCTCGAACCTATGGACCAGATTGGTGTTATATGATGATGTTACATGGTGGTGGTGGTGTTACATGATGATACTGCATGATGATGATGATGTTGCATGATGGTGGTAGATATTGGAAGAGTAATGTGCTTTAAACGTGATGTGATTATTGTCGTAATTGTGATATTGTGAACACACGTGATGTGTATGTCACCTTGTGCGTGTTTGTGATCATGTTGATATGTTGGGGATGCGAGTGTTCTCTCTCCTTCTTGTGGATTCTACGAAGAGTTCACGTGTGAATTGTTATTTGTGATATGTGAAAAGAACTATAATGTGGATGACGTAGTGTTGGAGCATTGTGACATATTGTGATATGTAAGTGTATCAATGTGTTGTACGACTAGATTGACGTTAAAAGAAATGAGTTGTATCATGATTTTTTTACCATGTTTTGAAGAAATGTGTGTACCACCTTGTTATGCAGCAATGGATGTTATGTTGAGATGTACTATGTTCATCGTATGTATGACTGTGTAAATATGTAATGCTTCATGTTGTGATTTTGGCTCATGCGGTGAGTGTATGAACCCTATCGTATGGTGATTGCACTTTGGGTGCAGAAAGTGGTAAAGTGATGTGTTACACTCAGTGAATGTATGATTGTGATCTGCCTTGTACATGTACCACTGTTAGGATGACGGATCATGACTACCATGGCTTGCATCATCTCCCTTCAACTGATCTTTGTTTTCCTTGAACATCAGATCCTCCTTGTGTAAACATCCATCGCCAGTAGGAACATGACCTCCTATATGGAAAAGTCCATCCTTATCGCCATCAACCATAAGTGCACCAGACCTCAAATATTTTTGTTTTTACTTTGTATAATATTAAATTATAATAAAATTTATAAATAAATATATATATTTGTAAATTTACTGGTGAAAGGTTTTGATGGGGACCACACCCTAGGGATAAAAAAGGGTCAAAACCTAGATATTACAAAGGAGAGTAGAAAAAGAGGGTCAAAAAACCCAAATAGATCATGAAGGTAGAAGAAAAAGGCAGCTAAACTACCAGACAAATATAAAACAAGATAGAGCATGCACACAACCAACCCACAACTAGAAAATGGCCTGGTTTCAGCATAAAACTAGTATGCCTTCAGCCTAGATATAAAGTTACAAACAAATAACTAGACAAGACTCAAACCTTATCTCCGGTGATGGCAGTTTTTGGTTTGGTGTGTCCTTTCTTGTGCCTGTCCACCACCGTCCATTTTTCATTACCATCTTCCATGTGGAGTGGAAGAATGACTTAAAATTTCTTGATATCAATGTATCCTTCAAACATGGTTTCATAAAATCCCAGTTGTGGTGGAGAACCCGCACAATCCTAGCAGAGGTGAGAGCATTAGAGTTCTGTGGCTCCTTCTCATGAGGGGTCAGAATTCCAACCTTGTGATCTTTCTTTGAGGTGCTGAGTGATTCCATGGCCATGTCAGTTTGGGGCTTGATTGTGAAATTTTCTCTAAGTGAATCCCTTCACCATGTCGGGCTTCCCTTACATCTAGAAAATTCACACTCATCTGAAAGATGACCTATTTGAAAGCACATGCGACATCTTAAGGCTCGAACTTCATAGTCTACGCTATGCACCTGATGTCTCTCTCTGATTTGCAGATTAATTTCAGCTAGAAGAGCTTTGAAGGTGTCAAGATTTACCAGGATGCTAGGAAAAGTAGTGCGGGTCTTGCCAAAAAAAAATTGTCGACCTTCATAGTGGACCCAAGGGTATCTCCAATAGAAAAAGGGCAAGTTCTTCTCCAGAGCTGTAATGGAAGACTTGAAAGATGCAAACACACAAGGTAGGTTTCAAATTAGTCTTTTGAGGGATTAAAAGATGGATAGTAGGGTTTGAACATGACACCATGTTCATCCCAAATCCAATAATGATAAAAAATTAGATCTCTATCTTCTCGGGTTTGAAAAACAATGATAAAATAAGCTTTAACACATGGGTAGAGATCAATATTACCCTTTATATTTTCTCCCAAACTTGAGGCTATCTATTCATGGATTTCAGCTAGCTTCGGCTAAAGCTTTTGGAATCTGCAGATGAGGCCAAGCAGAGAAAGACTCTCTTAGACCTTGTGAACCTTCTGCAACAGATCCTCTCAATACTCTAGTATTGGAGTCATCTGTGATGGATTGAGGGGTTTGTCGACCGTGTTGGTGCATCCCTTCCCATGTTTGGAGACAACAATAGCAAAGGATTTGTACCATCCACCAAACCCCTGTCCAAATGTTCCCTGCTTGGAGCTGGTCGCACCCAGGGCATCACCATTTTGAACTCCATTCATAATCTGACATTTGTGATCTTCGCAGGTATGGTCAGAGATAGGGTTGCATGGGGGGTTGCATCCTTTTTTAGTGTATTTGTTACCTTATTTCTTGGCAAAGGCCATATCAATCCACGAACTGGGAGTCTCCTGCAAGCCACCACCGCCTGTGACTCCTCCATAAACGTGAAGGGGTAAGGAACCACCGCTTCCTCCCTGCACCTACTCATCCTTTGATCCATTTCCATTATTTTGTGCATCCTGAGGGTTTCCATCTCCATTACGAGTAGCCAAGAGATTGCCACCGCCGCCTCCCTTAGAGAAGATTCCCTGACCCCCACCAGGAATCGTTTCGTTTAGGGTTTTCGAACCGGAGACAGGAGTCGACATTCCTGAATATTTTTACTTAGATATAGAGAAGTTCCAAATATTGATTGTTCTGTAAAATTGACATCAAAGCTAAAAATATATATTTATTTTATTATATTTATCCCAAAACATATATATGAATGAGATCTATAAAAGTATTATAAACATAATGTGTAATCTTATTTCCCATAGAACTAAATATTAGTAGTCATATGGGTAACAATTTCACGTTCTATAATTTTTTATAACTTTGTAATTGTTTATATATCAATAAAAATAAATATTTATGTATTAAGATTTTATTATATAGATTATGTAATTATGTAAATAAAAATAATTGACGTTAATTTAGTGGCTAATTATCATATAGATGTTGTAATTTTTAATACGAGAATTAAAATGAATCCAATTTTTTGAAAGAAAATTATCTGAAATTTTATACACTATTGTAAGTTGCACTGGCAGCTTACGGTTGGTCTTGACATTCTTCAGTGGACAAAATCATCTAGATAGGGCCCAAGAATTAGGTTCAGAGTTCTTTTCAATATTGTATCTTTGTAACCATGAGTTGACTTAAGTTGCAACCCAATAAATAATTTATTTTAGGCACATGGTCAATTTACGCAGATTTATACGATATATAAAGTTAACTTAGTAAATATTTAGTTCTTTCGAAAAGTAATAAGTCTTACTAAATATAACAATTAAAGTAAAGCTTTGTTTACAACTAAATTTTAACTATGTTTGTTTTGAAATTCAAATACGAGGGCATCTATTGTAGTGTAAAGTTCAGAGAATAAGGAAGATTGAATAGGTTTTAGATGATGATTTCAGTTTTTTTTTTCATATTTTACTATTGTTGATTTGGTTCAGCCCATTATTCTTGAAATGATGGAAAAGGGATGATGAGGTTATGCATAGATGAATAGAACCCTACAAAAATTGTGGAGGAATGTAGAGGAGGTGTTCGATCTTATTATACATCCAACAAGAAGATGTAGTGAAGATGATCAAGAAGAAGATTCAAATGAAAAAGAAGAAACACTTAGTCATGTGGATCCATCTCTAAGAGGTTGAATTGTGTCCAAAACACACACAGGATTCTATAAAACACCACAAGCTTCAAAATATATTTCTTTTGATTCTTGAATCCACACTAATTATTTAATACATTATAATCTTCCTTTTATTTCACACTATCTCTAAGAAAATCCTAAAATGTGAAAAAACTCCAAACGACAAAAAATCCTTAAACTAAAGCACCTCAGATGGACCACAATTTTTGTGTACAAATTATGCCTTTGTAAATTAAGGTTTACTCCAAATCTTAGCTTATTACATAACACAAAGGATAAGATAGTAAAATTATAATTCCTAGACAAAACAAAAAAATACAAAGGCAATTTTAGACAATATTTATTAAAAATTTATTTATGACATATTAATATAAAAGCTATACCACCTTGGAAAATTTGAAGTCAATTGAATAGTCAAATCAAAAGTTATGGTTTCTGGAAGTTATGATCCCATATCATTCTCCGTTTGTTGCAAATAATTCTTCTCTTACGAATTCAGTTGATGGAATTAATCTGATTTTGTACTGTCAAAATTCTTCAAGTCTCACTCTAGGATCCAAGTATTTTCTTCATGCTCCAAACCTTCCCATTATACCAAATATATTTTAAGCTTGGAAAATACAAATACCTCATTCCGCCTCATGGCCATATCAAAACATCCAAAATAATATAAATATAATTCCCAAAATTATCCAAATATATGAATCACAACAACATCAAAGCAATCTAACCATATTATTTAGAATTTTATCAACAATTATATCATCATCCAATAATTTCCATTTCTACGTCTACTCACAATATTCAAATATCACATGTCTGAACAACATCCATAATATAACCATGTTAAACAGTAAATCAACATCAATATCCAAAATGTCTCTAATAATCATCATGCACCATAACTGAATCAAGTCAACAATAATCCATGATCTAACGTCATCTAACATCATAATATAATAAATTCCATAGTATAATCAGTAGTATCATGATCAGTATCAAAAGGTGTCAAAGGGAAGTGGGCACTACACTTTTCCCTCCCCAATAGTCCCATAAATCAATCTCCCACATCCAAATTAAGCAAAACTACACAACCACAATCAAACATATCCACAACACTCATACAATATTCAAACAAGTAGATTTCTATATCAAAATAAATTAATACAAATATGACAATAAGAGGAGAGCTTACCTCCCCATTAAGCTTCAAATTTCTTTAGTCTACAATATTTAAATCCTTCACACCAAGGTCAATCCAAGATGCAACTCCAAAAATGACTCCAAGTATAAAATTCATCCAATAAATAAAAAAGGGATGTGAGGATCATGAAATAGCTCCATTTATTATTCCACTTCATCATCCCTCCATTCTAACACACAAATAAAACACCAAACCCAAAGTAATTAAATGCATATGTAAGACTTATGACATACTTCCGCTACACTCAAACAAGAAATCCATGCTTATCAAGGACAAAATAAAATTTGGTAAGTAAACAAGTGCAATTTTTTTTATCCTTTTACACTTAATATTGAATTAAAATGGTTTAAAAAATCTCCATACCTCATAAGTAGGGTTGGTAGAAGAGTTTGAGATGTGAGGGACAAGGTTAATTTGTCCCTCAAGTTTCTAAAAGTGGCCAACAATGCCAAATCCAAATTTGGGAAGGATAGTGAAGTACACACCACCTAAATGCATTTAATTCAATTTACATAATGCACCAAAACAAGGACTATCTACCCAATTTATTGCCCGCATGTCATATTTTCCCTTTTAGTTTAAATTTAAACTAAATTAGTTAATTAAGATACATTAGCAAGTGTTAATAAAGTAGCAATATTTCCCAATAATTAAACACATGCACACCAAATTAAAACAAACAAAATTAAAAGAGAGGAATCACATTACACCCATGGCCACATGAATGAGGTAACCCCCCTATAGTCACCTCATAACAAAGCATGCAACAACAAAACATAACATTATACACAAGTTGTCAATTTTGGCCATGTTGCACACCACCCGACATCCTTCCGTGGTTGGTCCCTTTCCCCTTTCAGTGTATAATGATGTAATTTTTTTCTTACAACCACAACAATAATAGTTTTTTGGCCTGAATGTCGTATCAATATGTCATCGAAATCAATGCATATAAAATATACATCATACAATCCTCAACATACATCACACACACACACACACACACACACACATCAATTAACGTCATTGTATAACATATCTAAATCATTATCATCAAATTTACGAATTTCTATCGATTATTTGAAATCACTTAAAACAGTTTAATTATCCTCTAGTAAATAATTTACAATCATAGATAACTTCATGGGCTGCTTAAGAGCAATTTCCCTTCCATGAGGAAAAACCAATTTTGCATAAGATTGGTTAATAGATGAAAGATCCCGAGAAACAATGGAAAAAAACACTACATTCCCAGCCTCTGCATCTTTGAGAAGAGTGTAGATTCTTGAAGAAAGAAAATAATTTAAATACCGAGAGACACCTTTTTTTATGATATTGAATTTAATTATTAAATTTTATAGTTACTTATTTTAAATCGTAGGAAAAACAATCTTATTATTTGAAACAATTAAATATGCAATATAAAGTAGTGAGGAGATTACAAGACTCACTTTGCATCCTATTTATTTAAATCCATATTTTGATTTTGATCTAAACCTCTCAGCGTATTAGGCGTGACTCTTGCGTATTGGTTTTATTTGACACGTAATTTTTTTTTATTTCATTGACATGACATCAAACATTTTCACTCCATATACAAATGTATACCTCTCGACATAATATTAATTTTAGAAAGTATAAATTTGACATTTCACATTTATATTAAAATGTGATTTAATTCAACTAAATTTAAAATTTTCAATAACTACAACACCTAGACCCTTTTGACTATTTCTAAATTTATTAACACTTGATTTAATGTGAAAACATGATATTAATTCATCTACGTTGTATTTATTGAGTTGTATTACGAATGAATAATATGGATATGGATGTTTATTTTGACATTTATTTACCCTAGAAACCATCACCACTACCAACCATTAAGGAGTGATTTATTCCCATTCTAAATTTAGATTAAGATATAATTACTTGATCTACATTGATCGTTATTGTATTTATCTACATTTACATAATATATATGTGCATGTTGATATGTTTTGCAAAATCTAACCTTCATTTAGTTTTTAAAACAACTCAATAATCATTTGAAGCATAATAATACTTTTTTCAGAGTGATAACAGAAAGGAACAAAAATTTAATAAATTCAATACCGCGAGTTAGTACATCATACAACATAATGCAATCCACATCATCTAGAAATACGAATTCATGAGAAATGAATTCTACAATCAATATTTAAGACATTATGATCTTAAAAAATGCATACAAATAAATTTAGCTTGTAATCGTTTTGTTTGTTTTTAAAAATGGATTTACAAGATAGTATATATAAAGGGCAAAACAAAGACCGCTTCCACCATGGTCAGGTCTCTCATGACCACCACTGCGGCCAGTCTCGATTGAGCTTGATTCAGAGTAATATTCTTCCTTTCCAACTCTTTTCCGTTCATGGATTCAATGGCATCCATCATCGACTGCTCATAACTAAAGTTTACGAAGCCTAATCAACGGGATCTCCTTGTTTCCCGATCACTCACTATCTACAAAAAGCCAAAACCCTGCTGTAAGAACTCAAAAAAAATTCTATGACCCTCACCGAATTGGGTGAAAGCGTCATTTACTCATCAAGACTGCAGTTCTCAATTTCAGCACAACTCATCGCATATAGAAACCCAAAAAAGGAAGGAAAAAAAATTTACAAAACAAAAATGAAACTACCTGAAAGCTGACGGGGATTTATGGGAGCGGGTCTTGGCAGTTCAATGACAGTGATGTTGTTCAGCCACCTGCTGTAGAGTTTCAACTGCTTGGCAGTTCAATGACAGTGATGTTGTTCCGCTCATCTGTTCATGCAAGTGCCACCCCCTCGCCTTCCACGTATAAGCATCTTCTCCATAAGCATTACAACCTTCAAGTATAGTTCTTAGATATTATTATAAAAACACGTATAAGCACAATAAATTACTCTACAGATATGGTTTGCTGAGTATAAAAATTCTGTACTAATTTGCGATGTTTTTGAGTTTTATTGTAAACACACGTTTATTGTGATCAAACAGACTCCGTTGAATGGTAACGTCCACCCAAATGAACCCTTGACAATTGCGCCGATATTAGAGTTTAATATGCATGCAAATACAAATTGTGTGAATGTTATAAAACAGGCACAAGATAAAGGGGAAAATACACCAAAAATATAAAGTGGGAGTAGAAATATGGATAAAATTGAAAAACAAAAACAGTATTTTAAAGAGACGTTAGAAGAAATGCATTCTTCACATTCAAGACCGTTATAATAAAAGTTTGGTATGTCTTCATTTCAATTTTTTTGTATTCCTTATGTGTTGGTACTGAAATTACATTTCTGGAATACCAAGGTCACGTTGTCGAAGATGAAGTCGACAGTTTTGTAGATGTTGCATTGTCTATAAAATTGGCAAAGGGCAAATGGAGTGGGCATATAAGCTTCGTTCGAGAAGATTTTTCAATATCACCAATACCTACAGTTTTAGCCACAATTCCTTTACCTCGTTATTCTCCTTATTAACTCTAGATAACATTGTGTTTATTAAATTTTGGGTTGTCTGCAACCGTTTCTTAACTCTCCTTTGCATTATGGTTATTAAATTTTTTGTTTTTTACTATCTCTTCGTTAACATTGTGTTTAAAAGATGATCCTGCCTAATTTCATACAAATTAATGTTTTTTTTATTGCTTTAATGATATTTTTTTATTCAATGTGTAGAATTTTATAATTTGTAAACCATGAAATTTTGATCACATTCTATTGTAACATTTTTATATATTATCGAAGTTAATGTTAATATTGTAATTAATATTTAATATATTAAAGAGTTTCAAACGACCTATGTTTTTATATAATATGCATATGATACTAATTTATATTATAACTTAAAGATAAATCTCTTATGAGTAATTGTGGAACATTGAGTTTTCATTAAAAAAAAGCTATTTATTCTTTTATATGTTATGAATAATTTCTAACTAATAAAGCTATCTAGATAATATTTTGTAATTGAAGTCTAAAGATATCATTTCGGAAGCACTGTATTTTATTTGTGACATTAATGAAATATTGTTTCAATTATATTTTAGAGTAAATAGTTAAATATTTTGTATCAATAATAAAAGAATTGATTATTCATAATGTCAATCTAAAAATATTATTTAAATATTCATTTTCTAAAAAACAAATTTGTTATGCAAAAGTTGATGATATACATTATATTTTATTTATAGTTATCTAAAATTTTGGGACACTGGAGGCTATTCTCCACTACTTCTATACTATGGGACGAGGGAATGATAGGTCGGGATTTTAGAAAGAGAAAAAAAAATTGAACTTGTGAAGGACCACCAGAGGATGGCTAGTAAATAATATGTAACATAATAAATATAAAAATATATTATTAAATTTTAATTGCTTTTATAAATAGTAATTATAGTGTTGGCAAGAAAATTTGTTGGGTGGACAAACTTGTGGATTTCTTGCCAATGCTCTAGGAATCTAAGTCCCTCTACTTAACTGGTGCAACTGCCGTATGTGCATGTGCAGGAAAAGGTGGATTTCTTTGGTGGCCTTTCGATTGGGGATCCAACAGGGGCACTCCATTGACCCTGCGGTAAAGCTAGCAATCTCTTCTAGGGAAGTATTCGTCTATAGAGCGGGAAAGGGGAGTGAGAAAAGAGGTAAGAGAACTAATGTTGTAGGTAGAAAATCAGATTCCTTCATGCACTAGTTAGAAACTTCAACACATGCATACATGAGAAGAAACAACCCTACAAATAGCAACAAGACCAAATAGAATTTGTTGAACACAAAGTATCATGAAACCCCTTAGTCAAAGAAAGATAGAAACTCCTTCTTCTTGTATTGATTGCTTAGACAAAAGTTGAACATAGTTAAGAAATCGAAGAAATTGAGAAGGGGGGGAATAGAAGAAAATGACTATCTCCTTTGTTCTCTCAAGGTGCAATATACTCTTGAGTTTACAAGATCAATCACCAACCCTTTAAAATGGGAATGGATTTACAATTTATAGAATAGAATATGACTCTTCATCTACCTCACGACCTTTTGAATACCTTATAATATGACTTAAGACTGTTCATATTCCACTTTAAATATTTAAGTCCCTTTTATAATAGCAAGGTGACTTAATTTAAATTATGTTTCTAAAGTCACTTTTAAGTGACTTAAAGGTATATCAAAATGTACAAACCCCAACGAAGAATTAGAATATTTGAAAGTGAGAGAAAGTTTGGGGAAAGAGGATATGTCTCTCGATGAAGTCTGTCAATCCTCGTTGATAGAAATCTCCAAATGCAATGAAGTTTTGAATGTCCCATTGTGCCAAAACTGCCCTTTGAGTGTGACTTACTATTTTTAGTAAATGGTCATTTCCAATATTTTTTACTCTGGATAATCATTCTAGCCTTTTTGAGATCTTCAGTGCACACTGCTCTTTCCATAGCCACTTTTGATGAAGACTTGCTAAAAATAGCCATGTATAGGAAAACTTACTATTTTTAGAAAGTGTGTTTCCAGTGCTCGATTTACGATGGAACATACTTTTTTGGACTCTTCTTTTCGTTACAATCACACCTTCTAAATTTCACATAGTTTTGCACACTAGAATGCCTAGAAATAAATTTTGAAATTTTGACCTGGCAATGGCTCTGGGCACAAAGCTGTCATGGCGGCCATTAATGGAGCTCAAAATTTGTAGGTTTGGTTTTTCTCTCCGTTTGGAATGAAAACAACTCCATTGCGATAGGTTTTTCATTTAGAACTCATGTGCAAGTTTTTAGCTCGTTTCCATTGCTAGAATGATGGGAAATTCGACGAATGTGAGCTAGTGCATGAAGTGAAGTTTTTTTGGAGAAAATGATTCTAGAAACTATTTGACCTCTTGTTTGTTGGATCTTGATCACCTTGAAAAATGAGGAATTTTTCAAAATACGGCATCTTGATCTGACTTGTATCTTGCAAGATATGAGGATTTTTCGATCGGGTGACTTCACGGTTATCTGGTAAAAAATCTCCATTTTTCTCTTCATTCTTCGTCATTTCACTCCATTTTTCTAGAAGGCCTGAATATTACTATGCATTCCTGGTTTGAAGAGTTTATGTGGCCATGATGGAGTTGGTTTGGAGCAACAATGGTGGATCGGGTGTCTAGAAAATCACGCACGGAGCCATGGCAAGGTGAGGAGTTCTGAAGGAGAAATGAGAGGAAGAAAATGGCTAAGTGCTGGATTTAAACTATCAAAACATGCACATAGATGGGATGGGTGCACTTTTATATCCCTGATGTCCCTGACCTCAAGGACGTGAGGGACATAAATTTCCATGGTGGTCAAGGTGATGCCATGTGTCCTTGATCTGACGTTAGAGGATTTGTTTGAAAAATGCACATGGGGGCTGAAATGCAGTCACGTTGGTGTCTAAAAGACTCCCCATAGGGGCTGGGTGCATTTTTCCATGTCTGATGTCCCCCACCTTAGGTGCATAAGGGACAATAGTTTCAATGGTGGTCCTAGAGGTGACACGTGGTGCCCAATCCAATGGCAGGGAATAGATGCTCCAAAAATGCACATGGGGGATGAAAGTCAGTCATGTGGCTGTCAAAATGACTCCTCATAGGGGGGATGGGAACATTTTTCCAAGTATAATGTCCCCCACCTCAGGTGCATAAGGGACATCAGTTTCCATGGTGGTCCTGGAGCTGACACGTGGCACGCGATCTGACAGCAGGGAATGCATTCTCCAAATAAGCACCCAGGGGTTGAACTGTCAAGTCTGGAGGTCATATGAGGGTCCCAGAAGTCACATGAGGGCTAAGATCATTTTTTAAGGGCTGATGCACCTGACGTCAGGGAGGTCGGGGGCATGAAATCCCACCAGGCTCCTGGTGTTGACATGTGTCCTCTCGAAAAAATGACCAAGTCCTGAACTGCCTTTGAGAGGGTAACTTGGAATGAAGATAACTTGAGCTCCCGGTGGAATTTATTGGTCAAACTATATATGATCCTGACTGGAAATAGAATTTTGAATCCAATTATTTGGGTCTCATGTCTTAATTCAATCATATGATCCCAAAAAAATCAAATTTTTGATCTGGGACTCTAGTTGTGCCTGAGAAAAACGGCCTTCTTATCATATGCACAAAGGTGTTGTGAAAAATATTATTTCACCATAATGTAGGTCTTGGAATTATATTTCCAAATATGTTTTGTATTACTTCCAACTCCATCAAGAGCTCCCATAATCTTCTTCTGAATCCCAATAGTTGTTTTAGGCCTATGTACCGTCGAGGCTTGAGAACCTTGTTTTTCTCTCAAACTGCTCCAAGTATTTCAAAACTTCCCAAATCCTTCCAAAATAATTTCCATGATTTTCTAATGTATTCAATTCATCTCCATGTTTAATTTTTCCCTTATATTCCGCTCTAGGGGGTTGAATCCAGTCCTGGGAAGGCCAGCGATAGCCCTTCCCAATACTGTCAGAAGATAACGTCTTTTCAAAACTCCCTAAAATCACCTAGGGGGGATGAATAGAATTTCCTAAATCACCTAGGGACCAATTTTAAATCAAATAGAGGGTGAACAGACTAATGGATTTGGCTTGGGGTTCCTGGGAATGAAAAAATATGAAAATTTTGACATCTGTGTATAGTTGTCGTGCTCAGAAATTGTCAATTTCCATGTTACACATTTTCATGACAACATCTGGCTCTAGCTTGGGGACATGACATGGACTGAGCACAGAAAATACATTACATGGGAATCCAGAATCTCAATTTTAGACCATATAATTCGTTGACCAGTGCCTTATCCATTGGGCCCTGCGGAGTCATGCACATCTTCTAGAGAAGGAAACACACACACACAAAATGACATAAAGGAAACACACAACACACAACAAGAATGGAAACACACACAACGGAAAGGGAAAAACACCTATGAATCACCTATGGTACAAAGTGAGGGACAACCCACTTTCACTGAAGTACATTTTATTTCTCAAAAGTTACCCCTGAAGAGGCAACACCGAATCATGATGTTCTGCGAAGCCGTTGATAGGTTCCAGAAAGTATCCTCCCCTCCTCAGTTGCTTATGAAAGTGAGGTGCTTTCACAATTATCTGTGTACTTAGTAGGAGTGAGTCCATGTGATCTTCTTGATGCTTAGGTCCTTGATTGGAAATTCCACTACCTTCATGCTCTTTGAAATCGGTTTCATTGTGCTAGTTGCCTTCCATTTTTATCCATATAGCTGATTCTCCATCGAGCATCTCATCGCTGCCCCAATGCTTATTTTTGTTCCAATTCCTTGAAGCTTCTGATTTACTTTCTTTCCCACGTCTATGCTCACTGACATCTCTTCCATGAGAAACTTCAGACTTATCTATTTCCTTTACTCCACTGCGAGGTGCTTGAGTACTGACGGAGGGATTGGGCGAGGCCACATACTTCTATTGTATGCCCATGGCACAAGTGAAGAGATCAAGAATCATCTCAAGGTCTTCCGCAACTTCTATTGTGTCTAATAGTTCTTGCACAGAGATCTCATTATCTTGGGAATCACTGAACTCTAACAATCCTTCATCAAAAAGAGATTCATCTTCAGATGGAAATGAAAATATGTCCATTTCGTTATTCCATCCATAAATCATTAGCTCTGGAGTGGCATCATATTTTTCATATTGCTTTATCTCGATGTGGCCATCCTTCACACCAGTTAAGGCTTCCAAACTAGCTTAATGCTTGTCTTGCAGATTTGTGGCTTGTATCAGGATCTTGAGACTGAGCTCAGGATATTCAGTTTCTTCTGCAGCTTCAAGCATTTCTTGTATAGACATTTCTTTCAAAACTGTCGCGGGCTCATCATAAGCTGAGTTTTTCTCTCCATAGATGGCTTTACTGAGATCATCTTCATCCCCAAATGGGAATGAGAATAACTCCTCATCTTGTAAAATCATATAAACTAATTTTTCTTCTTGAAAATCATCAAGAACCATCTCCTCTTCCTCGTGGTCTACATCATCTGGTGATTCGGGGCTGTCCTCTTCTAACTCGAATCTCCTCAATGATTCTTAAAAATATAAATCTCTTTCGGAAGGCATGTCTAGGCCTAACAAGATGGGGATATCCTCTTCTTCCTCGGTTGCAACAGAGTGATTCATCTACCTGCTACCTTGATACAAGATGTTAGTTTCCAGTCTTCCAAAATTTCATACTGTGTACCTCATCTTCTTCTCGGGAAGTAAATTTTCCATGTCTCCCTTCAATGGTATGGTTGCAAAAGACAAATTCATCTGAATTTATCCTCCCAACTCTTGGCAGAAATTTCTACTCAGCAACATTCTGAACGAGGCTGGGACATCTACTACCAAAAATTATCGCTAAAACTTTCTTATCTAGAAATCTGGTGAGAGGCATTTGTTCATCTTTAAGCTTCCATACAAGTGAGACCTTTTTTGATTCCAAAGAGTAACAAGAGCCACTAGGTGGAGTCATTGTAAGTTTAAGATCCTAGGTGACCTTCAAAGGCATCACATTGCCTAAGGCACCAGAATCTATTATATAATTGTTTAGTACATATTGTCCAACAAGAAGGGAGACGTAGAAAGGTTCAAATTTATCAATCTTTGAATGCACTCAAAGAAAGCATGTTATGTGAGGGAGGTGTAGGTGAGTTTGGTAGCATGCCTTTGGAATGATGAGCTACATCATTGGGTGTTAGACTACCATTTCTGATGTATTGGACAAACCTCTCAAATTGTTTAAGATGAATCCAAAAATATTTATTTTCAGTAATCTGCACTTTGGCCTTGTTTGCATATTCTATGAATTCAAAGGGAGAAAATGCGGATAAGGGGAGTGAAGGGACTGAGTTTTGAGTCTGGATAGGCTTAGGAGCAGGATTTGATATTTGAGGAATGGAGTGTATTTTGAAAATCACACTAGGAGATTTCAAGGAATTAGATTTTGTAGGAGAAGATTTAGATTTAGACTTGGAAGAGACATTAGAAGACTTACTTGGGATTGAGGGAGCCTTCTTACTTGCTACAGGGTCAGGCTCCAACAATGCAGAATTCATGGAAGATGGAAGTGGGGATCCTCGAATGATTATTTTATTTTTCAGAGTCACCATAGGAGGATCATCAACCTTGTTTTCGTTTATAGTAGTGGAGGGAGATGCTCTTTTCTCAGACTGAGAATGAGTGAATACTGCCCATGAGAAACTGGGTGCATCTTCTTCATCTTCTTCATAACCTCTAGAATTCTCACAAAACCTATTTTTTGTATTATTCTCAAACTCATCACTTTCTTGGAAATCGACACCTTCTTGTTCAATTTCTTCTTCACTTTCTTGAAATCTATAATTTACATTCACGGGTGGGGCCTCCAAGGTAAGTCTTTGGGGTGTTCCTACAATCTGATTTATGTTGCTTCTCTGAGAAGAAACTCATCCAAATAATTCCCTCTTCAAAGAGGCCATCTCATTCACTAACTTTTGCAGCGATGGATTAGTTCTCTCATCTTCAGGATGTTGGTCCTTTCCCTTTGATGGATTCTTGATCTTTCCAGAGAGGATGAGATCGTCATCCAATTCAATGGCCCTCCTTTGTGCTTCTACAATGTTCCTTGGTTGAACTCTTCATAGGAGAAATTCTACCTCTGGTGATTGAGCATTTATGAAGAATCTTTTGATATTTTTCTGATAGGGTGAATCTTCTTCTGGTATCCTACAAAGAAACCATTCAAAATGAGCCGTGAAGTCTCTCATTGTTTCACTTTCTCCTTTCCTCATTTGAGCCAACTGCACCAAGAGGTCTTGAAAATATTCAGTTGATTTAAATCTTTCCTAAAAGGAATCCTTGATGTCATCCCAACTAGTGATGGATCAGGAAGGTAGGAGGTAGAAGCATTCTATTGCTTTTTCTCTGAGGGACTCCATGAACAATCTTACAAAAACATCTTCATGTTGGACACTAAGAATTCCACATGATGTCATGAAAGTAACAATGTGTTCTTCAGGATGTTATGTGTTGTCATCTTTGAAAATTGGAAAGTTCTTGCGGGAACCCATTGGTAGATCGTGGAGAGGTGGCTCAAGCACAAGCGAGCACGTATTCCTTCCCCATGGAAAAATGGGTTGAGGTATTTATTCTTCATCTGCCATTGTCATTTCTTCTTCTACTCTTGCTTCTATGAATTCTTCTTCAAATTCTTCTTCTTTTGGGAGCTCAATGCTCAATGGTGGTTAAAAAAGGGAGAATTTGAAAGTGGAGTATCCATAGGAGTTTTGATAGGATTACCTGGTGAACTTCATGAAGATTCGGATGGAGAGGAGGCTTGAGAGAAGGAGTATGGGTTATCTCTAATTCGTTCTTATTGATTTTGTGAAGCCTCGAAATTGAAATCATCAACACCTCTCGACCTGATCAACCTGGTGTGTCTTCCTTTAGCCATATTTTTGAAATTCTTGAAGTGGGAATATGAAAATATGCGTGCACAAATTAGTAGTGTAGCCTTTAGCAATGGACCAGGCATCCAATAGGAGCAGTCCACTGACCCTGCAGCAAAGCTAGCAATCTCTTGCTAGGGAAGTCTTTGTTTGTAGAGCGGGAAAGGGGAATGAGAAAAGAGGTAAGAGAACTAATGTCATAGGTAGAAAATCAGATTTCTTCATGCACTAGTTAGAAACTTCAACACATGCATTCATGAGAAGAAACAACCCTACAAATAACAACAAGACCAAATAGAATTTGATGAACACAAAGTATCGTGAAACCCCTTTGTCAAAGAAAGATAGAAACTCCTTCTTGTATTGATTACTTAGAAAAAAGTTGAACATAGTGGAGAAATGGAAGAAATTGAGAAGGGGGCATTAGAAGAAAATGGCTATCTCCTTTGTTCTCTCAAGGTGCAATATACTCTTGAGTTTACAAGATCAATCACCCACCCTTTGAAATGGGAATGGCTTTACAATTTATAGAATAAAATATGAATCTTCATCTTCCTCATTACCTTTTGAATACCTTAATATGACTTAAGACTATTCATATTCCACTTTAAATATTTAAGTCCCTTTTATAATAGAAAGGTGACTTTATTTACATTATGTTTCTAAAGTTAGTTTTCAGTGATTTAAAGGTATATCAAAAAGTGAAAACCCCAACGAAGAATTAGAAAATTTGAAAGTGAGAGAAAGTTGGGGGAAAGAAGAGAGAGAGAGAGAAGAAGAAGAACAGGATATGTCTTCCGATGAAGTCTGTTGATCCTCGTTTATAGAAAGCTCCAAATGTGACGAAGTTCTGAATGTCCCATTGTGCCAAAACTACCCTTTGAGTGTGACTTACTATTTTTTATACAATAATCATTTCCACTATTTTCTGCTCTAGATAATCATTCTATCCTTTTGAGGATATTCAATGCACACTGATCTTTCCATAGCCAGTTTCGATGAAGACTTGCCAAAAATAGCAAGCATGTATAGGAAAACTTACTCTTTTTAGAAAGTGTGTTTCCAGTGCTCGATTTTCGATGGAACATACTTTTTTGGACTCTTCTTGTCGTTATGATCACACCCTCCGAATTTCACATCATTTTTCCCACTAGAATACTTGGAAATAAATTTTGAAATTTTGACCTGGTAGTGGTTTCGGGCACAGAACTATCATGGCGGCCACTAATGGAGCTCAAAATTTGTAGGTCTTGTTTTTGTCTCCATTTTCAATGAAAACAACTCCATTGCGATAGGTTTTTCATTTGGAACTCATGTGTAATTTTTTAGCTCGTTTCCATTGTCGGAATGATGGGAAATTTGATGAATGTGAGCCAGTGCACGAAGTGAGGGTTTTTTTGGAGCAAATGATTTCGGACACCATTTAAACTCTTGTTTGATGGATCTTGATCACCTTGAAAAATGAGGAATTTTTCAAAAGACAAAATCTCGATCTGACTTGTGTTTTGCAAGATATGAGGATTTTTCAATCAGGTGACTTAATGGTTATCTGGAAAAACATCTCTATTTTTCTCTTCGTTCTTCGTCATTTTACTCCATTTTTATATGAGGCATGAATATTTCTGTGCATTCATGGTTTGAAGAGTTTATATGGCCATGGCAGATTTGGTTCAGAGCAACAATGGTGGACCGGGTGTTTGGACAATCACGCACGGAGCCATGGAAAGATGAGGAGTTTTGAAGGACAAATGAGAGAAAGAAAAGGGCTAAGTGTTGAATTTAAAATTTCAAAACATGGAAATGGATGGGCTGGGTGTACTTTTATTTTCTTGATTTCCCTGAGGTACCTCAGGGACATCAATTTCCATGGTGGTCAAGGCGATGCCATGTGTCCTCAATTCGACGGTATGGGATTTGCTTGAAAAATGCACCTGGGGGCTGAACTACTGTCATGTGGGTGTCCAGAAGACTCCACATAGAGGCTGGGTGAATTTTTCCATGTGTGATGTCCCCCACCTTAGGTGTTGTTATCACCGAATCGCAACACCCTTATGTTTATACAAGTGCATATACTGAAACTCACGGTGCGATTGGATAACATGGATACTATCTCCAAGTTGTGGGACTTGCTACTCAAGATAGACCTCTAGAGAAAGCTGGATCTTACTCCTAAACTACCTGCCACAATCTACTCTAATACAGGGGAAACTAACTATTCTAATCTAAATTTCCAAGGGACCAGGGAGAGAGAATGCATAAAATTAAAGCCTACACTAAAGTGGTGATACACCAGAAAAGGAGGGATTGAGAGTAGTTTCCCAATGTGTGAGATAAAGAAGCAAAATGCACACTAGAAGGGGTGATGACAGTTCTCCACAATCTAGAAGAATGCATTCACAACAATACTTCAAACATACACAATGATAATAGATCCCTGCAAGAACATAAAGTAGACACAGTATTCTTGTAATCAAGATTGAAGGGGCAAGAAGAATGCAAGAAAACACAGCAGGGGAAGATACTTCCACAAACTTATATTTTATTGCTTCATGATATGCACAGTTCAATCTATTACAAGATAAGGGCCTAGATCACCATGCAAGGAGTCCACTACAAGGGCCTGCAACACATTGGCTTCACAAAGAAATTTTGACAGAGCTTTGCTACAAAACTCCTCCCTTTACAATGAGCCCAACACTCCAATTTATAGAAAAATTGGGAAGAGAGAGAGAAGGGAAAATGGAAAATCCTGAAATTTTTCCTTCAACCACTTGTAAGAGGCATTAAATTGAGTAAAATGATTGTATATTACTTGCAAAAGGCTCCCAATACTGTCCTAGGTGCTGCAGCAAAGAAAGAATGATGACCATGCCTCTTTATTGCACTCCCAACTACCAAATAAAACACTATTCTGAACACGGCCACGTTTTATGAAAAATCCCCACTGATTTCTCATCAAATCTAGAATTTCTTGATTGTTTTACATCAGGTTCAGAGCCACGATTCCAACGGTACCAATTTTGTGTGGTTTCGTTGAGAAATGCAAAAGTTATGGCCTTCTGAGTTCGGGCAACTATTTTTGGTCTGGCAAGTGTTTTCTGTCATTTGACGGGAATGAGCATTAACTGACTGTAGACGACGTCGTGCTCGTTCCAGAAAGTCTAATTTTGTGAAAATCGGAGCTCGGAGTCAAAAGATATGGCCATTTGAAGTTCACGGGTCAAACATTGACTTTTCTTCTTTGCCTTTGGCCGTTTCAGCTTTTCGCGTCCCACGCGTACTTTTGTCCCAGCTATCTCGAACACATTCTCCCGCATCGGCCGATTCGGGCTCCCTTGTCTCTTTTGCGGCTTTTTCACCTTTTTTCGTCCCTTGCGTACTTTTGTCCTGACAGTCCCGAACAAAAATCTCCGAACTGCCCAAAATGGACCGTCTTGCGGAAAATCGGCCGAATTGCACCCCGCACGTACTTTTGTTCCGGCTGTCCCAAACTGCGCGAAACAAAAAACTTGATGATTTTCTTGCTTTCGGTCGTTTCAACTTTTCACGTCCCGCGCGTACTTTTGTCCCAACTGTCCCGCAGACCTCCTGGGACAAAATTATCCGACTTAGCCAATTTTTTTGTATTTCACCCCCAAACTTGGTATGACGAACCTCGGTACGATCCGCACTGGTACGACCCAAACCCTTCAGACCCGAAATGCTTTAAAACAATCCTGTAACCTTATTTTTGCATTTTTTCCAATTTTTCTAACTTGTTGCGATTTCTTCTTGGATGGGAGAGTTAGAGAGAAGCTGAGCGGGCCCCAAAAACATGATTTCGGGCCTTGAATCAATCTACTTGCTCGGGACTAAATAATTTGATGTATGTTATCAAAATTACCTTGAGGGGTGAATTTTGGATAATATGTACATAAGGGACTTTAGTTTCCACGGTGGTCCTAGAGGTGACACGTGGTGCCTGATCCAACATCAGGGAATGGATGCTCCAAAAATGCACCTGGGGGCTGAAACTCGGTCATGTGGGTGTCCAAATGACTATTTATAGGGTCTGGGTGAATTTTTCCATGTCTGATGTCCCCCACCTCAGGTGCATAAGGGACATCAGTTTCCACGGTGGTCCTAGCACTAACACGTGGCACCCGATCCGACGGCAGGGAATGCATGCTCCAAATAAGCACCTCGGGGTTGAACTGTCAAGTCTTGAGGTCATATGAGGGTCCCAGAGGTCACACGTGGGATGGGAACATTTTACAAGGACTGTTATACCTGACCTTAGGGACATCGGGGGCATGAAATCCTACCAGGATCCTGGTGTTGACACGTGTCCTCTCGAAAAAATGACTAAGTCCTGAACTGCCTTTGAGAGGGTAACTTGGAATGAAGATAACTTGAGCTCCCGGTGGAATTTCTTGGTGAAATGTCATATGATCCTAACTGGAAATGTCATTTTGAATCCAATTATATGTGTCTCATGTCTTAATTCAACCATAGGATCCCTCAATAATCAGATTTTTGATCTAGGAGTCCACTTGTCCTTGAGAAAAAATGCCTTCCAATAATATGCGCCAAGGTTTTGTGAAAAATATTATTGCAACATCATGTAGGTCTTGGAATTATATTTCTGAATATGTTTTTTTTTACTTCCAACTCCATCCGGAGCTCTCAAAATCTTCTTTTGAATCCTAGCAGTTGTTTTAGACTTGTGTACCACCTAGGCTTAAGAACCTTGTTTTTCTCTCAAACTGGTCCATGTATTTCAAAACTTCCCAAAGCCTTCCTAAATAATTTCCATTATGTTCTAATGTATTCAATTCATGTGCATGTTTAATTTGGCGCTTATACTCCGCTCTAGGGGGTTGAGTCTAGCCCTGGGAAGGCCAGTGATAGCCCTTCGCAATACTGCCAGAAGATAACATCTTTTCAAAACTCCTTAAAATAACCTAGGGAGAATGAATAGAATTTCCTAAATCACCTAGGGACTAATTTGACATCAAATAGAGGGTGAACAGACTAATGGATTCGTCTTGGGGTCCCTGGGAATGATAAAACATGAAAATTTCGACATTTGTGTATAGTTGTCGTGCTCAGAAATTGTCAATTTCCCTGTTGCACATTTTCACGAGAGCATATAGCAATGCATTTGTGATCATATATTTTTAATACATATTTCACTCTCGATTATTATTATATCTTTATGGAATAATATTCTTGAGTTATTGTTATAGAGTAAAGATATTAATCTATGCATTACTATTTTTATCATCTACACAACCATTATTTTCATTTAAAATTATAAAAATAAGATTTGAATGTTTTTTTAGTAATATGAACTTCTAATGTAAATTTTAGTTAGATTTATAATATTAATATCCCAATCCATCCTAAATTTATTTCATTTTATATATTATTTAAAAATAAATTGTACAATAAAATTTAAGATATCAATAATTTAACATAGAATTTTTTTAATGAAACTATATAACAAATCTAAACTGTTAAAACATCTTTAAAATCAAAATCATCACCGCCAATAACAATATTAACTTTCTTAATTTATTTGTTGCATATTAAAAAAAAAAGAGAACAAATATGAAAAAAAAATAATAATTGACATTCAAATGTCTCGATGACATCCCTAATGTACGTAGCATCCCTAAAAAATAATTCATTTACTTTTAATATGAAACGGTTCATCGTATGATGTATCTTTGAACAAGGCCATAGAGCGACTGGGAGAAAAGAAAAGGGAAGGGAATTAAATATCACATTTTACAAGTTTTGGAGAAAAACAAAAATTAACGTAAGACAATTCAATATTGAGAAAAACAAAAATTAACGTAAGACAATTCAATATTGGAAAACATCGTGTAGTTGGTGATTTAACAGAATTTAAATTTTAAGTCAGGAGGATTTAAATGAAAGGGATATATCTGGAATAAGCAAGATCTAACATGCAATGACAGGGAAGTGTGAGAAATGGGAGGATAAGAATGACTTAGCTTGTCTCTGAGCTTCTAGATTGATTCTAAGTTGGAGACTAGGTGGGACATGTTTGATCTGAACTAAGTAGGCTTCGTCTAGAGAACAGAGATCTGACAGTCTTCTAGAAAAAACCGCCAAAAGGAGGGCAGAACCGCCTCGGGGACTAGTGTCCTGGGAACAACTTTGGATCTAGCCTTTTTCAGGGTCTAATCTTGTCTTCTTCATTTCGTTCTTTGTTGCTCTGGATCCGCTATAGGGTTTAATGTCACACATGTACATGCAAAACAAACCCTAACTACAAGTACAAGGTTCAAGCACACATTAGATGCAATAAATCATGCATATGTTTGAGTCGGACTAACATCGGCGGTCACCGCAATGTGATTGTCACTGAGCGTTGCGCTACATTTTAGACTCAATGTAGTTATAGTGTGTATGTGATAGAATGATGTCCCTTGAAGCTAGGTTGCCTTTGTGCCAATCATACGAAGATGGCGAGCTACAACTATTTTTTCCCCAATATGAATGTGTGAGATGGAATTCAAAAATAGCCCTTCCTATGCAATAATTGTGTTGCTCTTTGCCTAACCCCTAATAATAGTGAGTAATTCATGTATATAAATGATTCCCTTGTTTGAATTTCGTCATTAGCAACCAAAAACACCGACGCAAAGTGATAGGTAGTAATTTAGAAAAGATAATAGTTGATGTGACATTTTAAATTTGAAAAAATGAGGGAAAGGGACAAAAGTGCCCAAAGGGGACAGCATTGCATGGGCGTTGATGTCCTTAATAAATGGTATTATCTAGGATGCTCGGAGGATAGAACGGAAAATATTGAGTTGGGTCATATGTTGTTCAATGTCCAAAAGTAAAGTAGTCATTCCAGAAAAGCAAATGATGGAAGTATAAAAAGGATAAGGCAATGTAAAAGCAACACAAGTGTTGTTAATGTCTAGTTTAATTACTTAAGAATCATGCATATAATGACATACTTAGAGGCGTGATGTAAATAGCAAGTGCGTGATTTTTTGTTTATAGTTAGTAATTAAGTTTATCCAAGCTAGTTCTAGGGTCATTTCCATGACCGTAACTTTAAACAATACAGTAGATGGGTGTTACAAAGAATGAACCCCGATTGTTCAAGTTTTGTGAATCATTTCCCACAAAACATGTTTAGTTCACATCATTGTTCACTAAAGATGATATATATATATATATATATATATATATGTTTTATTATTTCTTAAATATAAGGAATCAATCCTTATCATTTGTAACCACAAATTCTTACATAATCTCTCTTTCTTATTCTCTCTCACACATGTTGTAGACACTAAAATTTGGTAACTTATTCTTGTGCAATGTCAATGTTGACCATGCTCCCTTGCTAAGACAAATGTTCACATTCATAATTCAAACTCCTCATCTTTCAAGCACTTTTACAACTTGCGCATTTTACAACTTGCTTTACACTTTACTCTATCGTCAATTATGAGAATATTATTTAATCAAAACAACATTACACCTTTGATATTCATGACACAACTTTCAATTTTGGTATTCATCTCTCTGATTCGAAAACGTATGGAATGGTTGAGATATAAGGTCTGGTCCTGGCCAACCTATAGCGTCCCGCCCCTTCACATTCACTGAATCTGATTTCAATTTCAAATCCTTCTTTGGGTCATTTCATCTTCCTAGGGTCGGCCTTATTAAAATATTTCACCTATGGAAGACTATATAAGCAAGTCATTATCACTTTATAAATCACTTAGAATTCTTACAAGCTACTATTAGAAAGATCATTCTAAAAGCAATCAAAGGGTTCCTAAATCTACTCAAATCAGTTACACATAGTCTAGGATAGACCCTATTACGAATCTGAAGCACATAACCAAGTCAAAGGCTCTAGCTTCATCCATTTTCAAGCATGCAAATGTCATTGATCTGGATTGAGGTGCAACCCGGTGAACAACACACTAGCAATGGTGTTTAATGTGCTATAACAATCAATTCACAATGAAAAGGTTGTAAACGTAAAACAAATTTTATTGCAATTCCAAATAAATACGAATTGGCAAACTCCATAAGAGAGATGTATGCCCAGAGATCTATCGTTTTATTCAACACAAGATGTTTTATAGCTACACAATAAAGAATATGAAAAATTGCTAAAAATTGAATATGAAAGGTTCTGGAGGGGAACCAAAGGATCATCCTTTGTGGAGACCATTCGTATCCACCTTAGGTATGGATTCCAAAATATAAAAGTTGAAGAATTCAAAATATATCTTATTATTACTATTATTTTATCTATTGCTACTTATTAGGGTCATATCTCTTAGCCCATTGACCCATTTTGCGAACTGTATGATCTATTGGAAAGATAACGGAAGGAACTTATAAAACATCACTACAATGACAACACTTTGGCTATCATCGTATAGTTTGAATCCCATAAATGCTCCAAAGGCCCCACAACAATTTAAAGTACTAAAAGTTGTTGAAAAATTAAAAGTATTTAAAGTGTTTAAAGTAATAAATTTTCAGGTTTTTCCAAAATTAGATTTTCATAAATTCAATTTTGTATCATTCATAGAGCCATGTTTTAGCAAGATCAACGTCACTCAACCATTGCACAAGGGTTTCAATCAACAAAGGATTAGGTCGAATAGTGGAAGGATTTTTTAATATATTTTGTACCCAACAATCGTTGTTAGGACAACACGGTCTCCCATGGTTCCACTCAAAGCATGGCTACCGTAAAACCGACAAACCCTCTACGAGCATAAATAAATCAAGACGTATTTTCGACAAGGGTTTCATGCCCAACAAATATTGTTTAAGATTCAATTATTTTAATTTGTTTTTGATGGTCTTATCCTATACACACAGTAAGGACAACAATTAAATTCATTTTGACTAACCAGATTGTCCTAATGGTCATCTAGGGTTTGCAACGAAATCCTTGCCATCCAAGTGAATTGTGCAAGAAAAGGCTCGTAGTATATGTTATGCCTTCAGCATAACTTAGCCATCTAAAGGACCATAAGCCATTTGAAGGGCCAATTGGCAACTACATGACATGATTATCATTTTAATAAAGGTGTCCCATCCACAAGATGGTGCCAAGTTTGACATCATTTTTAATAAGGCCTCCCCTCCATGTATTTGCCAATCAACCCTTCAAATTAATTTTAATGTCCCCTCTACAAGATCACAAAATATATCACGCTCAAGATTGTGTTATATTCTTGGGATGTATCTGCATCATGGTCCCCTTTGATCATCAACTGCTACATTAAAATGGCAAATATACTAACTAGTTTTCAAAAACACACTATTATAATTTCTTTGGTTGATGCAAAATTGTTTGTAGATTCTAACACTCCTCCATTAAAAATCCAAAAATTTGGAATAAGTTTACAAGGCCAAACCCCATGCAATGCACTTGATTGACTTGAAGATTTAATTACATATTGCTCTTTGTACTTGCACATTTATTGAATGCCTACTTAAAGCCCAATTGGTTGACTTTGAAATATCAGTTTGGTAACCGTCTATGTTTAGGTGTTGCTTATTGGAAAATCAATTAAATATTGCTCATTGTACATGATTAGCGTGTATCCAATTGTTTGATTTTTAAATACTAGCAATTGCATGTGTATAATACAATGTGAATGCTGAACGGTATATGTTTTTTGATTTAGAGGGATAGTTTTTACTTTTGTAGTTGATTTTGTTTAAACTATGGGTGAAATCGAATTTGTAAGTGTAGAAATATAGATGAAGCACTTCATTTAAAAAGTGCAAACATGAGGTCTAACCCTTAAAAAAATGAAAAATGAAAAAAAGTGATATAATGTACAGAGCTTTGGATAGAAACAACTATAAATTGCATGGTTCTTTCTAAGCATTTTAAAACTATAGGTATTTCTATGTAGATATAATGAAGAAGACGATAAAATTGTGTTGTTGTTGGTTTACATAAAGAAGCAAGCAATAGTAAAAAGGAAACAATGAACATGTATGTTGAAAAGTGAAATTGTAAGTGTTGAAATATAGACGAGCCACTTCATTTAAAGGTATCATCTCTTCATTTCAAATTTGTTACAAATTCGTACATATACAATTGCAAATCTTATATCATGAATGGTAGCGGACTATATTATTTGAACTTAACATGAATACATGAAGGCTTTCGTGCATGTGCAGATTTTATATCATGAGTGGTATCGTTTTGTGGCCAATTTTTTTCGCTCTAAACATGAATACATTTGATACCATTTTGGATAGTTAATTACTTTTGTAGTTGATGTGGTTTGTATTTATTTCAAGGTAATTGTGTTAGTGTTGCATCATTTGTTTGGTTGGTCTTTTGTAGAAAAAACCTTTTTTGTTCACTCGATAAGGTGTGTGAGTGATAGTGGTAGTGTAGGAATATAGATGAAACATTACATTGAAATGTTGTATGCGTACATTTAAATTTGTTACAAATTTTTACATATATAGTTGTAAATCTTATATCACGACATTTGAACTAAACGTGTATACATGAAGAAGACCTTTGTACATTTGAAGAATTTATATAATGAATGGTAGCCTTTTTTGGGCCATTTTATTTCCTATAAACACGAATACATTTGATACCCCTTAAACGGCAATGATGCTTTGGATACAAGAAGTGTTAAGTAAAGTAGTAGTGGAGGCGCTATCAAAGTAGAGGGTAGTATTTACGACGGGTTGAGTGATAGTAGTCTTGACTCCTCCTTTCTTCTTTCTCCAAGTGTTGGTACGTGCGCCATTTTTTAGTACCTTTCAAATGAAAAAGGAGGTGAAATGTGCATATTTGCAAGCAAGGGAACTCTGGAGAAAGGTGTGAATGTCAGACCTTACCTTTCAGTGGTTCCAATGTTGATAGTTTCTCCATACAAAGTAAGTCCCTAGGACTTGTCGATAGTTAATCCCCGGGAAATTTTAATCAAAAATTATCTTTGAATCCCTCTCGAAATAGGGGGTGTTGGTACCCAAATTTGTTCTCCTTTTCAATCCAAGCAACAACACTAATTCAACATGGAGCTTAGAGGTAGCCAGATCATAGATATATGTCATTTTGTAGCCAGGGAGGAGGTCTGACTATCCCTTTGTTACTTGGATTTGTGAAGAGATGGGTAGCGCCTTAAAATGATATGATCTTATCCTAACTACTTTAGGTTGTGCCTTTCAGCCAAGGTAAGAGAACCTATTATGTAACCCCTATTATCAGAAAGGAGGTACAAGTACCCTTCCTTTGCATAAATTTTGTAGAGAAGACCTTGGGAAAAATATTATCAACACACCAGATCTGACTCTCACGAGTTATCACTTCTGGATCATGGAGATACTTTCACAACAAGGCAAAGGTTACTAAAGACATTAGAGACCCTCATTGTTTCTACATGTTTTGGTAACAAAGATTATGTATTTGTGTACACACATGACAAACAGGGGTACTATGAGTAGGATTGGTTGTTGTTAAATGAATTTTGGTGGGATGGGAGATAGGATGGGCTTGACTCACCAGATCCTTGAGAGCTTATGCAAAATGGAAAGATTCAATTAACAAAATGCCACAAAAAGTTAAATTGTTTCCTCAATTAGAATATGTGCTTCAATGGAGGCCCAGATCAGCACTCTTTCACACAACCTATGGGATTCTGTCATGAATGCTTGAGTAAGAGGACCCAATAAAACACCAAGATTTAAACCAAGTCATGCCTGAGCTACACAGAGAGGCTTACAAATAATCTCTATCAAAAAAATGAATGAAAAGTGATTTTAAACCATTTATCCCATTCTGAAATGAAGGCTCTTCTGAGAAATGAAATTACAGATGCCACTAACCTATAACAAGGACTGAGACATGTGTGATTGGATCCTATTTTGGTACAATATTGTAATAGAAACAAGAAAAACTACCCGTATGCATTCATAAATGAAATAAATACACTTTACTCAAGATTGACACAAAATAACTCAAAGTTTGATGAAATTTATCAGCAAGGGAATGTTTCAAGAACAATCTCAAAAAATTTCAATGGTTGTACACTTGGAACCACCTTGACATGATCAAATTTGATACAAAGAGAGATATACAGGCTTCTCTGGACGACTTCCAAAAATGGATGGGCTATGTTAAGATTTTTCTATTGGGGAGAATTAGTCTTGATCTTTCGAAAAAAACTCCCAACAATTTACATGAAAAATTAGTGCCATTTATAACATTTCCAACAGAGACCCTTCCTCTGAAAAGAAAAAAAGTTTAAATGCACCAGTGGTTGCCTTGATTCTTTCGTGATTCGCAGAATCAGATTTACGAAAAGTCTCTAGGTGCTCGAGGGCAAGTCTCTTTGATTTCCCCCCGCACTCAACTCCTTTCTTAGGAAAAACATGTCTCCATCCATTCGCTAACCACTTCCACCCCATATCAATCAAATATGGCCCGTTGCATGCTCAGGAGAAGAAAAATAGAAAACCATATCGGGATTAAGAGCCAAACCATTTTAATGGAAAAAGACGTCTCCAGATCTCTCCCACCAAACTCTAGATATAAAAATTAACTTGCTCCCCTATTTAGATTGTATAAAATAGAATTAAATCATGAAGACTCGGACTTCCAGGAGCTTTACAGAGAAAATGAGTGGAAAATTAGATTTAGACACTCAGCATTCGTTGATATTTTATTTTGAATGTGGGTCGTCCATGTGGAAGATTCAAAAAAAAGCTCGGGGGCTTCCTTTGATCTTTTCTGACCCTTTTGAAAAAATGGAAAAATTTCTCATTTTTCTCTTCACCTCCGCTTCTAAAAAATGGGCCTCACATGTGTCCTGAGGTGGTTCCCAAAGGAACCATGGAAAAGTTCTGCAAATTTGACTCTCTTTTGGAAAAAAGGAAAATTTTCCAAGTTTCCCCTGTAACTCTTCCATTCCGCTTCAAGTTCCTAATGTGGGTCCAAGTGGAACCCCGTGTCATTTTATGCCTTTAACTCCTTTTCCCTCAAAGGGAAAATTTTTCACTTTTCCTTCGAAATCTTGTACCTCTGCCATTGACCGGGGAAAAACATTGACTATTTCCCATCGGGCTTGTAGCGCATTTTTGATATTTTAACCTTTATGAGGCAAAGAGGAAAAAAATTTAAGTTGCCTCCGATGGTCCACTTGCCCACCCCTTATGACTTTTCAAATTGACACGTGTCACAGTGGTGCACCTTGAGGCGGCCCTAAAAATTTGATACTTTGAACAAGCACAGGCTCGCCACGTGTCCTGCTCTGACAAAAGTCTTCTTAAGGCTTGAAGCTCTGCAGACGGCACCACGTGTCATGCTCTGAAGCAGTCTCATTTGGCCATTGAAAAGTTTAAGTAGAATTCAATGTGAGTGGAGGTCTCCACGTGTCACCCCAGTGCTTCTTTAAAATGAAACTCAAGGGCTGGTTCCTAAACATGTACGGTTCCTCCACATGTCTCCATGGTGCTATTTCAAAATGTTCCCTAAGGCAGAGATCTTGAATGAGAGTGAGCTCACCATGTGTCCCATTCCGCCAAACTGTACCAACTACATTAAAATTTGTTTAAGTCCAAGCTAAGCAGCGGAACCCTCCACGTGTCCTCTTGGCCCTACTCTAAGGAAAATCCCAAAAGCAGATCTTCAAATGAGTGTTGTGCCCCCACATGTCCTAGACTTCCCAAAAACATTTTAAAAATTTTCTAAGTATGGGAGACCCGATGGAAGCCTCCACATGTCTCTTTCCTTGCCAACTCTCCATGTGTCCTCTTGGCACTACTTCAAAGCCAAACGTAAAATTTGATTCTCAAACAAGTGTCATTCCTCCACGTGGACACATTTTAAAGTTAAGGCTTTTTATATAATTCTTGAAGTGTCCAACCAAAGGATGCCACGTTTCCCTATTGATACAAGGATGCAAATTTGATTGGGGAAATGGTCGTCAAACCGTAAAGTACAGAGAAATGACCATTTGAGCCTGAAAGTGAAATTTTCTTCAAGGACAGATTTTAGAAATGTTGCAAGACTCAAATACATTCCTCAGGAACACAAATTTCATTTATCTTTGAGTATTTAGGGAAAAAACGATAGGGACAACAGATCTTGACTGTGGAAAATGGAGGAAATGGGAAAATGTGAGTTTTGAAGGAACAGAGCACGAGAGACTCAAAATACAGAGCTTTTCCAGAGGAACAAAGGAACCACGAGACAAATACGGACCCACACATGATCTTCGACCCAAGATTAGATTAAAATGGCAACAAATACTAGCCAAACATAATACGGGGAAGGATAAAATGACAGAGGCCATGAATTAATAAATCTTCAAGGGCACAAATGGGGAAAGAAAATTTTGAGCACCAACATTGGCTTTGACTTGGGGATGGGCACTCCCTTCGAGTGCCACAAGAACAATAGTAGACCATGTTCCAAAATATCCATTGGGAGATAGAGTCAGCTCGTAGAGTAGAGAAACGAAGCCATCTTCAAAAGAAAAAAAAGAAGCCAACAAAATAGGTCACCATGAACCAGGATGAACAAAAAAGACAAAAAACAAGACGCAAACAACAAACTATACACTGTATAGGAGGTGTTTACCTTGATTTAGAGGAATTAATCCAAGAAATTCTTTAGATGCCTACCATTAACAGGTAGTTCGAGCAATTCACCATCTAGATCCTTCAAAAAGAAGGCGTGTTCACGAATTCTGATGTCAATGAAGTAAGGGCCGATCCACAATGAGTCAAACTTGCCATGCTTGCCCTTATCCTCATGCCTGTTATCCCATATTAGCACAAGATCTCCAATATTGAAGGCTCTAAGAGTGACCTTCTTGTCAAACAGTTTCTTTAGCTTTTCTCTAAAATTTATATGCCTCTGGTGAGATGCCCTCCTCTCTTCATCAAGCGAAACAATCTAGTTTATGTGGGCATCATGAGGACTCACTTCTTGATCTTCTATTTGTTGAATGAACTGATATGAAGATAATTACATATGTAGGGGCAGCAGGAGCTGAGTCCCATGTACCAACTCAAATGGACTCTTTCCAGCTGCTCTTTTGATAGTGATCCTATCAGCCCAGACACTAAGCTTCAGTTGTTCACCCCATTTTCTCTTGTTCAAATCCAAGGTCCTTCTGATAATCTTTAGAAAATTCTTATTGTTGGACTCAACTTGTCCATTTCCTTAGGGATTATAATTAGACGAATATTTCAAATTGATCCCATATCCTTTACACATTGCCACCAGAGGTCTAACCCTAAAACTCATGGCATAATCAGCTATGATTATCAGTGGTACTCCAAACCTTCAAATAATATTGTTTAGCACAAAATCCATGACAACTTGGTGTGTATCATTTTTGATGGAGATTGCTTCCACCCACTTGGTAAAGTAATTAGTGGCTACAAGAATCCACTTATGGCCAGCACTTGAAGGGTCTGAAATCTCACCAATGAAGTCCATTACCCATTTCTTAAATGGCCTTCAATTGATACAAATTGAAAATGTAGGGAGCCTTCAGCCTTCCAGAGAAAAGCTAGAAACTCTCACATCTTCTGACGAACATGGTTACATCCTTGAAAAGAGTTGGTCACTAATAACCAACCCTTAGGATTTTATGTGATGTGACTCTTATAGAAAAATACCCCCCACAAACTCCTCCATGGAGAGAAATAATTATTTTGGGGACTTCATCTTCAGTGATGCATCTTAAGAGGACTCCCTCTGGGTTCTTCCATGCTAACCCAAAATTAGTAATGACATATTTTTTGGAAGCCAAATTAAGATATATTTTTTGGTTCTTATTGAAATGATCAGGGTAATTTAAGTGTCTGAGATAGAACATCGAATCCTTATTCCTCTCAGAACTCATCAATCTTTCAAAAATAGCTGTCCTTTCTTCCTCAATCTCATTTACCTCAATGGTCTGCAAGTTGCTCTTAGCCATGAGCTTAGTTAACCCCAAACCTCTTACTAACTTCGTGGTTTGGATGTCCATATCATACTCTTGGAACTTGTTCACCAATCTACATCTTCTACTTGAGACTTCCATCTCTGACAAGATGTTTTTTACCATGGTATGGGGAACATAAACAACAACTTTTGAACTTAAAATATAAGGCCTGAAAACCTTTGTTGCTTTGACCAAGAAAAATGCCTACTTTTCCATGATGGTGTATTTTAATTCTGCCCCTTACAATGCCTTACTGAAAAAGGCAATTGGCCTCTCAGCCCCTTCATTATCCTTCTGCAATAGGATAGAAGCAATAGTGTTTTCAGAAGCAAAGGAAAACACCTGGAAAGATTTCTTATAATCTACGGTTGTCAAAATAGGGGCATGCTTTAATGCCTCTTTGATTCCATTGAAAGCTTAGATGGCATCCTCCTCTCATTTGATTCTATGATCCTTCTTCAGCATAGAGATTATTGGAATGGTTATCTCAGCAAAGTTTGATATGAACCTTCTGATGAAATTTATTTGCCAAAAGAAGGACTGAATTAATTTTTTGGTTCTTGGAATTGGAACTTTTCTAATGGCCTATACTCTTTAAAGATCAATCATCACTCCTTGTGACACTATGTGACCAAGCAATTTTTCCTTTTGCATGCCAAAAATGGCACTTTTTTGGATTAAGTGAAATACCATACACTCTACATCTTGTCAGTATTTTCTCCAAGTGCAGTAGGTGATCACCTCTCTTTCTAGAAAATGTAGTTACATCATCCTGATAAACTGCAATAAACTTGTTAATGTAATGAGCAAAAGAAACATCCATTTCTCTTTGAAAGGTGGCTCTAGCATTCATCAGACCAAAGGGCATCCTGACATAGACATAGGTTCCCCATGGAGTAGTGAAGGCTATCTTGATACTTTCTGATTATTTCACCATGACTTGATTATAACTAGAGAAGCCATCTAAAGTAGAAACCAACTCAGAACCAATCACCAGCTACAACATGTGCTCCATGTTATGTAAAGGATATTTTTCCTTCATTGAGGCCTTGTTTAGATTCCTGAAGTCCACACACAACCTGATGTCACCCTTCTTCTTACTTACTAGCACTAGGTTGGTAACCCAAGAAGAATACCTTATGGGCTGGATAATTCCTCCATCCCTTAGCTTCTTCATCTCCTCTTGCATTTTGAGAGATAATAGAGGATTAATTGGCCTCTACTTCTACCTGAATGGTTTAGCATTGGGATCCAAGGGAATCTCATGCTAGAGCAGGTCTTCTTTGTATGCTTTGCACTTAGAATAGGTCCAAGCCATACAATCTTGGTATTTCTGTAACAACTGGATGTATGACTACTTTTTATCTTTGCTGGGACTACTTCCTAACCAAATATTCCTTGGTTTCTCCTTCGTGCCAAGTTCATACTCCTCAACATCCCTTGAGGCTGCCATATGCCTATTAAAAATGCAGTCATCATTATGAAAATTTTATTCAAGAGCAACCAACCCTCTAGGAATGGTGTTGGTCTTTAGCTAGATGATGCCTTTGCCAAAAAAAGTTTCCTTTCCCTTTGTTGTACATAACATTGGCTCGCAATTAATGTTTTGATCAGAAAACTCTCCATCATTTTGCAGGAACCTTCTGACCTGAGCCTCATCATAAAAAACTTGCCAATGTTTTATATTATCAGGGATAGAGGGTCTTGTTACTACCTCCACCTCATATTCAAAATAAGGAGATATTGCAGAACTATCAAACTGAGACCCCAACACTACAAGCTTGTCTCCCAAGTCATTGAACCTCCTGTCTTGATTTACAATGTTGAAGGAGTCAAACACCTCAATGAAGTCCCAAATTGCATGTTTGTACTGTTTCAATCACTGATTCTTTGTGGCATATAATTTTCTGACTTGCTTGACAACTAGCTCTGAGTATTCTTTGATGGTGATGTCTCTGACACCATAGTTCCAAGAAATTCTTAAGCCAAACAACAATGCCTCATACTCAGTAATGCTGTTAGTACACTCAAAGTTAAGCTTAAAGGAAAAAACTAACCTTTCCTGGCTTGGAGAAATTAGAACAACACCGACACCATTTTCAAATTTGGATCAAGTTCCATCAAACAATATACTCCAAGGAGAGCCTGCTTACTCAAGACACTTACACTCCTCAATCTTGTGCTCTTTTCCATCAGAAAATCCCACAAAGTTGTCAGCATCAACATTTGTATACAATACTTCATAGGACGCATTGTTGGGATCCTCAATAAGGTGTAGCATTTTCTTCTCCCCATATAACCTAGCAAGGCTGCCCTAAATTGGGATGGTGGCATAATACATGTCTATTTGGACACTACCACCAACACTTGCAGCCCACTTTATTGACAACAACATACCCCACTTGGCTGGGCAATCAACTATGACAACATCAAGTTTCAAATTTTTACCTAGGTAGGCTACAAGTTGTACCACTAGACCCTTAACTTATTCCACTACTAGTACCTCTTTGGAGTCCATAGTAGTACACTTCCCATAGGATTCTATCACTTTGATGTCTATCTCATTCACAACTTCCAAAATCATGACATTGCATGATGCCCCTGAGTCAAACATGCAGTGATGCAACAGTTTGTCCTTGATGATCAAAGTGGTGAATAATGGATCCCCCAAGTAGAATTCAGGTGGTTCATCTATCTCTTCTAATGATGGGGGTGCTTCTAGTTCTTCAATGATAGGTGGGATCTCCACAATGTTTATTTTTCTGATCGGGGCAGTCTTCTCTTCTTTCAACCCCAAGTATTCAAATGCTCTCCTTTTGTGCTCAGGGATCATGAGAAGCTAAAAAATTGGAACAGAGACTTTGATTTCACTTAAGACTTTGGCAATATCATATGGGGTATTTCTTGGCAAGGAAACACTAGAAGGGAAGCCAATACACTCATTAGGTGATGCAGGGATTTTGACAACTTGGGCAGGGGGAGTGGTATGATTTTTGTTTAGAATTGTAGGGTTTTTAGCAGGTGCATCTTTCCTCAGAGCATTACTTCTTGTATTATATTCCTTCTCTTGAGCTAAAACAATGTTCATCAATAAATGTCTATCCTCCTCAGAGGGGATGCCTCCATCATACTTCTTTATCATTAAATCCCTTAAATATTCAAATTCATTATTTTGAAATTCAAAAGATTTTACAGTATCTACTGAAGTATGAGAGGAAGGAAGAATGGGTACCCTATGAATGCAGTCCCAAAAGGTGGCAGCATTTCTAGCACTTATCACCTCAGTTGAGGTTTCCCCTTGTTGTGAGTTGGTGGAGCATCCCATCATGTAAACATCATCATCACTCTTATCATCAGTTTCATTTTGGTCTTGTTGATCTTCTTCACAAGGAGCATCGGGCATGACACATCTGTCACACCAATTAATGACTTATGTCTCCTCCACAACAACAACTCTGGCAGCCAAAGGATCAGGTACTGTTCTGTTATCCCTGGCTTGATACTATCTGTTTCCAAATCCAACAAGTCCCTTGTGTCTGTCATCATATCTTTAGTGATTTGTGAACCTGTCTTGGCCATGCTGCTTGTGTTGACCCTATGATCTCTGCCCAACTCCTTTCTCAGCTTGGTCTAGCTTATAAGAGATCTCCTTCACAACCCTTGTCAAATTCTTTACAACCTCTTCCAAATTAGTAGCCTTGTTTATTTGGGGCTTTTTTGGGCTAACCAACTTTACACCTTCTCTATTTAGAGGCTTTCCAATAGCCTTGATATTATTCTCTATTTGCAAATCCATGGGGAAGGTCTACCTCAAATTTGTGGGGCTTTTGTCTCTTAAATAATATGCATCCTTTTTATCAAATGCCTGAGTATATTTGATTAAACATGACTCATCACAAGGCCTTATTCTAACAGGCAATATTCTGAAGGTCTTGTTGAACCTTATGTTGAAATCAAGTACCGACTCATTAGGATTCTTTTTGATATTTTCAAATTCTGTCAAAAGAAACCTAGGGCCAATCATGTCACCATACTACAGTCTGAATGCATTGCTCATCAACGTCCAGTAGTCAATAGAGTTATCTTGAAATGCTTTATACCAGTCCCTAGCATCCTCTTCCAAGGTATGGATGAACAATTTGATATATACATCCTCATGTTCAATCTCAAAATCTTCCATCATATTGATAAAAAGATTTAGATGTTGATCTCCAATAATAACATTGTTTCCTTAGAACTTTTTCATTCTATTCCTTACATCTTGAGGCACTGCATTTGGGTAACCAGCCATTCCCACAAAATTTATAAGTCCAAAGGTGTTTACAATAAATGGAGGCCTGGATTGATCCGTATTGATTTGAGGAGGTGATCCTGGAGGGGTGAAAAACTGATGGAGGGCATAAGGTTCTTGGAACATAGGAGTATAATTTTTAAAATGGATACCCCCCAACGGCCTTGCTTCTTGGAAATTTCTATCAACCTTAGAAAATATAGGTGCAGAGTGTAAAGTAAACCTTTCAAAATCAAATGAAGGTCCCTCTCCAGCTGGATAGTTCAACTCCACAAAGAGGCTACCTGATTCAGATGCACTTGAGCTATAATCTTCAATGATAGGCCACTCACTTTCATCAATGGAGATCCCTCTTCTTTTCTAATGATCTCCAATAACTCTCCAAGATTTTCTTCCTTCTGAATTTTCTTTTCCAAGCTCTGTAAAAAATTTCCTAGAAGGATCCCTATTAAAGAAAGATCTTCTTCCCTCCAGCTTTGCAAATATTAGTAACAGATTTTACTTTAAAATTTTTTTAAGACACTGGTACTTTCCAAAAATTATTTTAACAGGGAGTTGCCACTAAGGAATTTCACCTTAGTTGTGTAGATGCACTAAATATGATTTGTCAAATGTCTATCAATGCAAGAAACTAGACATGGAAAGAACCTGACATTTCTCCACCCAGATGTATCAAATGAGAGCTAGTGCATTAGGTGTGGAAAATGAAGAACTGCAAACAACACTTGGAGCATACAAGAAGTGTTTTACCAGGTTCTTGATTTTGAAGTGAGAGTCCTAGGAAATGGCACCACTTATGTTGGTGTTGTTGATGGGTCAAATAGATATGGATTCAAATATGTATGCACTTGGATTAAATTGAACTAAGTTCCCAGCAATGTAAATCAAATCCCCAAAAACAATGCCACTGATGTTGGTGTTGTTGACGGGTCAAATAGATATGAACTGGTAGTGGATTAGAAAATTAGTCTCAACGATGCAAACTATTTCCCAGGAGTTCCAAACAGTCCCCGACAATGATGCCACTGATGTTGGTAGCGAAATTTGTTCTCCTTTTCAAGCCAAGCAAAAAAAATGATTCAACATGGAGCTTAGAGGCAGCCAAATCATAAGTATATGTTGTTTTGTACCCGGTAAGGAGGTCTAAATATCCCTTTGTTACTTGGATTTGTGGAGAGATGGGTAGTACCTTAAAAGGATATGATCTTATCCTAAGTATTTTAGGTTGTGCCTTTCAAGCAAGGTAAGAGAACCTATTTTGTAACCTTTGTTATAAAAAAGGAGATACATGTACCCTTCTTTTGTATAAATTTTGTAGAGAAGACCTTGGCGAAAATATGATCAACACACTAGATCATACTCTCACAAGTTGTCACTTCCAGATCATGGAGATACTTTCAAAACAAGGAAAAGGTTACTAAAGACATTTGAGACCCTAATTGTTTCTGCATGTTTTGGTAACATAGATTATGCATTTTTGTACACACATGACAAACAAGGGTACTATGTGTAGGATTAGTTGTTGTTAAAGGAATTTTGGTGGGAGGGGAGACAGGATGGACTTGACTCACTTGATCCTTGAGAGCTTATGCAAAATGGAAATATTCAATCAACAAAATTCCACAAAAACTTAAATTGTTTCCTCAACTAGAATATGTGCTTCAATGGAGTCCTAGATCAACACTATTTCACACAACCTATGGAATTCTATCATGAAGGCTAGAGTCAGAGGACCCAATAAAGCACCAATATTTAAACCAAGTCACACTTGAGGTACACCCAGAGGCTTATAGATAATCTCTATCAAAAAAATGAAAGAAAAGTGATTTTAAACCATTTATTCCATTCCCAGATGAAGGCTCTTCTGAGAAATGAAATTGAACATGCCACTAAACTATCACAAGGACTAAGACATGTGTGGTTGGACCTTTGTTTGGTACAAGATTGCAATAGAAGTAAGAAAAAATACCCGTATGCATTTAGAAATGAAATAAATACTCTTTACTCAAGATTGACACAAAATAACTCAAAGTTTGATCAAATTTATCAGCAAGGGAAAGTTTCTAAAATAATCTCAAAGCTTTTCAATTGTTGTATACTTGCAACCACCCTGACACGATCAAATTTGATACAAAGAGAGATATAAAGGATTCTCTAGAAGGCTTCTCAAAATGGATGGGCTCTGTCAAGATTTTTCTGCTGGAGAGAACCAGTCCTGATCTTTCCAAAAAACTCCCAACCATTTTCATGAAAAATTTGTGCCATTTATAAAATTTCCAATAGAGCCCCTTCCTCTGAAAAGACAAAAAGATTAAATCCACCAGTGCCAACCATGATTCTTTCGTGATTCATAGAATCAAATCTATAAAAAGTATCCAAGTGCTCGAGGGAAATACTATTTGATTTCCCTACACATTCAAATCCTTTCTCAGAAAAAACACATCTCCAACCATTCTCCAACCACTTTTGCACCATATCAATCAAATCTAGCCCATTGTGTGCTCAGGAGAAGAAAAAAATAAAACCAGATCGGGCTTGAGAACCAGACCATTTTAATGGTGAAAACCTCTCTAGATCTCTCCCACCAAACTCTAGATATCAAAATTAACTCACTCCTTTGTTTGGAATGTAGAAAATAGCAAGAAATCATGAAAAATTGCACTTCTAGGAGCTTTACAGAGAAAATGGGAGGAAAAATCAGATTTAGAGACTCAGTAGCCGTTGATATTTTATTTTGAATGTGGGCCATCCACGTGGAAGATGTAAAAATAGGCTCGGGGGCTTCCTTTGACCTTTTATGACCCTTTTCAAAAAAATGGAAATTTTTTCCATTTTGCTCTGCATCTCCGCTTCTGAAAAATGGGCATGACACGTGTCCTAAGGTGGGCCCCAAAGGAACCGTGGAAAAATTCTACCATTTGAATCTCTTTTGGCAAAAAGGAAAATTTTCCTAGTTTTCCCCACAGCTCTGCCCTTGTGCTTCAAGTCCCTAATGTGGGTCCCAATGGAACCCTACGTCCTTTTATGCCTTTAACTCCTTTTCCCTCAAAAGGAAAAAATTTCACTTTTCCTCCGAAAGCCCGCACCTCATCCATTGACTGAGGAAAAACATTGACTATTTCCCATTGGGCTTGTAGGCCATTTTTGATATTTTAACCTTTATGAGGTAGAGAGGAAAAAAATTTAAGTTTCCTCTAATGGTTCACTTCCCCGCCCCTTCTGACTTTTCAAATTGCCAAGTATCACATTACCGCAGCTTGAAGAAGTCCCAAAAATTTGATACCTTGAACGAGTGCAGGCTCGCCATGTGTCCTGCTCTGGTAAAAAAAAATTGAAGTCTTAAAGCTCTGCGGAGGGCACCACGTGTTATGCTTTGAAGCAGTCTCATTTAGTTGTTGAAAATTCTAAGTAGCATACAAAGTGAGCGGAGGCCTCCACGTGTCACACCAACACTTCTTTAAAATGAAACTCAAGGGCTGGCTCCCAAACATGCACGGTTGCTCCATGTGTCTCCATGGCACTATTTCAAAATGGTCCCCAAGGTGGAGATCTTGAATGAGCGTGAGCTCACCACGTGTCCCGTTCCACCAAACTGTACCAACCACATAAAAATTTGTCTAAGTCTGGGAAAAGCAGCGGAAGCCTCCACATGTCCTCTCAGCGCTACTCCAAGGCAAAGCCCAAAAGAAGATATTCAAATGAGCATCATTCCTCCATGTGTCTTAGACTTCTCGAAAACCTTTTAAAATTTTTCTAAGTATGGGAAACACGGCAGAAGCCTCAATGTATCTCTTTCCTGCCAACCCTCCACGTGTTCTCTCGGCGCTACTTCAAAACCAAACCACAAATTGGATTCTCAAACGAGCGTCGTTCCTCTAGGTGGACACATTTTAAATTTGAGGCTTTTTATAGAATTTTAGAAGTATTTAGCCGAGCCGCATCCAACCAAATGATGCCACATTTCCCTATTGATATAAGGATGTAAATTTGACTGGGGAAATGCCGGTCAAACCGTAAAGCATAGAGAAATGACCATTTGATCCTGAAAGTGAAATTTTCTTCAAGGAAAAAGATTTTAGAAATATTTCAAGACTCAAATACGTTCCTCAGGGACACATCAATTCATTTCTCTTTGAGTATTTAGGGGAAAAATGGCACAGATAGTAGATATTGACAGTGGAAAATGGAGGAAATGGGAAAATGTGAGTTTTGAAGGAATAGAGCACGAGAGACTCAAAATACATAGATTTTCCAGAGGAACAAAGGAACCATGAGACAAATATGGACCCACACATGATCTTTGACCGAGGAGCAGATTAAAATGGAAACAAAGACTGGCCAAACACAATACGGGGAACGATAAAATGATAGAAGCTGTGAATAATTAAATCTTCAAGGGCACAAAAGGGGTGAGACAATTCTAAGCACCAACAAGGGGTATCATAATATGTAACGGGTTAGAGGGATCCCAAATTGGGTCATTGTATCTATAAAATTTGACAACAAAAAATAAACGTAATGATGGTGGTGGCATTCATTTATTGTAGACAATGTCTTTTATTTTTCCTGTAACACCATTCACAAGGCTTGCGTCAACCTATAAATTTGCAATAAGCATGATATTTTGTTATTTACACAACATAACTTTGTGTTCCAAATGATTTTCATCAGGATCTCCTAGTCCATCCCACATGAAACTTTCTACAATAGAATGGGTGATCGAAATGTTTAATGCCTTCAATATATGAAGGTTGTGGGAGTCCGTGAGATCATTTTTTTGAAAAAAAATGTGGTGCGTCCTTACAAATGTTGAGCTCTTGCTAAGTTAGGTGTGTGTCTATGCAAGACATTAGGAGTTCCCCGTCCTGAATAAGAGGGGTTGAATCTCTCATGTGGAGTAGTAAATTACATAAGGAAACTTGTGCATTGGTTGTTCCTTGTTGCTGAAATATTTTTCACAATGTAATGGAAGAATGGAATCCCTTATAAAGGCTGGCTCCATAGGATTTACTTGCATAAAGAGGATTGTCCAAAACCGGTGGTAATTGGCTGAGGTTGTCGAGGAGGATGACTGACCTGTTCCTAAATTTAGATGTTTTGGAGTTTGGGATAACCTCTCGTAACCTATTATCAACTTTTCTTAGAAAATTTCAGCCGATGATACTCATTTTATCAACAAGAACATATTCAATATGTTTCAGTGACACTTGAAATGATAATAATGCCTGGCCTTCAAGGGGCTTCATTTCTTTGATTGGAATATAGAGGTCTGCATGGATTTTGGGTGCAAAGATGTTGAATGTTGAAACACTAGTAGGGGAAAGTAGATTGAAAGGTGAGAGAGATGTGGTTGATATTGATGCGAATGAATTCTGAATTTTATTTATCAGAAATAATTTTTTTGTGCCAGTTGTTCCTTGAATTATCAATCTTAGTGGAGGTAAAAGGGTTTTGTTTTCTTCATGGTGTATTATGGTATTAAGAGCTTGTTGTTGTTTTGAAGACAAAGGAAGTGTGGAAGATGGTGGTGTGTCCTGAATGTTTTTGTTAATTGTGTCTTCCTTTTCTCTCTTGATGAATGGTGATCTAATTATTTGTAAATCATGCAAAACGTCATGTATGATGCAATTATTATGTATGTCAAAATCTCATTTCCCCAACATTTCAAGTATTCCAAGAACTATGTTGTTTCTCAGACGAATTTGTGAGAAGACGTTCCGTTATTGCAATGGTTCATGTTTAATAATACATTCGACCTCAGAGTCAGAAATAACATCTATAACATGTTCTGCATCTATGGCAATGCCTAAAACATGCCACTATATGTAGTTGTGTTTGTACAAGTACCAAGTGTCATTGATGTCATGTGAGCTTGATCCAAATTCGGAGGCAACATTTTTGAAAGGCTTGTATAAAAGGAGTTTTGACCAAAAAAATGGTCATAGGATGTTGAATCCTAAGTTGGGACATTCAGAAATCTCAGGTGTGCTTGAACGTTTACTTGAGTTGATCGTAGTTTCCATTTATCACCTTTACGTGGTACATGTTGAGTATTTGTATTGTCCTCCACGTACTTGGGTTACTTGCAGGAATGGATTGAATCATGCGATAAACATCTCCTTTATTTGGGTTAAAGACGTAAGAAAGGTAGCTTACTTTTCAGAGTCCATGTTTTTGCATGAAGAGAAATGATGGTCATGTTTTTTCAGTTTTACATCTGTTACAGGAAGGAAAACCTTGGAAGAAAATCAAGTTTTAATTCCAGGGTAATTTTGTAAACAAATTGAGAAAGTTTGGATGTTCACCAACAAATATATTCTTTTATGGAACTAGCGTTGGGCTTCATAGTATGGGACAAGGGCAAGAATATGGGAAATTTTTGTGTATGGGAAGTGGTGGGGTGTTCTGTTTGGGTCGATTGTGGATTGGATAGTGGAAAGCAATCAAAAGGAGAGGAGGAACTTGTTGTACATGTTATATTAACTGAAGCAAGGTCAGTACTTGAGACAGTTTCATGTGGCATCCCAAGAAAATGGGAAGACATGTAAGTAGTTAGTAAATATGGGTTCCTACGGATGGAATTGGTATGTTCGAGCAAATTGGTTTCCATGGAAGTTACTTGCATACTGTTGGTTGGAAATCTTATAGTAGTTATATTTGATGGCAAGATTGGAATGTCAGGTAAAGGTAGGTTGTTAGTCATTATTAGTTGATGGATATTAGAGATTGCCATTTTTCTACACTCTAGATGATGACATCATTGCTCAACATCTATACCATATATCAATATAATATATGTGGTTCATGGATATACATACTTCAAACATGTAGTTAAGAGTCAAAACCCAAATCAAATTCCATTAATATTGCTTTCCCAATACACACATTATATTAAAACTATTTCCAAACAAAATACATTGTTTATGCTTTTCAAGGCATCCAAGCTTGCTTTCGTTGTTAAAAGAAATAAGGAAATTACAAAAGATACGGAATAGGAATAAGCTTAGAATAATAAAGATTGAAAGTATTGTAAATTGAAAACATTGAAATTAAATTTAGTGCTTGAGATTATTTCTTTTGCAACAAAAGATTTATTTCATTTCACTGCTTGGTACCTACATTTGAACAAATTAAGCCTACATATCAATAATAAGTTCCACTAATGCTATTCATTCACCTTAAGTAGCATGAAGTCATAATTACTTATAGTTTAAGGATGAGGTGTTATAATCACTTATCTTTCTACTCAATAATCAATATTTTAATTTATGGTAAAAAGGTTTGAAATATTTCCTTTCCATGATCAAAGAAAAGGAAAGTAGAGAATAGGTTTGAAGTGTTGGGCTGCATAAGTAAATAGATGTCCAATATTAAAAATTATCCATCCATGGATGTACACTAAATTTGAGATGAATTAGTAGAATGAATTTGAGTAGCCTAACATTAATAAGAACAAAGTAGTGTTTAGAAACGAAAATGTTTTGGTGTAAGAAATGAAATTTTCTCTAATTCTAGACTTGAGAATACTACGTATAACAAAAAAATACTCGATTGAAATTCCTCTGGAATAAACTATGATTGATTTAGTCCAGTGTTTTGGATCACACTACTAGATCCTTCCTCAGAGGAATAAAAAATGAAGCCAATGATTCCTACTTCTTAAAAAATTTCATGTTTTGTAGGGAAGATATATCGGTGTGCTAATCAAGTGGGTTTGCTTCTCCTTGTAAAAATCGTATAAGAGGAATGAGGTTTATCTATTTAGTATTTTCCATCGGGTTATTTTTAGTATGACATATACCAGTAAAAGTAAAACAGGGACCTTAATTAAAGGTCCAATATTTTCCACTAGGGCTTGCTCAAAATCTCTACCAAATCTTCCCACTGTAAGGGATTGAGGTTACGAGAAATAGTTCAAAATACACGAGTATGACATTTTGACCTTTTCTTGACTCAAAATCAATGTTGATGAGCTTCTTTTGAAAATTATAGTTTGAGCATAGAGGACCAATATCACAAGTTCACTATATTTTCACTGAGTATAAACGATGAGGTTAATAAGGCATCTAGAAAATCCATGTTCGGATAAGAATTGATCTAGTACCTCACAGCAAGCTTTGTGGACTTATTTAAGAGCATATAGGGACATTTTTGGCTTACACACAATTGAAGAATCTTTATCAAATACTTATTGTCTGATCTGTTGTAAAGGTTCTAAGACCTTGTGTGGAGGGACAATTCCACACTTAGAGATAAACAATGGATTATAAAATGTGCAAGAAATAATAAACATATTAGTTTACTAACACATTCAAATGCCAAAGTCTGTTATCTAGAAATGTAACATCTACTCAATATCTAGAATAAGGAAAAGTAAATTTTTCAATAATGAATCAGTAAGACTAAGAAGGAAAGAACATGTGATTAGAATGTGGATACTTCGTTATCGATTTGTCTAGATTGATATGAAAGAATCCAGAACAACATATGTGTTTGAAGTTAGATAATCAGGGCATGAAAAATTTATTAGTGGATGCCCTAAAGTCATGCATGTCAAGATTGCTGGATGAATAATTAATTGTACGCAACACTCATATTCTTAGAACGGAACACTACCTCAAGTGTTATTCCTATTTTCTCTGGGGATTGGTAAGAATTTGACGACGTCCAATATTATATGAAGGAGATAGGTATGTATCATCTTACCTTATTGTCTCAGGTGTTGCTGTTAATGTTTCATATCTTGAAATATGTTCAAATTTCCATGAATATATCTCTATAGTGCCTCCGATTATTCCCTTGATAATGTGATTATTTTCTAGTATTCTATCAGACACAAGATATGGGCTAGAGAAATAAAAGGTAATGCGAGGTAAAGAGGTTGCGTTTTAAGTGACAGTTTCATTTTCCATATTCTTGTGGCCTGATTCTAATGGAACTAGTTTGATTTTTTTTTATAATGCTCCATTTGAACTTGAGATTTGGCCATTAGTTGACAAGAACATATTTTGCTAGTGCTTGGAAAAAAACACACCTTTCCTTCTGCGATGGCTTGATTCTACAAGGCATGGGTTTTGACAATAATACATCAATCTACTTAGCATCTGGGAAAATATATAAAACAGAATAATCTAAAGTGTCAGGACATTCAAAATTTTATTTTCCAGACCACCTGTAACAGATTCTAACCACAAATTCACAGGAAACTCTCTTTAAGTAAAATAAATGAGAAACAATAACAACAACATAGAAGTAAATGAATTTACAACTTTCCTATAATTCATTCCATATTGGTAAGGATGAAGTTTTGGTTATACTAAAGAAGTAACCCAAAATGAAAATCCTAAGGCTATTTATTATATATGATATGTGAATTGCAATATCCACGTGGCATTCACGAATAGAAAATTTTAACGATTACTTCATATCTCCATTCTAACCAAAATAAAATTCCATGTCTGTTGTTAATCATCTTTTACTAATAATTTGTCTTACAATAGGTCACACATTCATGAGAATATGGGTTGTCAACGATGTGAAATAGATGCACAAGGAGGATTTGTTGATTCTGAAGACCTAGATTATGAGCCCATGAAAAAACTAATTCTAGAGAAAGATGATAATTCATATATTGGTGACTTTGCGAAGATTTCCTGTTGCTTAGATAAGCAGAGACAATCTAAGAAGAAGGTTAACAATTACATTTATTTTTGACAAGTAGCGGTAATTCTATATATTTTAAACTTTAAAATATTTCTTACCTGTTCATGCTTGTTTTAGTTGGGAACACCAAAAGAAGAAGATCTTAAAAGCTTGGCACATCACAAGTTTCCAGAAAAAATTCTAGATTTCATCCTTCAAGTTCTAGCAGGTGATGAGATATTTTGATGTATATCTGGATGGAGTTTAGAATGAGTAAAAAATTGATAAGCACAAAGTAATCATTAATTTTTTTTATTCAAAACTTAAAAATAGTAAACCCGCAATAACATATAAATTGGGAAAAGTAAAAACCAAAACTAAAAAATGCCAAATCTGTCATCAAAAAAGTAAAATTGTTAAAAATAGCAGAGAAAATATAAACAGTCACCACGAGCGTCAAGTTTAACATAAGCAAGTGAATGTCCACAAATCTCATTCCCATAGGGGGAACACCTTCGGCTTAATTACTAGTCATATGGGAAACAATTTTATGTTCTTTAATTTTTAATAACTTTGTAATTGTTTATATATCAATAAAAATAAATATTTATGTATTAAGATTTTATTATATAGACTCTGTAATTATATAAATAAAAAAAATTGATGTTGATTTAGTGGCTAATTATCTTATAGATGTTGTAATTTTTAATTTGGGAATTAAATGACTCCAATTTTTTGAAAGAAAATTATCTAAAATTCAATACAATATTGTAAGTTGCACTAACCACTTACGGTTGGTCTTGACATTTTTTCAGTGCTAAAAATCTTCGAAATGTTTAAAGTTCTTTTCAATATTGTATCTTTGTAACCATGAGTTAACTCAATTTACAACCCAAAAAATAAGTTATTTTAGGTAGATGGTCAATTTACACAAATTTATATGATATATAATGTTAAATTTAGAACTTTGTAAATATTTAACTATTGCGAAAAATAATAAGTCTTACTAAATGTAAAAAATAAAGTCAAGTTTTGTTTAAAACTCAATTTTAACTATGATTATTTTGATATTCAAATATGAGGGCATTTATTGTAGTGTAAAGTTTAGAGAATAAGGAGGATTAAATGAATTTTATATGATAATTTGAGTTTTTTTCATATTTTAATATAGTTGTTGTGGCTCAATCCATTATTCTTGAAATGATGGAAAAGAGATGAGGAGGTTATGCATAGATGCATAGAACCCTACAAAAATTGGGGAGGAATGTAGAGGAGATGTTCAAAGTTATCATGCATCCAACGTGAAGATGTGGTGAAGATGATAAAGAAGAAAATTTAGATAAAAAAGAAGAAGCACATAGTCATGTCCATCCATATCTAAGAGGTTGAATTGTGTCCAAATTGCACACAGGATTTTATAAAACACCACAAGATTCAAATTAATTTTATTTTGATTCCTAAATCCACATTAATTTTTTAATACATCAAAATATTCCTTTTATTTCCCAGCATCTCTAATAAAATCCTAAAACGCGAGTAACTTCAAAACACAAAAAATCCTAAAAGTAAAGCACCTCAGATGGACCACAATCTTTGTATAAAAATTATGCCTTTGTAAATTGAGGTTTACGCCAAATCTTAGCTTATTATATAAAACAAAGAATAAGATATTAAAATTATAAGTCCTAGACAAAATAAAAAACTATTAAGACAATTTAAAAAAATATTTATTAAAAAATTATTCATGGCATATTAATAAAAAAGATATACCACGTTAAAAAAATTCAAGTCGTTCCAAAAGTTATGTTTTCTAGAAGTTATGATCCCATATCATTCTCTGTTTGTTGAAACTAATTTTTCTCTTACAAATTAAGTTGATGGAATTCATCCAATTTTGTATTGTAAAACTTCTTCAAGTCTCACTCGAGAATCCAAGTATTTTCTTTGTGCTCCAAAACTTCCTGCTATACCAAATATATTTTTTAACTTCCTTTACTACTAGTGATTGTGTTTTGGTCCAAGAAACACATTACCCTCTCCTTTGTCTTGTTCAACATCTAGTAACCCAGTTCGTTTCTTCCTCCTCCAATACATTTTATTCATAACATGGAATCTTATATAGGTCAAAAACATTAAATTTTTTTGAAATAACATAGTTTTACGGTAACTCCACCTTGTAGGTATTCTAACTCATTTTGTTCAAAATCCAACATGGCCCAATCTTCTTATACTTTGTGTTTATTATATGTGCCCTTTTTAAACATCTTATTTCTTAGATGAACCATCACTATATCTCATTCTAAAAAAGTATTCACTCTCCTACTTACATCCTCAACTACTTTATATTTTTCACTACTAACTTTCATCTTCCACATCACTTCTTCCTACACTTTTAGCATGTGTAGTGTAAATCTTCTACATCATCACTTTTTTAACCTTCACCATAAAACACAATCATATCTACAAATTCATTGTGGTTCCTATGATATAAAATCTAAAATTGACACCTCCCAGTTAACCTATTTACTGAGATGTTATAAGAAAACTCAGCCTATGGTAAAGGTAAATCCCACTATTTTGAGTTTTCTCTTATTATTCAATGTAGAAGATTTTGCAATATTTTGTTCACGACTTATATGTATCCATCAATCTGGGGGTGATATGCATTACTGAATTGTAGTTGTGTCCCCTTTTTCTTCCACAAAGTCTTCCAAAAGTAACTCAAGTGTATTATGTCCTGATCTAAAGTGATCATTGTTGGAACTCCATGCAACCTAACCACTTCTGAAAAAAAAAATTTAGAACTCTAGAAGTACCCTTAGTTTTCTTACAAGGAATTAAATGTGTCAGTATAGATAATCTATATATCACAACAAAAATAGAATCTTTCCCTCATTATGGGTTAGAATCTTTCCCAAATAAACATGAAATCCATACTCAAATCAACCCATGGCTTTGCAAGGATAGGTAACGACATATATAACCCTTTCTTATGTGCATATACCTTAACCACTTGGTAAAACCTTACTCTTTACCTTTTGCCAATACTACTTATATAGCTCAAGAGAAATATTTTTACGTATACCAATGCTTCTTACTAAACCTTCACTATGTACTTCTCTTGTAATATTTTCTCTTATTAAACAAATTGGGATGAAATTTTTTTTTCACCTAAATATATAACTATCTTGCATCAAATAGTTAGATGAACCACTAACTAATTTAGGGTCCTTAAATTTTCTTATAACATCCCAAAATATAGATTAGTTTCAAATAATTCTTTAACTACCTCAAACCCTACCAATTCATTTTCCATTTTATCAAAAGTGTTATACGCCTACTCAAGTTATCAACAACTTAATTTTTATCATCTAACTTATTATTTAACATTAAATTATATTCTTGCAAAAATGAAACCCAGTTTACATGCATATTATTATTTTTCTTCTATGTGTTTACATACCCTAACTCTTCATGTTCAGTAAAGAGTATAAATTCCTTGGCTATGAATTAATTCATCTAATGCCTTAATGTTTGAACAATAACATAAAATTCCACATTATAAGAAGAATAATTCCTCCTAACTTGATTTATATTTTCAGTAAAGAATGATATAGGTTTTCCTTCATGACTCAGTACATCTAAAATCATAAAATTTTAGGTATAGCAATAAACCTCATAGACCTTTCTAAAATTCTTTAGTACCAAAACAAATGCTTCTGACACTTTTTTCTTTAACAATTCAAAACTATCTATTTAATCCTTGTTCCATACAAACTTTTTTACCTTTGGGCACTCGATTATTGGTGCAACACTACTACTTAATTTCATGATGAAATTATTTTAAAAATAAGCCAAGCCATGAAAACTATGACAATGTGTCACATTCCCTGGAATGGGCCATTCCAAAATTTCCTTCACTTTTTCCTCGTCCATCATAAATCCATCAATTTAGATGAAGAATCCAAAAAAGACTTGAATTTTCTTAATAAATCTACACTTCTTTAAGTTTTTATATAAACTATCTTTTTGTAAATGTTTTAATACCAATTTAAAATGTAAATTTTTTTCTTTCACTGTCCTACTTAATCTTAAAATATGGTCATAATAGAGACCTAAAAACTTACAATTATATTCTAAGAGTAATATATTCATCAACATCATGAATATACTAGGTGCATTAGATAACCAACATGACATCACTATCAAATTGGAAGATCTTTTTTTTTTTTGAATTTCATTTTCCATTCATCTCCTTGATGGATTTTGATATGATAGTACCCACTCCGAAAGCCAATATTACTAAAATATTGAGATGCTACTAGTATAACCATCATATCGTCCAATCTTGAAATTGGGGAAGTAAACATAATAATGATTTTATTTATTTCTCTACTATACATACATATTTCAAAGTCTTCATCTTTTTTGGAATTCACAATTGTTGGGGTTTCACATGGAATGATGATTTCTCTCACTAAGATTTCATATTACATCTTTTTAAGATTTTATTGCACACCTCTCTTCTTCTTCGATAATTTGTAGTAGTGAGTTAGCATACATTTAGTCTAGGATATGAATAGTTATCCCCTAATCCACCTAACATGGTTTTTGTCTCTGCATGATATTTCTCATAGGTTATAAATGCATCAACAACCATCCTACAGGTAAAAGTAAATTGGTCTAAACTTTCTTTGTTAGTTTATATAGATTCATTTATCTCCTCTTCATTTCTTTATGTTAGCTTAATGTTATGCATTTTTGATTCCGTTTAGATTAGCACTCTTATAAGATATCAATTATTTAGTAACATTCATTTATATTATTGTCTACATATTTCTATTAATTTTTTATCCATACCGCTCCACATCCAAACATTGATATCCTAATAGTGTTCCTTTATCTATCTTAATTGTATGACTATGAAACCTAGGTTGACGATGTGTAAGGGTTACTTCCCTCTAGACATCTAGTATTATCCATTGTTGTAGCCCCTTTTAGTATATCCCCTTGTATTTCATTACTTCTGTGTCTCTTACTTGTTTCCTTGAATACTATGATTTAATGGGTGAGGAAGAGTGGATGTTATTGATACACATTTTGATCTACATACATTCTCTGGTGAACTTGACGTGAATCAAACATGAAACGTTCTAATCAATCACAAACGATTAAGAGAATCCATTTATTTAACATAATGTAAGTATCCCAAAAATCGTAAAACCCCTATAAAAATTCTTGCAAAGACACCATCGGCCCTCAGTGTTCCTACAAATTTATTTCTCATCTATTTCCTAATTCTTTTGGCCATTACAATGGCCTTTTTCCATGCACAATCCCTTCTATTCTTCCATATCTTTTACCAAAATCCTTTGGCCTCTGTGTTTTATTTTCTATATGGATGATTTATTCTATAGCCTTAATCTCGAAAATGTTTCTCATCTAAATGAACACTCCATCATAGAGTATCTGGGAATATGGTCCTCTTAAGATAATGTTTAATCATTTTAATAAACCTATTATGCTGAAAATAAAATTCCTTTTTATATGTATTGTTGTATAGTAAGAACACCTAGGAATAATCCTTTTACCCATTATAATATCCCACATGAGGATGAGGAGGAAGAAATCCATTGAGATGATGATTTTCACCATCCTCCACATATACTAAAATTTTAATCTCAATTTCCTTGATACAGAGGAGAATCAATATAAATTATGAGTAAAACACTTCTCAGTTTTTTTTCCTAGCAACTTGGCCATAGGGAAGAAAGGGGGAAACTACTGAAGTACGATCATCTAAAAATTCCTCCAATTATGATCCCACCAATCTTATTCTTCATCTTATTCAAAAAATAAATAAATAAAAACCTTCCACTTCCACTGAAGTCGTCCACATGTAATAGAATATGGATCAGTTAGTTAACGACCCTCCAAAAATATCCTAGGGAGCCAAAACCCATCCTTAACAAAATGGGCCATATGCGGTTTCCATCAATCAAACGCCCATTCAAAAAAAATTCTTGTGTGTATTCCAACATGATCCATTAGCACCCTATTTTTTAATATGATCATTGGTGGCATTTCTCCATTTAACTCTTATGAGAGGTCGAATGATCCCACTCTTCATATCAATTCCTTCAGAAATATTTATAAAGAATTGATTGGAACTTACTCATATGTTTCCACTAAAATTTTAGCTAAGAAACTTATAGGAGATGCTTTAGATTTATACCATTCCTTTTCTCGTAATTATATATTTCAGCTCGAATCCCTAGTTAAAATCCTAGTAAATGAAATCCAATATCATGATATACCTTGAAATAACATCAAATTTTAGCAAGAAGAAAATGAATAAACACAAGGCTCTATTAAGCATTGGAAGGCCCTACCTGTGTGGTTAAAAAATAACATGGTAAATTAAATTCTATTTCAATGTTTACTCTGATCCCTTGATCCTTTGCTTTAATAGAAGGTGAGATCCTTTTCTCCTACTTCCCTAGAAGAAGCCTTTAGACACAAAAAAATACATGGATATCCTATGAGGGAATTTGAGAAGGATTCTCCAAAGATACAAGATAATAAGAACATCCACATCCTTCAATGATATAAGAACAGGAGTACAATAGATGAAATATTCTCGTGCAGACTCTTCCTCTTATTTCTTCTTCAAGAAGAATATATTTCAACATTGACCAAGAAACTACTCACAATAATCAACCTAATTATCATCGACGACTGACTAATGAGGAGTTGAATCTTATGTCACCTAAACAATTTACCTTTAATAATATATCCTTCTCAACCTATTCCTCATTAGTAATAATACCACTTATGTTGAGAAAGAATACCCTGTAGCATTCTATCTTAGGACTCAGAGGGTAATATACCCTTTAGTACTTCAAAATCAAGATCCTGAAGTAGAAAACCTACCTCATGCAGATGCGAACAACCCTTGTCATATCTCTCTTATACGGTTGACTATACTTGAGTTTATCCCTTTGACTACAGACACCAGTGGACCCTGTGTAAGTAAAAATTTGAAGGTCGATGGAATAGAAATTAATAAAAATGAATTTTTAAAAATAACTTTGACCATTCCCACTACTTCTCAACATATTTTTGAGGATTCTTAAGACACTCAACATAATGCATAGTCCAATCATGATAAGTGGTATCCTCTAGAAGCATTTTCCCACATCCATGGTCTAATCCCCTTCTTAGAACTTATGCGTACGTTAACTCACCATAATGAAAGTCTCATGAATGAATTGTTTGATACGAAAATTAATTTTCCTCCTTCATTGGGGTAGTCCTATAATGCATGATCTGGAAGAAATTATCTAGTGGCAATGTGAGGAACTATCCCTTTTATACTGATCTTTCCATGGATTCTCATTCTTGTATTCATTTTTCCATTTATTCTATGATTTTAGATGAACTCTTACTTCATGTAGGTTTTATACTAATATTCAACCCATTTCAGATCAATCATACTTCATTCAATTGTAATCTCATTGATGAGGGAAAATACACATGTGTGGCCTCAGTAGATCTCATCATACCTATTGTTTATTCCATTGATAACGTAAAAATATTGTACTCATGTGCATTGGTTTGTGTTATCTTTAATGTCACATGGAATTTATGGTAAAGGAGAATTGAAATTTCAATTATTTTTGTACCTTAGTAATGGTTTATGGTGGTCACAAAGTTATCTCTTGGTGGTTTCGAGATGGTTTCAGGGTACTACGAGGTGTTACAAGATTATTCAATGTGGTTAGTTCCCATTGTAGGTATGGAGATGGTTGGTGTGGTTATCTCAAGTGTCATTTAGGTAATAAATTATTTTTCATGGATGTGTAAGACATTCCAGGATGATCATGAAGGTAATTGTCGAAACTAACCTTTGAAACTAGGTCAATTTGACATACTTTTTGAGCCTAATGAGGTGTGTGAGACAAAACAACTTCATGAAAATATAATGTAAGAATGTTAGGAGCCTAAAACCACATATTGGAACATGTATAAGCTTCTATAGGGCTCACTTTATCTTCTTGAGTAGAATTTGGAGTTTTCACTAAAATTTCGTTGAGAACTAGTAGTGGAAGCTTTGAAAAATGAGATTGGTTTGAATGGTATAGGATAATTTATGAGTAATCAAGCCAAGGTTTTAATATAGGGAGTTGTTTTATTTCTCTTGATAAGTTCTCAACAAATTTTGAAGAAGATTGTTCAAAATATTCAAATTCTACTAATACTAGGTAAAGTGAAAAAGGATAAAATAGTAACCATTCCTCTTAGCACCCAAACAAAATTATCAATATTCCTTCAGAAAAATCATAAGAGTAATTTTTAAATAACACTCCAAGTCTAAACTTTTTGAGATGGAAGAAAAATAAAATTTTCTTCGTTTTTCTAACACTATTCATTCTCTCTCCAAACCACCTTCCCAAAACGATAGGAAAGAAATTAATTTTTTTACCATAATTTGAATAATGAAAGTTGTGGAAACCTCTCAAAATTGTATAATAATGCTTATAGGTCAAGATGGTGTGGATTTTTCTATCTAAGAATGATTGTACTGTCTGTAAATTCCTGTATTTTTGTAAGTTTTCCATATCTAATCCTATTTTTAAGGACCCAAGGTGAACCACAAGGTGTGAAATCTTGCATTTGATTTCTATTCCATGTTATCAAAGAGTTTAATTCATTTACCTAGGTCATTCATTGTGAAATATGTTCTTATTCTCCTCATACTATTAAAATGAAATCATGCCAATCTTGTTATTAAAGTTTAGAAGGTGGTTGAATGATTTCTTGGTGTATAGATCTAAGATTTATTATGAGAAATGAATATGGAAATTTACTACATGAAAAAACTTCCTTTTCAAATATCGTTGTCCTCTTTAGAGAAGGGATTTGTTGTTAAAATACTTCGAGGTTAAACTATCTTATATGACTTAATAAAAATCCATGAAAGAGGGATGTACTTGTGAATCTTAGTACTCAACCCTTGCTCACATGATTGTGAAGGTAGAATATAAGGATTTATTTTTGTGCTCCTAACATGAATGGTTATGTAAGTGATGGTTATATTGGTAAGAATTCTGAAAGTGAAAATTATCCTGTAGTGATTAAAGTAATAGTGCAACTCAGTGCCAAAATGCCAAATTCTCATGATATGTTTGTTTCATTTGACGATTGCAATTAGTATGGTAAGGTGTATAAAGAAGGGGTATTATTAAAAAAATATAGATTCTTAAGAAAGTGTTACGCATGTATAAACTGTGTTTTTTCATAATCAGTTTGTCTTCTTTAAAAAATCTATATAGTAGGATTTTCTGTTGGTATCCAAATTGATTCTCTTGCGAGGGCTGACCAACATCATGAAACTGGCAGGATGGTTAGAGACAAAAAATTCATGATATAAGTCGTTTTGTAACCGGAGAGGGGATTCAGCTGACTCTTTGTTACTCAGGTATTGGAGAAATTTGTAGCACCTTACTAGGGGTTTGATCTACCATCACTACTTTAGGTTGTGCCTTCAACCAGGGTGAGAGGACATGTTCTGTAACTTGTGTTGGTGAAGGATATAAGGAGATCCTTCTTTGCACAATTTTCATGAAAACCTTGAGAAAATATGAACAATACAACACAATCTAACTCTCATGAGTTGTCACACTACAGAGTGGAGATGTTTCCTATACAAGGTTCAGGTTACTAAAGACAATAATCGAAACCTGATTATCTCTGCATATTTTGGCAGTGAAATTTGTTAAATATTTGTGGATACATAGTACAAACAGGGTTAGTTCCTGTAGGATTTATCGTTTGAGAATTTTTGGTGGGAATTTAAGCAAGATAAATTTGATTATACAAGATATTTGAGAACCTTTACAAATATTGGAAAACTCATAGACAAAATGTTTAAAAATAGCAAAAATGTTCCTTCAACCAAAAGGTCTGTGTCAATGGAGGCCCAGAGATGCACGATTTCATACATTCTTCAAGAATTCAACCTAAAGGCTCGTGTTAAAGACTCAATTAAAATTTGGAAATCCCTTATTCGTCACACATAAGATACACTCATAGGCTAACAAACAATCTTTGTCAACAAAATGGAAGTAAAATGATTTTAAATTGTTTATTTCATTACAAGATGAAAGCTATTCTCATAATGAAATTGTAAATGCCAAAATACTACCATGTGGATAAGATCTTGTGTGATTCAGAGGGATTTCAACATAATATTGCAATAATAATATGAAAAAATATTTGAAAATATTCTAAAATAAAATAAAACACAATTATGTTCATGATCAACAAAAATTCATTCAAGGTTCACTAGATTCATTAGTAGGGAAAAGTTTCTTCAAAAATCTCAGAGCTTGTCAATGGTTGTACACTTGCACCCATCTTTACATGAATAAATCTATAAACACATGGAAATAAATAGGTTTCTTAGATGGTCTCTCAGGAAAAAAAGAATTTCAAAATTTCTCAGAAAAATTAACCCACCTTATGTAAGAGTATTCTCATTGCATTTATACAATTTCAGTCACTCACTCCTTCCAAAATTTCCCCCCAAAATTCTAAATATTCAAGAGAATATTCATCTTTACAACATGCCATTTAATCATGTTTATTCCCTTGAAAATATCTTAGTTTCTATTGCTAGGTGGATGAATCATGAACTGATCACATTTCTCAGTTCCTCAACTATGACTGGGATGCCATGTCATAACTTTTAACTATCTTTTAATCATTATTTCATTTTTTCGTGTAAGAAATCCCCTTTTGTATAATTCTCAGGTGGCTCCATATGGTTTGATCTGACAACCAATCCTTTTCACCTTTGAGAATACACCTTGAGGAATAGATACCTGCATTCGTGCCTCTAAGAAATGAGTGTCCTCACATGGATTATACCACATATGTACGCTATGATTATGAGTTAGCCAAGTGTAAAGAGGAGCCACCAGAAGCCTCCATGTGTATGTTTGATGTAACTCCAAGGGTGAAGTCATAAGGTAGGTTCCTCAAATGAGTGCAAGACATTTGCATGCCCAGAACCCGAAAGAGTTACACTGGTCACTAAAAATTACGAGCATGGGAAAGTCCAGCGGAAGCTTATGCTAGTGCTTAATTTGATCTTGCCCCATTTTTCCTCAATTTTTTTCAAATTGCATGCTCTGTCATATTTTCTATCTCCCCGTATTGATGCATGAAAGATCTATCCTTCATTTTCTCACCATGATCAATCCTGTCCTTTAGTCGAGGATCACATTAAGTCCAGAATTTTTTTTCCATTCCTCTATCCATGTGAAAGAATTTGTAACTTGGCTGTAAAATTAGGTTTTTTCCCTTCCTTTTTTCCACAGTAACGTTTTGTTTTCCCTATCAATTTTTGTACAAATATCTGTTGAAACATGGTCCTTTATGATTGGATGCAACTTAATGGATCATATTTGGGACTTATATCATTTCCAAATTTTGTCCTTAAAGAAAGATTCATTTCCAAGTGCAAATGGTGATTACCCTATATTTTACGGTTTGACAGGTGTGTTTTCCCTATAAATTTATATCTCAACATCTAATGAAACATGGCCCTTTCTGATTGGATGCAGCTCAGCGGGGAAATTTCAAACTCTAATGCCTGCTTCAACTCAATTCTTGTCCACGTGGAGGGCCTACGCTCATATGAAAAGTCACCTCTTGGTTTGACCTTTGGATTTGCGTCATGGAGACACGTGGAGGTTTGCGTTGCCTTGCATAGACTTAGACAGTTATTTTTATGTGGCCGGTGTAGCTTTTTCAGACCATGGACACATGGAGGGCCAATGCTCATTTGAGGATTTGCCTCTAGGTCCTACCTTAGCACTTGCACCAAGGAGACATGTGGAGGCTTCCGCTGGCTCCTCTTTATACTTAAACTTTTCAAGCAACTTTCTAAGGCCTGGAACAGTTGGAGGGCCCGTGCCTATTTGGGGACCTGCCCCTGAAATTTATTGTTGAAAGAGCACCATGGGGACACATGCAAGTTACCACTCATTCTACCCTTGCTTGGACTTTTCAACGGCCAAGGAAATCTGTCTTGGACCCTAGACACATGGCACCTTCCATTGGTCCTTAATTTTTTTCAACAACTCTTTCCGACTAAGACACCTTGTGAGCCCGTGCTTGTGTGGGGTCTCCACTTTTGAGCACCATATCAAAAGTGTGCCATTAAGACATGTGGAGGATTCCGTTGGCTCCTTTTTATACTGAGACTTTTGAAAGGCTAAAAGGTTATTTTTTTGGGCCCATGGCATGTGGAAGGCCCACGCTTATTTGGAAAATTTCCTCTGGACTTCACCTTTGCAATTGTGCCAAGGAAACATGTGGACGGTTTTGATCTAAAGTTGAGATGTGGAAGAATCGACGGTTGTTATGCACTGTATCTTATTTTACTACCTCTTTTCTCCAAGACCCCTGGATATGCGAATGCACATTATTTTTCATCATTTTTTTATAAATCCCCTAGTCATTTTTGTCTGCAAAGTGCAACTGAAAGGATATAAAGATTAAATTTTTGAGTCCAAGTATTATTAAGGTTGATATTTTAAAGTTGGAATTGCTCAAGAACTTGCAAAAATGTGAATTACCAAAGAATATCGATGTGGAGTAGAGTTGGAGAGGAAATAATGGGAAAATGATGAAATGATGAAGGTTGCAGGTACAAAAGATGCAAAAGGTGTTACCTCGAGGATGAAAAGGATTTCCTATCGGATCAAGCTATACAAAGCCACTGGAATATGATTAAAATGGGGATTTTTCACATGATAGAATATGATTGGTTAGAAGGACTGTCAAAAAGTTATGGCATGGATTCTCAGTCCTCAATCGAGGGTCTGAGAAACATGATCAGTTCATGATTTGTCCACCTAGTAGCTTTCAGGAATGAATTTGTTAAATGTCACTGTTTGAGACAAATTGGTAACAAGCAAATGTTACTCGAATATTCTTCTTTTTTGTGGGGAAAATTTCAGATGAGTGAGTGAGTGAAATGTATAAATGTAATGAGAATACTCTTATAGAGGGTCAGGGGTTGAATTTTTAAGAGAAAAAATGAGAAAGCACATCTTCTTGAGAGACCATCTAAGAAACCTCTTAATTTCCTATGTTTTAGATTTTCAATCACGTCAAGTTGGTTGCAAGTGTACAACCATTGACAAGCTCTGAGGCTTTTCAAAGAAACTTTCCCCTGCTGATGAATCTAATCAAATTCAAATTAATCTATGTAAATCATGGGGAAAAATTTGTCTACTTTATTTCAAAATGTTTGCAAGTAGTTTTTCTTGTTCCTATTGCAATCTTGTGTTGAAGTCCTTCCGAATCACATGGGATCTCATCCCTGTGACAGTTTAGTGGCATTGGCAATTTCATTACGAGAAGATCCTTCATCCTATGATGAGATAAAGAATTTAAAATCACTTTACAATCATTTTGTGGATAAATATTGTTTGTAAGCCTTTGAGTGTATCTTAGACATGAAGAACCAGGGGTCTTAATTTTTAATTAAGTCTTTAGCTTGAGCCTTCATGTTAAATTCTTGAAGATTGTGTGAAACTGTACAAATCTAGGCCTGCATTGATGCACACCTTCTAGTTAAAGGAATATTTTAGCTATTCTGAAGCATTCTATGATTTATTTTTCCAAATTTTGTGAAGGTTCTCAAAGATCTACCATAATCAATTTTATCCTGCTTAATCTCCCATGAAAATTATTCAAAACAATAAATTCTACCTCAACTACCCCTATTTTCCTTGTATGTCCATAAATGTATAAATTGTACTACCAAAATATGTAGAAACAATCAGCATTCCATAATGTATTTAGTAACCTTTAGCCTTGTTTAGGAAATATCACCATTCTTTAGAAGTGACAACTTGTGAGAGTTAAATTGTGGTGCATTGATAATATTTTTTCAAGGTTTCCTTTCAAGTTTGTGTAAAGAATGATATATTCATTATCCTTCACAAACAGAGGTTACAAAAATGGGTCCTCTCACCCTATTTGACAATAAAAACCTAAAGAAGTGAGGATAGATCAAATCCTTAATGAAGGTGCTATTAATTTCTCTGATGCCCGTGTGACAAAGAGTCGGCCGAATCCCCTCCGCAGCTACAAAAAACTCATAATAAGATCTGTCTATCTCTCAGTGTCTTGCTAAATCTATTATTTTATTGAGTTTCAAAGGGAGAAACAATTTGGATACCAAAACAAGAAAGATGCCATTACCAAGGATTATTTGAGCTTTGAGATTTATTTATGTGGCAAAAACACCAAAATCGCATCATTTCTGCAAACATGAAGGTGTGTGTAAAGTTTGAATACCATCAACAATGCATATAGACCCTGGTAAATGCTTCTTATAAATTTTAAAGTGTAAATACGTTGTTGAAATGTCATCCTATGTCCAGATTTGTAAGACTCGAGCAAAGTTACAAGTTCTGCATGCAATATTTCAAGTCTTTGTTGGTTTTTGCACTAAATTTACATCATCAATGTTAAATATGGGTAAAGGAGGGTCAGATCTATGAAGCATTTCTTGAATTTAGTGTTGACAAACATCTGATAGATCAATTTTAGTGCATTTTCACAACTAAGGTGAAAATCTCTAGTGGCGACTTTGTGTTGAATGAATTTGTGATAAATGTCAGTGTCTTAACCTTTGTCAATTATAATTTATCACTAATCTTTGCAAAGATGGAAGAAATAAGATATTTCTTCACTAGAGACCCTACAAGAAATTTATTTCTAGAGTTGGGAAAGATGAATTCTGAAGGAAGAAGAATCTGGAAAGTTGTTGGAGATAAGAAATCAAGAAAGGAGTTATCAATTGTGGAAACTGGTCCACATTTTATTGAATATTTCCATACTTCCTCAAGCACTTCTGAATCATATAGTATTTTTTAGATCTGAATTCTCCATCTGGAGAGGGGCCTTCTTTTGTATGTGAAAAATTTGCATCTCATTTTGTCCCTGTGTTCTCCAAAGCTGATAGGATCCTCCAAGAAACGAAGTTTTTAGAGAATATTTATTCTGAGAATTGCATTCAAGTGCCCCACAGACCCCTCACTCCACATAATTTTATTTCTATTATAAGATCACCTCGTTAAAATAATATGGCATAGTCCCCACCAAGACCTCCATTTGTTGTGAACACTTTTGGTCCTATAGCTTTTAGACGTATGACTGGATATCCAAATGTTGTGCCGCAAGATGTTAGAAATAGACTGCCTAAATTTCAAGGAAATAATGCCATTACTAGGGATCGACACTTAATGGCTTTTGTCAATATGATGGAAGACTTTGAGATCGAATTTGAGGATGTGTACATAAAATTGCTTATTCATACTCTAGAGGAGGATGCACGAGACTAGTATAAATATTTTCTAGACAACTAAATTGATTCATGGATAGAAATGAATAATGCTTTTAGATTACAGTATGGAGATAAAATAAACCCTAGGTTTCTTTTATTAGAATTTGAAAATATAAAAAATAATCCTAACAAGTCTGTTCATAACTTTAATACAAGGTTCAAAAAGACCCTGAATAGGATACCTGTGATCCTGATGCCAAGTCATGTTTCTTGTTTGATAAAATAATCTCATGCTTTTAATAAGAAGGATGCTTATTATTTGAGGGATAAGAACCCAACAACATTGAGGCATGCCTTCACCATGGCTTTTCATATTGAAAATAACATCAAGGAAATTGGTAAACCTCCTAAGAGAGAAGACATCAAGCTAATCAATCCAGAGAATCCCCAGTCAAAAAAAATATGGATCTGGAGGAGGTTGTAAAAACTTATCCCAAAGATGTTAAGGAAATATCCTATAAAATGGCTAGAGTAAAGAAGGGGATTAGACAAGGTTCCCAAGGTCAACATAGAGCACAAGGTCAAGAAAGATTTGAAAATTATCCTATTAGTGATTAGAGATCTGATGATAGAGGCAAAGGACTCATGGGATAAGGAAATAGACAGCCCAAAGCCCATGAGAATAGAATTGTGCTTGATCCTTTGACTGCCAGAGTTGTGGTTATGGAAGATGCTAATGAAATTGAGTAGTGTGAGAGATTTTTCTTACCAAATGCCCCATGTGATGAAGTCAAAGAAGTTGAGGAAGCTAATGATGCCACTGATGATGATGTGTGCATGATGGGGTGCTCTACATGCTCACGGAAAAAAACAACTTAAACTAAATTATTCAGTGCCAGAAATACTAAAAATTTATGGGATTGTATCCATTGGGTATTACCCCTTACTCCCTCTCATAGTTTTTAAATAGATATGGTACAAGATTTTGAATTGCCTAGTAATGATTTTGAATACTTAAGGGCATTAATGATCAAAAAGTATGATTGAGGAATCCCTTCTGAGGAGGATAGATAGTTGTTAATGAATACTGTAGTTGGCCATGAAAAGGAATATAACACTAGGATTAAAGTTGTCAAATGGGCAGTGCCTCAGGCCAAACCAAAAACTCCAGTTGTCACCAATATCTCAAAAGAAACTCATAAGAAAGATACCTCTAGAAAAAGCCTTGTGTCTCCAAGCAGAACTTGTATCCCTGCCCATGCTCAGACCATGAAAAATACTTTGTTGTTGAATGAGTTTCTCAGTATTCCTCCAAATGTTGCCTTTCCCAAATACGTTCCTTATGACATTTCCCAAGTCTTGAGTCAAATCAAGATTTATGTTCCAATTGTTGAGATGATTAAGATTCTTAAGCACAAGAAAAGGGCGTTCAAGTATTTTGGATTGAAAGAAGAAGAGATTACCCAAGGTAGAATGTAAACAATGTTGAGGTTCCTCTTGCTATTGCAGAGTTGAAAAAACCCCAAGTACTAGAAGAACTAGGTGAGACACCTAAAGTAAATTTGCAAACATCCTTGGTTGAGTCCTAGCTAAATGTAGATCCATTTTTCACTACTCTAATTATTAGGGACATGCTATTACAAAACTGTATGTTTGACTCTAGAGCATCATGCAATGTTATGCCTCTTGAGGTCATGAATGAATTAGATATCAAAGTAAGAATAGATTATGGGAAATGCACTGCCATGGATTCTAGAGAGGTGTCATTGGTTGGATGTGTCAAGGGTTTGATAGTGCAACTTGTAGCCTACACAGGAAAGAACTTAAAACTAGACGTTGTTATTGTTAATTGCCCTTCCAAATGGGGAATGTTGTTATCAAGAAAATGGGCTGCTACCGTGGGTGGTAGTTAGAAAATGGATATGCCTTTTACCACTATACCTATTGAGGGAATCCTTGCAAAGTTATATGGTGAAAAGAAGATGCTACATCTCATAGAGGATCCTAATAATGCTTCTTATGAAGTGTTATATACTGACATTGATGTTGATAACTTTTTTGGATTTGTTGATGGCAAAGAGAAAAAAATTGATCAATGTAGGTCTTTTAATCAAGTACGTTCTCCTTGGAATTTGTTGTTTGACAGGGCTTGCTCTAAATTTGGAAATGGTGCTATTATTGTTATGATATCTCTAGGCCAGGAAGAGTTTGTTTTTTCTTTTAAACCCAACTTTGAGTGCACTAACAATATTGTAAAATATGAAGCATTGTTATTGGGTTTAATAATTGCTTGGAAATATGCTATTAGAGACATCATTGTTAAAGGAGATTTAGAGCTAATTGTCAAGCAGGTTAGGAAACTGTATGCAACAAAAAAATCAGATAATGAAGCAGTATAAGCATGCAGTCTGGTATTTCATTGAGATGTTTGAATCCTTCAACATAATACATCACGATAGAAAGTACAATATTGTAGCAAACAAATTGGCCGTGTTGGGTTCTAGATTTGAAAATTGTATTGTATCTCCCTATTGTGAGTATAATATTGAGGTACTGACTAAGCCATATTTTCCTGACAATGTTAAACACTGACAAGTGTTCGAAGACGTTGCCTAGATGCAAAGGTTTTTTTAGAACCAAGGAGAATTTGCTGATCAACGTATAGATTCAAAGCCAATCGTTTGTACGGTTGATGGAAGGGAGACTTTATTTAGCAAAGACATCATTCAGTTGAAGACTAATACTATCCCTAGAGGTTTGGTAACACTTGAATCATAATTTGATAATGCTAATTGTATTATCAATAAACACATGTCAGCCTCGAGGGATGTTGAAGAGCATGTCCTGGGCATGAAGGATAAACCACATAAGATCTAGCTAGGTAGTAATATGAGCAAGGAAGAAAAGAATTCGTATGTCTAATTGTTGAAAAAATAGCAGGAATGCTTAGCATGGTCTTATTCTGAACTAAAAGCATACAGAGAGGATCTTTTCTAACAAGAAATTCTCTTAGAATCTTATGCCAAGATTTTTAGGTAGAAGTAGAGGCTGATAAATCTACTCATTTCCTTGAATATGCAAGAATAATTGAAAAAATTTAGGGATGGAGGAATCATACAACCCATAAGGTACTCATCATGGGTTACAAAATTGGTACCTGTTAGAAATAAGAACGGAGATAAAAGGTTGTGTGTCGAATTTAGAAACTTGAATAGAGCATCAATGAAGGATAACCACGCTCTGCCAAATATGGACAATACGTTACAATTGGTTACTGGTTCAGAATTGTTATCCAACTTGGATGGTTTTTCTAGATTTAACTAGGTATTTGTGAAGCAATCAGATTGAATCAAGACTGCCTTTACCACTCCTTGGGGAACATATGTATATGTCAGAATGCCTTTTGGTCTAATGAATACTAGAGCCACTTTCCAAAGAATGATGGATGTAACTTTCTCTGGCTATATTAATGATCTCATTACTGTATATCAAGATGATGTGATTGTTTTATCTAGAAAAAGGAGTGATCACCTGCAACACTTAGAAAAAATGTTGTTAAGATGTAGGGAGTATGATATTTCACTAAATCCCAAGAAGTGCCATTTTGGATTTTAGAAAGCAAAGCTGCTTGGACACATTGTGTCAAAGGAAGGGGTCATGATTGATCATGACTGGGTAGAAGCTATCAGAAAATTTCCTATTCCAAGAACCTGGAATGGAATTCAATCATTTTTTGGGCAGATTAATTTTATGAGGAGATTTATCTCCAACTTTGCTGAACTAGCTATCCCAATCACTAGCATGCTAAAGAAATATCAAACTATCAAATGGGAAGAAGCAATTATTCAATATTTTGCTGGGATTAAAGAAACATTAAATAATGCCCCTATTTTAGCAGCTCTAGATTATAAAAAGTTTTTCCAAATGTTTTCTTTTGCTTCAAAAATTACTATTGCATCTGTATTGTTACAGAAGGATGATGAGGTAGCTCAAGGACCACTTGCCTTTTTCAGTAAGGCATTACAAGGAGATAATATAAAGTATGATATCATGGAGAAGCATGCAATTTCTTTAGTAAAAACAACAAATGTCTTCAAACCATATATTCTGAGTTCTTAAGTCATTGCTTATGTTTCCCACACCATGGTGAAAGATATCCTATCAGAAATGGAGGTTTCAAGAAAAAGATGTCGATGGGTACACAAATTGCAAGAGTATGATATGGACATCCAAACAAAAAAATTGGTTAGAGGTTTGGGCCTAGAAAAACTTACGGCAGAGAGCAATCTACACACGATTAAGGTAAATGAAGTTGAACAAGAAAGGTTAAATGTCCTTGAAAAACTAATAAATTATGAGTGGTACAAGGACATCATTTTTTATCTCAAAAATCTATAGTTCCCTGAACATTTGAGCAAGATTAAGAAAAGATCACTTAATTTAGCTTCCCAAAAATATGTCATCAATGATTTTGGGTTATCTTGGAAGAACCCTAAGGGAGTTCTCATAAGATGCATTACTGAAGATGAAGCCCCTAAAATAATTGTTGATCTCTTTAGAGGAGTTTGTGGGGGGAATTTTGTTGGAAGAGTCACAACTCATAAAATCTTAAGGGATGGTTACTGGTGGCCAAATCTTGTCAATTATACAACTTTGTTTATAAGAAAATGTGAGAATTGTAGACACTTTTCTATAAGACTAAAAGGTTTAGGCTCCCTTCCTTTGCAACCTGTATCAGTTGAATCCCCATTAAGGAAATGGGGAATTGATTTCATTGGGGAAATTTCTAATTCTTCAAGTGCATGCCATAACTAGATATTAGTGGCCACAGATTGCTTCACCAAATGGGTGGAGGAAATCCCCACCAAGAAGGCAAATCACCAAATTTTCATGTATTTTTTCCTTAATTATATCGTTTGTAGATTAGGTGTACCTGCCATAATAGTTGCTGATAATTCCGTAAGCTTTTGAGCTAAACCTTTGGTAGTTATCTTTCACAAATATGGGATCAATTTGACATATGCTTCCACTTATAATCCCCAAGGAAATGGACAAGCAAATTCCAACAATAAAAATCTGTTAAAAATAATGAGAAGGACATTGGAGTTGAAAAAAAGGAAGTGGCGTGAGCAGTTGAAATTTGTTGTTTGGGTTGATCGAATCAGTGTTAAACGAGCTACTGGAAAAAGCCCATTTGATTTGGTATATGAAACTTAAGCTCTTCTGCCCCTGCATATGTAATTGTCTTCGTTTCAATTTCTTTTAAGAATTGGAAGATCAAGAGGTTAGTCCCTATGATGCTTGCATCAATTAGATTGTTGAGTTATATGAAGAAAGAAGGGAATCCCATCAGAGGCATGTAAAATTCAAAGAGAAATTGAAGAAGTTGTTTGATAAGAAGGTGACTCCAAGAGCTTTTAGTGTTGGAGATATTGTGCTATTATGGGATAAAAATCATGAGGATAAGGGAAAACATGGAATGTTTGATGCATTATATATGGGACCTTATTCAATTGACATTCGAATTTGTGAACATACCTTCTTCTTAAAAGAATTAGATGGGGAATTGCTTGAGTTTCCTATTAATGACAAGAATTTAAAACATTTCCTTTATTTATTTATTAGAATCTGTTAAGAATTAGTATTCACATGGTTGTTAGTATTTGTTACATGTTAGTTTATTATACATATATATTGCTATAACAATATATATTCGGGTGTGTTTTAGTTTCCTATTTTATAGGAAGTCAGTTTTCCTATTGATATGGCTATATATTAGCCTATGAATGTAATTCAATATATGTCGAATACAATATCATTATATTATTTCCTGTGTAAGAATATTGTTGTTCAAACATTTGGTACCAAAGCGACTATGGATCCATGATATATTATACAGGGAAAATCTTTTGCTATTCACGTTTTCCCTGGTTAATGAGAGATTTTTTTTGTGAGCATTCTAGATATAGTTTAGCTCATATGATTTGATCATAATCAGGCCTGAGACGTCTCTACAGGCATTTTTTTTTGATCGGGTGCATCTACAATCACTGCCTTTTCTGTATTCAGATATGAATCTATGTGGAGGAAGATCTATCATAGATAGAACAGTCAGCAAATTGCATTGGAGGTTTCTTTCTGAATCAAAGTTTTCATACATTACATTGTTATATTCTGCCCGCGTGGAAAGTGCTATTGGATTGCATTTTAAATCTGTAGTCTACGTTTAATTATCTCTCAGGAGGGAATCGTTTGGTTTCCTAACATCTACAGGTAAAACAGCATCACAGTGACCAAGACCCACTGCAACTGTGCCTCAGATTGACATCTATCAGACCCCTCTTGGCACAATGGCATTGGATCCATAGATTTGCATCAAGAAATTTTACGTTGAATGAGTCCCAGATCTGAGCATTTACATTTGCAACTGGAGCCTGTACTTCTGTGTATGGTATTGTCGATCCGTGGTTATGCTGTGTGAAGAGGCATCTAGATACTTGTCTTCGATCTCTTCCTCGAATTTGGTTCCACTCAGGATTGTATGTTGATAGTTTGTGATATTCCTCAAGGACGTATATATCTCCATCTCGCAAATTCTGCCAGACACGGATCCTCCATTATTCTGCCATGGTCGTGTGGAGGCATGTTATTGGAGGGGATAAGAGTCTTTGATAGACTCATATAGTTACCTGGATCGTGGTATTCCTTCTTTGATTCTGCCATCAAGTGCGTCAGCTATGTATTCATGCTCATTAAGACAAGGTTTATTTGCATATATGAGTTTGTGAGTTATTAGCTCAATCACTGTTGTCAGTCCAATCTATTCGTGTCAAGAAAACAAAGTCTAAATTTGTTAGGTATTTCTCTTGTTCAAAGTCTTGCAGTTTATATAGTATTTTTTTTATATAACTCGAGGGTTATGTATTTGTAATTATTTGTTACAAAGCAAACAAAATTTGTCTATAGGTTTTTGGTTAATACTTTCTTAAATTATTATTTTGTCTAGTCTATGTATTACAAAATAGTATAAAAAATTGTAATTGTCTTTCATTACAAATCTTATATTCATTTTGGGTCATCTCATTAATATATATATTTGGGTGTCAAGTATCATTATATATATATGTAAGAATAGTCATTTTTGTGTCCATCAAAGTGTCAAGTTTCAATAGTTTAAGTTGTATTGTTATGTTGTTCATGTATAGTTGTCTTGTGGAGTAGAACATTGTAAAAATTGTAAAAATAAATAAAAAATTGCCTCACTTTTAGCCGGACGCATTATTGGTGGAATCCGACGTCTGAGTTGTAATTGAGCCCAATGATCACATCGAGCTAAGTTAGCAGCTTCATAATGGAGGAAGGAGTCATCGGAGGAAGGAGGTCAAACAACAACCTCTCATCAGTCACCAACGATGAGGCCGTGCAGAAGCTGTGGTGGCATATATATGGTGTGAGTATTTGATTTTCAGTGTGGTTTCCATTTTCTCAGTGTGCTTCAGTTTGTAGTGTTCCTGTTGCTTTGACTGCTGTGATTTATTGTTCATACTGGAAAAGAATTGTATAAGAGAGCAGAAAACTATGAAGATCCTCTGGCTGTCATACTTTGTTGGAAGATGATCAGTCAGTGCACTTCTAAAAATGCAAATTATCAGAGAAGCTAGATGTGAAGCAAGAGTTACCAGAGGATATAAAGATATGGAAAGTTCGGTGAAATGATGATAGGGATTGCCACTTTTTAGTGTTCAAATTTGATGAATAACGCTAGTGAAATTTTCACATTGAGGGGGGGGATGACACCAAGGATCTCTAGTGTCAGATTATAGCATATAACTGGCTAAAGCCACTGTGCAAATTTGATTAAAACGGGGTAGTTTCCTTTGCATATTAGAGATAAAAATGATTTGAAGCGATTGATCAATAAGTTGACTGGCAATTTAGGAACATCCTGTGATCATTAGTCGATGGTCCATGAAATGTGATCATATTTGTATAGTGATTTGTTCCATTGTGACAGCTTTTGTGTATGAATTGTGTGTTAATTCCTATATCACTATCCTTGATGTAAACGCATAGTGGTGAACAAACCACTAGAGTAAGTCAATTCGAATGATTCTTGAAAGGGTTTATAGGAGGATCTAAAAAATCATAGGATGAGTGAGTGAGTGAAATGTATAAATGCAATGAGAATTCATCTTGTCAGAGGGTCAGGGGTTGAAGTTTGTTTAGAGAAACCATTTTAGGAGAGATTATTTCTTCTTGAGAGACCAGATCATTAGTCACATATCTGGGACATACTTCATATGTTTTAGCATTTTCAGAGATGAGAGTGTGTATGTTTGTCTACAAGTGTACATCCATTGAATAAGCTCTGAGACTGTTCAAAGAAATTAGAATTTTACTACTGGGTGAATCTAATCAACTTCGAATTATAGAGTTCTATGTCAATCTTGATAATAATAATATGTTTATTTAGCTTTGGTTATACCCGTATGTTTAAATAAAGAGATATTTGTTATTATTACACCCCTATTGCATTAGGAGGTTTTATGTTAAAGTCTCCTCTGTCTATATAATAGCATTTATGATATCATCCGTCTCATGAATATTTTAATGGTATAATCCAATTTCTATATGAGAATCTGTGATCATCTAACCCAAATGATAAATAATATACTACTTTAAAATCACTTTAACCAATGTTTTTATTGATAACATGGGAATGTTATAATTATTTATAGTCTACCTTAAGTGTATCTTAGATAATATCATGTAACCATGCGTCTGGAATTTTGTAAATTTCATTCCTATTTGTGTGTATGACAATAATAAAATCATAAAAAAATCTTAGATCCATTGTGTGAAACCATGGTTATAATATGGGATTATCATATGATCCATTGTATCCCCACTTCGTGTCAAATAATTTAGCTATTCTGATGCGTGTCTGTCATTTAGTCTTTTCAAATGTTGTGAAGATTCTCAAAATACCCCTGATATAACTAAGATCCCTTATCCTTATTTCCAAATCCTATACACCATTTAATTATATGTACCCAAAACAATGAATCCTAGCTAGGCTACCCCTGTTTGTTAGAGTACTATGTCCACAAATGTAGGTACACCCATGTACTTCCCATGTGGATGTAGAAGCATCATGTTTATAGTGATTCAAAATAAAAATCTTTAGTAACTCTTATTTCATAGACTCTAGAAAATATCACCGTATCTTTATGTACAATTTATGCATCAACTAGTGAGATTTCTTAGTTTTCACATACCAAAATTGGTCATGTTAGAATGCATAGGTTTCTACTTTCAAGTTTGCACATTCCAAATGAATTTTTCAACAAACTTATATATATCCTTCATAGTAAATTATACTTGTGTAATACATGTAATATTATGAGAAAGTTGGTTGATAAAAACTACCACCACTCCCTCCTACTTGAGGATAGATCACACTACCTAATGAGGGTGTTATTTGTTCTTCAAACTGCTCTCGGATTCTGGCTTCATGTAGAAAAATCCGTATTCTGTATAGCTATTCAAACGACCCTTGTATCTATTTTAACAACTATTTTTATGTTCTCAGTGTCTTGGGAACTAAATCTTTATGATACATGTCTTGATTTCAAAGGTTCAGAAATGAATCTCCATACGTAACACCATACCTTTTGTTTGTTCTGTAGAACCTAGTACTTTCAAAGATGAAGTCTAGTAGGAAAGACTTAAAATGAGAATAGGCTTTCCACCACTGCCATGGGCACCAAGAAAGTTGACATTCAGATGAGTGGGAAGATTCCAGTGGAAACCTCTAGGTTTCTCTAAAGTGGGTCAATATTCTCAAAAGGTGAAATGTATAGGCACACTAAAATATGCAAAATATACCTGCCTGCCCTTATATTTTATGAGTCTTTTCTCACTAAATATAAGTTGGCTCTCCGTAACCATTGAGAAAATTACTTATAATATCTAGGTTGAGGATCCAGCAGAATCCTCCATGTGTCTAATAACGATGCAGTTTTAACTCATGGTGCTATGTATTAGTATGAGACCCCAAATAAGCATAAAAGCCCTAATTTTGACGTATTATATCCCCTATATTGACCTTGAAGCGTGGCCTGGGGGTTCCATTATCGTCAATTTTATAGGGAAGGAGGTTAAAGAAATTATGCATATTTTGGTCAATTTAAGGCCTATCCATCCCAAATTAAAACATATTATGGAGACAGTATAGTCACATTGTACATTATGTTGAGGAGACTCATGGGGCTGCGGCATTACTCATATAGGAATTATTTCCATTTATTTTTCATATGAATTACTAATCTTGTAGCTAACTAGTATTATAAAATGAAGTCATTTCTAGTTACTTATTCCTCCAGGTCCTTTTAACTCATGCAATTGTGGGATTCAGTAAATGCCATGCTTTATCTTTAAAACTTCCCCTTTTGGGGCACCATATTAAGAAGTGTTCCATTAGAGAGACGTAAACTATATTCATGAAGGAGCTTCTTTTTATACTGAATGGGACACCAAGGATGCAAAGGTTCAAAGAGACTTGACCCACTGTAACAAGATGAATTCGACTCCTAACTCGAGGATGAAAAGCATTACCTAATATAAAAAAGATCCACCAAGACTATACATGAACCAAGTTGGTAATAATGATCAACACAAGGATTTTTTGCATGAAATATTATTTTTGACATGAAGGATATAGTCAAAATGTAACTGTATCTCATCATATCTCTTCTATTTATCAGTCCTAGGACTCCTCAGAGGTACGTGCCATCCACCTCATCAATTTTCGAAACTGACTAAGAGTCAGTTTTGATATGAATCTTCCTTCATAGGATGTCATATCCATTTATTCCTACAACAACTAGATAGTCGTTACCACTACACCACATAGGTTCAACATTGAATATTCTTCTTCATGGGAGGGGAAATTCAAGATGAGTGATGTAAATTTCCCCACAATATTATGACTCACCTCCAGAAGGGAGTCAACCACATTTTCTAGAGGGTTAGGGGTTCAATTCTCTTCTTATGATGATATAATTTGAGGAAAGCCCATAATCCTGAGAGACCATCTTAGAAACCTTCAGAATTTACCATGTTTGGCCCTTTAGAGGATTCCCCTCATGTGGATAGGTTTTGTAAGGGTTTTTTCATTGGAAATATCTGAGTTATCAATCTAATCAACCTAATCCCCTGGTGATGAATCTAATCAACTTCAAAATAGTCTTTGTCAATCTTGATATGAGCTAAATTTTGTCTACTTTATCTTCAGAATAATCTGTAGGGAGCCTCAACCTTAACCCTATTGCAATCTAATGATTACTTTACCTTCTTTGAATCAATAAATAATGAAATCCTTGATGCATAGTTTAGTAGGATTTGCAAGTTTCTCAGTTATGAGAAGAGCCTAGTCAGTCTTGTGATAATATCTATATAGAAATTAGGGAAAATCACTTTACTGTCTTTTGGTGCTTGATAATGACTGTCTGTAAGCCTTAGAGATGATGGGTATGTAGTTTTCATAAACTTTACTTTCTAGCATAACATAATGTCATAAAATGGAAGAAAACTTTATCTCGATCCTTCATTCTAAATTCTTAGAGATTGTGTGAAACCATGCAAATGTGGACCTTCATTAATGCACACCTTCTGGTTAAAGGAATATTTTATCTATTTCGAAGTATTCTGTCACTTAGTTTTTGAAATGTTGTGAAGGTTCTCAAAGATATGATATAATCAATTTTATCCTTCTTAATCTCCCACCAAAATTATTCAAAACAATGAATCCTCCCTCAACTACCCTTGTTTGTTCTGTATGTCCACAAATGTATAAATTCTACTATAAAAAAATGCAGAAGTAATTAGGATTCCATAATGTCTGTAGTAATCTTTAGCCTTGTTTAGGAAATAACACCATTCTTTAAAAGTTACAACTAGTGAGATTTTAATTGTGGTGCATTGAACATATTTTCTCAAGGTTTCCTTTGAAGTTTGTTCAAAGAAGGATATCTTCATTCTCCTTCATAGACAAATGTTAAAAAAATGGGTCCTCTCACCCTGGTTGATAAGGATAACCTAAAGTATTGAGGATAGATCAAATTAGTAATGAGGGTGTTATCCATTTCTACAATGCCTGAGTCACAAAGATTTAGAAAAATCCACTCTCCAGCTATAAAACGATGCATACTAAGATCTGTCTATCTCTCAGTGTCTTGCTAAATCTATGATACTGCTTGATTTCAAAGGGAGAATCAATTTGGATACCAACACCTTCCACGTGTTTGTTCAGAACAACTTCAAAGATGAAGTCTAGAGGAAAGACCTAAAATGAGAATAGGCTTTCCATCTGCCATGGGCCCAAGAAAGTTACATCAGATGCTTGAAAATTCTAAGTATGGGAAGATCCAGTGGAAACCTCTAGGTTTCTTCTCGGTGCTCTTTCAAAAGTAAAATTTAGGGGCAGGTCCCAAAATAGGTGCGGGCCCTCCACATGTCTTAGGCCTAAGAAAGTTACCTCAACCATTGAAAAATTCTTAGTGTAAAGAGGATCCAGCGGAAGCCTGCATGTGTCTCTTCGATGCAGTTTTAATATGGTGCCAAAAAGTAGAGACCCCAAATAAGCACGGGCCCTACACGTAGAAAAGATTTGATTTGAAGCGGGCCTGGGGGTGCTTTTCACATTTTGTATCACTTAAAGAAATTGTGTAGTTTTGGTCAATTTGGCCCATCCATCCACTTTTTATATGGGCTTTACACGTGGCTTTGCTGGGTGTCAATGGGGCTGCGGCTTACTTTATGACTTTCATTATTTTTCAAAATCAATCTGATAATCTCAAAATGTCCCAGTGACTCGCCTCCCTGATTTTAACTTTTGATGTGGGATTTAGTGGGGCCATGCTTGTTTAGGGTCTCCCATTTTTGTGGTACCATATTAAAAGTGTTCCATTGAGACATGTGGACTCTTCTGTTGGCTCCTTTTTATACTGAGATTTTTCAAAGGCATAAATATGATTTCCTTGGGCCCAGGGCACGTGGAAGGTATGTGCTTGTTTGGAAACTTACGTCTATACTTCACCTTTGCAATTGTGCCAATGAAACACATGGATGACTCTGATATAAATTTGAGAAGGGGCGCAATCAACGGTTGTTGTGTGTTGTATCTAATTTTTCCACCATTTTTTCTTTAAGACTCCTAGAGATGCAAATATTCATTATTTTTAATTGTTTTTGATAAATCCCCTTGTCATTTTTGTCTGCAAAGTGTAATTGAATGGATTTAAATCTTAAATTTCTAAGTCCAAGGATTGTTAAGGTTGATATTTTGAAGTTGAAATTACTCGGGCACTTTTAAAAATGAAAATTATTACAGAAGATGGATGTGGAGTAGAGTTTTAGAGGAAAGAACGGGAAAACGATGAAATTGTAAAGGTTGTAGGTGTAAAAGATGAAAAAGGTCTTGTGTCGAGGATGAAAAGCATTTCCTGTTAGATCCAGGTATACAGAGCCATTGGAAAATGATTAAAACAAGGATTTTTTACATGAAAAAATAAGAATGATTAGAAGGATTGTCAAAATGTTGTGTCATGACATCCCAATCATTAGTCGAGGGTCTAAGAAATGTGATCAATTCATGAATTTTCCACCTGACAGATTTTGGATATGAATTTGTTAAATGTCACTATCTGAGACAACTTGGTAACAAGCAAAGGTTCCTTGAATATTCTTCTTTTTGGGAGGGGAAATTCAAGATGAGTGAGTGAGTGAAATTTATAGATGCAATGAGAATGCTCTTGTAGAGGGTCGGGGGTTGAATTTATAAAAGAAAATTTGAGAAAGCCCATCTTCCTGAGAGACCATCTTAGAAACCTCTTAATTTACCATGTTTTATATTTTCAATCACGTCATGTTGTTTGTAAGGGTACACCCATTGAAAATATCTAAGAATGTTCAAAGAAACTTTCCCCTGGTGATGAATCTAATCAACTTCAAAATATTCTATGTCAATCTTGATAAAAATTTTGTCTACTTTATTTCAGAATGTCTGTAAGTAGTTTTTCTTGTTCCTATTGCAATCTTGTGTTAAAGTTCTTCCGAATCAGACATGATCTCATCCTTGTGATAGTTTAGTAGGATTTCCAATTTTATTATGAGAAGAGCCTTCATCTTGTGATGAGATAAACAATTTAAAATCACTTTACTGTCATTTTTTTATAAACACTGTCTGTAAGCCTTTGAGTGTATCTTAGGCGTGAGGAAGCAAGGGTCTTAATGTTTAATTGAGTCTTTATCTCGATCCTTCATGTTAAATTCTTGAGATTGTGTGAAACCATGCAAATGTGGACCTGCATTAATGCACACCTTCTTATTGAAGGAATATTTTATCTATTCTGAAGCATTCTATCATTTAGTTTTTGAAATGTTGTGAAGGTTCTCAAAGATATGATATAATCAATTTTATCCTTCTTAATCTCCCACCAAAATTATTCAAAACAATGAATCCTCCCTCAACTACCCTTGTTTGTTCTGTATGTCCACAAATGTATAAATTCTACTATAAAAAAATGCAAAAGTAATTAGGATTCCATAATGTCTGTAGTAATCTTTAGCCTTGTTTAGGAAATAACACCATTCTTTAAAAGTTACAACTAGTGAGATTTTAATTGTGGTGCATTGAACATATTTTCTCAAGGTTTCCTTTGAAGTTTGTTCAAAGAAGGATATCTTCATTCTCCTTCATAGACAAATGTTAAAAAAATGGGTCCTCTCACCCTGGTTGATAAGGAAAACCTAAAGTAGTGAGGATAGATCAAATCAGTAATGAAGGTGCTATCCATTTGTCTAATGCCTGAGTGACAAAGATTCAGAAAAATCCTCTCTCTAGCTATAAAATGACACATAATAAGATCTATCTATCTCTCAGTGTCTTGATAAATCTATGATACTGCTTGATTTTAAATGGAGAATCAATTTGGATACCAACACCTTCCACGTGTTTGTTCGGCACAACTTCAAAGATGAAGTCTAGAGGTATGACCTAAAATGAGAACAGGCTTTCCATGTGCCATGGGCCCAAGAAATTTACATCGGATGCTTGAAAATTCTATGTATGGGAAGATCCAGTGGAAACCTCTAGGTTTCTCTTCGGTGCTCTTTCAAAAGTAAAATTTAGGGGCAGGTCCCAAAATAGGTGCGGGCCCTCCACGTGTCTAAGGCTTAAGAAAGTTACCTCAGCCATTGAAAAAGTCTCAGTGTAAAGAGGATCAAGCGGAAGCCTCCATGTGTCTCTTCGATGCACTTTTAATATGGTGCCAAAAAGTAGAGACCGCAAATAAGCACGGGCCCTACACGTAGAAAAGATTTGATTTGAAGCGGGCCTGGGGGTGCTTTTCACATTTTGTATCACTTAAAGAAATTGTGTAGTTTTGGTCAATTTGGCCCATCCATCCACTTTTTATATGGGCTTTACACGTGGCTTTGCTGGGTGTCAATGGGGCTGCGGCTTACTTTATGACTTTCATTATTTTTCAAAATAAATCTGATAATCTCAAAATGTCCCAGTGACTCGCCTCCCTGATTTTAACTTTTGATGTGGGATTTAGTGGGGCCATGCTTGTTTAGGGTCTCCCCTTTTGTGGCACCATATTAAAAGTGTTCCATTGAGACATGTGGACTCTTCTGTTGGCTCCTTTTTATACTGAGATTTTTCAAAGGCATAAATATGATTTCCTTGGGCCCAGGGCACGTGGAAGGTATGTGCTTGTTTGGAAACTTACGTCTATACTTCACCTTTGCAATTGTGCCAATGAAACACATGGATGACTCTGATATAAATTTGAGAAGGGGCGCAATCAACGGTTGTTGTGTGTTGTATCTAATTTTTCCACCATTTTTTCTTTAAGACTCCTAGAGATGCAAATATTCATTATTTTTAATTGTTTTTGATAAATCCCCTTGTCATTTTTGTCTGCAAAGTGTAATTGAATGGATTTAAATCTTAAATTTCTAAGTCCAAGGATTGTTAAGGTTGATATTTTGAAATTGAAATTACTCGGGCACTTTTAAAAATGCAAATTATTACAGAAGATGGATGTGGAGTAGAGTTGTAGAGGAAAGAACAACAAAACGATGAAATTGTAAAGGTTGTAGGTGTAAAAGATGAAAAAGGTCTTGTGTCGAGGATGAAAAGCATTTCCTGTTAGATCCAGGTATACAGAGCCATTGGAAAATGATTAAAATAAGGATTTTTTGCATGAAAAAAAGAAGAATGATTAGAAGGATTGTCAAAATGTTGTGTCATGACATCCCAATCATTAGTCGAGGGTCTAAGAAACATGATCAATTCATGAATTTTCCACCTGACAGATTTTGGATATGAATTTGTTAAATGTCACTATCTGAGACAACTTGGTAACAAGCAAAGGTTCCTTGAATATTCTTCTTTTTGGGAGGGGAAATTCAAGATGAGTGAGTGAGTGAAATTTATAGATGCAATGAGAATGCTCTTGTAGAGGGTCGGGGGTTGAATTTATAAAAGAAAATTTGAGAAAGCCCATCTTCCTGAGAGACCATCTTAGAAACCTCTTAATTTACCATGTTTTATATTTTCAATCACGTCATGTTGGTTGTAAGGGTACACCCATTGAAAATATCTGAGAATGTTCAAAGAAACTTTCCCCTGGTGATGAATCTAATCAACTTCAAAATATTCTATGTCAATCTTGATAAAAATTTTGTCTACTTTATTTCAGAATGTCTGTAAGTAGTTTTTCTTGTTCCTATTGCAATCTTGTGTTAAAGTTCTTCCGAATCAGACATGATCTCATCCTTGTGATAGTTTAGTAGGATTTGGAATTTTATTATGAGAAGAGCCTTCATCTTGTGATGAGATAAACAATTTAAAATCACTTTACTGTCATTTTTTTATAAACACTGTCTGTAAGCCTTTGAGTGTATCTTAGGCGTGAGGAAGCAAGGGTTTTAATGTTTAATTGAGTCTTTATCTCGATCCTTCATGTTAAATTCTTGAGATTGTGTGAAACCATGCAAATGTGGACCTGCATTAATGCACACCTTCTTATTGAAGGAATATTTTATCTATTCTGAAGCATTCTATCATTTAGTTTTTGAAATGTTGTGAAGGTTCTCAAAGATATGATATAATCAATTTTATCCCTCTTAATATCCCACCAAAATTATTCAAAACAATGAATACTCCCTCAACTACCCTTTTTTGTTTTGTATGTCCACAAATGTATAAATTCTACTATAAAAATATGCAGAAGTAATTATGATTCCATAATGTCTGTAGTAACCTTTAGCCTTATTTAGGAAATAGCACCATTCTTTAAAAGTGACAACTAGTGAGATTTTAATTGTAGTGCATTGAACATATTTTCTCAAGGTTTCCTTTGTAGTTTGTTCAAAGAAGGATATATTCATTCTCCTTCATAGACAAAGGTTAAAAAAATGGGTCCTCTCACCCTGGTTGACAGGGATAACCTAAAGTACTGAGGATAGATCTAATCAGTAATGAAGGTGCTATCCATTTGTCCAATGCCTGAGTGACAAAGATTCAGAAAAATCCTCTCTCCAGCTATAAAATGACGCCTAATAAGATCTGTCTATCTCTCAGTGTCTTGATAAATCTATGATACTGCTTGATTTTAAATGGAGAATCAATTTGGATACCAACACCTTCCACGTGTTTGTTCAGCACAACTTAAAAGATGAATTCTAGAGGCAGGACCTAAAATTAGAACATGCTTTCCACGTGCCATGGGCCCAAGAAAGTTACATCAGATGCTTGAAAATTCTAAGTATGGGAAGATCCAGTGGAAACCTTCAAGTGTCTCTTCGGTGCTCTTTCAAAATTCAAATTCAGGGGTAGGTTCTGAAACAGGTGTGGGCCCCCCATGTGTCTTGGGCATAAGAAAGTTACCTCGGCCATTAAAAAATTCTCAGTGTAAAGAGGATTCAGTGGAAGCCTCCACATGTCTCTTCGGTGCACTTTTAATATGGTGCCAAAAAGTAGAGACCCCAAATAAGCATGGGCCCTACACGTAGAAAAGATTTGAGTTGAAGCAGGCCTCAGGGTACTTTTCACATTTTCTATCACTTAAAGAAATTGTGCATTTTTTGTCAATTTGGCCCATCCATCCGCTTTTTATATGGGCTTTACAAGTGGCTTTGCTGGGTGTCGACGGGGCTGCGGCTTACTTTATGACTTTCATTATTTTTCAAAAAAAATATGAGAATCTCAAAATTCCCCGACGACCCGCCTCCCCACTTTTAAATTTTGATGTGGGAATTAGCGGGGCCACGCTTGTTTGGGGTCTCCCCTTTTGGGGCACAATATCAAAAGTGTGCCATTGAGACACGTGGAGGCTTTCATTGGCTCCTTTTTATACTGAGACTTTTCAAAGGCATAAATGTGATTTCCTTGGGCCCAAGGCATGCAGAAGTCCCGTGCTTTTTTGGAAAATTACGTCTGTACTTCACCTTTGTAGTTGTGCAAAGGAAACACGTGGATGAATCTGATATAAAGTTGAGAAGGGGCGTAATAAACGGTTATTGTGAATTGTATCTAATCTTTCCACCATTTTTTCTCTAATACTCCTAGAGATACAAATACGAATTGTTTTTAATTGTTTTTTAAAAAATCCCCTTCTCGTTTTTGTCTGCAAAGTGTAATTGAATGGATTTAAATCTTAAATTTTTGAGTCCAGGGATTTTTAAGGTTGATATTTTGAAGTTGGAATTACTCAGGCACTTGTAAAAATTAAAATTATCATAGAAGCTAGATGTGGAGCAGAGATGCAGAGGAAAGAACGGGAAAAGGATGAAATGATAACAGTTGCAGGTGTAAAAGATGAAAAAACTCCTACCTCGAGGATCAAAAGCATTTCCCGTTAGATTCAGCTATACAAAGCCACTCGAAAATGATTAAAAAAAGGATTTCTTACATGAAAAAATAAGAATGATTAGACCAACATCATAGTTCAACCAAACATTGGTTTTACTAAAGAACTAGGCCTCAGACATTCAAGGACAGAGATCTGGTCTAAAAATGGGACGTGGAAAGAGCTAAACTAGGAAGACACTCCAAATTTGATGCTATTTGGAGTGGACCATACATCATTACTTCGTGTAAGGTAGATAATTATTTTGAGTTGTATGATCTTAATGGGAATGTATTTGAGGTCACAATAAATGGGATTTATCTGAAGCTATCTCAATGAGTGATTTAAGCATCTTGAACATAGGATCCTAGGATCTCATTCTTCCAAGTGCTTTCTGCACATTGTTATGTTCGTAGTTTAGGTTTCTTTTCCCTAAATGATTTTTCATATGTTTTGATGCTTAGGATATTGTTGCAAGTTCCATGTTGTGGAAAATGCTATCACAAATGAATTCTAGAGTGCTAATATCAGTTCCCATCTAATGAAGGATTCAAATGTAGAGAAAATAAATTAATCAGTTGACTCCATGCCCAATGAATAATTAAGGCTACTGATCATCTATCTAGTATGAAGATGACCCATGTGAGTTGCCGATAATGTTTCCCAATTTTTCATTCGTTATAAAATTCAAGTAAGTTGCACAAATATTAAACTTGGAAGATATTTGGAGGAAATTTTGAATAACCACGAAGGCTTAAGCAATGCTGCAGAGAAGAGCATAACCATGGAGAGCACATGGACACTTGTAAAATAAAGGAATTTGAAGATGGATATAGTTGGCCGTGATATTATAAGTAGAACTGCAAGATAAGGTAGTAGTACAGGGAAAAACGTGAATCATAACGAAAAAATCCATAGAAAGTTTTCAAAAGCCACATAAACATCAACATCATGATACAAAGAAATGATCCATAGATCTAAAAATCTGCACAAAACTAAATGGAGAATCCACATAACAAATAAAAATTGTGACTCTCTTCAGAAGTTAGAAATCAATTGAATCTTCAATTGAGATATCAAATATTTACAAATTCAATCATATTTTTTTTTTATCTATACAATCAAATCTGATTTCATGAGTCAAATAAATGGAAAAGATACAAGAGTAAAGGAAGCTTCTCCAACATATAAAACTACAGCTCTAGGCTGTACAAGCACACACAATAATTACATTACGTGTGCTTAGTTGAAGAAGGCTTGTCTTGGAGCCCTAAGTTAACTAAGTACCTAAATTGCAAATACTTGTGGTGCATGGAAGCATGGTGCAAAGGACACGCTGATGTAGTTCTTGGAGATGCGGGAAGTAGGATGGATTTGGGACTTAGTGAGTTTTAGACAACAGGTAAAGATGTGTTTAGGGAATGAATGAAAAGTAACTAGATACATATATGTATCATATATAGAGACTTTCATCTCAAGAAAAATATATTTTAGGGCATCAAAACAGTTTTCATGGAGGCATAAGGAGCCAAGTTTGTTATGGATTAGCTGGCACATGCATGCTAAGGATACTTGATTGGGTGAAACACATGATTAGATTTTGCATGTTCATGGGTAGTGCTAGGGAAATCATGAAATAGTCCTTAAGGCTTTATCAGGTAATGATGGGAATTTAAGAAGAAATTCCTTGAGATTTCCTCTTATGTATGGTTTTTATGAGACATTAGGCATGTTTGTGAGTGTAAGAGAAAGGGAGAAAGAGATAGTTAGTGAAAATATGCAATGTGTTGTGGAAAGATCTATAATGAAGAAAACATAGAAGGAGAGAGAAGAGAGGTGACTCAAGTATGATGAAACACAAGAGAGGGAGTTGGAAAGACAACACAAGGTTTTTGGAACAATGGAGATATGGAGAAAAATGTTGTGGGAAGGATTTGAGGTCTGTGTGGAAGGTATGAGATTCGCGTAGTCTGTACTAACCCATCTTAGAAAGGATGGGAGAGTTACCACCTCAGCTACTGGTGAAAGTTCATCATATGAAGAAAGGAGAGTTGTAGGCATGCATCATTTCCCATCTGGTGACCAAAACCTAGTACTTAGCCTTCCATTTCCTGAGGAAAACTTTCCTCATTATATTGTTAGAGGTGTTGATATCAATGGTCAAGTGACATCTAAGAGGTATAAATTTTCATTCCCATCTATGGATGCACTATTTTTTCCTGTGTTTAGAGGTATTTTATTTGGCATGACATTTGAACAAGTTATAGGTTCACATATTTTAGGTATTACATCTAGATTTGGCATAGGAAACAAACTTGGGAGTGGTTCAGTATCACAAACCATTATCTCACAGTTTAATGCGACAAGGGGGATGTAGGTTAACGGAACTTCATGCCCTCTGCTTGCTATAGGAGGAGGATATGGTGGATCTAGATGAATAGGAGGTAGTGGCTCTAGTGGATCTAGTGGTAGAGGCAATAGGGTAGGAAATCAAGTCCCAAGAGCTGGAGGGTAAGGACCTTAACCACTTTAGCAAGTGTTTTACGAGATGTCCCTAAACTTGGATGATTACAATGGTGTGAAAGATGCTGCAGAGCATGTGTATAAGTGTGAATTACTATGGCATGGGAAGGGTATCATTACCACAGATCAGAAGGAAATTCAATTTACAATTACGTTGCAAGGGTGCACACATAGTTAGTACCAAAACTATAATCCACACCATATGTTGGTGGATTACACAAAATTACATGATGTTTTTTTGGATGATTTCCACATTCTTGCGTTCCAACAAAAGAGAATCAATGCATATTAATAAATTTAGCAAGGGATGGAAAGAGTGTATAGGAGTATGAAGTGTATTTGAAGACTCTCTTACCAAAATTGTCTTATGATATTTATCCTTCTCAACATGTTCAGTGGTTCATCAGCTAGTTAATCATACCTTTTAAGAGGGATTTTGCACATTATACCTTCACAGAACCGTACGAGTCCTTGGATGCTACCTTACACGATAAGGTCGTATGAAGAATAGACACCAAAATCAGTCCATTTCTTGAAGCTTAGATTGCTACCATGGAAAAGTAGGTTGAGAAACTATCTACGAACTTAGCACATGAGACTCATAGTGGGCTATCATGCATAAACCATGAAGTAAAGGGACATACGAAAGAACAATTTTTGCAAAGATCAGTACGTGCCATGATTGTGGACTGTGTAATTTTTCATAGAGATGATGATAAAAGTAGTTTTTTTCTACTACATCATGCAATCTATAAGAATGTGTCTTGCTATTGTAGGATTTACACATCCACTACTCATGACACCACGGATTATAGACTCATTGACCAAATACATGATGCCATTGATACTAGTGTGTGTTAGAATTATATTACGAGAAGTTCCAAGGATATTGGATATCATTATGCAGGGAACATGGAGGGAGATGGTGGTGGAATAGGATATCATAGAGGATTTAGAGGCCATGGAAACCACAGAGGTGGAATAAGTGAGTTCCCACATGGAACTTGTTACAATTATGGGTCTACAAAACACTATAAGTGTGAATGCAATGATTTTTTATAGTGCTATTGCTGTTGAAAGAAACATGAGTATGAGGAGTCCCCAAAATTATTTGAACACATGAGCCAAACAAAAACAAGAGGAAAAAGGTGTCAAGATGGTAAGCGTGAAGAAAGTTGACTTAGAGTAGATTCTATTGGTAACAAAATTTAACCTCCCTCAAAGACTGAGCAGCATCATGGATTAGACAGGACACTCAGAGGTAGATAGACAATCATGTATGTCATTTTGTAGCCAGGGAAGTAATCTATCTGACTTGTTAGCACTCAGGATTTGAAGGAAGTGGGTAGCACATTAAAAAGAATGTGATCTAATCCTAACTATTTTAGGTTGTGCATTTCAACCAAGGAATGAGAACATATTTTGTAACCTCTGTTATTTGAAAGGAGATACAATTACCTTTCTTTTGCATAAATTTTATAGAGAAGACCTTGGGGAAAATATGATCAACACACCAAATCTGACTCTCACGAGTTGTCACTTCCAGATCATGGAGATACTTTCACAACAAGAAAAAGGTTACTAAAGACATTTGAGACCCTGACTACATCTACATATTTTTGTAACAAAGATTATGCACTTATGTACACACATGACAAATAAGGGTAATAAAGGTAGGATTGGCTATTGTTAAATGAATTTTTGGTGGGAGGTGGGGCAGGGTGAAACTAGATTCACCAGATCCTTGAGGAACCTTATGAAATGGAAAGTCATACAAACACAATGCCATAGAATAACTAAAATGTTTCTTCAACTACAATATGTGTTTCAATGGAGGCCCAGATTATCACTTTTTCACACAATCTCTGAGATTATATCACAAAATATTGAGTTAGAAAACCCAAAAAAGTATCGAGATATAAGCCAACTCACACCTAAAGTACACATAAAGGCTTATAGACAATCTCTTTCAACAAATGAGAGAGAAGTTATTTTAAATCATTTATTTCAATCCTAGATGAAAGATCTTCTGAGAAATTAATTTGAATATGCCACTAAACTATCACAAGGATTGAGGCTTGTTTGGTTAAACCAAATATGATACAAGATTGCAACAGAAATAAGAAAAACTACTTGCATATGTTTAGAAATAAAACCAACACATTTTTCTCAAGACAACAGAGAAAAACTTGAATTTGATTAAGTCTATTAGCAGGTGAAAGTTTCTAGAATAGTCTCAGAGCTTGTCAATGGCTGTACATTTGCAACCATCTTGACACAATAAAGCTTGATACAAAAAGAGATAACCTAGTTTCTCAGATGGATTCTCAAAAGATAGGATTAGTCAGGTTTTCCTCTTGGGAATTTTCTTCGACCTCTAGCACTATGAGCTTCAACTTCAAACCTCCAAACCCTTTTGCATGAAAAATTTATGCCATTTATAACCCTTACAGTAGATCCCCTTCCTCCTAAAATATAAACACTTTAAATGCACCAGTGCTTGCCATGATTCTTTCATGATTCACATAATGAAATTTGAAAAGGTCTCTAGGTTCTCGAGGGGGAAGATCTCATTGAATACCTCCCGCATTCAACTCCTTGCTTGGGTAGATTAATTTTCCTTAAATTTTCCAACCACCTGCACCCCTAATCCATCAAATTTGGCCCCTTGCGTGCTCAGGATAAAAAAATGGAAAATCAGATTGAGCACGAAACTTAGACCATATTAATGGTGAAAGATGTCTCCTAGATCTTCCCACCAAACATCAGATATCACCATTAACTTCCTTTTCTGCTTGGCATGTAGAAAATACCAAGTAATCATGGAGACTTGCACTTCTAGACATGTTTCAGAGAAATGGGGGGAAAATCAAATTTAGAATCACAACTTCTGTTAATCTTTACTTTTAAATTGGGCCGTCCACGTGGCAGATTCAAACTTTAGAATAAACCCAGGGGCTTCCCTTGAATTTTTACAATTTTTTGGAAAAATGGAAAAAAATCCATTTTCTCCGCACCTCCACCCTCAGGAAATGATCCTGACATGTTTCCAAATGTGATTGGAGTGGAAGCACAGCCAAATCCTACCATTTTACTCTCTTTTTAGAAAAGGGAAATTTTCCAAATTTTCCCTATAGCTCCACCCTCAAGAACTGAGCCTAACACATGTCCAAATATGGTTTGAGTGGACCCATGCTTCCTTTTTTACTTTTGACTCTTGTCTCCCAAAGGAAAGTTTTCCAAATTTCCCCTGAGACCTAAAACCTCCGCTATTGACCGGGCAAAAACATTGACCTTTTCCCTCATCGGGCTTGTGGGCCATTTTGAAATTTTAATCCTTAAGGGGCAAAAAAATAAAAGTTTCCTTTGATGGTCCACCTCCTCACTTCTTTGACTTTTCAAATTTGCACGTGTCACCATGGTGCACCTTGAGGCTGTCCCAAAAATTTTTATACCTTGGACGAGTGCGGGCTCGCCACGTGTCCTACTCTGGCAAGGTTTGTCTGAATGCTCAAAGCTCAGTAGAAGGTGCCATGTGTCATTCTTTGAGGTAGTATCCTTTCACCATTGAAAAGTCTAAGTAAAATGTAAAGTGAGTGAAGGACTTCACATGTCAGCCTGATGCTTCTTTAAAATAAAACTCAAGGGCTGGTCCCCGAACATGCATGGTTCCTCCACGTGTCTCCATGGTGCAACTTCAAGATGGTGCCCAAAGTGGAGACTCTCAATGAGCATGAGCTTGCCATGTGTCATGTTCCACTAAACTGCTCCAACTGCATGAAAATTTTTCTATGTCTGAGCAAAGAAGTGAAAGCCTCCACATGTCTTCCCGGTGCTACTCCAAGACAAAACCCAAAATCAGATCTTCAAATTAGCATCATGCCTCCATGTGGGAACATTTTTAGTTAAGGCTTCCCATGAAATTTTCTAAGTACCCAGTTGAGCCACATCCAACCAAAAGGTGCCACATCCCCTGTAGATACAAGGATGTAAATTTGACCTGGAGAAACGCCCGCCAAACCGTAAAATAAAAAAATGACCATTTGAGCCTAGGAATGAAATTTTCTTCAAGGAAAAAAAGTTTAGAAATGTTACAAGGCTCAAATATATTCTTTAGGGATACATCCATTCATTTTCTTCAAGTACTTAGGGTAGAAATGATAAGGAAGACAAAACCCAGCTGTGGAGAAAAAAACACATGGGGGAACTCGAATATTTTGATGAAAAGAGAATGGGGGACCCAAAATATAGACTCTTAAGTGATTTACAACCCAGGAATAGATTAAAAATGGCCACAAAGATTAACCAGGCACAACACAAGGAAGGAGAAAAGTGAAAAAGACTAGAAATTAATAGGTTTTCAAAGGTAGATTGGGGCGGGATCATTTTGAGCACCAACATAGGCTCCAACTTAGGGATGGTCACTCCCTACGGGTGTAACAAGAACAACAGTAGACCAAGTGCCAAGAATATCCATTGGGAAATGGTGTCATCTTGCAGAGTAGAGAAACAAATCCATCTTTAAAAAGAAATAGAGAAACCAGAAAAAATAGGTCACCAAGGACCAAAATGAGCAAAAACACAAAAATAGGAAACAAACAACCGACTATACACTGTACAAAATATGTTACCTTGATTCAAGGAAAATCTTCAAGTGCCTACCGTCCTGGGTATGATCATGCCAAGAGGTTCTGATATGCTTTCATCAACTAGAGATATATCTCTTTTTCTTTTCTATTCAATTTGTAAACCATCCATTTTCTCTAAAGCTCCTCCATTGTGTTTAAGTCAAATTCTATAACATTTTTCACGGCTGAATCATAGACAAAATTTCTAGAAAAATAGCATACTTAGGATCTCTATTTTCAACACTTTCATACTCCTTGAATTCCACAAAACTCACAAAGTGGTTAAGATTAACATATTCTTGCAAAACCTCATAAGATGCATCGCTTGGGTCTTCAATCAAGTACAACATCTTCTTCTCTCCATATAATTTCATTAAGTTTCCATCAATAGGGATAGTGGCATAAGACATGTCCATTTGCACACTACCACCAACACTTGCTTCCCACTTTCTTGACAACAACATCCCCCACTTGGCAGGGTAGTCAACAATCACCACATCAAGCTTTAAGTTCCTTCTAGGATAAGATGCAAGTTGCACAACTAGATATTTGACACATCCCACCACTGGCACCTCTCTAGAATCCATGGCAGTGCACTTCCCATATGTTGTTGTCACTTTGATTCCTAATTCATTCATGACCTCAAGAGGCATGACATTACATGAAGCTCCATAATCAAACATACAATTATGTAACAACTTGTCTTTGATAACCAGGGTAGTGAAGAATGGATCCACATTCAACTGGGATTTAACTAAATAAGTTTTGAAGTAAACCTCTTGTGGTTCCCCCATCTCTTCCAATACTTGTGCCTTTTCTAACACTGCAACATTAAGTGGAGTCTCAACCTTGTTCACATCTCTGCCTTACATGATCTCTTCCCCTTTGAATCCTAAATATTCAAAAGCCCTCTTCTTGTGCTCAAGGATCCTAAGCAACTCAACAATTGGGATAGGAATTTTGATTTGACTCAAAACTTGGGCAATGTCATATGGAACAAATTTGGGTAAAGCAACACTAGGAGAAAGATTGGCAGAGTCATCAGATGGAATGGGATTCTTTTCAGTTTGGGCATGGGGAGGGACACAAGTTTTTCTTGGGGAAACAAGCTCTCTGCCAGATGCATTTTTCTTTGGGGTTTCTTTGGCAAGAAATGGAAATTTTGACTTGGCTTGTGGCCCCTTTGCAACTTTACTTCTGGTATTGTGCTCCTTTTCGTGGGCAACTACAACATTCATTAATAGTTGCCTATCTTCTTCTGAAGGAACTCCTCCATCACACTTTTCAATCATTAATGCCCTCAAGTATTCAAAATTATTAGTGGGAAATTCAAAATCTTGTATAGTGTCTACTTCTAAAGTATGAGAGGGAGGAAGAAGAGGTACCCAGTGGATGCAGTCCCAAAAAGTGGCAGCAGTTATAGCACTTATCACCTCAGTTGAGGTTGCTTCCCTTGGTGAACTTGTAGGGATTTCCATCATGTAGGCATCATCATCATTGTCATCATTAGCTTCCTCTTCTTCTTGCTGATCTTCTTCACAAGGAGCATGAGGCATGAAACATTTGTCACACCAATCAATAACATATGTCTCCTCCACCACATCAACTTTAGCAGCCAAAGGATCAGGCACCATTCTATTTTCCCTATCTTGGGACTGTCTATTTCCAAATCCAATAGGTCCCTTGCCTCTGTCATCACATCCTTGGTGATTTGTGAATCTATCTTGGCCTTGTTGCTTGTGTTGACCTTGTGAGCTCTACCCAATTCCCTTCTCAGCCCGGGCTAGCTTGTAGGAAATCTCTTTGACAGCCCCTACCAAAGTCTTCACAACTTCTTCCAAATCAACAACCTTGCTTGTTTGGGGTTTTTCTGGGTTAACCAGCTTTACACCTTCCCTCTTTGGAGGCTTTCCAATTGCCTTGATATTGTTCTCTATTTGCAAATCCATGGTGAAGGTCTGCCTCAAATTTGTGGGGTTTTTGTCTCTTAAATAATATGCAACCTTTTTATCAAATGCATCAGTATATTTGATCAAACATGACTCATCACAAGGCCTTATCCTAACAGGTAATCTTCTCAAGGTTTTATTAAACCTTGTGTTGAAATCATGTACTGACTCATTAGGGTTCTTCTTGATGTTTTCAAATTCTGTCAAAAGAAACCTAGGGTCAGTTCTATCACCATACTACAATCTGAATGCATTTCTCATCTCAGTCCAAGAATCAATAGAGTTATCTGGCAATGCTTTATACCAGTCCCTAACATCCTATTCCAAGGTATGGATAAATAGCTTGATATATACATCTTCATGTTCAATCTCAAAATATTCCATCATATTGATAAAAAGCTTTAGATGTTGATCTCCAGTAATAGCATTATTTCCCTGGAACTTTGGCATTTTGTTCCTTACATCTTAAGGCACTGCATTTGGGTAACTAGCCATTCCCACAAAATTTATAGGTCCAAAGGTGTTTACAAAAAATGGAGGCCTAGGTTGGGCCATATTGATTCAAGGAGGTGATCCTGGAGGGGTGACAAACTGATGGGGGGCAGAGGGTTCTTGGAACATAGGAGTATAATTTTCAAAATGGATATCCCCCAAAGGCCTTGTTTCTTGGAAATCTCTATCAACCTCAGAAAAGACAGGTGCAGAGTGTGAAGCAAACCTTTCAAAATCAAATGAAGGCCCCTCTCCAGCTGGAGAGTTCAATTCCACAAAGAGGCTACCTAATTCAGAGTCACTTGAATGGCAGTCTTCAATGATAGGCTGATCACTTTCATCAATGGATATCCCTCTTCTTGTTTGCTGATCTCCAACAACTCTCCAGGATTTTCTTCCTTCTGATTTTTATTTTCCTAGCTCTGGAAACAATGTCCTAGCAAGATCCTTAGTGAAGAAAGATCTTCTTCCTTCCATATTTTGTAAATATTAGTAACAAATCTGATTTTGAAAGAGTTTTAGGACACAGGTACTTATTAAGAATCAGATCAACAAGGAGTCACCACTAAGGATTTCCACCTTAGTTGTGAAAACACACTAAATATGATCTAGCAAATGTGTATCAATGTTAGAAACTAGAAATGGAAAGATTTTGACCTTTCTATACTAAGATTTATAAAATAAAAGCTAGTGCACTGGATGTGAAAACTGGAGTAACTGCACATAGCACTTGGAGCATACAAGAAGTGTTTTCCCAGGGTCTTGATTTTGAACTGAAAAATCCCCGATAATGATGCCATTTATGTTGGTGTTGTTGATGGGATGAGTAGATATGGACGAGTAGTGAATCAATAAATCAATATCTCAATGAAACTCCAGATTAACAAATCCCCAGAAACAACATCATTTATGTTGGTGCTGTTAACGAGCTAAATAGATATGGACTGGCAGAGAATCAACAAATCAATCTCACCAATACAAATTATTTCAAGGAATTTAAAACATTCCCTGGCAACGGTGCCATTTATGTTGGTACCAAAATTTAACCTCCCTCAAAGACCAATAAACATCATGGATTATACAGGACACTCAGAGGCAGATAGACAATCATGTATGTAATTTTGTAGCCGGGGAAGCAATCTATCTGACTTGTTGGCACTCAGGATTTGAAGGGAGTGGGTAGCACATTAAAAAGGATGTGATCTGATCCTAACTATTTTAGGTTGTTCCTTTCAACCAAGGTAAGAGAACCTATTTTGTAACCTCTATTATATGAAAGGAGATACAAGTACCTTTCTTTTGCATGAATTTTATAGAGAAGACCTTGGGGAAAATATGATCAACACACCAGATCTGACTCTCACGAGTTGTCACTTCCAGATCATGGAGATACTTTCACAACAAGGCAAAGGTTACTAAAGACATTTGAGACCCTGATTTACTTCTACATGTTTTGGTGATAAAGATTATGCATTTGCATGTACACACATGACAAATAAGGGTAGTATGGGTAGGATTGGTTGTTGTTAAATGAATTCTTTGGTGGGAGGTGGGGCAGGGTGAAACTAGATTCACCAGATCCTTGAGGAACCTTACAAAATGGAAAGTCAGACCAACAGAATGCCACATAATAGCTAAAATGTCTCTTTAACAAGAATATGTGCTTCAATGGAGGCCCATATTAACACTCTTTCAACAATCTTTGATATTCAATCATGAAGGATCGAGTCAGAAAACCCAACAAAGCATCAAGATTTGAGTCAAATCACACCTAAGGTACACCCAAAGGCTTACAGACAATCTCTGTCAACAGATGAGAGAAAAGTGATTTTAAATCATTTATTCCAATCCCAAATGAAATCTCTTATGAGAAATGGAATTTTAGATGCCACTAAACTATCACAAGGATTGAGGCCTATGTGATTGAATCAGATTTTAATACAAGATTGCAACAGAAACAAGAAAAACTACTTGCATACATTTAGAAATAAAACAAACACATTTTGCTCAAGACAACACAGAAAAACTTTGAATTTGATTAAGTCTATTAGCAAGGGAAAGTTTCTAGAATAGTCTGAGATCTTGTCAATGGTTGTACGATTGGAACCACCTTGACACAATAAAGCTTAATACAAAAAGAGATAACCTAGTTTCTCAGATGGACTCTCAAAAGACATGCTTAGTCAAATTTTCCTCTTGGGAACTTTCTTCGACCTCTAGCACTCTGACCTCCAAATTCCAACCATTTTGCATGAGAAAATTGTGCCATTTATAGCATTTACAACAGATCCTCTTCCTCCTAAAAGACAAAGACGTTTAATGCACCAGTGCTCGCCATGATTCTTTCATGATTCACATAATCAGATCTATAAGAAGTCTCTAGGTGCTCGAGGGGGCAGATTTCATCGAATGTCTCCCACATTCAACTCCTTGCTCTGGTAGATCACTTTTCCTTCAATTTTCCAACCACTTCTGCCCCTAATCTATCAAATCTGGCCCCTTGCATGCTCGGGAGAAGAAAAATGGAAAATCTGATCGGGCATGAAAGTCAGACCATTTTAATGGCGAACGATGTCCTCTAGATCTTCACACCAAACTTCAAATAACAACATTAGCTTCCTTTTCTGTTTGGCATGTAGAATAGACCAAGAAATAATGGAGAATCACACTTCCAAATGTGTTTAAGAGAAATTGGGGTAAAATCAGATTTAGACTCACAACAACTGTTGGTCCTTACTTTGAATTTGGGTCATCCACGTGGCAGATTCAAACTTTACAACAAACCCTGGGAATTCCTTTGAATTTTTACAACTTTTTGGAAAAATAGAGAAAAATTCCATTTTGCTCCGTACCTCCGCCCTCGAGAAACCATCACGACACATGTCGAAATATGAATGGAGTGGAACCGCGGCCAGATTGTGCCATTTGAATCTCTTTTTGGAAAAGGGAAAATTTTCCAAATTTTCCCTGCAGCTCCACCCTCGGGAAATGAGCCTCACATGTGTCCAAATGTGATTCAAACGGACCCACGCTTCCTTTTTTACTTTTGAGTCTTTTCTCCCAAAGGAAATTTGTCAAAATTTCCCACAAGAGCTCGCACCTCCAACGTTAACTGGGGAAAAACATTAACTTTTTCCCTCGTTGGGCCTCTGGGCCATTTTGAAATTATAATCCTTAAGGGGAAAAAAATCCAAGTTACCTCCGATGGTCCACCTCCCCACCTTTTTTACTTTTCAAACTGCCACGTGTCACCATGGCACACCTTGAGGCGGTCCCAAATATTTGATACCTTGAACAAGAGTGGGCTCGCCAAGTGTCCTATTCCAATAACATCTGTCTGAATGCTTGAAGCTCAGCGGAAGGCACCACATGTCATGCTCGGAGGCAGTCTCCTTTTGGCCATTAAAAAGTCTAAGTAAAATGCAAAGTGAGTGGAGGCCTCCACATGTCATCCTGACGCTTCTTTAAAATGAAACTCAAGGGCCAGTCCCTGAACATGCATGGTTCCTCCATGTGTCTCCATGGTGCAACATCAAGATGGTGCCCAAAGTGGAGACTTGGAATGAGTGCAATCTTACCACGTGTCCTGTTCTGTAAAACTTCTCCAACTGCATGAAGAATTTGTGTAAGTCAGGGCCAAGTAGCGGAAGCCTCCACGTGTCCTCCCGATGCTGCTCTCATGCCAAACCAAAAAGTAGAACTTCAAAAGAGCGTCGTGCCTCTACATGGAAATATTTCAAGTTAAGGCTTCCCATGAATTTTTTCTAAGTGCCCAGCTGAGTCACATCCAACTAAAAGGTGCCACGTCCCCTGTAGATGCAAGGATGCAAATTTGACTAGGAGAAATGCCCGTCAAATCGTAAAATATAGAAAAACGACCATTTGAGCTTGGGAATGAAATTTTCTTCAAGGACAAAAAGTTTAGAAATGTTACAAGGCTCAAATATGTTCTTCAGGGACATATCCATTCATTTTTCTTCAAGTATCTAGGATAGAAACGTTAAGGACAAGAAATCCTAACTATGGGAAATAGAGAGAATGGGAAAACATGAGTTTTTGAAGGAACAGAGCATGGGAGACTCAAAATATAGACTTATAAGTGATTTACAACCCAGGATCAGATTAAAAATGGCCACAAAGATTAACTAGGCACAATTCAAGGAGAAGGAAAGTGACAGAGACTGGAAATTGATACATTTTCAAAGGCAAATTGGGGCGAGATCATTTTGAGCACCAAAAAAATCCAAGGGTGGCACGTTAGTGAGAGTTAGAACCTGTACTCATAAAAATGCGAGTTGATGTTAAGCACAAAAAGGAGATACCAAAGTAAATACCATTGGTTATTAGGGAGGAGGTGGCGCATAGGAACTATCAAGACCCTACTCATTAAAAAGAATTCTATTAGGAGACCGTGAATGTGATTCAAAGCCTACAAGGAGAAATTAAGGGCCTAAAGGAGCATTCATGACAGTTAGAGCAAAAGAAGAGCATTGAGGCTCCATAGAAGGATCTAAATGAAGTCATAGAGGTATGAAAAATTTTGATGAAAGAAAATACCATCCCTTTGTTATGATAATGGCTACACAAGAAATTACCGCGAGCTAGAGGAGAGCATGAGAGATAGGTATTGTACACTAACCTTCCTCCTCACATCATTGACTATGACAAAAATATTACCTTAAATGTAGTATTTGATGGATGGATCTTGAATAATATTCTTATTGACACAAGCACAAAAGTTAATGTTCCCACCTTAGACACATGGAAACAAATGGGAAGCCCTTCATTATAGCCATCCTAAAATTTCTTATATATGGCTAACAAGAAAAAGGTGATGCCCATTATTGTTTTAAAGAATGTCACTATCACTATCCAAGGAGTGAAATTTGTTGGAGACTTAGAATTCTTAGTGCTTGCTGAGGTAGATAGATTTCTAGTCTTACCTGGGCACCCCTTATGCTATAAGAATGATGTTTACTTAGGTGTCAATAAGGGATATATAAGTGTTGAGAACAAGGAGGAACATGTTATCATCCCTTTAACAGATGGAAATTCAGTTCCCTATAAGGAGCCCTTAAGAATAGAATACCTAGACAAAATCTATGTGTGCACTATCAGTGACCTTGAGGTTGTGCATCTAACAAAAGGATTTATTCATTAGTAAGACGCTCAATCTATAAGTTATATCGCTAGTGTGGCATGTGATAATTTTACGCATAGGACATATGAGTTAATCAGAAGGTAATTAAGAGGCTATGTTATGAGAGTGATAAAGAATTGCCCACTTAGGTGCCTAGGAGAAAAAGTAGTTTCCAAGTTACACTAGGAAGGGAAACCCTAATGTTTTCCTATGATCAATGGAGACCCAGTGGAAATGTGAGATCGAAAAGAGGAGCATGCTTATCTACACTTTGTGTGGGACTGCGGCACATTGGTGGGGGGCGTATCAGGACAATCTTTTAGAGTGGCATGAGGTGAGGATTTTTCTCTCTATTAGATTCCTCCAGAGTATTGTTCCTACTAAAATATTTTGCAATGATGGAAGAGCATCTGCCTCAGAGCATGGTCAAGAATGTGACAAGACATGGAAGGGAGGCATAGAAGATTTACCCCCTTCCCTATGGGTACATAAGTTTTATTCCACAATGCAGGGTTGCATGCCCGCATGATATATTCATTTAGAACAATGTCATCAGTTAGGAAATTGGGAGGAGTTAATAGATGAATTTATTCAGACCTTTGAGAATCTAAGTACTAAACCTTTGGTGAACAAGCTGTTGTGGGCTATTAAGTGCCTAACTATGGGAGATAGTGCCATGGAATACGATAGAATTCTAGAGTTGTTGGGAGAACCTGAATTAAAAGAACACTTTGATGGGGAAGAGCTAGAGGAAGTACAACTTGGGCATGCTTACATGGAGAAAAAAAAAAAAAAGTTAGTCTATGTGATAGTTTGTGTAAAAGTGAAGAAATTTGATGTTAACCATACTGTGGGTACACACGAGGTGATGGATAGTGTTAATGAGAAAGTGCGCACCTACCTTGAACCCTTGAAAATTAAGAATGTTAATATTGGCTCAGATATAGAACCTAAGGAGGTTAGTATTGTGGATTATTGGTCAAATAGGGATGTTTCAAATATCATTGGTCTACTACTTAAATTTTAGGATTTATTTCCATGTGGGTACAATGAGGTTAAAGGAGTTCACCACTCTTTAGGAGAGATGTGGATAAAAGTAAAGAATGTTGCACACCTAGTTTGGAAGAGACCTTACTGAATGAATCTAAATTTGTGTGTGAGGGTCAAGGAGGAGATAGATAAGATCAACATATCTTACATAATTAAGGTTGTTGAAAAATCAAAATGGATATGTGCAATGGTCATCAACATTAATAAGGATGGGAGGATAAACATTTTTGTTGATGATAGATATTTGAATGTGGTATGTGTCATTGAACCTTTTCCAACACCCTTCACTTAGGAGATCTTGGAAGGAGTAGCCGGGCATGAGATATATTGTTTTATAGATGGATTCTCAGGATATCATTAGGATAGAATTGTGAAGGAGGACCATGAAAAGAAAACTTTCACCACTAAATGGGGACGTTTAGCCTACATGGTCATGCTTTTTGGATTGAATAATGTGCATGTTGTGTTTGTGTACATTATGGTCTAGGCATTTTAGGACTTCATCCATACTTTTCTTCAAGTATACCTTGATGATTAGATGGTGTATGAACTAGTAAAATACTATTATGAAAATTTGTAGTTGATGTTTGAGAGATCCTGGCAGTTGATAATATCTCTCAATATCAAGAAATGGATTGTCACTAGTCCATTTGGAACCCTCGTAGGGGATATTATATGTATGGAAGGCTTGCTGGTGGATCCGGCTGTAGTTTCTATTATTGCAGGATTGGGGGAGCCTACCAGCTAGAGTGAGGAGCAGAGATTATTTGGGCATATGGTATACTATCAAAATTTAATTAAGGGATATGCCAAGATCTTTGTGCCATTAGAGGGATTGCTAAATAATAGAAGTACATTTCATTTGGGAGAGGCACAATAGATGGCATTTGATACATTGAAGAATAGACTTATCACTACACCCATATTACACTTTCTTGCATGAGATAGGACATTCCATGTAGATGTTGAGTAGTGTTTGTACAACATAGGGAGGGAACTATTGATAAGCTTGTTTATTTTTAAAGTACGAACTTGACACTAGTAGATCAAAACTATATTACTAACAAATGCAAGGAGTTTTCGATGATCTACACGCTACACAAATTTAGAAATTATTTACTAGAAAAAACCTTTATATTCTACATGGACCACCTGTCATTGAAGTACTTGGTGAACAAGCCCATTTTATAAGGGTGCATAGGTAGGTGGGTTCAATGATTTCAAGATTTTGACTTCATTTTTGTTGTAAAACAAGGCAAGAGTAACTAGGGACCTGACCATTTATCAAAGATTGACTTAGGGGAGGATGCTCAGAGAATTAAGGATACAATTCAAGATGTAAAATTATTTCGATTACGATGTGTTCTCTCTTAATTTGAGGATATTGTTATGTTTCTCAAAATGGGTATTGAGCTGGAGGTAATGAAGACTTTGGAAAGACAACATTTAGCTATATGCATCACACTCTACCTGATTATTTGTAAGGACTTATACAAGTTAGGTCATGAAGATATCTTATGTCAGTGCCTGTTAGAGCATGAGTGTGTTGTAATCATGGAGGAAGCACATGGTGGAATTGTAGGAGGACAATATATAGGAAATGACATTGCATGGAAGATTTAACTAGAAGGTATTTGGTGGGAAATCATTTTCCAAGATTGTATCAAGTTTTGCAAGGCCTGTCATCATTTCCAGTGCCTTGGCAAGCCAAGAAGAAGAGATGAAATTCCCTTGAGGTTGATAGCTAGCACTAAAATATTTGGGAAGTGGGTGGTAGATTTTGTAGGGCCTATTTCACTTGCCATGTGAAGGACTAGTTCAAGCTATATCATTACTTGTACTAATTACTTAAAATGGTGGGTGGAGGTAGCATTAATGAAGGATTACACAAGAACCATAGTAGCAAGGTTCTGATGGGAAAACATAATTAGTAGGTATGGGTGCCCTTTAAATTTTACTAGTGACAAGGGTACACATTTTCTGAATGAGACAGTCATGAATTTGTTAGCAGATTTCATGGTGGCCCATCACAAGACTACCCCTTATAATCCTCAGGCTGATGGGAGGGCAGAGGCATTTAACAAGATCTTAATTCACATGTTGACCAAGATTTTTGATGTCGGGAGACAAGATTGGGATGAAAAAGTCTCATCCATATTATGGGTGTATAGGACAACCTATAAGAGATTGAACAAGGCCACACCATTTCAATTGGTGTTTGGCACGAAATAAGTTTTACCAGTAGAGTGTATGTTTCCCTCTCTGTGCATTGTAAACGCAAGAGGATTAGCCGATGAGAAATAATTACAACAATGCATGGATAAGTTAATGAAATTGGATGAAAGGAGATCACTTATTAGGTGGAGTCAAAAGAATGAGAAGGCGAGACCAAAATTATGGCAACATTGTCAAAATAAAAATAAACAATTTGAGGTTGGGTAGATAGTTTTTCATTTATGACTTTAAGTTTTTGCGTCATCTTGTGAAACTTAAAGTCCATTGGTTGAGGCCATACATTATCTTTTTACATCCTTTATTCAGGCGTGTCTCAGTTGTAAGTGTTGGATGGGACAAGGTTTCTAGGTTATTTCAATGGGAGTACATGGCTAAAGTACTACAATAAATAAGGCTTGTTTGTGTTTAAAAATAAGGCAATATTCCCAATTATATTAGGTTTCCTTTAATCTTTTTCCCTTTTTGTTGTTTCTTTTTTCATCATTTTTTTATTTTGTGTTATGCGTTGGTGCACCAATAGCTTATTATATTGTAAGAGATTCTAAGTGAAGAGGATTGCACATATATTTTTGTGTGGGGTGAAGTAACAAATATGTTGAATATGTTTGACAAATTCCTTCGACAATGGGCTATTGGGAATGATTAGCACAAAGGTAGAAGAAAAAATGATATGATGTTTAAGGTGTTTGAATCTATGTGGTTTGGAAGGTGTGTTGAGAAAATTTTAAATAAAATAAAGAAGGGAAAGATTGCGGACTATAATATAATATAGGCAACACCATGGGGAACTTCTTAGTGGATACGGAAAAGGTTATGTACTTCATCACAAAGACATGCACAAAGGAGGTCTCTGGTAGTGAAATAGTGTTAGAACGCTATAATGTTATAGTTGTAATGCATGAGGGGAAGTCACATAAGTCGATTTAAGTGAAATAAAGTTCTCTATTACAAAGAGATGTTAAGACACTTGGTCGGAAGAACTCTAAGTAATCTAAATAATTTAAATAAAGGGTAAGAGTATTCATTTCTACTACTTTGCATTAGAAAATCTATTTTGTTCTCCCAAGCTTGAACTGCAATGAGGATTTCATGAAGAAGACAAAATCGAGGTACTTATCATGAACCAGTGGAATTATGTAAGCTAGAGTGTGATCTTACGTGATAGAGAAGAAGGGAGTTCATCGAATTTGGGAAGAAAAAGGAGAAGTTCAAAGAACCAAGGGCACAGAATAAAGAAGTTGAAAGAATAAGCAAGAATATGACAACAAATAAATATCAAACAAAGAGACTGGTGGTGGAGAAGTAAGATCCCATGGATATTTACTTAGAAATGCAGTACACCATAGGGGTTATTAAGGAAGATAAATGGAGTTTGAAGTTGTAAAAATGCAAGATGAGTGAGTACAACAACAAAACAAGTCACAAAAAAATGTTGATGTGGGTGGAATTTGTTTCAGACACTCTAAAAGGGGACAAGCTCGAAAACCCTATGGTTGACGACTAGGTGCAACAAGAGTTACAAAATATTAGATTTTTTCAATTAGGAGAGCTGTCATTATTTGTGAAACATGCCTCGCTCTTTAGGTGGATAATGTCATAAGTAAATGAGGAATTCTTCTACTTCATGGGGAGAAGGATGAAGATTACAAACCTTTTAATTAGGATATTTATAGGCATGCGGAATACCAAAGAAGATATGGCACTTGATTTATGTGATATTGTAAAGCTTGAGGAGCTAGCGAAGAAATTAAAATATGAGAAGGGAGGAAGGGTACGAGTGATTGTGGATGTCGTAGACCCAACATTGTGATTCACCTCCCATATATTTAGTTGAAAATTGGGTGCATCAGAGAGGTGGAAAGAAATCAATATGAGGTTTTTTGACATAGCCTACAAAGTTTCCATGAGGGCACATTATAAATTTACACAGTTTATTGCAAATGATATTGTTGAAGAGGTGCGAGTATAGAATGAGGCATGAGAAAATATCACATGGGGCTCCATACTTCTATTGATTGTATTATGGGAGATTGGTGTCCCAGATGGGCTAGATAGGAACATATGGGTTCACCCACTGGCACACTCATCCCCTGTAGTTCAATTTGTGAAGTTCACCTTTGATGGGACAATCTCAAGCACCTAAAAGGCTCAAAAAAACATGTAGTTTGAACAGTTGTGAGAAGCATTTGAGAATGATTGGAACATTCTCCATGAATTGCCACAAGTTTTTGGCGATGAAGTTAAATTCGCATTTACACAACATTTTTTCGTATCAATGTTTATGATGGAAAAGGGAGAGATGGGACCATGGTGCAATATCCCCTTTGGATTTGCTTCTAAATATATGAATTGTACCATTTGTAATGCCCACTCCTCTTCAACACTAATTGAACCATGTTTTCAATTTAAAATTGATCATAATATCAAACCTTGTTATTTTATTCTAGTTAGCATACTAATAATAATTACAGAACATCATGATTACTATTGTTTTTTTATTATTATTTTTACAGTATGGTTATATTGTGGACCTTGATGGAAATTTAAGGATATCATGATGATCTAGAATGGTTACCTTGTTATAGAGTGATTTTTATGTCCTTATTATCCTTTCTATTGTTATGTCTCTGGTCAATTTGTATTGGATCCATAGTCCTTGATATTGTATTAGATATTAGACATTTCTAGATGGTGATATATGCATGCGTGTTACTTGTTTGATAGAAAATACAAATGTGTAAGACTTGTGACATGATGTGACTATTGCAATGAATTTTATATACTTGATTCATTTATCAGTATTCGATGTTCTAATTGTTACTACTATATGGGCATATTGGACATGATTTATAGATATTTTTGGATGATTGTTAATGTTATGATCTTATTACAACTTGATCGATTGGTAGAATTGAAATGTTAGAAAATTGAACAATTGGTGAATTACATGATTCTAACATTGGTTTAATTATGATATTTGATAATGGAAATTGTTATGTATACATGCATGTGTTTTATGATTTTGACGTCATTAATATGGCCACAAGGCCAGAAAGGTATAGTTGGATTTTGCAAGAAATTATAGCACAACAAACTACAGGAGATTGGAGACAAACAACGAAGGAATGTGGGGTATTGGAAACAGGTCACCATGGCAACTCGTGTATTCATATGTTGTGTATTGTTGTTGGTTATTTGGAGGTCCTCATTAGGGGTTAGCCTCAATAGTGACCTTGGGTAAGTTGTGAGTTTATCTTGTAGTTTTTTATTTATTTGTGACTTATTGTATTTTTTTTAGTATGTGGAGTCACTTGTATTATTTTGTTTAGCACCCCTCTTAAATTAATTTAGAAGTGTTTAACTTGTCACAAAATGGGTGAATTAAATGTGAATTGGTAGCCTTCTTGTGTGTTGGATTGAAATGAATTAAAAAAAAATTCAAGTAGTGTGTACTCAATATTTCAAGTGAAATTCGAACTTTTACCTTCTAGGCCATTTTGGTGATTTGTGGGACAATTTAAGCTTGTCCCAAACCTCTTAAAGTGACCCACCTAATAGGCCTATTATGTGAGGAACTTATTTTAGGTCATATTTTGTGTTTTAATGAAGGAAAAGACCAATTAATTGCACTTTTATTGCATGGGTTTTTTTTGTGTTCTTTTGGGGTGTGAGTTTGGGTTGAGTTTGTAAGAGGGAGGTCATTTCCCCAACCACCAATTTATTAAGATTTGGGGTTTGGGGTTGACGTTCGTGATGTAGGACGGAGGAGAGATTATATGGCATCCTACATGGAGCCACATCACCCCTCTCTCGCTCTTTTATATTTATTTCTTTTTATGTGAGGATTTGGGGGTTACTTATTCATTTTTTATGGTGGATGCTTGAAATTTTGGAGGGCTTTCTTGAGAATGGTGATTTGAGCTTGGAAATAATGGTGCTTGCTTGGGATTTTGAATGTCCTTGAACTTGATTGTGTTTGATCGTCTTAAATTGTAAGGTAGATCTTCACCCTTGTTTTTACCTTGCTATTTTGTTGTTCTCATATGTGTGGATGATGGTTGTTGTATTTCTTATGATTGTAGAAGATAGATTTGATCCTTAGGTTGTGGGATAGATGGAAATAGGGGTAAGAATTGTGGGAGGCATAAGAAAAATGTTATGGGGTATTTTAGTAGAAATTTGTGTTTATATGTCCAACTTTTTGATAAATATGATTATTATTTATCTTGTTATTTTCTCGAGGTAGGCATAAGAGTGACAGAGTAATAAGAGTGGGTTGATTTCTTGATGGAGACATAAGATTTGTGTATCTTCTTGGAGGGAGCCATAAGAGAATTATGTGTATTGTGATGTAGTTTTTGGAGGCTCATAGGTGGACACCCAAGCCCTTAGGAGGCATAAAAAGAACCACCATGTTCCTTTCTCCTCCTTGAATTAAACATTAAGCCTTTTTGTTGGAAACTTATTGGTTTTGTTGTAATTTTTGAAATGTGTTCTTGTGTTGAGTGTCTTGATTGAATGTGCATGTGGAAGCCATTTTTCAGTTTCCCATGGTTGTCTAAATATCTCTCATTGCTTCTGTTATGTCTTGAAAGTGCAGCCTATAGAGAGATGGCTGAAAGTGTTCTAAGTTTACAAAAATGATCTCTCTCTTTTGTAGATACAATGGAAACACCTCAAGTTTGTGGGTATACCTATTTTGAGGTGAGTCTCCAGTATCAAGGTCGATTCCTTATTGATGTATCCTAAACTGATATTCTAGGGTTTGACGGTAAAAGATGACTGTAAAAAGGATTTAAAACTGAGGTGATACACCAAACTTGTATGAGGTCTTTGTCTAAGTACATGCACAATTGATGTAGGAATGAATATTTGATGCACAAGCCAACAAATTTCTATAGAAAAGTAAGGGTAAAAACTTTGATGCATTGAGGGAAAATATCACAACAATACTACTAAGTTAAACATACACATTAATATCATTCAGAAATGAATGAAATTTGCAATACGGTAAGATGATTAATCATGGAATTCAACATTCACAAGATTAATTGGGCATATACAAGACTACAAATAATTGGAAAGGAAGAAAATACTTCAAATTTGAGAGGGAAAAACTAGTAGAATCTAATACAGTACTCCTGTATCTAAAAGTCCTCCTTCGTGCTTTACCAAGTCACACAATATATCAGAAAATTAATTCACCCACCCTTCATAAAAACAGAATAAAGTTGTACTCACCCATGCGTCCTATTTTTATCCTTTATTTAATAAATAAGGAATAAAATAAAGAAAACTAATACAAAGAGGCATTAATAGCCTTTGATTACATCAAATTCAAATTGTAGTTGACTATTCTATTTTTAAGAAAAGCATGGGTGAATTATTTGCTAATATAAATCTTGCTTGATGAGAAAGTATCCTCTTGGTGCATGCAAATTTTGTCTTCTTGCAGTTTGATGTGACATCTGTAATTTTGATCCACTTGCCTCCTTGGATGCACATGCAAAAAGTTATCTCCCTGTGAGTGAGAAATATTAATTACATAATTTGCAATACTTTGCAAAATAATTCAGCCAAACATCTATCTTTATGGGGACCACCTCCAAGCTTAGGTATTGATGTTGACATTCTCTTGTCTTCTAGTGTGGTAACATGACCTCTTTTGCATCTTTTAAATACATCACCTACAAAATAAATAAATAAATAACTTTTTGTTTTGTGTTATCTGCATGTGGAGACCACTCCTGATATGTGTGTTTGTCTTCGTTGAGATTGGCTACCCTTGTATAACACATGGTATATTATATAGTCTACCGCCTTTTTTATTATCATTGAATTGTATAGTTTGTCAGCCCCTTTTTATCATTTGGGACATAGAATATGCTTTAGAATTTTAAAAGCCAATATGCAATGATTTTGGTTTTGAACATGGGGATGGCTCCCTCTCCACGATGATGCACCCATTATCATTTTTTCGGTGACATGGTTAACTCAGGTTGAGTTTGCTTTGAAATTTGTTGTTTGATTCGATCGTCGATTGGTATCCTTCCAATTTGTAGCCTTTGATCTTAACCTTCGGTTAGGGTTTCCGACTTGGCATTTAATGTTCCATCTATTAATGTGACCATTGTGATTTGCTTTGATAGTTGGTGATCAGTTTCCAATCATTGATCTCTATACCATTGGATCTCAGGACATCGATCTCTGACCCATGGTTAGGGTTTTAACCCTGTAATTAAAATGGTTGGTGGCATCTTGATCATGGTGGTTTAGATTGATTTTTGGTGTCAATCTGAAGACGTTGATCTTGTGAATGTTTATTTTCTACCATTGATCTTATGATTGTGGTTGAATTTTATTTACTCACCTCTTGAGTTTGTGTGGTAAAGGTCACTCGACCTTAATGATCACTTTATTTGGAATTTTCAGCTTGCAGGCGAAGCCCTAGTAATTTTTTGGTTCGAGGACATTGTTGACCTCTATTTGAGCTCATCTCTATTTCTATGTGCACTATGTCCTTCTTTTTTTCTTCGGATCTCTCTATAAGGTCTTATGGCTATCATTTTCTAGTTATTTCGAGCTCTGTGAGCTTTGTGACATCTTACGATCCAAAGGGATTGAGCAACATTATATTTTTGGTCTTTGTAAGTTTTCCTTTCGAAGTGACCACCATCTCTTGTTCTTTCAATCTCTGATAGTTCGGCTTTGTGAAGCCCTATGTAGGCATCTTGATTGTTTTCTACTTTGAGTTCTCTAAGCAAGGTGGTTTTGGGTGTTTTCTGCCATTATCGTGAACTTTGAGCTTGGTACAGTGTTATTATAATCATTGTTTGATGAGGGGATGACAAGTTTTGACATCCTAAGTATCATTATTTCTTGGTTGTTTCCATTTTGACTTCAAAATACTAACAATTCGTTCTTTCTTTACATTTTGTGTGTGATATCTTGGTTCCCTTGGAGATTTTGAGTTGAAACGCGTTCCGGGTCCTCCTTTTTTGGCTCTGATCTTGACGATCTCTCTAGGTTCTTCTCACGTCGACTCCAACTAGTAAGTTCTTGCTCAATCCTTGAGTTCTTTGCAAAACCTAGATGAAACCTTAACTTTCATGCATGAATGAATCATTTTCCTAAATCTATATTTGCATATATTTTTTCTTTTGTGGCTTGAAATGTTGTAACCTAGATTTGGGTATTCACTCCATTCTTTTTCTTGAAGATGGAGATTCTGTGTTCTAAAATCGTAGATTCCTTCTCCACTAGATTTTCAAGTTTTGAGATGGATTCTGTTACATTATTCTCTATATGAGCTTTATGTGAGCTGATTCCTTTCGGTGATTCCTCTAATCATTCTTCATTGTCCTGATTTTGTTAATCATGGATCGGGGATGACATTACTTTCACTTACTATAGCTTTTTTTCACTATTTTCATTTGTGCTTTAACATATTTGTGCAATCCTTAGTGAATTTCTGTTTATACCTGTAAGTTGAGATATATAATTGGATCAATTGTTTTTATGTGAAGAAGGATATTTGGATCTTGAGCTACTGTTGTCAATTCTTTTTTTGATTCTGTAATCTACTTTAAAGCTTTAAAGGCTTGTGGAACTCACTTCTTTCTTTGATTCTACAAACTTTACATATGTACCTTATTTTTGTTAGCTCTTATTTCTTCTGAAATCTCTCCATCTTTGTGCTCTATTTCACTTTAAAGCTTCTCTGGTGATTTACCTTCACCCTTTTTTATTTGGATGAGTGTATTAGATTCATCTGAAACTTCTATCTCCTATTTGATTCTGCTAGTAAAACATGACTATTTGATGAATTAAGCTCTGTTTTAGTTGACTGTAATGAACCTGAGCTTAATATTTTCTTGATCTAATGTATTTCTTTGATATGGTAGCATTTTTTTTCACTGATGTTGGCTTCATTTGAAAACTGTAGGCTTCACTTGAAAATTGTACTTCTAGAATGGCTGCACTTTGTAAGATTACCCTAAAACTTCATTTTTATTAACATGTTAAGCTATAATGAATGCTCCAAATTACTTCAGTTTGATGACTAAAAGTGTAGTTCCCATTTCTTTTTCTTAAATATTGCATATGATCTTCATTACAACTTTAGTATGCATGCTGGAAAATTTAAAATGTCAATTTCACATGGTGAAGGCCTGTAAAAATTTTCTCATATTTCCTTCTTTATTCTATTTCATCTATAATAAATGTACTTTCCTATTTCAAAATATAGAATGTATGAATTTTTATATTGAAATCAGCTTGTTGTCGGAAACTGAAATATGATAAATGCTATCTTGATCATGTTGTGTTTTTCTACTTTTTGTATTACTATTTGATTTACATACAACTTTTAAAGCATGTATTAGTTTAAGAAACAACATGATGGAAAGATGTAAATGTCCATTTTACATGGTGAATCTCTGTCAAAATTTTCTCAAATATCTTTCTCGTTACGTTCCAGCTGTAATCTTATCTTTCAGTTAACTTCAACCTTTATATTTTGATTCTTCTGCTTTACATTTGAGTTGTATTCTGAAACATGTATTTTTATTTGCAAGTCTGTTGTCTGATCTGCACTTTAACTTCCTCTATTTATAGGATAGCTACTGAACTTTGAGTTACATTCTTTCTTCATACCAGCATGTAATTTTAACTTATCTACTTTATGTACAATAGGATAGAAGTCATTTGAACTCTACAATCTTTATCTAATAGTGGGAACTGTAAGACATGATCTATTTTCTTCTTGATTACAACCTGTATCTACACACTTTAGAAAATAGTTACAAAATATTTAGGCTTTTTACCCTCTCTTATGTTCCATAGTTTTATTTTCTTTTCTCTCTTCTTATTTCTGGGTAGATAATCATGTGTGCTATTAAAAAAAATTACTTTATCAATTGTGCCATTTATGTTCATGTAATTTATATCTCCTATTGTTAAGAGATCCATCTCTATGAATCTAGATAGTATAGGAATATGGATTAACCCCGAGCTCATAACTGACCATTTTATCTTTTTTGTTTTTAGGTACAGTGCCTTCTGCCAGGCAGCGAAGATGATGATGGAACAAAGATGGAGCTGGCGATACATCAACCGAAAAGAAAGAAACCCCCCAAGGTAATTATGGGTTCATTCATATTCTTCTACTTTCTTTTTCATGCATATGTACATCTTACTTTAGTACTTTAATTTTTTTTTCAGTTACATCCCACGGCTTGTGTGGGAACATTTGAAATTCCTTATAAATAAAACATTGAATTCTGAAATTGAGTTGTATATTTCTTTCGGCATTTCATCTTTCTATATGGATTGTATGATGAATTCAAAAACTCAATAATATATTTGAATGTCTTAATCATGAAGGAAAGAACCTTAAAGAATACCTGTAACATTTAGTAATGAACTCTGATTGTTGCAATCTGCAGTTCTGATTGTTGTTCCAAAGCTTAACAATTCATCTATTCTATAATTCAATGTCTTCATCAGGATAACACATCTGTCCTTCAGGGAGTTGTGTTCTTTTGCTAAAGATAGTCATGAAATTGCAGACTATGTGATCTGCTATGTTTTTTAACATCACACATAGCTATTTATTTCATGTAATCATTAATTAATTCAACAAAAACAATATGAACTAAAATAAACTTCCCTAGCTTAGGCTCACTTCATTAATTCTATCCATCATGATGAAGTTTTTAGTTTCCCATTTTTGCATGAGTGCAAAAATTGTCAACATCTTCCTTGTTGCAGCTCAGGGGCCAATGAGGATGAAGGGTTTGGATATTTGGTTGGGTGGAGAGTGTTGCATACTCCCCCACTTTTTTGTGTTCATGGCTTGATGAAGATGGTGAGCTCAATGGAGGAAGTGCTCTTGTTAGAGAAAGACATGGAGTTGCATCTTGTGCTATTACGATTCTGCTACTTGTAAATTGTACCAATATTTTATTGAATGTAACCTCATTCATTAGTTAGATCCTTGGAAATGGTGTATTGTGATTTACACTACTTCATATGAATGTGAACTTTGTAATGATATTGTAATGGAAAATAAGCTCTCACAAATAAAAAAAATTGTTTTGAAGTTACACGCAAAATCTATTACTCTTAAAGGCTAGTGATCTTGGATGGGAAACAAATGTTGACTAATTTCATTATTGAAAATCCTTGTTTACTTGAATATTGAAATAAATCTCATTTAAGAGTGGATTGTTTTACCTTATCCAACTAGATGTATAATAAGATTAGATAGAATTTATTTATTAATATAATTCGTTCTTTGGTGCAATAGAAATTTTCTCTATGTAAATGAATAAATCAAAATCAATTATACCTCATTAAATGTTATCTAAATGAGTTGGAGTTTGACAATTTTTTTGGTTTAAAGCTTGAGACACCATTTCTTACAACTATAAGCCTCTTCATTTATACCTATGTATATAAATTTAATCCTATACACACCAATCCATTTGTCTATTATTATTGAATCCCCTATTTCTATGAGAAGTTATTTTAAAAAATAAACATATATATTATTAATATATAATAGATATATATTAATAATATACATAATTATTTTCAAATTGATAAAATCATTATTTAAATTTCTATAATAAATGTTACTATAATGCATATTACTTTTATACACACACACACACACACACACACACACACACACACACACACACACTTCTTTTTGTTATTAAAATCAATATTGAAATCCAAAAGAATAAAAAAAATGATTTAATGCATTGAAATAGTCGTTGCATGCACTCCTTATGTTGTGGATTTGTTATAGTAATATGGTTGAGGGGAGGGGCACCGACCCCACCTCTAACCCATATAATATTTATATGGGGTGGGGGTGGGGTCGGTGCCCCTCCCGCAACACTGCAATTCCACCATTAAACCCGACTCATGTATATTCCTATAACGACCACTACAATGTATTCGGTCATAGAACTTGTGACTCGGCCCGAGATTTTTAAATGCAACATGTGTTACTTTTGATTTGCGTTGGTATTCGAGGTTTTTATATATATATATATATATATATATATATATATATGTAACATCCTTTTATATGTAAGAGAATTCTATAGGGTTTTAGGTTTTACCTAAATGAGTATATACTCATTGTATATACAGTTAACATGCAAGAAAATACTACATAGAAACAAATAAAGAAGAGAGACCAAATAACCACAAATGGGTTGGGTAGATCCTTGTTTTAAACACAAAAAAATTAACAAAGAGAGCTTCCAATCCTCTCCAATGGCTTCAATGGCTTCATTTCCTTTTGGTTCTTCCTTAACCTGCAAACAAAATAAAGACAATGAGAGTTTGAATAAAACAAATGAATATAAGTGGTTTCATAAGGATTCAAGGGTTACTATTGAATAACCTAAATCTAAGGGATGAGAAAGATTAGATCTAGTGGTGTACGATGAACCCTACATCACTTAAGTGATGGGGTACTTAAGTGGGAATGTTTTAAATAAAAGATGGGTATTTATTATTAAATGGGGCCTAAGGGGTTAATTAAGTTGTATGCCTTGTCCTTATGAGAAAATAAATTTATAATAATGGGCATGTCTTTGACATTGCAGGATTAATATCCTTGTCTAAATTAAATAATATTGATTTTGGACCTATAAATAATATATTTAAAGGAGATTAATGGGGTTAAATAATGGAAGGATAAATGAGGATTATTTAAAAAAAAAATTGATTCTAGAAGAGAAAATATTAAATCATAACTACATTTTTAAATTGGGTTAAAAAATTTCATCATTATTTTAGTTTTGAATGCCATGTAATTGTTTAAAATTCTATAATCAGGTTTTAATTAAAATCCTTGCTAAGGCCTTGCAACCCTTAACATAAAAAAATATTATTTCATAATTTTCATGGCTGCTATCGAGTTTTATCACGGGGTTTCTTGTTGGGAAAATTGTGGACGCTACACTTGGTATCAGAGCCGCAACTTTAGCACTTAGACCCTAAGCCTAAATTGCAACCCGAAAACTAGTTAGCAAAATTGGAACCTCCATGATTAAAATAATAAAGGTTGTTGGGATTTTTGTACTCACCTGGTGGTGTTTTGTTTGACCTCGATTAAAAGAAAGTGATGAATTAGATTGGTTTTCATGTAGGATTCTAGTGTAGTGGGAAATTGGTTCTCCATGCCAAGATGTTGTTTGATGAGTTCTAACTCTTCCTTGTTGGAATGCTAAATTGTATGGTGTGATTCTTGGTGGTTAGCATTAGTGGTTGTATTTAGGGGCCAGTCAAAGTAAATTAGAAGTTGTTTAGTGGTCTAAAGCTCCCCTTTTTACCTTCAATGGTTAGACAAGATAGTTTTAGTTGCCCCTTTGGAGACCTAATCCCTATATGAGTGAGTGGATATTAGTCTTGGCATTGCATTTGATCCAATTTTGCATATGCATTCTTAGAATTGAGCTCGAGGTATAATACCCCTATTGGCATCTGTGAAAAACTATGAAGTGAATGTGATGTTGACTTTCTATATTTTACATTCGTAAACTTATGTTTTTTTAATCAAGGACCAAAATATTATTTTATGATTTTATTAAGAAGCTTTGAGGATCTTTTAGTTATTTATACTTGTGTGAAATTTTCAGGGATTGCAGTCTAGCTACTTAGCCATTTATGTTGATTGCCTATATTTCTTGGATTTTATTTTGATTGGTGACTCAGAGCTAGGTTAAATTATTGGCTAGTTAGCTAAATGTTATGTGATTATTTCTTCCATGTTGATGAGATGGTTCTACGCTATTTGTATTGTGATATTTCATCGTATGGAGGTACAACCTAAGTGCCTTAAATGTCTTTTTAGGTGCTTTAAGTTATGCCTTGAGTGTGTATAGGATTTTAGAGTGACTATTTCATTACTCAACCTTTCTAGAAAGATATTTCATTGTGTCATGCGGTATATTTGGCAGTTTGATAGTAGTGATGGTGATTCTCTTGAATCTGGCAAGAGCTTTGATCCTTGTTATAGTAGATGTGTTTGATTTTTATCCTATGGATTATGTTAGGATTGGATTGACTCTTGGTTAATTGTAGATTTTAGTGTATAAGTGTTTGTTTGGTTATGGTGTTCTATCGATGGCATGCTAATTTGTATCATGGTTTCTTTGTTTCATTATAGAAAGTATTGATTGGTGCATTGTATGTATCTTGTTAATTATGGTTAGATGTAAACCCACTCATTTAATGTGTTTAATTAAGTGTACTTGTTTTACTTTCGATGACCCATAAATAGATATACCTTTACGTTAATTTTTTTTAAATTGTTATGATTACAACTATATGACCTATTAATCATTGGGCAACATGGAGACTTGTAGGGATGTGTATGGGTCATTTGGACCTTGTTTTTAGATATTTGAGTGTTATATATCTTAATATTTTAATTTCAGTTGTGCTTATGTTGTGTCCCTTGTTTTAAAACTATAAATCTTGGTCGAAAAGTCCATGTTTGAGTAGATTAGTTGATTGTCCTCTTGCATTTGATATCTTCTAATGGGAAATGTGGTGTCGTTGGAGTAAAACTTTACTTGTCATCTTGTTGCTTGGTTGGTGGTATCTTGTTGAAATATGAGTGTTGATTAGAAACTCTCCTTTTCTTATTATGTGAAAAAAAAATGAGACTAAACAAAAAAAAATTGTTTTCCTTCCAAAACTAATCTAAACCTCTTAAAATAGTAAATGTAATTTTTTGTTTCTATAATGGGATTTTTCGTCGTAGCTTCTTTGATACTGGTGGAGAACCACTTGGAGTGTTTACTGATGCTTGTTATCCTTTGTTAAACCTTTGGAATATTGGTGTGATACCTAGTGGATTAATTAATCTCTAACTCTTACAAACTTAATGATGTGTTTGTTATGTTGACTAGTATCTTGTTCCTTTAGAATTAAAAATGTGACATGTTGATTTATCTATTATTCCTAAAAAGGTAATAATGTGATATGTTTGACTCTTCCTTCTCGTTAAAATATATTTGGTAAAATCATTGATTGAGCATAATAAAAACCTAATTAAGGGGCTTGGACTTGAAACTTAATAATTAAAATGGAACATTAGCAAAAAGGAAAATGGTTTCTTTATATAATCTTGGTAGATTAATAGAAGAAATAAAAATATGTGAAAAAAAATAGAAAGGAAACTTGATCTATTTACCTTCCCTAGAAGTAAAATAAATAATTCTTCCACCTATACAGAATGGCGAGATATCATGCAAAAATTAGTGGTGCTCCTTAATGACACAAATATGTGATGTCTTAATAGAAGGAAGTTTTAGTTAAGAAAACCGGTAAGAACATTACTTCGCAAGAAAAACCACAACTTTTGGCTTAATAGCTGGTTTATAAAATGAGTAAAATATATGTGTTCGGAGTCTGATGTATAATTGAACCTTTTGTTTTGTCACCTTCACGGATTTGTGAAACACCTTGTTGGTATTGATGTGTTCTAGTTGCGTAGTACTACTCCCTTTTTCATAGACGTATATGTGTTTCTCTTGTAGGAGTTTCAGGTCATCATACCCTTGTTGCCTCGTAGCTTTGCGAGTGTGAGTTATGGCCTTTTTGGAGAAGGTCTTACGTCTTGTTTTTGAGTAAAAAAATCTCCTTGTGTGCTGATTTAGTCCTCGGTGACCTAGGTTATTTAAAAATTTAAAGCAACATATGTTAAGAATATGAAATAATTTTGTGAAGTTCCTTATTAATTTTCTCTTCTGAAACCTTGTTGATGTTTGTTTTCTTTTGACCTTGGGAAAAGAAAGTGCGTGATGATTTTATAATTTGTTACTCAAATTTTTGTGTGATGCACTACTAGATCATAGTAGACCCTCTTGTTACCTATCTTGATAATCTAACTCCCTTCAGTGCTCTTTTGTGCTACAAATTAATCATGTGCTCTCTTATGACTATTTCCAGCTTGGGAAGTACTAAAAATAATTAAATTCCCTTATGATTTATAGGGTGAGTGGTGTCTCTTTTATTGGTATGTTCGTTTGTGTGAGGATTGTCTCCTAAGTGGGATATTATCTGATTGTTTAACGTTTCTAAAATCATGTTAATGTTGTGTGTTCAATTTTGAGTGCAACTTCAAGTTATAGGAAATCTTGTGGTGATGAATTTTCTCAGTTTTATCATGAAAATTTATTTTAATCCTTTCTAGTTATAAAACTGCTTCCCATGAATAGTTTTCTTGATTGTAAATGTTTTGATGATTTATATGTTCTTCATTGTTTCTAAACCTATTTAATTGTGATCTCAGAATTGGGAGACCTTTGAGTAGACTTGTTTCTCATACAAAATTTTGGTCATGGTTTATTTTTTATACCATTTTGTAAATAACAAACTTTAAAGCATAACTCAACCTTCGTGGAAGCTTTAACTTTTGTTATTGCAGTATGTTGTATCCATGGGTGACTATGTGGTCATCCTGAGATCTCAGACTTCTCCCTATCATTATTTTACTTCGGTGGTTATTCTTGAGATTTTATTGGAAATTTCCTATTTCGATGCATTGTGTTGTAGCTTGGTTGATCACGTAGAGTTACTATCTAGAATTAAAGGTTTGCAACCTTACTTGATGAAATTTTAGCATTCATACATAAAACTCTCTCTTCTCCTTGATTAAATAACATTGGATCAAACTTGGGTTTTGTATACATGCTCTTGTTGCAAGAAAATTAATCCCATAGAGGATGTGGCTTATATTCTTATGAATTATTTCCCTATCTCTTATTCTGTGATTTCCAGGAAAAAGTCAAATATAATGAGAGGGGGATGTCATGCCTACTCATCTTCAACACTAATTGAAAAATGTTTTGAATTTCAAATTCATCATAATATTAAACCTTTGCTGATGTATTCTAGTTGGCATACTAATAAGATGTATGGGACATCATGAGTACTATTGTGTTTTTATTATTATTTTCACCGTATGGTTTTATTGTGGACCTTGATGGGAATTTAAGGATATGATGATGCTATAGAATGGTTTGTTTGTTACAAACTGATTTTTATGTCATTACTACGCTTTATATTGCTATGTCTCTGGTCACTTTGTATTAGATCCCTAGACCTTGATATCATATTAGTTATTAGACATTTCGAGATGGACATTGATACACATGTGTTACTTTTTTGATAGACAATACAAATGTGTTAGACTTGTGACATGATGTGACTATTGCGATAAATTTTATATGTTTGATTCATATATCAACATTCGATGTTGTAATTGTTACTACTGTATGGACATATAAGATGTGATTTATAGATATTTCCAAATGATTGTTGATGTTATGATCTTAGTAAAAGTTGATGGATTGGTAGAATAAAAATGTAAGAAAATTGAACAATTAGTGAATTAAATGATTCTAACATTGTTTTAATTATGATATTCGATGATGTAAATTTGTATGTATACATGCATGTGTTTTATGGTTTCGATGTCATTAATATGGCCATGAGGCCAAAAAGGTATTGTTGTATTTTGCATGAAATTATAACAGACCAACAACAAAGGAATGTGGGGTATTGGAAATAGGTCACCATGGAAACTCATGTATTTCTATGTTGTGTATTGTTGTTGATGTTTTGGAGGTCCCCATTGGGGGGTGGCCTCAATAGTTACCTTAAGTAGTGAATTTGTCTTGTTTTTTTATATTTAATTGTGAGTTATTGTATTTTTTTTATTATGTGGAGTCACGTTTTTAGCACCCCTGTTAAATTAATTTAGAAGTTTTTAACTTGTTCTTTTAGGATGTGATTAAAGGGGGAATTAAATGTGAGTTGGTATTGTTAATGTTTGTTGGATTGTAATGAATTTTGTTTTTTTGAAGTAGTGTGTGCTCAATATTTCAAGTGAAATTAGGATTTTGAACTTCTAGGGAGTTTTGGTGACTTGTGGGACAAGTTAAGCTTGTCACACACCTCTTAAAGTGACCCACCCACTAGGCCTATGATATGAGGGACTTATTTTTTTATCTTATTTTATGTTTTAATGAAGGAAAAGAGAAATTAATAGAACTTTTCTTGCATGGTTATTTATTTGTATCCTTTTGTTGTGTGGGTTTGGGTTGAGTGTGTAAGAGGGAGGTCATTTCCCTAACCACCAATACATTATGTTGTGGGATTTAGGCTTAACATTGGTGATGTGGGATGGATGAGATGATGTGGAATCCTACATGGAGCCACTTCACCCCTCTCTACCTCTTTTCTATTTATTTATTTTTGTGTGAGGATTTGGGGGTTGTTCATTTTTTAAAGTAAGATGCTTGAAATTTGGGAGGGATTTCTTAAGAATGGTGATTTGAGCTTGGAATGGATGCTGCTTACTTGGGATTTTGGGAGGCTTGGAACTTGATTGTGATTGATCGTCTTCATTTATAAGGTAGATATTCACACTTATTTTTACCTTAATATTTATTTATTCTGATATGTTTAGATGATGGTTGTTGTATTGCTTATGATTGTGGGAAATAGATTTGATCCTTAGGTTGTGGGAGAGATGGAAATGGGTGTAAAACTTGTGGGAGGCATTAGATAAATGGTATTGTGTATTTAAGGATGGATTTGGGTTGGGATTTCCACCTTGTTGATAAATTTGATTTTTTTTATCTTGTTATTTTCTTGAGGGAGGCATAAGAGTGGTGTATCTTCTTGGATGGAGTCATAAGAGATTTGTGTGTATTGTGATGTATTTTATGGAGGCTAATAGGTGGACACCCAAGCCATTAGGAGGCATAAGAAGAACCCTCATGTTCCTTTCTCATCCTTGGATTTAACATGAAGCCTTTATGTTGGAACCTTGTTTATTTTTTTGTAATTTTTAAAATATGTTGTTTTGTTGAGTGTCTTGATTGAATGTGTATGAGGAAGCCATTTTGAGTTGTTCATGGTTATCTAAATATCCCTCAATTCCTCCTTATTGGGGCTCGAGACCAATGAGGAAGAAGGATTCTCTCCCTCATTGGATATTTGGCCTCGTGGAGAGTGTTTCCTACTCCCCCATTTTGTTGTGTGCACGGATTAATGAACATGGTGAGCTCAATAGAGTAATTGCTCTTGTTGGAGAAATAAGTGTGGAGTTGCAGCTTGTGGTATTATGATTCTACTACTTGTAAATTGTACCAATAGTTTATTAAATGTAATCTCATTCATTTGTTAGGTCTTTGGAAATGGCTTATTGTGATTTGAACTAATTCATATGAATGTAAACTTTGTAATGATCTTGTAATGGAAATTAATCTCTCACAAATCAAAATTTTTGTTTATGAGTTACATTGAAAATTAGTTACTCTTTAAGGCTAGTACTCTTGGATGGGAAATAAATGTTGATTATTTACATTATTGACAATCCTTTTGCACTTGAATATTGAAATAAATATCATTTAAGAGTGTTTTGTTTTACCTTATCCAATTAGATGTATAAAATGATTAGAAAGAACTGATTTATTAATATAATTCCTTCTTTGTTGTAATAGATATTTGCCTTATGTAAACTAATAAATCAAAATCAATTATACCTTCTTAGATGTTATTTAAATGAGTTGGGGTTTGATAATTTTGTTGGTCTAAAACATGAGACACCATCACTTACAAATATAAGTATTTTCATTTATACCTATGTATATTAATTTAAACCTATACACACCAATCCATTTTTCTATTCTTATTGAATCCCCTATTTCTATGGGAACATATTTTAATAAATAAACATATATATTATTAATAGATAGTAGATATATATGAATAATATACATTATTATTTTCTAATGGGGTTTGTGTGAATCGGTTAAGACAGATGGACGGTTGTGTCTGGATCCACCCAGGTTCAAATCTCGCTAGACGGGATCCCTTCGGGGTGGTTTACCGATGGTGGTGGGTGTTGCATCACTGATAGGTTGCGGCGGTTCGGTGGTGGTGCGTGTTGCATCACCGATGGATGTGGCTGATGGCTTCGAGTGGTGGTTCTCGATGGTGGTGGAATTTTCATCATTAGCATTGGCGTTAGCGGCGACTGGTGGCTCTAAAAACGGAGGTGGCGGAAAAATTGCATCGCAAGTGTGGGCTCAGTGGCCGCATTATTTTGTGTTGGTATTATTTGTAATATCTTGTTTGAAGACATTGTTGTAGGGTGGGGCTCCACCAACCCTCCGGTTCATAGCTCCGGTCAAAAGTGTTTAACTATCCATATATATATATATATACATTATTATTTTCAAATTGATAAAATCATTATTTAAATGTCTATAATTAATAGTAATATAATGCATATTACTAATATTATATATATATATATATATATATATATATATATACACTTCTTTTTGTTATTAAAAAATTAATATTGAAATCCATATATATTAAATTATATACGTAAGAGAATTTTCGGGTTACTTAAAAAGATATATATATATATATATAGCATGCTTTTATATGGAAGATAACTATGTAGGGTTTCAGGTTTTACCCAAATGGGTATAAACTCATTGTATATACAATTAACCTACAAGAAAATAATATATAAAAATAAATAAAGAAGAGAGATGAAATACCCACAAAATTGTTGGGTAGATCCTTGTTTTAAACACAAAAAAGTTAACAAAGAGAGCTTTCAATCCTTTCCAATGGCCTCCATGGCTTTATTCCCTTCTCTTTCTTCCTTAACTTGCAAACCAAATAATGAAAATGAGCGTTTGAATAAAATAAATGAATATTAAGAGGTTTCATAAGGATTCTAGGGTTACTTTTGTATAACCTAAATCTAAGGGATGATAAAGATTAGATCTAGTGTTGTAGGTTGAACCCTACATCACTTATGTGATGGTGTATTTAAGTGGGAGTGTTTTAAATAAAAGATGGGTGTTTATTATTAAATGGGGCCTAAGTGGTTTTATTAAGTTGTATACCTAGCCCTTATGTGAAAATAAATTTATAATAATGTGCATATCTTTAATATTGAGGGATTAATATCCTTGTCTAAATTAAATTAAATTTATTTTGGACCTTTAAATAGTAAATTTAAAGGAGATTAATAATGTTAAATAATGGAAGGCTAAATGAGGATTATTTAAATAAAATATTTGAGTCTAGAAGAGAAAGAATTAAATTGTAACTTCATTTTGAAATTGGGTTAAAAAAATTAGTCATTATTTTAGTTCCAAGTGCCATGTAATTATTTAAAATTATATAATCGAGATTTAATAAAAATCTTGGATAAGGCCTTGTAACATTTAACTTTTTAAAAAATCATAATTTTCATAGTTGCTTTCAAGTTTTATCATGGGGTTTTTTGTTGGGAAAATTGTGTGCATTACACCATCAAACGAATAAAGGATGGGCAGAAGTTGGTCTTTGTTGCAGAAAAAGTGGACGTTGATGTCCATACCCTGTGTACAACATACATGTATGGCACTCGACTTGCCTATGTCGGCATTTTGGACCTAGATTTTATTGACTTGGACCCTCAAGTTAGCGTTACCATCAAAGGATATGTCCATCAAGTGTTTGTATAGTTGTGCCCCGAAAAACAAGGGAGGATTGAAATAAAGGTTACAGACTACCCCTTTCTTAAGCCGCGAGAGGTTGTGATAAAGCCCACAAAAGTAGTACAGGTTAAAGGAGAGGAAGAAGAAGAAGAATAAAGTGAAGTAAAGATAGACACTTCCCGGAAGAGGAAGTACAAGACATGTCCTAATGGTAGTAAGCACGATAACACTTCATAACAAGGTGGCACCAAGGCCTCATCACTATATCATGAGAAAGAGAAGGAAGAGGAGGAACATCCTAAATGGAATAGTAAAAAGACACATGATGCATTGAGCCCCACAACAGGCTCGGAGGAAGGAGAAGAAGAAGACCCCACCACCTTTAACGTAGTAATAGAAGCAGATTCAGAAGAGCATGAAGCTAAATTTGAAGCCAAAAATGTGGGCGAGGCATGTGAGGAATGAAAGGAGCATTGTGCAGGACCTGAGAAGAGTCCAACACACAAGGCCTCCCGGACATAGACAACTATCCCAAGGGTAGATACAAGTGATTCCTTTGCTATAAAGGAGCATAAAGGATTCATCATGACAACAAAGAAGTAGAGGATGAAGTGCAAGGCTACAAGGAAGAAGTGGACAACCGTGTCCCCACATATGGAATTTTTGGATAACACCACGAAGATATTACGAGTGAGGTTTTAGGACAACCTCCCACCAAAAAAGGTATATGGATAGGATTTGATGAATAAAGAAGGGGGTGTTCCCATAAAAAGGAAGATGTTTAGCTAGAACATGCATTACCACTCCAAAGAGCCTGAGTTTGATGTCAATGATCATGCAATCAATATTGTCCATCTAAAGAATATGGAAGGAGAAACATCTAATGTGGTGGATCCTAATCACCTAAAAGATGAGAAGACATAAAATGCACTCAAAAATTTGTCTTCAGAGCCGATCTAGCACAACTTGGATGCAAGAGCGACAATTTGGAATATCGTTATAGAAAAGAAGGATAAGAAAAATAAGGTAGATATATTGCACCAAGGATTAAGTGGAAAATAGGTGCGAACTAAGGAAGTAGATGACCGAGCTAAGGCCTTCGTAAAGAGAATTTTGGGACAATGTCTGACATTGGTGACCCAAGCCAGGATAGACTATGGGAATGATATGGAATATATTGAAGACCTTTTGGAAATGTTTCTCATAAAGGTCAAGGATGGCATGGGGCCCACAGCTAAAGAGATTGTTGAGGAGAGAGAGGGAAAAAAATCATCATTGAAGCCTGGATCACTGAGTTGGAGGACTTTCTCACCCAACTCATGGAAGAAAATATACTCGGAGATAGGGGCGTCAAAAATTACAAAAAATGTGAGCCCATCATTGACACGTGGGTGATAAATAGGAAGCTGACCTCAATGATTTATAGGTGAAAATCCCCACCAACAATGTTAGGCACGTGTAGATATTCATTAACACCACATCTAAAAATAATAAGATTGAAACGATGTGCGATAAGATAGATTTCAGGATTAGTGAAGTTGAGCATTCTATCACTGAGTAGATGGACGAGTTCGAAGGTATCTCCATGGAGCAGGTTTTAGCCATTAATGCACTCAAGGGGAAGGTGGAGGAAATCACCCCATTCCAAGTTCTCAACATCGTGGGAGATATGAAAAATAATTCCTTATCATAATTGAAGGCTTGGGAGAAGTTGAAGGATGAAATAGATGTGGAGTTCCCTAAACTCCTCCAATTGGTCACACAACATATTCTTCCATTCTTCAATTATTTATTTAGATTATTTCAATTCAACTATTCTTTATTCTTTGAAAGGGCAACATTATTTCCTTATCATATTTTGGTCATCAACACGTTGTTTGGGAAGCATGAAGGATTGTCGGGGCATCAATCAAATTATTGTCGGGTGATGTTAGACCCCAAAATTGATTAATTACATAGGGTGTAAAGAATTGTGGTCCGTGGAATCATGGCACAAAGGAACGTGTGGAAGCATTTCTTTGGGATTCACGAGGCTCACACCTAGGTAGGATGGATTCGAGACTTAGTGAGTTTTGGACAACACGTTAAGACACATTTAGGGAATGAATGGAAAAGCGTCCAGATATAGATGTGGATAAGCTATGGAGACTTACAACTCAAGAAAAGGATATTCCAGGGTACTAATATGGTTATCATGAATGGATAAGGATCTGAGTTTGTTATGGATTATTTGTCACATGCATGCTAAGGACACTCGATTGGGGGAAACATATGATGACATTTTTCATGTTCTTGGGAAGTGGTAGGGAAATCATAAAAGATTCCTTTAGGATTTATCAAGTAATAATCGGTGGTTAATAATAAATTCCTTCATAGTTCCTCTTATGTATGGTTTTTATGAGATATTAGGTGTGTGTGCGAGTGTAAGAGCAAGGGAGATAGAGATAGTTAGATAAAATATGTAATTTGTGGTGGCAAGATCTATAATGAAGAAAACATAGAGAGCATGCTGAATCTCATCTACTGTAAATATCTCCATACATGGAACACTTTTTCATGTAATCTTGGCTACTTTACTTTGACAAATGTATATAATGGAATGATTGTGAAACACTTATGTGATGGATCTTTATTTTTGCATCCCCTTTTATGTTCATGGGTGTATTTTTGGTTTTCTTGATATTAATCATGATTTAGTTATACTTCGATTATAGTATGATCATGCTATTCTATGTTCTGGTGCATTATATTAGGATTTAATTCTTAAAATATTGATTCTAAGAATCGGTGTGGCCATCCTTTGTTTGTGTGAAAACCCTCGTGTTATGGGAGAACATTTTCAAAAGTTTCACATGAAGGAGGGGCTCGGCACTTGTGCGCACCTCAGGTGAGCTTCTAGACCAGTCTGGATGATGTTCTGATGCGTTTGGGGTTGATTGATGAAGCAAGAGGTAGATAAATACTACAACGTGTAACAATGGATAAATAGAGTGATAATCTCTTTCCCAAGAGAAATTAATGAAAGTGGTTGGGGTTGGTTCAAGAATTCGATTTCTTTCTAATTTCTACTTCTTCTCCCTTCCAAGATTTTCTATATATTATAGAGCAATGCTCCTTTGTAATGTTGGATACTTTTATAATTTTGGGAATATTATAACATAAGGCTCTTCTCTAGTGTTGTGTGTATGTTGTAAGGGTTGCATGCCTTAGATTTCAGACTCAGTAAATACTCACATCTTTCACTTGTAATCGTAACAACTTGTGCACCATCTCAAGCAATAAATCTAATCTTTTCCCTCATTCTTCCCTTGTTCCATTTTATTTCTCTCTTCAACTTCTTCCATTTGTAGATGTGTTATATGTTTCATTTATTGAAGTATAATCCATTATGCATCATGAAAGAGGATTCTAGGAGTGATTTTGATCTATTTTTTATGTTCAATCCTCTTCATTGTTATTACCTTCCCTTTCCCATTATTTAAATGTATTCAACCCCTTATTTTTTGGCACTATCACCTCTATAGATTAGGTTATGTTTTATCCATATCCATCTCACCTTGGTCCCTTGAAAGGTTAGAGTAGAGTTAGATAGTTGCATTTCAATTCCTAGGAGCAATTATAGCAATAGAAGTAAGTAGAGGAAGTTGACCTTCTCTAGAGGTCTATCTCAGTTCAATTCCAACAACTTCAAGATGGTCCCATGTTGTCTCAATTCTTGAATTATCTATGATTATGGCACCAATGCACATTGACCTCCAATAGGTACCTTTTAGTGTACAATTTTATCAGTTATTGTACATGGGTACCTCATTAAGACTTGTTTCTAGGACCCACCTTTTTTTTTCCCACCTAAGCTATGCTTACGAGGGGTGTTGGTGTAGGTAATTGTTTATGATTTTTTATTTATTAGGATAATTCTTACACTTTTATCATCCCTACTCTTCTTGGGTTATCTTGCTTGGGTGTACTAGTTGTGTGGAGTTAGATTACTAGTCTTTTGGAGTAACACTTTACTACCAGTATCAATTAGTGAGAGTTCTTCACCATTGATCTAGGTAGTACTTGCATTTCTCTCCTCCTATGTGTACATATTTCTTATTGAGTAATTCAAGTCATTGTATTGTAATGTATTGAACATTATGGATTATTATGGATTTTCAAATATAGTATTTTAGCTCTTTTGTTTTGAAAATCTAATGTGGTGTACTATTATCATCTGAGATCATGACTTGGAACAATCTTCTTATTGTTCCTTTCACACTGAACATCTTATTTTTGATAAGTCATAACATCTAGAAGATCATAAGGTTAGTCCAAACATCTAAATGTAATCATCATCATGTAAAATCTAAAATGTCAGTGTGTAACAAAGTAACATCTCTAAGTCATTTTAGATATCATAATACAACCCCTTACGAAATATGACACTCATGTTTAATATATATATGTCATATTTTGAATTTACATATCATTTTAACATATATATATATATATATATATATATATATATATATATATATATATATATATATATATATATATATCTATATATTATATATATATAATTAAGAAAGCTAATAAGTTAAATATTATATGTAAACAATATAATTTTAAATTTGTGAGATTCATGAAAAATTACATAAATGAAAATGAAAAATTTAGAATGTAAAAAAAATTAAAATAATAGAATTCTTTTAATATTTTATTAATGAAATATAAACATTTTCATATCTCATTGGTAACATAGAAACATATGTTAATTTTGATTTTAAACCAATTTTGTATGATTCTTGTAACTTTATTTGGTTTCTTGTTTAGCTTTATTTTATTTATTTATATTTTTAATTAGTTTTTATCATCTTTAATTTTTTAATTTATTAAAAATAAAGATTGGCCAGAAGAATAGACATATTGCATTTGATATTTTGCAAGAAAGGTGAATTTTTAAGATTGAACTTGCAAACTTGGAAGTTGGAAGTTAAGTTGGAACTCATTTCTACAAAATTGCAAGTTTACATGAATGATTCTAAGTGAGTCATTTCTATTGTTTTTTTGTTTTTTTATTTTTTTATTTTAAATTGTAATTTGAAATTTTGTTATAATTTTTTCATAAAATTTAATGATGTTTATGGATCTTCAAATTAATTATTTCAACCTCAATTTTTATGGAAAAAAATGCATTTGTGAAAAAATATGAAATTGATTAGACCAGCCTATTATCCATTATTAAATAAAAATTCAAATAACTCTAGTAGAATATTACAAAGAACAACAACATTTATGTAAAATTTAGGTCAACTTATTTATTTTTTAATAGTTATTATACAAAACAAATTTGATGAGGCTATCAAATTTTGAACAGCAATGACATCCATATAATTTTCTAGACCATCAACAAATTTTATTGTGACATGTAACATTAAATGTCAAAATCCAACACTGCGAGTTAACACCCCCCAGAACACGAAAGTGGCAAAGATTTTAAAATATTGGTTTATATTTTAGTCTTCTCAACTCTCATGGTCATGCTTTCAAGCCTCCAACTTTTGGTTTTTTTCTATTATTTATGTTATAGAATAACGACTACATTATTTGAGTTGTATATCTTCCATATTCTAATAATATCAACCACACCTAAGTGGTGCAATGGGAAGTTGAAAGGGAGAGACGTTAATCAAATTAAATTTGAAGCAGAGGTTGCCCCTGAATGTCAAAGGGGGATTGATTGAGGAAAATTTTGCCTAGCCTAGGGGTTTCCTCATGAGATTGGGGTGGTGTGTTTGTCCGTTTTGAGGGAAAATTTTGTCCTATGGATTTTATTACTAATGAGGTTCCTTGTTACGTAGGAGGCATGGATACCCTATAATAGACCTCTAAAAATGACACTCTCTTGCTTGACCAGCTTCAAACTTCCTGTCATGGTGCAACCACTTGTCTCCCAGTCCTCGTTGTAGGAATTTGCACCTTCTTGTAGGTGTCTACAGATGCCAAGTTTGGGTTTGGGTTATCTTTTGTTTTCCCGACATCTGTTTTCCTTTTTGGACATTGCTACTTCCCACCCTGCTTTCATGGTTGGTGTTGTTTCCTTCCTTCATCTAGCTTAACTAGTTTCTTGGCATCCACATCCCACCGTGTCAAGTAGGTCCTAGCGTGTAGGTTATAAGTATCCATGGGGATTGAACAAGGGCACTTCATCCTTCACTACACATTTGTAGATCATTCCAAGATGTGATATGGAAACCATGAATTTATGAAAGAGCTCAAGATTGATTTGATACATGTATGTGCACTTAGCAAGCTCTTTCATCTCCTTCAATGTCTTCGCTGGTTTTAATTTCTACATGCTGCAATTCCATAATGGAGGAGTGAATTCTTTGATTAAATTTCATGACGTACATCTAGGGTTACTTCCACATAAGACATATCTGCGATGAACAAATCCAATTACCATGTATAATGGTCTGTCAAAACCATCGAGTCTTTTAAATTGGATCTACATACCACATTTTTTAAAGGTTTACATCAATTAGTTGTTATCTAAATGGTAATTCCTTTCCTTTTCAGTTTGAGTCAATCACTATATTCCAAAGTGCAAATGAGTAGGTGATCTTTAAATAAAACAATCGTATCTTAAAATTACTATCAATAATTTGGGCAGTGTATTCATCCACAGCCAATTATATCCATGATAAGTGTTTCTTACTAGCACTGCCATACGCGTAAGCTTCCCACTATGGATGTCATATAAACACATAATTACAGCAACTTGGGATGGTCAAATTGAGTAGATGACAATAATCATAATCATATTGTTTTTGTTTCTCAGGATTATCCTTTCGCTATGTTGTCCCCTCAAAATTCCCCTCTTTTGAAAGTTGAAAATTTTGAAATTTTGACTTGGAACCCTTTAGAAGTGTTTTTGTAAAGTTGGAGATTTGAAGAGATGGTGAAAATTCCATTTGTTTGGGGTAAATTTAGTTACTTGCGGGTCTGTCAGACATTTTTGTCCCTCATGTCCCAAGTACCCACCGGCTTCCTATTCACTAATTCACTACATCACCCGCATCGGCCGAATTAGATCCTCCCATCCCATCTATCCCAATTACAGGCGGGCCTCTTGTTTTCTGATTCACCAATTTTCCCACAAGTCCTTTTCTATTATCTTTTTAAGACCTTTTTATCCCATCTATCCCAAGTACACTTAGGCTTCCTATTCACTGATTCCCCACATTGCTCGCATCGACTGAATTAGCTCTTTGCATCCTTTATGTTTCTGTGTCCCTGGACCGCCCATGCTCTTCGTGTCACCTCATGTCCCGCATCACCTCTTCGTGTCCCTCATGTCCCAATGTCGCATGGACCATCGAGGCCAGTTTGTTCCGATTTTCCCACATTTCTCCTTTATGAGTAGGTGCAAGGTGTATTTAATGCACATTTATGATCTCCTCTCTCCCAAAAAACTATTTAAAGGGGCGACGGTCTATGTACTTATCACATTACTTGCTATTTGTCTATTGCCCTCATTCTTGCAAAAGTGATTTGTTTGTTTCCCTTCCTATATCTCTTTGCATTTTGTATCATGAATATATTCTTTGGATCATATTCCTATGTTCACTGTCAAGATGAAGATCAAGTTTCAAGGAAACGAGCATTTGTCCCCTTTAGAGACCTTTGTACTCAATATTGGAGATGGTGAAGTTCGACATTTGGACTTCGATGATTTCTAGGGAAGATTACCATGAGACAACCCTACTCCCATGGCTAAAATGATAAATGACATTGGAATCACATACACTGCTAGTTTTCCTCTCTCTATACAATGTGCCGACACTATGCTCACCTGCGGGGCTAATTTCAATCTTGACACTAAGGAGGTTGTCAATGCACATGGTGAATTGATTACAAAGTTGGATGTTGTCACCATCGTTGCTGCCCTACGCATCCCTAAAATAGAAGATTATGTGATTCTCACTCTCACTCAAGCTCAAGCTCTATTTGATCAAGACAGTGAGAAATATAAAGCTTGAGTAGTGAAGTCATGGATAAAGTGCCCTAAGAAGGGAGCATCTTGACTCTCTAAGGACTTTTTCAGGGTTTATTTCAATGAGGAACTATCATATTTCATCACTGTGCTCGCCGGATTATGGGAATGCCCTCTACCAACGACTTCCATTTTTGGATGTTCCCTTTCATAAGCATCTTCTCTGAGGGTAAACAAAACATAAACTAGGCCGAAATTATCTATGCGAACCTGACAGAACAATTATCAAATGTTCAGCAGACCAAAAAATTCTACATGACCTCCTATCTTATGTACACCTTGGAAACATCTCATGAGTGGTTCAGCTTCAATTTCATTTAAGGAAAGAAGGATGAGCCTATCTATGCATATTGCCCTCAATTTACCCTTGAGGACAGTAATCATAATTTCAGAAGGGTAAATGATGCATTCAGCATGTACATTGTGAGAATCCTGGAGGGTGACATTGCCAGAAGATTCTCTGATGATGCTAAGGCTTTGATATCCAATTATGGGGCTTTCTTCATTTAGTTCTGAAGGTTCTCATACATCAGGATGAATTGTTTTGAAAGCCCAGCTCTAAATATTCCCATGTTCTACAATGACAAAATGGATTTGGTTAAGGTGTGTAGGTAGCTGCATAAACTCCATAGAACCTACCGAGATAAGAAGATTACAGGTCTTCATTTCCCTATCACCTTGGGGAATTATACATGCAAGACAACTCTAGATGCCCAAAATATAAAAAGGGCTATTGCTCCTCTTGTAATTCATTTCTTCGAGCCCAGGACTTGCTTTGATCTAAAGAAATTCATTATTCAAACTCTCAGAATAACTTATCATCACCGTCTTGACACTGAGGATTACTGGGCTAATTATGCTGATGATTTTGGAGCCAAGAGTCATTTTGGTAGATTGTCTCTACAAAAGATCATAGACCTCAACCTCTACCAGGTGCCTGATGGTCTTAAGGATGATGATGAATATTTGCAATCCTTTGAGTATGAAAGATCAATTAAGCACACTCCTCTGGAAACATTGGATTAGTATGTCAAGGAAAGAGATGACTTGAGTGACATAATCACCCCTTTCATCGTCATAACTAGATTTGGTTTGACAAAAAGGTACTTGAGCTTAGGATGACCAAAGGTAGACCCTCTTCAAGAGAAAATTCCACACCTAGGATGGAAGTATATACACTTAGCACTGAGTTACTTGAGAAAACTACTTCATCTTCTGCATTGAAAGAGCCTGAGTTGTCTACTGCTTCCTCTTCCACCAAAGTGTATCAGAAGAAGCTCAAAGATGTCAAGCAAGAACCAATCGAGGAAGAGACTCTTCTAGAGCACTCATAATTTCCTATTGGGCCGGATAACATTATTCGTCTAAGTGAGAATGATGATGATGAGATGAAAGAACTAGAAGAAACCCCTGAAACCACTGCTAAGGTAGAGAATGAAGAATCAAGAACTGAACCTCTAATTTTAACAGACTCTTTTGCAAAGGAAATTCTTGAGGCTGCATTCATTTCCCCAATATAAAAAATAGTGGTTCATACTCTAAGTTCCATGAGTTCACTCGCAATCGGATCCCTTGGTTCTTCCATTTCATCTTCTTCCTTTTCCTAGTTGTAGAGCCTATTAGACAACATGAAAAGGAAATCTTCTTCCCGATTAACTGGGCCTGATTTTGATGTTATAACAGTTCTACTTGGTACTACCCCTCCTCCTAAAGTAAATAAAGCAAAGAATACTTCGAGGTTGGTATCTAATGTTCAAGGCCAACAGTTCCTAGAGGTTGCTAGACCTAGAGTGGATAAAGAAGAGAAAGATCTTTTGATCTCTGACTTCGAGCTTTCTAGGATTGAAATGGGAGAATCCACAGCTGAGAGTGAAGTTCATAACCTTTGGGAGATTTTCACTAAGGTTATTGAACGGGTGGAGAAAGCCAAGAAAACCATGGAGTAGTTGGAAGAACAGAAGCAAGTTCTTTCCAAATTTATCATATCATTGTAGAAAAAGGATAAAGTTTTGGATGTAGCTCCATTGGCCGCTCTCCCACCTCCCATAGTCCTCAACAAAGATAAGGTCCAAACCATCAAAGACATCCACAAGTATTCTACTTATGGTAAGGTTGTTTAAGCCATGACGGATGACATGACTGTAGCAGGTTTAAACTTCATTGAGGAAGCCCTCAAAACCAATGAGAAGGTGATCAAGCTGCAGCTGAAACTCACTTGCTCAATCAAAGATATGGACAAGGAATTGAAATTCTAGAGTGAGTGAATTGCATATCTCCATCTAATGGGTCAAACCAATGAGAGGATCTTGTTGGCCAAAAATATATTTGATGATGTCAAGAATAACCTATCAAGGATGTGCATCTTTAGCATTGAATGGAAAATAAAGGTTCTGGAAGAAGCTCTAGGAGAATTGAGGAATGTATGGCAGAAAGGGGAGTCTTTTAAAACTTATGTTTTATCTGCCTTTAAGAATATCCACTACCATATTCAGGATGAAGCCACAGGTGTATTCTTCTCTCTTCAATAAATCAAGGCTCATTTTAAAACCTTTTTCAAGGATGATTTGTTCAAAGAAGATTCAATCACTAAAGACAAAATGAAGGACATTTGTTATCTCCATTTAGCTATATCTGAGGCTAATAAGGAGTATCTAGAGCATACTAAGTTTGAGAAAGATATGGAGAAATGCCTCGGCACATGGGCTTATGCTACTTCTAACACAAAAATTCCAAGAGGCATGGAGATAGCGGAAGTATTGAAGAGATTCAAGCACTAGATTCTCAAAACAGTGGGCCCTTTTCAGCCATAACTGGATGCCCCTACTTCTATATCTTGACTCTGTTCTTAATATTGTTAGTTCGGGTATCCTTGTAAATTAATTAAGGAATTTATATTTGGTAATTTCCTTAATTAATATTTTGGCTAAAAGAAACAGTTACCAAATGTAACCGCTTTGTAAGCTATATATTGGACTCTCCATGCCATTCCAAAAGGGTGGGAACTCTGATAATTTTTGAAAGTGTAAAGAACTGAAAGCTATCAGTACAAAAGATTTCCCTTCCTATTTCCATCTGCGTCGTTTTATTCTCTCTTGCATGTCTGAAATTTTGTGAATCATTATCTATTGCACTAAGAAGCTTTGTATTCTTATGGATGTCATTTCTAGAACTTTGGGTCTATGAAATAATATCTGATTGTTTAAATATGAATGATTTTGTTCTATATATCACATTTTCTCAGCATTTATAAGGAACTATTTTGCTATCTATATTTCTTGGGAATGCTGTTATGTTCTACCTTTTTCCTCCCTTATTTCTACTATTTTTTTGTATTGATCATCAATCTTTGAATTAGAAAACTTTCATGATATCAGAGTTCCTCATTAGAGTAGATAGTTGTACATTTGTAAATAGTTTTACTACTTGCTTTCAATAAGGGCACCTCACCCATGAAAGAGGAGGGACTTTTTGTCCCCTGACTGTTGCTTTCAACAAAGTCCTAATTTGACAACCAACATGCTAGTGGCTACTGCGACATGTACAAGTAGAACCATTTTTAGGGTAAGCATTTTACACTGATTATGTGAATGGTAAGTCTTTTAAGGTATAAACGATTTTTGGTTTTCGCTATTTTACTGTGGTTTATCTGAGAACTGGTGTTATTTGCTTTCAAGGGTTTCCATCAGTTTTTTAAAATTTTGTTTTAGTTGATGGGTTATGTTATCTGACTTCTTTGGTAGATTTTCTCAACATTTGTATAATTCAAGACTTTACAAGTGGTATTTGTATAATTCAAGGTTGTATATTTGTAAGGTTTCCAAGTTGTGTGGATATTTGACTGCACGTGGAAAAGCAAAATTGTTTGGGTGCTTGCATGTCTTCGTTTTAGCATGGGTACCAGAAATATTGTCACTGACGATGAAGAAGGTACAACTTACGGAATATTTGTCTTTTTCTTCGTTTGGCGGGGGCAAATTCATGCTTTTGTTTTGCATTAAGTTCTCTGCACAAATAATTTTGTTCCCATGATTCTCTTCTTAACGTTAAAAACATCACGAATGGATTTCTCCTCTTGAGTTTCTCTTCTCTTTTGATCACGACTTATCCGCTAAATATTGCACCTCATCAAGTCTTGCTCATACATGGTATGTTACATTCTAAATCTCGATATGATTAAGGCTTTGAACTCTCTGTTCGTTAGGGGTGATTGGGCTAAGCAGTGAAAATCAAATGCTCATTGCAAAGTAGAGCAGAAAAATTTAAGTAGCTCAGCTTGAATAATGATGAGCAAGTAAATACATGATCTCCAATAGCCGAGACAATCAAAATGAATTATGGAAGTTCAGATTCCCTCAGCCATGTTAGAGTTTTACAAGGAAAATGACGACATTTAGAGAACGTAAGATTTGTTATATAGTATATGGGTTCTTATAAACGAAGCGCAATTAAGACATAAGTCAAATAGTCTGAATCATTTGTTATACGGATTCATCTAAGAGAAGGGAAAGGTCAGAAGGAAAATTTAATATGTTATAAAGTAATGGGGAAAGATAATTAGCCAATACGCATTATATGTTGGAATTCATTTCCAACAATGCCCATAAAATTTTTCTCACGTCAGTTAACTGCCAAAAAATGCCCGAAAAATTGTCTTACGCCGCAAAACCACTTTATGTTTCCCGGAAAAATCTCTGCTGGAAAACCTCTCTTGGAAAATTTCCTATCGGCGATGCTTTTGCACCATTTTTTCACAAAGATTTATCAAAAGATTAACTTGTCATATTTTTGAATGCCTTTGGAATCATTGTCATGTTTTATATTTGTGGGTGTAAGCCCTCTTTCAGAAATTGTGTAGGGGGGTTTTGTATTTAATAGAAATCCCAGCACTCTGTGTGATTTTTCCTTGGTTTCAAATATTGCAATTCCTATCTTCAAATTTGATATCAATTTTAATTGATTCTTATTCTATCATATCAACCAATTACACGGTTTTTGGAAAGATTTATTGAAATAAATGCCATCCCTAATATGTGATTTTTAAAAATATGCATGTTTTCCTCTCTCTTATCCCATGTAGATGGATTGGCATAGGTTATTTTACTCTCAAACCTAGTCACACAACAACCCCCTCAACCCTTTAGCATAAAATTACCTTAAAAAAGAATAGACTGAGCGGTACATACTTTAAAACTGCTTTTTCTTTGCTACAACTTACTAGTTTGGATTTCTTATTAATAGTATTATAGGAAGTAGCAGGAAATTAGCATATATCTTAAGTGTTGTAGCCTTCATCATTGTTGCAATTGACTGCACACTATCAATAAGTATTTTAGTGCTATTCCAATTGACCTTTATCCGGTGTTTAATGTAATCAATTTCTTTATTTTGGCTGTGACTAATTCTTCTAATATCATATCTATGTTTCTTTATTTTCTTACCGTCTGAGAAAACCTTGCAGTAATATCATTTTCCAACCTTTTGCACATAAAAATATACATTATTTGTACTACAATCACCAATTTACACTCATAGCATTAGAATTCTAGGTATTGTGAATGTTAAGTCAAAATGAAGATTCAGAAGTTAGTTAATTTATGCTAGGCCTGAAACACATTTATTCTAATTGAAAAAACAAGAATTAAATAGCATTCCTCTTGCTATTACAAAATCGGTATTGAAATTGTCGACTGAACATTAAAATATGTAATATAATTTTAAAGGCATATTTTACAAGTGCATATAAGGCCTCTTTAAACTGTCAATTGTTTTTATACCTGTAAGTCTTAACTTACCTAAACAATCTAATTAGGAATTATAATACAACATTGAAAAATATTGATTTCAACTGTCACAATTTTTTTCATTCACTAGAAAATTAGGGTTTAGCCCTCTCACAGTCTATGTGTAGAACAATTCATCCAAATATTGTATGGAAAAATTTGTGCAAAACAATTTGATCAGTTTAATAACCGTATTTTAAAAAACATTCAATTAAGGGTCTATTTACATTTTCATACAACCATGATTCCCTCTATGTAGGATGGCATTTCCTTATTTCATTGCAACCCAATTGGGGCGATCAACACCTTTTACATTAAAATTATTGCACTCTCCATGTCTATTAGTTACAGACTCAAACCGAACTCTTCCGTAGGGGCGTACCAGCCCATTTAGGATTCCCCGCTACTTTTTTTTGGACCAATATTAGTAGCTTCAACCCCACATAACAAACATTTATTATGGTACATCTATTTAAGATTATGAATATCTGAGATGCAAAATAATATTGCATGGGTACGTATTCCTCTACAAAATATTTATGAGTATAACATATCAATTTAATCTACCAAACTAGAAGATATACTTGTTCATCTAAATCATTGAAAGGTATGCCCCCCTGAATAAACTTTTCTAACATTTCCCATTGTACACAATGCCTTATCACAATGAGTAGCATCTTACAAAGTTCTACAAAAGCTAGTTAACTCAAAACCACTTAAATTTGTCCCTAGTAAGATACAAGGATTTGAAATGGCATCCACATAGCTACAAATCCCCTCAAATGTTATTCATCCTTACAAAAAAGCTTAAATAAGCTTCCACAGGATGATGTTGCCACTAACAATATCAATGTCAGGTAAATGCCCATAATACCACTTTTTCATTGTCAATTCCAACCAAAGCCCACATCAATCTCAAACTCAATCTCACAACATTATGTACACAAGGTCAGTAGAAAGAGGGGCTACACATTCTCCTTACGCTCAATAGTCATCTTGTAGACTCTTCTATATATATTCAATTGTTGCAGGCTTGAATGCCCTTATATACGGAAAACAAAGCAATTCTCACTCACATGGGTTTAGCATATGCTACCCGCACATTTTTTCTGTTATCACCATGTATGTTAAGGGTGATAGCTTGGTGGATGCTCAATTTTTTTTAGCTAATTGAAAGAACCATAGACATCTGCTCATGGTATACCATAATTGCAGCTTATATAAGACATAGATGTCTGCATGAGATATTGGAAATGTTTCACCAAATACAACATACAAACACCATAATCCCAGGTCATTCCAAGATAAAAGCTCTGGAATAGGGTGTGGACATCCATAAGAGCATAATGCAAAGGAAATTTCATAGTTTCAAATGCCCTCGTAGACATGTATGCAAACTCTGGAAGAATACACAAGGCACATGACCTATTTGACAAGAATCCCTCAAAGAAATGTGGTTTCATGGATTGCGATGATTGTAGGCTATGCACAAAACAGATGTTCTTGATTAAAAGTTAAAGGATTTTCAAATAAATTCCTCCACCATATGTCATTTCATGTCATGTCATGGGTGCAAGATATGCACAAAATAGGATATGCCCAAAATGAGTTTGTTGAAAAAAATTTGGAAGCATTTATGAAAATGCAAATTACAGGCATAAAACCAAACTCAGAAACCTTTTCCAACATCCTCCTAACCTATGCCAAAATGATATGTTTAGGAAAGGGTATGGATATACATTCAAGCATAATCGAAAATGGATTTTATTCAAATGTCGTAGTTGCAAATGCCCTAATAAACATATATGAAAAATGTGGAAGCATATAAAATTCATGTCAACTATTTTACAAAATTCCTCATAAAGATGTGGTCTCATGGACAATAGTAAAGTAAGATATGTATAAAATGGGTTTGTTCAAAAAATCTTGGAAACCTATAAGAAAATACGATTGACAGCTATAAAGCCAGAATCCATAACCATTGTCAGCATCCTCCCAGCCTATAGCAAAATGGGAGCATTACCAAGTATGCATACCCATAATATTAATGAAAAATAGAGGAATAAAAAAGATACATGGTTGTAGTTGGATTAAAAGTGCCTGAAAAGGATTTGTTTGACATTAATGCAATCAACTTTGGAAAGGAAAGGTCTTACATTTACTCATAATGGAGGAGGTGAGCTTCGTATCTACTGTCTTTTATTAAAATGAATAAAAACCCCTAAGTTCATCAAGGGGAACATCCTTAATGACAAAGGAACCTGCATATCAGAAATATGGTGAATGTAAATTTTCTACCTAATTATCAACATGCATTTTATTCCTATATTCTAGAACTCTTAATTATACACATGTATAAAACCAATAAGAATGATTCAGTTCATCTTGTTCACATACCAATTTCAACTACTTAAAAGTATTTAGAACCTCATCACCTTGACTATTTAGATAATGAACAACATAAATGATTTACACAATCATGTTTCATTTGACATCTTCCACTTCCAATACAAAATTTATTATTGCCATTGAATGATAAGGCGTGGGGAAACTATTACAACCCCGATTTCATGACTGTCTAAAATGTAATGTAATTTTTTATTAATATTTCCATTAGTCTACAAGTTAATGAAAAATAAATTAAGGTATAAATATAAAATTTAGAGCATGTCCGCTTTCCGTTTGCATAAAAAAAAATTGTGGACATCAGTAACTGGTTGGATAAATTATTGTCACAGTTGACTTCAATACATAGTAAACCCAATTTTGTACACAATTTCCCTATTAAGCAAATGCATTAATAAATTTAATTGCATGCCTTATGTAGATACAACTAACTTTATGCAAGTAAAGATAAAGGTTTGTTTTTTTGCATCTCTAGAAGAACACAACAAAAACTGAATGCATATGATCTAATATGATGTACGTAGCAATGTCCTTATTTGTAATGAATCATTGTCTCTCATCAATAAAAAAATTCCCATTTAATCTATAGAAAATTTCTATACTACTTGAAAAAATACCATTTTATTCGAGAACTCGTAGAACATGTTTGACGATAATATATATTAACAAAGGGAAACAATGCATATACAAAACAACCAAGGCAATTTTTTTTAAATACATTAAAATACTTTTTCTTTAAAACCATTTGCTCCATCACTCATTCGAATTAACGAAGCTATGCCTCTAATACATTGTCTATCCACCTCCTTGCAGGAACTTCAAAGATGATGAGAAAATTTGACATCGTAGTATAAAAACTACTATTTGAATGCATACAAGAAAACTATATGGACATCACTTCTGTAGAAAATGATACAATATATGAAATGTTGGTTACACAATAGAAATTAAAACAAGCACAAAAGGAACTGCAACAAACAACCATTTCCAGTGAAGATACCATCAAAATCCTTAGGGAATAATTTTACACAAAATATTATAACCCCACCCCCCCATAATGGGTAACCACAAATGTAAGACACTACCTGCCTCCACATGTACATACAACAATTTGTACACCTAATACCAAAAAGAAAGACAAAACCAATATTAAAATGCCCCATATTTCAAATTACATTCACCTTATATACCAAATAATTACATGCGTCCATAGATATTTGTATAAACATGAACAAATAAATAGGTGATTCAACATTAAAAAAATCAAGCATTTACAGATATAAGCCATGAAAACTATTAATCTATTTCACAACCCTTTAGCTATTACATTGTATAGACTATAAGTCAATTTTTTTAATCCAATTCAAAACATATTTTTTTATCATTTCTAAACTTTCCTATATCAATGCTTTTATGATTGATCATGACAATGAATCACAACCACCAAAAGAATAACAATTTAGTTTTGGGAATTTAATTTTAACAAAAAACACTTTAGCACAATATAAAAAACAACTTTTGGATACATTTAGAGAACCATTTCTAAGCTTCTAGAGCCTTGATACTAAGCTCTATCTCACTTGATGCATTTCTAGCAAACCACGCTATCTAAAAATGTAATACACAAAAAAAAACCTAGAAAAGTTAGCCATAACACGATGGTTATACCATTAATAGTAGTTCATCTCCTATAATATCGGAAGTTATAAGTTTTTCTTGAATTTAAAATAAACCTCTTATTTAAATTCTTATGCATGTTGCATAGATGCAAAGTAAACATTGATGATCTTTAATTTCTTTTCGTAGGAATTTTTTTATTTACTTATATGACAAGGGTTCTTTTGAGAAACTCTCTTATTTTCCTACTATACAAATTTACTTATTACTCTTCCTCCACCTATATCTACAACAATACGCCCACCTCAAAATGAAGAGCCAACTAACAAAATCCTGGTAACACAGGTAAACAGAAAAGAAAATCAAACACTTCAACCACAAATATACCAACCCTCAAAACTTCACACATGCCTCCCTATGACTTTAAAAGAACCATTAATTTTAACTCTTCATTATCCCTTACACAACGAAAATCACACACTCATCCTTAGCTAAAACTGCATCCAGTGGGAAAAAAACATTAAAAACCAATCTACAAATAAACATCAAAATACACCAGCCTTGAGTACAAACCAAACCTCCCCACAAAAACATACACCCCTAATTTTTGTGAGCACCCTCGATTTGAGGTTTCACAAGAACCACCCTTGACTATTATACAAATCTGTATCTGCGGTATATAGATTGATTTATCTATGAAGATATTTGAGGTTTAATGCAACCCCTCATATTTAATGCACACATTCATATGTATTATTTGGATGCAAAATGCTTTCATGAATTATAATGCTCTAGAGATATTCTTCCATTAAATATATGTTCAATATAGTTTATGCAGGTATCTTTTCATTATAATGTTCCTTTCTTAGTTTTGAAAAAAATTCGGAGGGACTAGTGTGATGTATTCATTTGAAATCAAAAAAAGGCTTGAACATACAAGAGAGCATAATCATATGTTTATCAATGTCATGCTTATATGTTATAAGTTTTAGATGGACATGCAATCAATATATTTAGTTGATGAAGGCAATATTTAATTGATGAAAGTAATCTTAATCATTTTGCGCTACTTAGCTTTGTTGGTGGCAAGAATCTCATAGCAGGTATTTTCGGCCTTGGATCAATCGATGACAATCTTAGAGGTTAGGGGCACTACGTTTCCCCATATGTCTATTTCGAACTCGTCACCTATGATTAAGGAAGGTGTGCCCCTCGATGGCATAATCTATGGTGCAACCCTCTATGCTATGATTGAGCCTATCCATCCCATATGTTTGCATATATTGACTTGTCAAAATCCAATGGGATGTTTACCACTTTTGGGGGGAATTTATCATTGGAAATTGACCAGTCAGCTATGCACACATATGTGATGTTTAGGCTCCCCACTAAGGTACACACCTCCATGGAATCAAAGATCAGTAAAGGTACCCAACATCCCATTTTTTTCATTTATTTTCTACTACAATGGGTAATTGATAGGTGACCAAGGTAGTCACCTATCCAAGGTCATTAGCCAATGTTGTTTTTGTACCTTATGTCTCCTTTGAGGACAAGGTTGTAGGTAAGGAACACTTTCTTTGTATTTGGGGCTTGATTCAAAGGTTCAATAGTTTCGAATACGAGCACCCTAAAGATCACGTACATTAGTAGTCAATGCTAAATATAACATTGTTAACATTGTTATAAAAAAAAAGCGGTGGCGGGGTGGTGGGGGATAAAACATGTGTGAAAAATGTCTAACATAGCCTTCTTACACTTCATTATCGGATGTCTAAACATTGGTATCAATTATTGAATGGAAATGTTGACACTTACACCTATGTTAGAGGTTTCTTCGTAGTGTTTTTTGACCTGGCTTAGGATAGGGACAATCTTTCTAACAAGGCATGCATCTACAAGACTTTCCATTTATTAGTGAAATTATGGCATCCATCTTTTGACCCAGCTACTAATGTTTTTGTATTCAAACTTCTTATGGTAAGCGTAGTTCATCTTCCATTACGCTTTCAAAGTGTGTCCATATTTAAAGCCATTTATAACACTTTGGATAGAATTTTGGTGATACTTTCAGAGATCGATCTTGTGTCCCACACTACATATGATCTCATTTTAGTAGGCTTGAACACTTCAAAGTTCTTAGCTCATATCGATCTCAAAGTTCATGATCATTATTCATCCCAACCTCTCAATTATGAGGGTTTTCGCTTTAAATGGCGGTGATTTTTTGAGTCAAGGATGAAATGCAAAGGAAGTGAGTTAGTTTAAGGGTTAGAGGTGCCATCATTAATGATTGAGGAAGGTGCACCCCTTGAATGTATAATCTATGGTACACCCCTCCATGGAATCGATCAAGATCAAGAAAGGGACCTGACCTCCCATATTTTTCTTTTATTTTATAGTACAATAGACATTTAATACGTGACTTATGTAGTCAACTAACCAGCGCCATTATCCAAAGTTGTTTTTATACCCTTCGTCTCCTTTGAAGATGAATTTGTAGGTAAGGAAAACTTTTTTTTTATTAGAGGTTTGATTTGAAGGCTCAATAGTGCCTAACATATACTTCTTACACTTCATTATTATATGTCTAAATATTTATAACCTTTATTAAATGGGAATGTGGAGATTTACACCTATGTTAGAGGTTTCTTCATTGTGATTTTTTGACCCGGCTTGGGATAGGGATAGTATTTTTAATGAGGCATGGGTCTACAAGACTAGCCATTTATTTGTAAAATTATGGCATCCATCTTTTGACCCTACTACTAATGTCTTTTTCATCACACTTGTTAGGGTAATCCTAGTTCAACCTCAAGTACAATTTCAAATTATATCCATCTTTAAAGTCATCAATAACACTTTTCGAAGAATTTTGATGTTACATTCGGTGACCAAGCTTGTATCCCACACTATGTATGCTCTCATTTTAGTACCCTTAAACACTTCAAACCTTTCAGATCATGTCGATCTCAAAGTTCATGACCATTCTTCATTCCAACCTCTTAATTACGAGAGAATTCATTTTGGAGTGCAGTGATGTTTCAAGTCATGGATGAAATGCAAAGGACGTGAGTTTTTTTAATGGTTGAAGGATGTTCTCTCCAATCTACTTATTTTGGAATGTAAAGAAATTGTTTCCTTGGGATCATAACTAAAATTGATTAATTGGGAGGGCTATCCTCTTACCAAGGAAGAGCGTGCATATACCAAAATAAAAGAAATAGTTACAGATACCTTAAGGAAATGCCAACGAGGGCACAAGTATGTGTCGATTACACAATATGGGGACTCCCCAAAATAAAATCCAAGAAACTCTCGAGACCATTTTGTGGCTAATATAGGAAACCTATTCATGGCCTATTTACTTCCTACATTTAAAGAAGGTTTTCCTTCAAAAACATTTCAAAATGTGGAGTCTTTGGATGTTTGTATCCCATGAGATGTTGATCTTGAAAACCAACATTGAAGCATGGACAACTATTGAAAAGAAGAAGAAACTACCTCTTATAAACAATTTGAAATGGATAAGATAATTGTTGAATTTTTTTTTCCTCATTTTTAGAGTGCAAAGGTTGTAACTTGTGTTAGTAGCTGGAGTTTGTATTGATGTAAGCTTAGTGAATGTTTTGTATTGCTTGTTCACAAATTTTCAACTTATCTCATTTGTTGTGGTTATTATGCCAAGAGACATCTACAATTGTAAATATGGAGTGAAAGAGTATGATGTCATAGAAGTGTGAATTTTATTTTCTGCCCATGAAATAAAAATTGGGACCCATTCACAAAATAAAAAAAAATGCAAATACGATTTTATTTGTGGCACTTCAATTACAAATACAAATGTAATTTAATTTTACCATGTAGTTACTTATTCAATTATTATTTTAGTGTGTTTTGAAATTTAATATTATCATGAAATTTAGTATTTTTATCTTACAAATTAAAAATTAGGACCCATTCACAAAATAAAAACAAATACAAATAGAATTTTACTTAGTACACTTTAATTACACAAATACAAATATAATTTAATTTTACCATGTAATTACCTTTGATTATTATTTTAATGTTGATTATAAATTTAATATTAACATAAAATTTAGTATTTTTATCTTATAAATTTTATAAGTGACTTCTCAAGAATTATCATAAGATGAAAACATATGAATCGTTATCATTAGAGTATACATCTCAACATCCTTTACATAGATTTATTTAATACAAGTATACTATATCAAGATATGTGATTCTATATACTTTATCCGATGTCTATTTGATTTGTACATGCATTACTATATCTTTTGGCTTTGTAAAGGTTATGGGTTCCTTTAAAAACTCTTGTCATTTATCTTTATAAAAAAAAAATTATATGTATTAATTGTTCTCGAGCTACTGGCAAATCTCATAGCTAAAACAATAAACACTTAATCTTGCTTTTTTAATGTTTTAAACATGGGAGACGGTTTTTAAAAATTATATATTTATTAGTAATTTGAAATTGAATTGAATAAATTTAAATATATAATTTTCAATGTTGAGATTGAGATTTGAGACCAAAATTTTTGTGATTCGAAGACAAAATAATAATGGTATAATTTTATTGAATAGCATATACAATATATATACAACAGAAAATTCGTTTTCTACATACATAAACTATTACTTTAATTTATTGTTCTACCAATATGTATTAGCTTCGGTAAAATTTATTATTTCATGGCGTAGTCTCCAAGTGTGCAATTATGAGCTGGTAGTAAACACGCGAAATGGGCTCCCAACCGAAACAAGGAAACATGGATAATGCGTGATTTCGGATTACGCAGATCACACGAAATTGGAGTTGTATTTATATTTAAAAGCGTTATCGGTTTTGAATTCCTTGGGGCATTAATTATTTTCTTTTGGGTTGAAATATATATTAACTGAACCGATCTTTTAAGCTCTAGGGTAAAGAATGAGGTTTTTATCATAGTGTAAAGAATGGTAGGATATGAAATTGATTCAATATTTTCAAATTTTGTTGTCAATTCTTTAACTGTCTTGTAAAATGTTCTCTGCGAAAGATCCAGACATAACGATTGCGGTATAGATGGTAGTGGAAAAAATAATATTATATGAGAATGATTTAATATTTTAAATTTTTGTTGTTAATTTTTTAAATGTGGTAAAAAGTTGCCAAGAATTTCGAAAATGGGGAAAACAAAATTTAAGGGAGGAGAAGTAAAAAAGAGAGGAAAATGTTGGGTAGAACAATTCTTTGAAATTCGTCTTTCTTACAACAAGGCACATATGTATATAAACAGGTCTATTTTTTGTCAATTATTTGAATGAGAAAAGGGTTGTCGGGTGCTTAAATACTGAAATCTTGCATTCAACGTTCCTTGTGTTGTCTTTAGCTATTAAGATCAATAACGGAGGACATTTCTTATGGTGTCAAAATTTTAGATTGGATGAAATTTGATTTATTACATAAAGTGAAGACATGAATCAAAAATCGGAGAAAAAAAATGTGGGAATAAACTACTTGCATGTCCAACATCTATTCCACGGCTCAGATTGTTCCCACCCAAACAATATTTAATAGTTTTGCTATATTTAATCATCTCAATCTTGCTTTTATAATTTACTTGAATGTAATTTACCCTTTAAAAGCCAAAATAAAATATAGGAAAACTCTACCGCAATGCTAGTTTCTTGTCACACTTTGTGTAATGCCTGCAAAAAAAATGACATTCTAGGAACTCGTTAGAAACCAACACCTAACCCAAAAATTGCGACTAATCTTTTTTTTTTTTGTTTAAGTTATAAGGATGCTACAAGGGTGCTTGACCCCTTAGGGTTCATAAAAATTAACTTACACTGCTAAAATCAACTTTACGATTGAAGGACCAGGTCTAGGTAAAAGGTTAACATATTTTCAAATTTATCTCAAAGGTCCATTAACCAATTATTCATTAGGTAGGTACCAAGGATTAATTTACTTAATTAAATATTATCTTCTCTTTTTAGCTAATGTTAAATACTAGAAAGATTAACGTTATGTTAGTTTATTAAATTCATTAGGTTATTAGTTTAGAGTCCTTTTGTGACTTACCAAGGCTTGCTAAGAATTAACAAAGGATTAGCTCTCTAAGGAAAATTAAATGGCCCCATTCCCCAATTACACATACCCTTAAGGATTTTAAATTAAACATTTAAAATACATTTCCACCTAACAATAGTAGGGTGAATTCTCCAACCTTAGATCAAATCAATTTGGCCACTAGATCTTAGGGTTCCAAACTCGCCCTAAATTTTCTTATGAATTTCTATTAAACCTTTTTTTTGTTCCATTCTCCTCATTTGGTCTATTTTCTTTTGTTAAAATTGTTGGATGGAGAGGAGGAAGCCATGGGAGCAAGAGAGGAAGAAGCTATGGAGGATTCTACATGGATATCTAGTTTAGAATTAGTTTAGTTTTAGAGTTTTATTGAAGTAATCTAATTCATTCAAGGATTGGGATGGATTTCCTCCACCAATCTGGTTTTGCTTCCATACTAAGTGTATTTGGGGTTTTCTATTTGGGGAAAACCCTAACCCATTGTTGTAAATAAAAGGAATGATTTTAATTCACCAATTGTATCTTTTAATTGCTAAATCCATGGGATTACTCCTTGTTTGCTTGTTGGTGATTATATGTTAAATTTTACAACTTAGAAATTGGTACAAACTAGTTAAATTTTACGCACATGCGCAAATCTGAGGCGTTCTGCCATAAGTGACAGAACTGCCACCCAGAGCAGACCGGCGGTCTTGGGACTGCCGCCTTGCCTGGGTGACAAGCCACGGACCGCCACCCTTCTGAGTGTTAGTTTTGAGACTGCTTCCTTTTCCTGAGCGATGATTACGGGACTGCCACTTTGCACAGGGCAGCAGTCTTGTTTCTTAGAAACAAGACCTAAAATTATGAATTTTCACAAAAACCTAAAGTTGCTAAGATGTGCCAAAATACATTCTAAGTTTATTTTTACACACCTAAAGTCTCTAGTTTTGTGATTTCTTCTCATTTGTTAATTTCTTACTTAATATTACTTGTTTATAACTTTAATGAAATTACTTGTATAATTCAGATCATGAGGAGAAATATAACACCAAATAACACAATATTCTAGAATAATGATCTCAATATGCAATTAGAATAGCTTCGCCACTTCGAGGGGGAAACCTCCAAACCACACAATAATACTTGAATGCTCAAATGATGATGAACTACTACCTATAATCCCCTATATATACTATTCATATGTTATGGCCATCACCAAGGCTGACCTACTAAGCATGAGAAAGTATAAATGATATAATAAAATGATATGGTAAGCCACAAGTGTTCTACTTATATCCTAATACAAGCAATAGGTTAAGGGCGTAGCATTCCCTTCCCCTTCAAAGAAATATTGTCCCTAATGTTGAGAAGCTATGGATGCTGTTCCAGGAATGTCATATCTTCCCATGTTGCATCTTCATTATCCATATTCTTCCACTTGATCAGGTACTTAGCAATAACCTGTGTCCGTAATCTTTTAGTGCATGTTTAAAGGATGAATTCAGGTTCCAAGATGACCCTCCCCTCCTCATCGAGCTTAGGTAACACTGTTTGGGTTGATACTCTCTGTCTAATTACTTTCTTTAGGAAAGAAACATGAAATACTAGATGTATTCTGGTTGATTGTGGAAGTTCTAATTTGTATGCTACAATACCAATCTTTTGCAATACTTGATAGGGGCCATAATACTTCGGTGAAAGTTTGTTATCCTTATGTTTTTGTTTCAAATACATTTTCTTATATGGTTGTAAATTCACAAAAACCCAATCACCGACTTCAAAATTCCTTTCCGTGCGATGTTGATTAGCCTATTGCTTCATGTGGTTTTGTGCCATGACAAAGTTCTCCCTGAGACTAGATAATACCTCTTGTTGATATTGAATGTGTTCTTCTACTGATCTAACCCACGGTTGTCCTCTCAATGATGATGTGATGGATGGTGGATGGTACCCATAGAGTTCTAAAAAAGGAGACATTTTAGATAAAGTATGGAAGGTAGTGTTATACCACCATTCTACAAGTGGCAACCATTGAATCCGTCTTGCTTGTTTATCTAACATAAATAAATAGAGATATCCCTCCAAATACTTATTTACAACTTCTGTTTTCCCATCAGACTGGGGATGATAAGAAGAGCTACGAGCTAACTGAGTACCCAAACATGAGAATAAATCTGTCAAAAAATTACTAGTAAATATAGAGTCTCGATCACTTACTATAATCTTCGATGTCCCAAGAAGCTTCTAAACTATGTCCATGAAGGCTGTTGCTATTGTGCTTGTAGCAAATGGGTGTGCCAAGGCACAAAAATGAGCATATTTGGTGAGTTTATACACCACAACCATGATGACATTTTTTCCTTCAGATTTAGGCAATCTTGTGATAAATTCCATGGAAACCTCTTCCCACCATTGGCTAGGAATAGATAGAGGTTATAGAAGACCTGGTAATCGAACTGTTTCACCCTTAATTTATTGACAAACCATGCATTCTACCACAAATTTTTCGACATCCCCTTTGAGCCCTTCCCAAAAGAAATATTGTTTGACTCGATGATAAGTATTCAAGAATCCAGAGTGCCCCCCTACTAGAGAAGAGTGAAGCTCAGATAGAATCCTATTTTTAAGAGTGGAGTTATTACATAGGTATAAATCTATCTTTATACCATAAAGCATCTCCTTTCAATACAAATTTTTTCAGACATGGTTGGATCATTCTAGAGATGATGAATGAGGTTTTGTGTGGTTGGGTCATTTCTCCATTCGGGACCTTGCCTCATCTATCCAATCTTCTTGTAATATGGATATGGGCACATAACAAGGCTACAGTTGAGTCATCTTTCCATGACAGAGCATTTGCAACTACATTCTCCTTCCCTTTCTTATAGATAATCTCAAAATCATATCCCAACATCTTGGAGACCCATTTTTGTTGTTCTTCAGATGATAAATGCTACTCCAAGAAGTATTTCAGATTATCATGATTTTTCTTCACTTTAAAGTGTCTGCCTATGAGATATTGTTTCCAATTATTTACTACATGAAGTATGGCTAACATTTTCTTTTCATACGTCAGCTTGGAAAGATTCTTACCTTTGAATTGATGGCTCAAAAAGGCAATAGGATGACCTTATTGCATGAGAACTGCCCCCATACCCACCCCTGATGTATCACATTCAACAATGAATGTTTTGGAAAAATATGGTGTAGTCAAGAATGGAGTGGTGCACATGGCCTCCTTTAGTTTCTCAATTGATTTGGTTGCATCCTCACTGCAATGGAAGGAGTCCTTCTTTAATAAAGTTTTGAGAGGTGCAGCTATTCTTCCATAATGCCTTTCGAATCTCGGTAATAACTTGTAAGCCCCAAAAATTCTCATAGATTCTTTAGGGTTTTTGGAACCTTCCACTCCATCATGGCTTTGATCTTATTAGGATCCACTTTAAACCCTTCATGAGAGACAATGTGACCCAAATATTCAACCTCCTTGAGTCCAAAATAACACTTAGAGGGCTTTGCATACAATTGATGTTTCTCAAGGGTTTCCAAAACCTTATTTACATGATCCAAATGTTCCTCCCATGTTTTTCTATAAATTAATATATCATCAAAAAACCCAAAGACAAACTTCCACAGGAATGACTTAAAAATAGAATTCATCAAACTTTGAAATGTAGAAGGTGCACTTTTGAGTCCAAAAGGCATTACTAGGAATTCATAATGGCCTTCACATGTCCGAAAGGTAGTTTTATGAACATCCTCATCATTGATTATGATTTGGTGGTATCCTGAATGAAGATCAAGCTTTGTAAAATAAACAGCACCATTCAGCTCCTCAAGCAAATCATCAACAATAGGAATAGGAAACTTATCTTTGATTGTGTACTTTTTAAGTTCCCTATAATCATGACACATGTGCCACATGTCATCTTTCTTCCATACCATCACTACTGGAGAAGAATAAGCACGCTTACTATGGCAGATGATTCTTGCTTCCAACATATCTTGTACAATATTCTCGATTTCACTCTTTTGCACATATGGGTACCTATAAGATCTAATGTTAGGTGGTTGACTTCCTAGTAATAACTGAATATCATGATCATGATCTCTCTTTGGAGGTAAGCCCTTTGGTATATCTTCAAATACAATAGAGTGTACATCCAACACTGCTTGCATATCTGATGGTATAATTTCCTTAGAATGATGAGCCTCTAATGAAAAGAGTTGTGCCACAAATCCCTCTACACCCTTTTTTAGTATTTTTTGCGTCTGATGAGAACTTACTATTTGTGGAGAATTTTCTCTTAAGCGTCTTAGCTCAAAATTCCTTCCTTCAGAGTGAAATCACATGAACAAGTCTTGGAATTTGATCTCAATGGTTCCCAAAGTGGTAAGCCATTGAACACCTAACACAATGTCTACTCCTCCCATAGAAAAAGCATACATGAGACTAGTTAGTATGTAATCTCCCATGGAAAGCATAATTCTATGGCATTTTCTAGAACAAGTAATAGTACCTCCATCAACAATAATTACTTGACATTCAGGAGCTGGATAAATGAAATAGTTTAGGTGCACTGCTATCTTATGATTGATAAAGTTGTGAGTACTTCCTGAATCAATCAACACTGTGACCCTCTATTTTTTCAGGAATCCAACCACCTTTAGGGTTTGGGGGTGCTAATACCTAAAATTGCATGGCATGAGATCGTTGGCTAAGGATCTCTTGACTCCTCCTCTAGATCAACCAAGACCTCTGACTCTGCATCTTCATTATTCTCTTCATCTTCACTAGTCCCATCAATGTAGAATAACTTTTTTTCAGCACATTTATGTCTGGGTCCAAATTTGCTGTCACAGTTAAAACATAACCCTTTTTATATTTTTTCTTCAATTTGTTGAGGTGTCAATCTAATTGGCTGAGGGAGTGTTGGGGCCAAGGTGTTGCAATCTTTGGTATAAGTGAAATGTTGTCTCCTACTCGAAACAATTTTATCCTTTTCCCTTCTTGCCATAATCATCAAATCAGAAACATTATGAGGATTAATCATATGCACCTCATTCTCAATGAGATCCTTAAGACCCCCAAGAAATAGGTCATTCAGATTCTCTTTAGTAATATTTTCCAGTAGCAGAGAAAGGTTTTGGAAGTGATGAATGTAATCCTTAATAGATCTTGTCTGTCTCAACTTTGCTAATTAGATGAAGTAATTATCTGACATAATAGAAATGTAGTGTAATTACAACTCTTCAGTGAATTTTTTCCATGTAACATTGAGACCACTCTTCTTCCTTTGAGCACATAACCATCGATACCAGATGAATTGGTCAGGTTTGAGATACAAAGCTGCTATGGTCACCTTTTGTCTTGATGGAATCTAATGTAGTTCAAAAAAAATTTCCATTTGGTTGATCCAATTGAGTGGGTCCTTTCCATCAAACTTGCACATCTCCACTTTTGGAAACATAGTATGGGCCTACAGAGTACTCGTATTTGGATTGTGCACAATCAAAGATCCACTCTGGCTCATGTGTCTATTATGTTGACTCAAGGATCCACCTTGATTGACATAAGTATGATTACCCATCATATGTGTACTGAATTTTTCAATGAAATCCTCCAATATTTGTCCAATCCTATCCACATCTTCTTTGCTAGCCACCCTAGATTCAAGGTCTCTCAGGTTAAACTCAAGTTGGCTTACTTTATGGTCTGTCGAAGTAAACCCTAACCGTGAGGAATATGTAGTTATATCTTCTTTCTCCAACTCCTCAACTACTATCTCATCCTTTTTTGTTGTTTTACTCAGAGTGGTGAGATTCTTTTCTCCTCTTATGGAAGGCCCTGCCATGATGCCCCAAAATAGTAGGATGTAGGGATCACGGTCAAATTTTAGGGTTTCAGATTTCGATAAGAATCTGGCCCAATATAAAAAACTTAAAGAACAAACCCTAAATAAATTTTGTTTTTATTGCTTAAAATGTAATGAATTTGAAAAAAATCCATAATTTTCACCCTAGGAAGCAATTTTATGAAAAACCATAAATTTATGATAAATTTTGCAAAATAAATCAAAAAACGTCTGAAATTGCTATGGAACCTTACTTGAAATGTTTCTCAATTCTAGTAAAAATATATCCCTCCAATTCTCTTGTGTTCACAACATATGACAGAAACAAAAAATTAGGGTTTTTTGCCCTAATTTTGGCCCATATAGCAGCTCTGATACCACTTGTAATGAAATTAATTATATAATTCAGATCATGAGTAGAAATATAACACAAAATAACACAATATTCAAGAATAATGATCTCAATCCACAATTAGAATAGCTTTCCCACTTTGAGGGGGCAACCTCCAAACCATACAATAATACTCGAATGCTCCAATCATGATGAACTACTACCTCCAATCCCCTATATATACTATTCATATGTTATGGCCATCACCAAGGCCGACCTACTATGGATGAGAAAGTATAAATGATATAACAAAATGATATGGTAAGCCACAAGTCGGCTACTCATATCCTAATACAAGCAATAGGTTAAGGGCGTAACAATAACATTTTCCATTCCAAAAATAGTAATATAACTACAGGGTCTATTCTATCTTGTTCAACTAATTTTTTTTCAAATTCTATGAGAAAAATAAAACTTAATCTACTCTTACATTGTTATTTTCTTACTACCAAATCAACATTTCCAATAACAACATAGTTCAAATTTATTCTTTTGTTCCCATTTTTACTATGACATATATATGCTCCAAAACAACTATAGTAACTTTATTTTTCCATCCTAATTTTACTATGCATACATTTTCAGCATCTACAACTTCCATATTTCTTATTTTAAATTTACAATAGAACAAATTCACAATGAAAGTAACTTTGTTTTCCATTGATATAACTTAAATCTGTTAACACAAGGAACTAATTTTCTAACAATACAACCAAGATTTCAACAAAGAGAATTAATTTCTTTTCTATTTCTCCAAAGTAACTCGACAATACAATTCTTTCTCCTATCTTTTCTTATTTGTTTCTTTCCATTTACATTAAAATATCAATGACAACTTATTTGAATACAACTTTCCTTTACAAGATCAATATAATGTCCTCCACTTGAAGTGGGAAAGATCATACAATAATACAAGGTAAAATAGAAAATTAAATTACAAGTTTTCCTCCACTCTAACTGGAAATAATACTAACAAAGTTACCCAAGGTTTCCAACGAGACTCCAATATTCACAAATCCAATAAGATATCTCCTCCAAGATTTGTTTGATTCATACAAAAATAGGGGGAGAGGCAACGCTCTCCACCCAACCAAGATATTCAATGAAGAGGAGAAGCCATCCTCTCCATTGGCCCCCGAGCCCTAACTACATTACAATGGGAGATAATTCCAACACATGGCAACAAAAACCTTCCAAAACACAATGATTGTTTCACAAAAATTTCAACCACATTTCAATCATCTACAATATAAGAATGAAAAAAAAAACAAAAAAAAAACAAGTAAACAAGGCTTAAAATGAAATCAAAAGGATCAAGACCTATGGGGAGGCCACTTATGCCTCCCAATGGGAATGGATGCCCATCTTGAAACCTCCAATGCATATCTCAAATCCTCTACATAATCTTATGCCTCCCTCAAGTACCCCTTATACCTCCCACATACTCTGATCTCTCCCCCAATATATTATGCCTCCCTGATGAAAGAAACAATAAAGGAATGCAGGCATTCCTTGTACAAGATGGGGCATCCAACCAAAACTCCATCCAAAAAAGTAACACTCTTATGTCTCCCTACATGAAATCTCCCTATAGTATCCTCCTACTCCAAAATTTAAGCAATCTACCCACACCCAACAAGTATTCCAAGCAGAGCAATACTCAACACAAACATACAAACATAAAATAAAGCATACATAAACAAGGGAAAGTGCCTACCTTTCCATAGTAGAACTTTCTCCAAGAGTAATTTTCCAAGCTTCTCAAAGCCAAGAAACCATCTAAAAGCTCCAACAATCCACAAGAACTCTCAAGAATTTTCTCCCTCTCCAAAATGCAAGAACCCAAAATAATGAAGTAACCCCCAAACAAGTAAAAAGATTTAAATAAATAGAAAAAAAAGAGAGGAGGATGACGTGGCTCCAAGTAGGATGGCACCTCATTACCTCTCCACTCCACATCACCTTAGTCAACCTCATTTTCTAATGCATAATTATTAAGTGGTTGAATGAATTACAAGTTACTTGCACACACCATCTAAAGCCACATTCCCTAAGGACAAAATTAATTTCTTGAAAGAAGGTGCAATAGACATTTTACCTTTTTATCCTCCCAAAACACCTAATAGGGTCTATTTTTTAACCCCCAACCCATAGGTAGGGTTGGCATACACATTTAAGAGGCGTGGGACAAGTTTGACTTGTCCCACAACCTTCCAAATTTGGTCTCTAAGGCAAAATTCGAGTTTCCTATGAAGGGTAGAGTGTACAACACTCAAGATCTTAAGCATTCAATACACAACACAACATCCGAGAGCAAATCAAGTCTAATAAATGAACTTGTTTTTTTGTCACATCTTTAATTAGTTTAAGACAAGGTTTAATTAGCTTAATTAAGACAATAGAACCCACTAACAATAAATGGGGTAAAACATACATCAAAATATAAATAATTAAAATTAGTAAATTACATTACTAAAATAAGCACATACTAACATTAATAAAAAAAAGGGAACTAAGAATAATAGCAGCACATGACCCCTTGGTCACAATTTTCTCCTAGCCAAAATAATTATAACACACACACAATTACATGTTGTCATGGTGACCCTATATGAATTCATCTAGAATTTCAATGCAATTTGTCTCCAATCCCCCTGATATTTGTTTTGAATAGTTTTACCTGCAAAACACATAAATACCCTCTTCGGCCTCATGGACGCATTAAAAACATCTATGATAAAATATACAATGTAAATGCAAAATCATTTATACACGAATCAAATATCATCTAGGAAATTACAATATCATTTACGATTTTATAGCAACATTTCTATGGACATTTCATCCATGTCAAAATTACCAAAAGATAAATTCAATTATCAAAACCTACTCAATACGACGACATATATCACATGTCAAAAATATATGTATAAATAACCATGTCAATAGTATAACAACATCAATATAAAATGTCTCTAATGGTCCACATGCATCATATATGAATATAATCAACAATAGTCTAGTATTTTTAACATCTAACATCATACTAAATTAAAATCCATAATTATATCCATATGTGTTGTCGATGGTATCGAAATCAATAATCAAAAAACTGTGTCAAAGGGAAGTGGACACTACATCCCCCTCTGCTTAGACTCGAATTCCTCCTAGAAGTCACTGGAATAGGTATGGAAACTGAACTCGTAGTAAATTAGAATCCTCCCATGTAGCTGCAGTCTCATCATATCTGTCCCACTAGAGCCAAACCTGGTCAATCTATCTATCGCGAAGGCCCAGGGTCCTATACTCTATAATGTGGATGGGCTCCACCATCACCTACCCATGATCCTGCTCCTACAATGTGGTCTACTCTAGCACGTGAGAAGGATAAAAAATATATCTCCTAAGCACAGAAGCATGAAACACATCATGGACTCGAGACAAGCTAGGTGGCAATGCTATATGATAGGCCAAGGGACCGATGTGCTTCAAGATCTCAAAGGGACCCACAAACCTAGGAGAAAGCTTAGAACCTTTTCCATAATGGATAGGGCTCTTTTGCGGTCTGACACAAAGAAACACCTTCATGCCCACCTCAAAACTATGATTTATCCTATGCTAGTCTACATACTTCTTCTACTTGTCCTGCTGCTCCATATCTTGTAGTAATGCTGGCCCAAGAGAAAAAAATTCCTCTTACCTGTCCCAACTAAGAGGTGTCTTGCACTCTTTTCCATATAGTGCCTGAAAAGGATCCATGCCTATCAAACTTTGGAAACTATTATTGTAAGCAAACTCCACCAAGTATAGATACTCATCCCATCTTAACTAGTGGTCCATAACATACATCCTAAGAATGTCCTCTAGGATCTAATTCACCCACTCAATATGTCCATCTATCTTAGGTTGATATGTTGTGCTGAAATTGATCCTCATCCTGAGAGCATGTTACATAGTGGTCCAGAAATGGGAAGTGTACAAAGAATCATGGTTGTAAATGATCTTCCATGGAATCCAATAAAATCTAACAATCTCATCAAGATATACTATTGACACTACACTAACTGTATAGGTGGTCTTCACCGGAGAAAAATCAGCCACTTTTGTCAATTTATCCACCATGACCATGATGGTATTGTGGTGGTATCTCGATGTCGGTAACCCAACGATGAAGTCTATGGAAATGGTGTCCCACTTCCACTCCATTAGAGCATGAGGAAAGAGAAGGCCAATTGGATGCTAATGCTCAGTCTTCACCCTCTGACACTCTAAATAGCGTGACACAAATATAGCCACATCTCTCCAAAGTCCTCTACAATTGTACAACTGTCTCAAGGTGGCATGCATCTTCTTCACCCCGGGATGGGCTGAATAAGGTGCATGATGAGCCTCTATCAAAATATCCTGTCTCAAGTATCCATCTCTAGGAACATATATTTGACCTCTATTTCTAAGAGGCCATCTACCTCTAATGAAAATATATCAAATCTCCCCTTAAGGAGTCTCTGGGATTCAATCTCTGCTCTTACTACAAGGTAGAAACTATCCTAAGGAAGCTACTACAAAATCTTTCTCTGTAAATCTATGCTCACTGAAGTAGCCATAGCCACGTGCCTCCATCTGCTCAAAGCATCGACAACCACATTCTCCTTCCCCTTAATATGCTCTATCTTCATATCGTACTCAAAAAGCAACTCCATCCAATACCGCTGATGAGTATTGAGATTAGGCTACGTGAAGAGGTGGCAAAGACTCAAGTGATCATTCCTGATTGTAAATCTTTGGCCAAGAAGAAAATGTCTCCACCACGCTAAGGTGTGCACAACTGCTGCAAGCTCAAGATCATGAATTAGATAACTGAGCTCATAATATTTGAGTTTGTGAGACTCAAAAAAAACTACTCTACCCTCCTACATCAACACACCACCAAGTCCTACCAAAGAAACATCTGTGCAAATTTAAAACTCACCCTGAGGATCCGGCATTCCTTTAGTGTACTTAAGACCTATTCACAGATGTCTGAAAGAACAAACTTCTTCCCTTTCCACTGAAGGGAAGTGATGGGGTGCATAATCCGAGAAAATTCCTGAAAAAATCTCCTATAATATCTTGATAATCCCATGAAGCTGGACAACTCACTCACACTAGTGGGTGTTGGAAAATCCATTATCGCTTGAATATTTGAAGGATTGACTATGATACCTTCCTCAAAAATGATGTGTCCCAAATACTACACCTATGTCTGAAAGAATCTACACTTCTCCAAGTTCCCGTAAATATACTACTCATGAAGACACTAAAGAACTTGGCGAAGGTACTCCTCATGCGTACGAGAGTAAATTAGAATGTCACCAAGGAAGATGAGCATGAAGCGATATAGAAAAGTCATGAATACCCCATTCATCAAGCTCACGAACACTATGGGGGAATTTGTCAAACTGAAAGGAACCAGTGTGAACTCATAGTGGCCATATCTCGTATGGAAGGTGATCTTTTGACTATCTTCCTCCGTGATCCTAAGCTGATGATACTCTGACTTCAAATCTATCTTGGAGAAAATTGTGGCTCCTTTCATCTAATCAAACAAGTCATAAATGCATGGAATGTGGTAACGATTCTTGATCGTTACTTAGTTCAGCTGATGATAATCAATACACAACAGTAGAGATCCATCCTTCTTCTTCATGAAGCTCACCGTTGCACCCCAAGGGGATACACTAATATGGATTAGGCCTTTCTCCATTAGGCTCTCAAGCTGTAACTTGAGCTCACATAGGTCAGGAGTAGTCATCTGATAAGGTGCTCGTGAGATAGGCTCTATGCCTAGAACTAGATCTATGTGAAAATCTATCTCATGTGGGGGAGGTAACCCCGGTAGCTCCCCTGGAAAGACATCAGAAAACTCTCTCAAGATGGGATGGTACACTAGAATCATCCTCTTATCTGTCACTAACTGTAACAACATACAACGGACAACCCTGTCGCACACACCGCTTAAGCTGCATAGCAGAGATGGTGCAAATAGAAACTGACCTCCTGACTCCGAATATCACTTACTTCACTCATAGATCATCTATACAAGCAATAATCTTAAGGTAACATTCCACTCTAGCTCTGTGTGTAGACAACCAGTCCATACCGAAAATGACACCATAAGATCCTAATGGAAGGATTCAAAGATTTGAGGTAGTGGTGAAGGGTCCTAAATCCACTACACACTCTTTAACTAAGGAGTCTACAAAAAAAATGGCTCCAAAAGGCACCTGAATGTCCCAACTACAACCTTGCCTGACTACCACTAGCCTGCAATGCTCTACTAAGGATGGTACAGTAAAAGAATCAGATGAATCGAAATCAAATAATATAGAGGTGGAAATACCACCAATACTACCTTTCATCTCTATCACGGTACTCTGGTGCTAAGCCTGGCACTTCTAGACTGCTGCATATATCTGATGGCTATGTGTAATATCTCCAACAGTAAGCTATCAGATATGTGTCTTACCCTTGTTGCTAGGGTTCTATGGGAAATCTCCCTAGTGATGTCCAACAACACCACAACCATAACATTTGTCTACTCCTCTTCAGTGGGATGCAGCTCCAGTCGGTACTCTAGAGGTCTTAGTTGAGGATCCTAATGATTTGGCTACAGAGTGATGAGGTATCTCTTGACGAGCTCCTGCTGAGTGAGCTCTTGATGCACCCTGTGTCCTGAAGGGACCTCTAAGAGGAGGCCCCATATTCTTCCCTCTCTATGCATCAAATCTCTAAGAAGATCTCTATGGTGGGTGGGTCTTGTACTGTTGTTGTGGCTTGAATGAAGCCTATCTTAAACTCTATCCACTACATGGAGGAACAGACACCCTCGATCTTCCATCCTGCATCTGCTAGATATGACTCTGAACTCTGTCTCTAGCTTGTTGTGTCTTCCCCTGTGTCTCCTTTGCAATATAGGCCTTCTCCATGGCCTTGGCTAATGTTTATAGGTAGTGCATGTGCACCATTCCACCCAAATCAAAATCAAGCCCTGGATGAACCTATGAATCCATACCTACTCATCCTACATATAGTCAATGTACTGGAGTAGGTCTATAAATTGACTCGCATACTCCGCTATAGTCATTGATTCCTGACGAAGGTCATGAAACTCATCTATCTGATGCTAAATAAACCTCTTAGGAAAATACCTATTCCTGAAATGCTCCTCAAATAGCTCTGAGGTAATTGTCTCCCAGTACATGGAGCTTTTGCTCTTCGGTCCTCCACCAGACTCCTACTGTATCCCTCAAAAGATGGATCACAACACTATATTTTTGTGTTTCTAGTACAAGGGCATAGCTTGAAGCATCTGCTAAAGCTCACCAACCAGGCCTCTCCCTGAAAACCTCTTGTATCTCCAGAATATTGAGATTCTTGTAGCTTTAGGATCTTGTTGATATGGTCTGCAGCTGATGTGTGACGACCCCTAGGTCTCTTTGCATGCTCCTCCCTTTGTCTCAGGCTTTAAGACCTGTCCCTATGTCCCGAGATCGTTTCCCCATGTCCTCTCTGTGGTGACTTTGGCTTAGCTAAGTCTGCATGGAAGTTCTCTTCCCTAAACTCCTCACTATGTCGAGGGGATACATGGGCCTCCACTGATGGCTCCATGTCATGTATATAAATTCATACTATCAAGGGCTCTCCGCATATAGTGTCATTAGCATCCTAAAGCATCTATAAAATCTAAGGTAGAATGGCCACTACAGCCTAATCTGGCAGTGGTATATCTAGGTCTATGTGAAAATACCCCTCATTCGACCCGCGCCTCCTACATAGATCAAGGTGAGAGTTAGTTCATTGTTCTAGGTCTTGTTTCAATTTTTTATGTTTTCTAAATTCATCCAAATATCACCTAGTGTGGTTTTCTAGATTCAAAACACAATTTTGCACTAGCTCGAAGGTTCATGTCTCATGTTTCCTAGGTGTGCCCAAGGGTCTAAGCTTTCAACCTCCAGCTCTGATACCAACTGTAATGCCCATAAAAAAAATACGTTCTAGGAACTTGCTGAAACCCAACACCTAACCCAAAAATTGTGAGTAATATTTTTTTTGTTTAAGTTATTAGGATGTTACAAGGGTTCTTGACCCCTTAGGGTTCATTAAATTAACTTACACTACTAAAATCATCTTTTCGATTGAAGAACCAGGTCTAGTTAAAAGGTTAACATATTTTCAAATTTATCTCAAAGGTCCATTAACCAATTATTCATTAGGAAGGTACCAAGGATTAATTTACTTAATTAATTATTTTTTTCTCTTTTTAGCTAATTTTCAATACTAGAAAGGCTAACCTTATGTTAGTTTATTAAATTCATTAGCTTATTAATTTAGAGTCCTTTTGTGACTTCCCAAGGCTTGCTAAGAACTAACAAAGGATTATCTCTCCAAGGCAAATTAAATGGTCTCATTCCCCAATTACACATACCCTTAAGGATTTTAAATTAAACATTTAAAGTACATTCCCACCTAATAATAGTAGGGTCAATTCTCCAACCTTTGATCAAATCAACCTTGGCCACTAGATCTTAGGGTTCCAAACTAGCCCTAAATTTCCTTATGAGTTTCTATTAAACCTTTTCTTGTTCCATTCTCCTCATTTGGTCTATTTTCTTTAGTTCAAATTGCAATTTGGAGAGGAGGAAGCCATGAGAGAAAGAGAGGAAGAAGCTATGGAGGATTCTACATGGAGATCTAGTTTAGACTTAGTTTAGTTTTAGAGTTTTATTTATGTAATCAAATTCATTCAAGGATTGGGAGGGATTTCCTCCACTAATCTGGTTTTGCTTCCATACTAAGTGTATTTGGGGTTTTCTATTTGGGGAAAACCATACTCCATACTTATAAATAAAAGGAATGATTTTAATTCACCACTTGTATGTTTTTATTGCTTAATCCATGGGATTACTCTTTGTTTGCTTATTTGTGATTATAGGTTAAATTTTACAACTTATAAATTGGTACAAACTAGATAAATTTTATGCACAGGCACAGATCCAAGGTGTTCTTCCATACATGACAGAACCACCACCAAGAGCAGACTGACGGTCATAGGACCGCAGTCCTGCCTAGGTGACAAACCATAGACCACCACCCTTCTACGTGGCAGTTTTGATACCACCGCCTTAGCCTCAGCGGCAGTTATAAGAGTGCCGCTTTGCATAGAGATGTGGTCATGTTTCTTAGAAACAAAACGTAAAATTCTGAGTTTTCATAAAAACATAAAGTTTATAAGATGTGCCAAAATACATTCTAAGTTTATTTTTACACACCTATAGTCTCTAGTTTTGTGATTTATTCTCATTTGTTCATTTCTTACTTAAAGTTACTTGTTTATAACATTTTCCATTCCAAAAATAGTAATATAACTACAAGGTCTATTCTATCTTGTTCAACTAAATTTCCTCCAAATTCCATGAGCAAAAGAAAACTTAATCTACTCTTACATTGTTATTTTCTTACTACAAAATCAACATTTCTAATAACAACATAGTTCAAATTTATTCTTTTGTTCCCATTTTTACTATAACATATATATGCTCCAAAACAGCTATAGTAACGTTATTTTTCCATCCCAATTTTACTATGCATACATTTTCAGCATCTACATCTTTTATATTTCTTATTTCACATTTACAATAGAACAACTTCACAATGCAAGTAACTTTCTTTTCCATTGATATAACTTAAATCTTTTAACATAAGGAACTAATTTTCTCACAATACAACCAATATTTCAATAAAGAGAATTAATTTCTTTTCTATTTCTCCAAAGTAACTCCACAATACAATTCTTTCTCCTATATTTTCTTATTTGTTTCTTTCCACTTACATTACAATATCAATGACAACTTATTTGAATACAACTTGCCTTTACAAGATCAATATAATGTCCTCCACTTGAAGTGGGAAAGATCATACAATAATACAAGCTAAAATAGAAAATTAAATTACAATTTTTCCTCCACTCCAACTGGGAATAATACTAACGAAATTACCCAAGTTTTCCAACAAGATAGCTTCTCCAAGATTTGTTTGATTCACAAAAAAATAGGGGGAGAGGCAACGCTCTCCACCCAACCAAGATATTCAATGAAGAGGAGAAGCCATCCTCTCCATTGGCCCCTGAGCCCTAACTACATTACAATGGGAGATAATTCCAACACATGGCAACAAAAACATTCCAAAACACAACAATTGTTTCACAAACATTTCAACCACATTTAAATCGTCTACAATATAAGAATGAAATAAAAATAGAAAAACAACAAGTAAACAAGGCTTAAAATGAAAGAAAAAGGAACAAGACTTATGGGGAGGCCACTTATGCCTCCCAATGGAAATGAATGGCCACCTTAAAACCTCCAATGCATATCTCAAATCCCCTACATAATCTTATGCCTCCCTCAAGTACCCCTTATACCTCCCACATACTTTGATGGCTCCCCCAATATATTATGCCTCCCTAATGAAAGAAACAAGAAAGGAATACAAGCATTCCTTGTACAAGGTGGGGCATCCAACCAAAACTCCGTCCACAAAAGTAACACTCTTATGTCTCCCTACGTGAAATATCCCTATAGTATCCTCCTACTACAAAATTTAAGCAATCTACCCACACGCAGCAAGCATTCCAAGGAGAACAATACTCAACACAAGCATACAAACATAAAATAAAGCATACATAAACAAGGGAAAGTGCCTACCTTCCATAATAGAGTTTTCTCCAAGAGTAAGTCTCCAAGATCCTCAAAGCCAAGAAAGCATCTACAAGCTCCAACAATCCACAAGCACTCTCAAGAATTTTCTCCCTCTCCAAAATGCAAGAGCCCAAAATAATGAAGTAACCCCCAAACAAGCAAAAAGATTTCAATAAATAGAAAAAAGAGAGAGGAGGATGATGTGGCTCCAAGTAGGATGCAACCTCATTTACTCTCCACTCCACATCACATTAGTCAACCTCATTTTCTAATGCACGATTAATAAGTGGTTGAATGAATTACAAGTTACTTGCACACACCATATAAGCCCACACCCCTAAGGACAAAATTAATTACCGTAAAGAAAGTTCAATAAATTTTTTTCCTTTTTATGCTTGCAAAACACCTAATGGGGTATAATTTTGACCCCCCAACCCATAAGTAGGGTTTGCATAGACATTGAAGATGTGTGCGAAAAGTTTGACTTATCCCACAAGCTTCAAAATTTGGCCTCTACGGCCAAACTCGAGTTTCCCATGAAGGGTAGAGTGTACAACACTCAAGCTCTTAATCATTCAACACACAACACAAATCAAGTCTAATAAATGAACTCCTTTTTTGGTCACGTATTTAATTAGTTTAATTCAAGGTTTGATTAGCTTAATTAAGACACTACAACCCACTAATAATAAAGGGCGTAAAACATACACCAAAATCTAAATAATTTAAAAAAGTAAATTTCATTACTAAAAGAAACACATACTAACATTAATAAAAAAAGGGAACTAATAATAAAAGACAACACATGACCCCTTGGTCACATTTTTCCCCTAACCAAAATAATTCTAACACACACACAATTACATGTTTCCATGGTGACCCTAGTTAAATTCATCTAGAACTCCAATGTGGTTGGTCTCAAAGCCCCCCAATGTTTGTTGTGAATAATTTTATCTTCAAAACACATAAATACCCTCTTCAGCCTCATGGCCACATTAAAAACATCTATGATAAAATATACAATGAAAATCCAAAATCATCTATACATGAATCAAAAATCATCCAGGCAATTACGATATCATTTAAGATTTTCTAGTAACAATTCTATTCCAAATTTCATCCATGTCAAAATGATCACAATATAAATTCAATTATCAAAACCTACTCAATATGACGATATATATCGCATGTCATAAATAAATGTATAAATAACCATCTCAACAGTATAACAACAATAGTCAAAAATAGTCCAATCAATACTAATCGAATAAATATATGTATAAATAACCATCTCATCTCATCAATAGTCAAAAATAGTATAACATGCATCATATATTAATCGAATCAACAATAGTCCAATATTTCAAACATCTAACATCATACTAAATCAAAAGCCATAATCATATCCAAAGGTGCAGTTGATAGTATTGAAATCAATAATCTAAAAAAGGTGTCGAAGGGAAGTGCGCACTACACTTTGTACTGACACTATTAATTTTTAAGCTCAACTAAGGAAAGAAAACAAATGATAATTGAGCCCCTCCAAGGTTTGGTCATATGAACATTTTTTGGAATGATGTGGTAGAAAGATGACCCTAGGGTTGAATTTTGGCCACTCATTTTTTGTTATCAAGGTTGATACAATTAAGATTTGTAAGATTTTATTTTAGGTTCTTGGATTTATTCTTGTGAGCGTTCATTATGGCATGAACAATGTGGGCAAAAAAACACAAATAAATTCCAAAAGTCTTTAAATGTATAAAAATTTAGTGTGAAAATAAATATATTCTAAAAACCTTCCATGTGTCCACACGAGAACCATGATTGATAATTAGAATGTTTTTGTATTAAAAATTTCAAAATTCCATTTTGGAGTCACGCAATGAGGGAATATGGAACAAGGATGGAATCAACACTTACAAGCAGTTTCTCCTCCATGAGGAGCAAAGGTTTTATGTAATTAGAGCAATAAAAGTCATTGCAAGAGTGGGAAATAAAAAACTTTAATTATAAAAGTGATTTATATCGAAATCATCCATCTTAACAGTAGGGAATTAAATACATGAAAGAAATGTATAATAAAATTGACCATCCTAACATGCGTGAAAATTATCCACTAGGAAAATAAATGGGAAAAAAACCACAACAACTTACAATCAAACAACGAAAATGAGAATGAGATTTGTAATCGACCATGAAGAAGATACAGAGGCTAGGTGCATTACTAAAAAAATACAAGGTAATTAAAAATTTGTTGCATAGATATCCAATTCCTATGTTGTTCGGAATAATAATGTTAGGAAACAATGTGATTTTTGATGGCATTTTGATTTTTTTTAAATCAGTAAATTGGGTTACCACTACACTCTAGTAAAAGGTTACAAGATAGCTGACCATATGAGTAAAGAAAAATAAGTACATTAAAGTGGTCTGTATCGAGAATTACTTCCACGGCCATCCCTGGCCTCCAACCGTATTTCAGTGGAAAATTAGGAAAACCATGTGTTGTTTTTTTAAAGGATTAAATAATACACAATTATCGTGGAAAGGATACCAATCTACAAATAGGAAAATTCCACCCCTTGTACAGAAGAGAGTTATCTGCAGCGAGGAAGAGGGTTCATAGCAATCCCATGTCTATCACCTTGTCCATTAGAGATGCATTCAAAACCAGTGGGTTAGAGAAAATAGTTCCTTAGTTTATTCTTTGCATGCAATCTTATCCTTGATAAAAGAGGAAAAAGGAAACTTGGGAATAATATGATCCATTTATTTATAGGAAAGGTAGAGGATAAAACCTTTTCCATCAGGAATAGGATTCACTATTAGGGCATCACCTCTGCCTCATTTGTCATTGTACTCAACTGACATAAGATCCCTTGAAGTTTCTTCATTCAAGTGGTTTACACCATTGACTCTTCCATACCTTTGACAGATGGCATTCACCAAAGTGGCATAGGGAAGGCACATACACACATCAACAAATGCCTAATTCCATCTGCAGGGAAACTTCCTGGGAATCTTCGAGTAGAATTCTACTCTGGAATTTGCGTGATATAAAATGTTTTGTGTAATCTTCTTCACTTCCTTAGCACTCCATCCATATTTAATCAACAACCCATCCATTTTCATTTTTCATTTTATCAAAAGTCCACCAATTCTCCTTTTTGTCATGATGTCATTTCCTCCAGTATTACATATTTTTATTATTATTGTTACTTTTTTTCTTCATGTTCTTCCCCCCTTTTCCTTTTCATATTTCTCATAGCACAGACATGAGGTAAAAATCACTAACTGAATACATTGTAAAATTGCAATTGTTTCCTGTTTTAGTGTAACATGGTGGACCTCCTCTAGTTATAAAAAAACATTTGTGTTAAATTTCACTACTACCAGGAACAATTGTAATGCCCCAATTTCAGTACTAGAAAACCAAACCTAATTTCCATAAAATTCTAATCATTTTTATAAATAAATATTAAATCTTGGCTATTTAATTTCCCCTAATGTTATCGGGTTAGAGGCACCCCTTTGTCCATAATAATTTTATTTAATTGATCTATTAAGGTCCAAAGTACTATTATATCCCCCAAAAAAATGAAATCAAACCGCTCATTTAATAACACGTAATTATTTCCATAATACTAAAGAGGTCACCCAGTTTGAAAATATCCCCTCAATATTAAAATGGTCACTTTATTTAATTTAATTTCTTAGTTAATAAAATCACTCCATATAATTAACTCCCCTACACCCATTTATAAATTTCACCCCATCCTTTTTTATCAAGAAATTTTTTAAATCCCACAACTAAAAAGGTGTATGGTTTTATTTGGGCCTTTAGATCAAATGAATACAAGCCCTAGATTTTTAGGGCTTCCTACAACCATAATATATCCTCCTTTTGTATTCATAACACTTTTTATTTACCTCTTTCCACTCATTTGTGTAGGTCAATGTAGGAGGCCATGGAGGCTATGGATATATATATATATATATTTTTTCTTTTTCTGTGTGCACATTTATGATAAGGTTTTGATAATCGATTCACAGATCTTCTCTCTCTCTCTCTCTCTCTTTTATACCCTATCTGAAAGAAATGATAAGAAGATTGTTCCAAGTTGTGATCTTAGATTATAGTAACACACCACATTAGATTTATAAAACCAAAAATCTAAAATACCATATACTGATATCCATCATAATCCATAATGCACAATACATTACATTACAATGAATTAAATTAATCAATAAGAAATATATACATATACGAGGAGAGAATTGCAACTACTACCTAAATTAGTCGTGAAGAACTCCAACTAATTGATACTGGTAGTTAAGATAACTCCATAAGACTAGTTAGCTAACTCTACATAACTCAGAGACTAACTCAACAGAAGTAGTAATCTAACTTTACACAACTAGTACACCTAAGCAAGCTAACCCAACAAGTGTAGGGTTAACATAAGTGCAAGAATTATCCTGATAAATAAATAACTGGATAATCAATAAACTACATTAACATCCCCGCCCATAAGCATAGATTAGAGGGGTAGAAAAGAAGGTGGGTCCTAGAAAAAAGGCCTGATGAGGTACCCACATACTATAGCTAGGAAAAATTGACACGACAAGTTACCCAAAATTTGTAATAATAGAGTATAGAGATAAAAATTTATCTACAAGATATGCACGGCTAAAACAATGTAGACAATAGTGAAGAATTTTTGTGTGCACTGGGGTCTAAATCAAGTGTTCGATCATAGAACACAAAAACAAATGACATTGGAGCTCGTTAGAACAAATCCATGTAAGGATATTGTCAATGGAGTGATGTCAAAAGTGTACAATAAAAACACCAAAAATACTATGATCAACAGCCATAGATATGTGTCCCATGATCTAAGAACAACCAAGACAATAAGGTAAGGACATGAGATCTAACTAAATTAGAGAGACACGATCTAAGAAAATTCAAGCTAACAAGGCAAGGAAACAAAACCCAAATAAGAAATATCAAATGATACAAATAGGTATGCCATGATCCAAGAAAATAAACAAAGGGAACAAGGCAAGGACATGGGATATAAATAAATAGGAGTGTCACGATCCAAAAAAATCATAAGGTAAGAAGGCAAGGAAATGAAACATGAAGAAGTAGTATCAACATGTAACTAGGCAAGGTCATGAAACCCAAATAAGTAGTATCAAAACCACACCCTCCCCTAATACTGAATGGGTAGAGTGACACCAAAGGGCTATATGATTTACTGTTAGTGCAAAATCACGGCACCCCTAGATGTCCTGAGTGTGAAATGGGCCATCCAGTGTGATTGCAATACATTGATCCATCTCTCAAGATCTGGGACTTGTGAACCTAAGATGGACCTCTAGAGAAGGTCGTTTCCTGATTCCTAATCTACCTGCCACAAGCTACTCGAGTGCTGGAAGAACCTATCTAATCCTAATATAACCTTCCAAGGAGACATGGAGAGAGAGGGTGAAAGAGAGCCTACACTAAGCGGTGATACACTAGAAAAGTAAGTGGATGATAACAGATTTGACTCTCTGAAGTGGAGAGAAGTGAGAAATGCAGGGGGTAGACAAGATGCACCACAAACCAAATATGAAGTTCACATGGAACTCCACTTTAAAACCCATTAAGCACAACTCCAAGAACATGCAATAAACATCAGAGTATGCACAATATACCCTGCAATGATGAGAGGTAAGAAGAGATGATAAAATAAACATTATTGCTCTAAAATTTACACGGTACATCATTAGTGGGAAAGGGGCAAGAAAATGTCATTACAGAGCCATGAAAGGAGGCTTAGACTTTGCATTCTATCCTAAGAAAAAAAGAGAGAGCGGGGTAGGAGAGAAAAGATTAACAATAGTTTGAATATGCCCCTCCTTTACAATATATAGAAGAATAAGAGAGAAAGAGAGAGGGAAAATCTGATTCCTTCTTTAACTACCTTGAGATATGCATTGAATTCCACCTACTCCAACCACTTCTAAAAGCATTGATATCCACCTGCCACAATGAATAGTCTTGCTACAATAGCCATGCCCTGTCGTTGTCCCTTACTGGGAAAGAAAGAGGTGCATTCTTCATCATGGTGGTAGGTGGGAGACTTGACATTCCCCAAACCTAATGGGCCAAAAAATTAATGGAGGAAGGTAAGAAACTGGCACCGAGATATTTCCCAAAATTCCTCTCCCACCCAATTTCAAATTTCCAATCAAAAGATATGGCTGTCTAAAGATCGGGGTCCTAGGTGCGCAATATTTTAAAGAGTCTTTCCATACAGGGTCCACATGGCAGCCTCACACGTTGTGAAGATTTAGCCCCTTCCTTTCACTCTTGAAATTGCACCAGAATGACACATGGCAGCTTCCATGAGCTCCTCGGTTTCTTCCGTATTCTACCTGAGTCCCTCCTGTTGCTGGAGACACTGTGTCCGACCTAAGACACATGGAGGCTTTTAACTTTTTTGGAAACTTCTCCCATATTCTACTTTTGAAGCTGTGTAGATAAGAAACATGGAGGCCTCCGTAGGCTCTTGCAATTTTCAATAACCGACCTTACCTTTTCAGACTCTGACCATGTGGCAGGTTGGTGCTCATTTCAGGACTTCTTTTGAAATTGTGTTAATGAGACACATGGAAGCTTCTACTGCTCTGCCCTATTTCTTTTTATTTTGGCTAAGTCCCTTTTTTTTTACAGGACAATAAGTCTGACCCTGGACATGTGGAGGATTAGCACACATTTGGGAACCCACTCTGAATTTTACTTTTGAAATTGAGTTGGCATGACACATCACTCCTTCAACTATCCTACCTCTGTTTAGAATTTTTAAATACCGCTTCTACCTTTTCGGGCTCTGGACATGTGGAGTGCTGACGCTTTTCTGGGTCTCCACTTTGGGTTGTACCCTTTGAATTTGTGCTAATGAGACACGTGGCGCCGTCTGCTAGCTCTCTATACTTAGTCGATTCAGGCCTTGATCCATTTGACTTATTTTTCACCCTAGATGCATGGAGAGTGTGTGCACATTTGGGAACCCACTCTTTGGACCCATGCTTTGTGTTGCATCGATGATACATGTGGAGGATTCTTCTGACACTCTTATACTTAGCCGATTCAAATGGCAGGATCTGTCCCCCTTTTTGGACCTGGGACATGTGGAGGCCTGACACTTGTTTGAGTCTCCACCTTTGGCCTTGACCCTTGAAGATGCGCTGATGAGGTAGATGGTGCCCTCCATGGGTCTATGAATTTTCAATGGTCAATGAGACCCCACGGGTTCGCAGGCCTGCACTTGAAAAATGTGCCATATTTTGAAAATTGTAAAAGTTCCAAAGTGCCCCACATACCCGCTAGGCAAAATTTATATTCGGGAAAAATTTCCACAACGGCCCCAAAGACATGATTTTGGCAAAAGGAAACATCCTGAAGTCTGCTAGCCCGTTTTTTCTACTTTTCATAAGAAATCCTTGTCAAGCCCGTAAGCCCGCAGTTATACTTGTGCCTTTTACAAAAAGAGTTAAAATGAAAAAATGTCTCATGCTACCCTGCTGGTCCACAATTTTCCATTGGCAAAAAATCTTCCCTAGGCATGCCGGCCCTCTTTTGACAAAAAATCCGTCTAAGGCCCGTTGGCCCATAACTTGCGAAATATGAAGAGTTAGGACTACTTTATATCTCTGTAAAGCGAAATAAATTTCCTCTATTGGGAATGATTTTAGAGGGCCTTAAGTGTTTAAAATATGAAAAAAATAATATTGAAGAAAAAAGGAGAAAATGGTGTTAGTTGACCTAAAAATAAGTGCGAGCTTCTTTGGTCAACAATTTGGTGACTCATCGGGATCACCTGCCTGCTAGGTGAAATGATCAGTTTCCTTGAAGCATCCATTAGGCATGGATTCTACCTGGTAAACAAAAGTTTGATCTGAACTTTGAAAATTTGATCCTTGAGACACTTGGAACACCACTGGAACCATAGCTTACTCACTGAATGCTACTTCCAATGTCCTGTGTAGGAGAAACAAAACACCACAACACACTATGTACAAAAATGGAAATCATATATGCTCCAAGTGGAACATGTAGAGTGTGCACAAGCACTTCTTATGCTGAAAAAAAATCTACGTACTATACGCTAACCAGAGAGAAACCTACAACTGGCAAGGAGAAGTAGCTTCCCTTTCTCAAAAGGGGCAGCCATGCAAATGATTTGACATTGAATGTGGCTGATTGTATGAGTGAAAAATTGAGTATAAGCAATTCGTACAGCCAAATCATCAAGGTGTCAACTAAAAACAAGAAAAATTCCTCTTTTAGTTTCTCTTCATTTCGACTGAAGAGGCATTGCAGCTGATCCTTGGTACTTTGGAGCTCATCCTCATGCCCTGAAGTAGGCATAACTAGTTTTGGCTTCTCCCTTGGCTCCAATGAATTCAATTACATGATTGGGAATGGTACGATCCTTTGAATGTTACCATTTGTCTTAAACTCAACTCCAATAATTGAGTCTTCCTATTGATCTTCTTGGATGGATGGTGGAAGAGAGATAGGATCCTCATGCTCTTTCCCTTCCTTCTCCTGAGAGGAACATTGAAGATCAGGATCTTCCAACCTTGGTTTTAGAGGGCTATTATGAAGTGCAGGTTATTGTAATTCAATGCTCTCCTTCATGGCAGAAGACTCATGTTCTTGGAAGGTGGATGATGGAGGAACAAATGATGTTATCTCCTTAGGATCCTATCCATCAAAGCAATCTTACAAGTATGACAGACAGTCTGCCTCCTTTTTGTCATGTTGCACGGTGTCCTCCTAATATGAAACTTGCTCATCATGGTTCCCTTCCTCCTCAAACTTGAATTTTGAAAGATCAAGCTCTTCTTCAACATTAGAACCTAAAGGGAATGAAGTGGGAGGAAGAAATGAAGTTTCTTCTATGGTCTGCTCTACACTTGGAGCCTCTGAAACTATATGATCCTCCTCCGTCATAGGTTCATCAATCAAATCAGGCCCTTCAAATGAAAGCAAAAAATATTCGATAATTATTTCTTCACTAAGTGGCCTAAACTCTGATTTGATCTCTCCTAGCTTCTCCTCTTCAATGGTAGTTGGAGCCGGTTGTTCTTCCTCCTTAACTAGTTGTGTATCTTGGGTTAGATCAACATCCTCTTCAAGACAGAGTGTCGTTATAGACATTGCATTTAGAGAAAACTAGATTGTCTGATCTTCTCTTTCTTGTTCTTGTTTTTCTTCTACTGCTACAAACTCAGCCTCAGCCACTGTTGGCTCTTTAACCTTGACCTCCTCTGTTGGCTTAACCATCAAAGGGATCTTTGTAAACCCAAATCTGACAACCTAACTCTTCATATTTTCTATTATTTCTTCTTTTTTTGGTTCCTCTTATTGCTGTTCCTCCTTTACTATGGATTCTTGAGTATCTTCCCAACATGGACTTGGGAAAGGAAGAGGAGTGGTAGGTTGGGATTCAACTAGTTTTGCTATTGTTTGTGGTGGAGAGGGAGGTGAAACTTATTGTTTATTTATAGGGAATGACTGATTGGGAAGGGAAGAATGGTAGAGAGAATCAAGATGAGATGGAGAAGAGAAATCAACACTTTGGGTAGAAACCGAGGGGCTTGAATCTTAATCACTGCTGAACTGATAAAGCTTAAGAAAGAGAAAATGAAGGACTCTGAGCTAGTGATTAACTTACCCATTGATAAGGATGTCTTCGTAACCTGTCTGATATGCATCAATATCCTCAATCCAATGTGCAAGTTGAGGTATACATTTCAGCCATGAAGTCAATCTTCTACCTGAGGGTTGTAATATCTTGGCATAGGGCCGGTCCATGGACAAGGGGTCCTATAACAAATTATGAATTGCTTTCATTTTAGCTGTGGCCCTTGATTGCACCATGTTATCCTCCATCCATTGAATCTTCTCCAGCAGATCAGCATTTTCCATGTAGCCATCACCATTGTATGCGTCCCCTTATTCTTGATATGCTCCATGGCTAAACTAGTTTTGACACTTGCTCATATGGGTAAGCATAATGGTTTTGGATCTAATCATAATGCTGATCTAGAAGATTTCTGAAATACATTGGAGGCAGACAACACTATTGGTTAGGTGCAAGTGTGAGTTCCAAGAAGGAAATGAAGTCATGATTGCATAACTTCATGAATTGCAGAACATGAAAGATGTGGGAAAAAAGATGGAGGAAGAATGGATAGAAAATGGATGGGGATAAGGTAATGAAACTCAAAGGATGGGTTGGTTGACCAGATGGAGTCGTTAGATGTACTTTGCATGTTCCTCAAAAGGTTAAATCTTAATAGGAACACATATGACCTACTAAGATGAAGTGGTAAGGTGATTCAGGCATGTCCCACTCGGGCATGCTAAAACTATTAGTGTAGTTGTGTGGTGGATTAAGATTAGCTATTGATAATATGACACCTCGGAAAGATAAGAAAAATGTAACCTCAGTATCCCACCGGGTGTGCCAAAACTATTAGTGTGGTCACATGGTGGCTTATGATTTGTTGTTAATAATGAGACACCTTGGAAAGATAAGAAAATCTAACCTCAATCTCCCACTGAGCATGCCAAAATTGTTAGTGAAACATCATAGCACCCCCGAATGGCTTGATTGTGAAATGGGGCATTGGGTGTGATTTCATAACATTGGACCATCTCTCAAGCTATGGTACTTGTGGACTTGAGATGGACCTCCAAAAAAGGCTGGTTCCTTCTTCCTAAAATACCAACCACAAGCTACTCCAGTGCATGAAAACTAATATAATCCTAATCTATCCATTTCCAGGAGACAGAGAGAGAGAGAGAGAGAGGGTGAAAGAGAGCCTACATTAAGCGGTGATACACCATAAAAGGAAATGGCTGATCATAGATTTGACTACCTGAAGTGGAGAGAGGTGAATAATGGAGGGGGTGGAGAAGATCCACCACAAACCAAAGATGAATTTCACACATAGCACCACTTCAAAACCCATTAAACACAACTCCAAGAACCTACAATAAACATTAGAGTATGCATAATATACCCTGCAATGATGAGAGGTAAGAAGAGACAATTAAATGAGCTAGGGATGGACAAGATGTATCATTGCTCCAAAACAAATTTGTGGGCAAGGGGCAACAAAATTCTATTACAGAGCCATGAAAGGAGGCTTAGCCTTTGCATTCTACCCTAAGGAAGAAAGAGAGAGTGGGGTTGGAGAGAAAGGAAGAGGGAAAATATTCCCCTCCTTTACAATATATAGAAGAATGAGAGAGAAAGAGATAGGGAATATATGAGTCCTGCTTCAACCACCTTGAGATATGCATTGGATTCTACCTACTCCAACCACTTCAGAAAGCATTGAAATCCACTTGCCACAATGAAGAGTCTTGCTGCAACACCCATTCCTTGTCGTTATCCCTTAATTGGAAAGAAATAGGCCCATTCTTCATTGTGGCGGAAGGTGGGAGACTTAATAGTCCCCAAAAATAGAAGTCTGAAACATTAATGGAGGAAGGTGAGAATCTAGTCCCGAGATCTTTCCAAATAGTCTTCTACCACCCAAATCTGAGTTCCCAATCAAAAGATATGGTTTTCTAAAGATCAGGGTCATGGATGCACAATATTTAAAAGAGTCTATCAATACAAGGTCCGTGTCGCAGCCCCGTGCATCGTGAAGATTCAACCCCTTCCTTTCGCTCTTGAAATTGTGCCAGACTGACATGTGGCAGCTTCTGTGAGCTCTTCATTTTCCTTTATATTTTGTCTGAGTCCCTCTTGTTGGTGGAGACATTGTGTCTAAACAGAGACATGTGGAGGCTTCGCACTTGTTTTGAAACTCCCCCCATATTTTTCTTTTGAAGTTACATGGATAAGACACGTGGAGGCCTCTGAAGGCTTTTGGAATTTTCAACAACTGACCTTACCTTTTTGGACCCTAACCACATGGCAGGTTAGTGCTTGTTTAGGAACAACCTTTTGGGTCGTACCTTTGAAATTATGCCATTGAGACACGTGGCTCCTTCCGTAGCCTTGTTCTATTTATTTGTGTTTTGGTTAAGTCCCTTTTTATCAGAGGAGGTTTTATGTTTGACTTGGGACACATGGAGGCTTAGCGCACATTTGGGAACCCGCTCCATATTTTATTTTTTAAGTTGCACCGAGTTGACACTTGGTTCTGTCCATTGGCCTTCCTCTATTTAGACTTTTCAATGACTACTTCTACCTTTTTGGGCTCAGGAAATTTTGAGGACCAGCACTTGCTGTGAGTCTCCATGCTTTCAATCACGCCCTTTGAATTTTTGCTAATGATGACACATGTGTGCACCATCCACCGGTTCTCTATACTTAGCTGATTCAGGTCTTGATCTGTTTGACTTTTGTTTGACCCAAGATACGTGGAGAGTATGCACATGTTTGGGAAACCACTCTTTGGACCCAACCTTGGTGTTGTGCCAATGAGACACATAGAGGCTTCTTCCCACTGGATTTCTTATACTTAGTCAATTTACAGTCTGTTTCCCTTTTCAGACATGGAACACGTGGAATCTTGGCACTTGGTTGGTGACTCACTCTGGATTTTACCTTTGAAGTTTCACTAAGACAACACGTGGCGGCCTCCACTGATCTGTGACTTTTCAATGGCCGAGGTGACCCCACGTGTTCATGGGCCTGCTCTTGAAAATTACACCATTTTGTGAAAAGTGAAAATTTTCACATTCCCTCGTAGACCCACTGTCCCACATTTTCCTTAGGTAAAATTTTATCCATGACCCTGGAGACCCACTTTTAGAAAATTCATCCCCGGCCACGTCGACTCGCACTTTACCCTTGTGAAAAAAGACATCTCCAAGCCCTCCATTACACTTTTTCAAGTTTTCATAAGAAATCCTTCTCAGGCCCGTGGGCCCAAAATTACACTTGTGCCTTTTGTGAAAAGTGTAAAAATGAAAAAATATCTCCCGCTGCCCCACCGGTCCATAATTTTCCATTGGTAAAAAATATTCTCTAGGCCCACCGGCCTGTTTTTGGCAAAAACTCCTTCCAAGGCCCATTGACCTGTAACTTGTGAAATATGAGGAGTTAGAAGGACTTCTTTATATCTCTTGAAAGGGGGAGAAATTTCGTATCTATTGGGAATGCTTTCAAGCGGGACCTTAAGTGCTTAGAATATGTAAAAATTCAGATTGATGCAAAAAAGGAAGGAAATGGTGTCAGTTGAACCAAAATAAGTGTGAGCTTATTTGGTCAACATTTTGGTGACTCATGAGGATCACCTGTCTGCTACATAAAATGATCAGTTTCTTTGAAGAATCCATTGGGCATGGAGTCTACCTGGTAAAAAAAATCTGATATGAACTTTGAAAATATGATCCCTTAACCACTTAGAATGCCACTGGAACTAGAGCTGACCTCACCAAATTCTACTTCCAATGCACTATTCACGAGCAATAAAACACCACAACACTATGTATAAAATAAACTATACATGCTCAAAGTGGAACATGAAAAATGTGCACAAGCACTTCTTCTGCTGAAAAAAAACCAACTCCTAATCTACGCTAACCAGAGAGAAAAGAGACTCAAACAAATCCTGCATTTGGCAAGGAGAAGTAGCTTCCCTTTCTCAAAAGGGGCAGCCATGAAAATGATTTGACACTGAATATGTTTTCTTGTATGAGTGAAATACTGACTATAAGCTAGTTCGCCACCTAAATCATCAAGGTGTCTACTAGAAAAAGGACAAAAGCCTCTTTTAGTTCCTCTACATTTGGATTGAAGAGGCATTGTAGCTTATCCTTGGTATTTTGAAGCTCATCCTCATGCCTTGAAGTGGGCATGACTCATTTTGGCTTCTCCCTTTTCTCTAATGAAGCCAAGTACCTGATTGGGAACAATTTGATCCTTTGAATGTGCCCCTTTCTTTGAATTTCAACTCCAAGAATGGATTATTCCTGCTAACCTTCCTAGGTGGATGGTGTGAGAGAGACGATGATATCCTCTTACTAACCTTCCTAGGTGGATGGTGTGAGAGAGATGATGACATCCTCTTTCTCCTTCCCTTCCTTCTCGTATGAAGAACATGGAAATTTCATGATCTTCCAACCTTGGTTCTAGAGGGCTATTATGATAGTGTAGGGTATTGTACCTGAGTGCTCTCCTTCATGGGAGTGGCTATCATGTTCTTGGAAGGTGGATGATGGAGGAGAAAAAGATGTTATCTCCTCAGGGTCCTCTCCATCAAAGAAAACTTCCAAGTTTGACAGAAATTCTACCTCCTTGTTATGTTGTCTACATGTGCTTCGACCTCCTCCATGGTGTCCTCCAGATATATGAAACTTGCTCACCATGGTTCCCTTCATCTTCAAACATGAAGTTTGAAAGATAAAAATATTCTTCAACATTAGAGCCTCAAAGGGGATGAAGTGTGAGAAAGACACTGAAGGTTCTTCTATGGCCTGATCCCCACCTGGAGCCTCTTAAAACTGTATGGTCCTCTTCCGTCATGGGTTTCATCAATCAAATCAGGCCCTTCAAATGAAAGAAAAAAATATTCAATAATGATTTCTTCACTAAGTGGCCTCAACTCTGATTTTATCTTTCCCACGTGCTCCTCTTCAATGGGACTTTGAGCTAGTTGTTCTTCCTCCTTAACTGGTTGTGCAGATTAGATTAGATCAGCATCCTCTTCAGATAGAGTGCCATTATGGAAACTACATTAAGAGAAAACAGGTTTCTGATCTTCTCTTTCTTGGTCTTTTTCTTCTTCTACTGCAAACTTAGCCTCAATTACCACTGGATCTTGAAACTTGACCTCCTTTATTGGCTTAACCATCATGGGGATCTTTGTAAACCCAAATATTGTAGCCCAAATCTTCATATTTTCTATCATTTCTTTTTTGTTGGATTCCCCTTCTTGTTGTTCTCCTTGAATGGATTCTTCAATATCTTCACAACATAGACTTGGGAAAGGAAGAGGAGGAGTGGATGGGGTTTCAACCAATTTTCCTATTATCTTTGGTGCAGGGGGAAGTGAAATTTATTATTTGTTTTAAGGGAATGACTACTTGGAAGGAAAAATTATAAGAGGAATTAAGATGAGATGGAAGATTAGGAGATGGAGAAGGGAAATCAACACTTGGGGCAGCAAATGAGGGACTTGACTCTTGATCATGCTGAAATGATGGAATTTGAGAGAGAGAAAATGAAGGACAAGAATATGGTGACTAACTTACCCATTGACAAATTTGTCTCGCATTTTGTTCGTATGCCTCAATATATTCAATCCACTGTGCAAGTTGAGGAAGAACTTGAACCATGAAGTAAAGCTTATCCCGAGGGCTATAATGTCCCTGATTGGGGCATGGAAAAGGTGCTCTATAGAAAATTATGAATGATTTCATCTGAGCTATGGCCATTGACTGCACCATACATTCCTCCATCCCTTCAATCTTCTCCAGCAGATAAGCATTTTCCACGTATCTGTCACCATTATATGCGTCCCCTTATTTTTGACACTGCTCATATGGGTAAGCATAATAGTTCTGGATCTAACCATAATGTTGATTTGGAGGATTTGGGAAATACATTGGAGGTGGAATACCCTACAGTAGGTGTAACTATGAGTTCCAAGAAGGAAATGAATTAACCTTAGTGTCCCATTGGGCATCCCAAAACTGTTAGTGTAGAATCACAACACCCCCGGATGTCCTAAGTGTAAAATTGGGCATCTAGTGTGATTGTACAACATTAGACCATCTCTCAAGTTGTGGGACTTGCGAACCTAAGTTGGACATCCAGAGAAGGTTGGTTCCTATTTCCTAATCTACATGCCATAAGCTACTTGAGTGCAGGAAGAACCTATCTAATCCTAATCTAACCTTCCAAGGAGACAGGGAGAGAGAGAGAGGTGAGTAATGGAGGGGGTGGACAAGATGCACCACAAACCAAATATGAAGTTCACATGGAACACCACTTCAAAACCCATTAAGCACAACTCTAAGAACTAGATTCAAACATCAAAGTATGAAAACTATACCCTGCATTGATGAGAGGTAAGAAAAGACAATAAAATGAGCCAGTGATAGACAAGATGCATCATAAAACAAATTTTATTACTTAAAAAATTACACGCTACATTATTAGTGGGAAAGGGGTAAGAAAATTCCAATACATATCCATGAAAGGAGTCTTAGGCTCCACCTTCTACCATAAGGAAGAAAGCATTGAAATCTATGTGACACAATGAAGAGTCTCACTGCAACACCAATGCCCTATCATTTTTCCTTAATCGGCAAGAAAGAGGCCCATTATTCATCATGGTGCCAGCTGGGAGACTTGAAAGTCATTGAAAATAGTGGGCCAAAACATTAATGGAGGAAGGCGAGAAGCCGATGCCAAGATCTTTCAAAAAATTTCTCTCTCACCCAAATCTCAGTTTCCATTCGAAAGATATGGTTGTCTAAAGATCATGGTCGTGAGCGCACACTATTTAAAATGTTTTTTCCATACAGAGTCCACGTGATAGCCTTGCACATCTTGAAGATTTAGCCCCTTTCTTTCACTCTTAAAATTTCATCGGACTGACATGTGGTGGCTTTCGCGAGATCCTTGGTTTCCTTTGTATTCTACCTAACTCCCTCCTATTGGCAAAGACACTGTGTCAGACCTGAGACACGTGGAGGCTTTTCTCTTGTTTTGAAACTTCCCCCATATTTTTCTTTCAAATTTGCGTAGATAATATATGTGGAGGCCTCTGCAGGCTCTTGGAATTTTCAACAACTAACCTTACCTTTTTGGACTTTGACAATGTGGCGGGTTGGCAATGGTTTGGGGACTTCCTTTTGGAATGCGCCTTTGAAATTACATTGATGAGACGCGTGGAGGATTTCACTACTCTGTCATATTTCTTTGTGTTTATGGTAAGTACCTTTTCCTTGGCAAGACCATAAGTCTAACCCTGGACACGTGGAGGCTCAACACATATTTGGGAACTAGGTCCAAATTTTACTTTTGAAATTGCATCAGGTTGACACATGGTTCCTTCTGCTAGCCTACCTCTATTTAGACTTTTCAATGACCACTTCTGCATTTTTTAGCTCTAGACATTTGGAGGGCTGACGCTTGTCTAGGTCTCCATTTTTTTTCGTGCCCTTTGAATTTATGCTGATGAGAGATGTGGCCATGTCCGTTAGCTCGCTACGTTTAGCCAATTCAGGCCTTAATCCATTTGACTTCTTTTGGTTCCTAGATATGTGGAGATTCTGTGCACGTTTGAGAATGCAATCTTTGGACCCAGCGTTGGTGTTGCGCCGATGAGACAAGTGGAGATTTCCACTGACATTCTTAAACTTATTCAATTTAGATGGTCGGCACTATCCCCCTTTCTAGACCTGGGACACATGGAGGCCTAGCGCTTGTTTGAGTCTCTGTCTTTGGCCTCGAACCTTGAAGATGTGCCGATGAGTCACGTGGCACACAACATGGGTCTATGATTTTTCAACGGCCAATGAGACCCTGCGGGCTCCCGAGCCCGCACTTCTGCACCATTTTGTGAAAAGTGTAAAAGTTCTAAAGTGCCCCATAGACCCACTGGCCCAAATTTATATTCGGTCAAAATTTCCCCCGTGGACCCGCAAACCTGCTTTTGGCAAAAGAAAACATCCTCAGGCCCATCAAACTACTTTTTCCACTTTTCATAAGAAATCCTTTTTAGGCCCACAGGCTAGCAATTATACTTATGCCTTTTACGAAAAGTTTAAAACTGAAAAAAATGTATCCCGCCGCCCCGCCAGTTTGGAATTTTCCATTGGCAAAAAAGCTTCCGTAGGCCTATCGACCCTCTTTTTGCAAAAAATATGAGGAGTTAGAAGGACTTCTTTATATCTATGGAAAGAGGAGGAAATTTCCTATCTGTTAGGAATGCTTTTAGGGGGCTTAAATGCTTAAAATATGTAAAAATTTAGATTTAAGCATTAAAAGGTGAAAATGGTATTAGTTGACCTAAAAATAATTGTGAGCTTATTTGGTCAACAGTTACAAATATCAACTACTCAAAATATAACAAACTAACACTAGTCTTTAGAAAAATAAATCTCCCATAAGAGAGAATGTCAACATTCCAAAAAAGTGTTGGAAATATAGATCTAAAATATCTCGACAAAGAAGAGAGATATAACTAGTAGCACTTTATGATTAAGAATGTGTTAGAAATATGACATTTTAATTTTTAAGTTTATTTCTCAAAATAAACAGTTCTAGTGGAAAATGCACAAAAAAATAAGAAATTTTGAAACAAATGACAGTTAAATCCCAGTTACTTATCAAGAGATATAAATCTTTTAACTTTCTGCTTTAATAAAAACAAATAAAATGCCTTGCAGTCTTTGATTTATTTTCTGGAAAAAAAAATCTAGTTTTATATCTGTAAAATGAAAGAAGAGAAAAAAATCCATAACCGAACATGAAAAACCCAGCACGAATTTTCAATATCTATAAAATTAGCACAAAATCCTCAAATCCTCAAAACATAGGAACTCTACAAAGCTGAGGAAAAAACCAATAACCGAATGCAAAAAACCTAGAAAACCCAACAAAGAATTTCTCTGGACTTTTTTTTCCTTCCCATAACTGATTTGCCATGGCACGATATCAAAGATTTCCATTTATCCATCAAACAAAATGTCTAAGAAGAAGAAGAAAAAGAACCCATTACCAAATGACAAAAACCCAGAAACTATTTTATCAATTTTTTAATTTTTTGGTAAGGATTTTCCATTACTAATCGTAAAAAACCTAGAAACCAATTTTCTATATTTTCTAATTCCTCAGACAATATTTCTTCCCCTAACACATATTTCCAAGCAGATTTGTATGTATCAATGTCTACCTATGTGAAAATAAAACACATTAAAAACAATATGTCTCCTTCAGTGGCCAATTTTATACTTGTTTAAGAGGTTTTAATACCTTCCTAATCCAACAAATCCCTCATATTGCGTAAAAATGGAAATTGCTAAAAAATTCAAAAATATAAGAAAATAAATAAATTCTTTCTTATAAAAGCTTAGAGATGTATTTCTACATCATCCACTGCTCCGATACCATGAAACGAATGATAAGATAATTGTTTCAAGCCACCATCTCAGATGATAACAACACAACACATTAGATTTATAAAACATAAGAGCTAAAATACCGTATACAAAAATCTATAATAATCTATCATGCACAATACATTACATTATAATGACTTGAATAAATCAATAAGAAATATGTACATATAGGAGGAGAGAAGTGTAACTACTACCTAAATCAATGGTGAATAACTCCGACAAACTGATTTTGGTTCTTAAGATAACTCCACAATACTAGTAAGATAACTCCACACAACTAGTAAACTTAAGAAAGATAACCCAACAAGTGTAGGGTTAACATAAGTGCAAGAATTATCCTAATAACTAAATAAAAGGATAAATAATAACATAAACTAAAATTTTCAATGTTTCTATGAAAAAGAGATCGAATGCTCTCATCACAAACACATCAACATGGTAACAAATGCACATTAAGTGACATGCACAACATGTGCATTCATAATATCATAGTTACAACGTTGGTCACATAACAACATATATCACATTACTCTTCCAATCTCATCCACCACTATCCAAAAATCATCACAAATTTAATCCATCCCAAAGGTTATAGAGCATGAACCTCTTCTCTATAACCAAATATAATGCCCACAATTTACACACACAAACACAATACCAAAAATACAAGATTTTTTTTTTTTTTGATATACAATGTAGTTCACATGACACTATAGGAGATCACATGGGACAACACACAACACATGATATATTTTAACAACATTAACCTATATAGATAACACAAAAAAAAAACACATCATGCACAATAAGATAATTATGTTCCCATATAACAAGGCACATCATAGCGATTCAACTATAATAGAAACTTATAGATAGGATCTTCCCAGAGCACGATATTTTTATAATTTCACATTTATTAAAATCACATTTAAAAACACAACTTAAGATGTATAAGGTTTCATAGTATGTGCATCATACAGTTAGTTTCCTTTTTTCAGATTATCTCTATATTGATTAACATTTGATTTATTGTGTAACTTGTTTACTAAGGATTACCTTCTTTATTTTAATTACTTGTTTAATTCACTCACTTGTTAATGAGATATTTAGTTACACAAAAGTCTATTTGGTATTATCTCTAGGATACACTCCCAATGGCATGCATATTTATCTTATATCCTATCTCCATTACCCAATTGGACAAGCGTAATTCTAAAGGATGTGAAGTTCAGATTATTTTTTGTGGTTAAGGGTTTATGGTCAAGTTTATTTCATTCATTTATAAATGGATAATTGAGTTAGTACATAATAATAATTATAGTGATTAGGTTCTTCATCCATAGCAAGAGGGTTTAATCACATTACAAGGAAGGTCATGTTTATTTTTTTGTGGAATAACATCCTAGTATTACACTTCCCAAGGCCAATCATCAATTATAAGTTTACTATAGTTATTCCGCAAAAATTAGTTAGGTATTCAAAGACTCTAAATGTGGAAAAAAACTTTCTTATTTTTGTTCCTAGATTAGGTTTCTTGAGTATTGTCCTATGTTTGACTTAAGAAACTTTTCCCAAATTAGGTGCATATGCCTTTGTAATGAGTTGTGTAACCTATTTTTTAATAACATAGTTGGATCCTTATGATACTAGTAGTCCCTATCAGAGGATATTTATCTATAAGTACACGATCACATAATTGTACAACATATATTTATTTCCAAATAGGACTAGTGGGAGAAAAAGTTGGAGCAGTTCATCATTTAAAGGGTTAAGGATCACATTAGGTTATATAATAAGACAGCGATACCTTTTCTCACCACAAGAATATTTAACATGGTATAATAAAAACCTTAAATTCACCTCTCTCAAAGTATATTATCTTTCAGTTACTTTTCCACCAACTCATCATTAATTAACATGTTATTAAGTTTCGCAATTAACTCTTAATATTACATCATAGGACCCAAACGATACTTGATATTGGATATTGAGTTTGCTTATGATCCAAACTCTTAAGGATGGCTTCTTAGGATAGTGTGTGATCTTCACTAGTTAACATGTATGTTGGATCGAAAGGGGACACAATATCCTTACTACACACACGATAAACAATCCAGGAAGAGAACCAAATTCTCTAGATAATGTTTGACCATATCATCCTTAATTGATGGGTTCACGAAAAATGTCACTAAACATATAGGCTATGGCGATAAATCCAACTAGGGATATAATTTACATCAGCTAGATAGTTCCATCGGGTATGAAGGGATACACTCATTATAATGTTTTAGTTTTCTATGCAAAAAGAGATCACACATGAAGAGTAGTTATACACAAATTTAATACTACGGTTGGCTATTTCATTTATATCTCTTTATTACATTTTCAACATAAGAATTACAATGCACTAATTATTTTATCATTGCACAATGGAATTGCACTATAAGCTATTAAATTCAATATTATTTTACATACACATCAAAATTTTACAATAAAAAATTTGAGGATCAAGATAGAACCCATGCAAAGATGAACTTTTCCCTTAAACTCTAACATCTAAAATATTACAAACTTACTATTATAAGCCTTCTCATATTTCAAAAAATGTTGTAATATGTTCTATAGTTTCATTTAACATGTATATCCAACCCCCTTTTTACCATATGAAAATCTGAATCAAAAGAAAACCTATAGTTAAGTGCACATTTCCCAAAGTACCCCTAAAACTAGCATCTCATTCATATTGTAAAATTTTAATAAATAACTTTACTATAACATAAAAATAAATAAAAATTTACTTCCATTAACATAAATAAATTATAAGAATATACAATGAATCACACCCATGTCATTTCACCATCTTACTTGCATCCTGCAAAAACATGTGAGCATGAAATCAATGATAAATCGTTTGCATGGCATCCACCTAGATCTAACATAATTAACAATTTTAGTTTCCCATTTACATCATAATAATTATTTTCATTCGAAAGGAGAGGGTTAGAGACACAAATTTATTTCACATCACTTCACTTCATTTCTTAACCAAGGAGAGAGAAGAGATAGGGGAGAGAGAACCACTATTTGCTCTAAAGTTCAATTTCAGAAAACAAGTCACATGATAGAGTTTCAAACAATTAGTTGCAAGTGTCAAAAAATTTCCATGGGGATTTTATAACTTGATAGGGTTCCTACAACTTTCTTTTTATGTTTTCCTTTTTGTTGCAAAAACGTTCAATTTTGGCTTGAAGGCTAAGAAACCATTTTCAAATGTTGTCTTCTAATGAGAAAACACACAATGAGTAAATTTCTACATTTCCTCCCATACACCAATAATTCATTGGAAATGATGGATTTTATAAGGGGAAGAAGGTTTTCAAATGGTGATGGTTTTTTTGGAGCCACCGGTTGTAATTGATTCAGTTTGAGCTAGTCAAACTACAAAGGGAGGCCTAAAAATTGCCTTTACCATACAATCAAGAAGAGTGTTTTTCCCCAAATAGAAGGTTCCAGTAAATTATTTAGTAAAAATAATAGAGGTTTGGGAAGGAGGAAAAGAATTTTGTTGTCCAGGGCCTACACAACGAGACAATACAAAACCCAACTTTTAAGTTTAAGCATCTCCCTAAAAGTGCAAAATGGAGTAATAAGGCTCCTATAGGAGCGGTGAAGAGAGTGAAAATGGTCAAACAAGGTTGAGCTAATGTTTGATGCGACTCTCTACATAACAAGGAACACATACTACATTTGACATCTCTTTTACAAGGCCAAGAGTGTTATTTTTCAAGTCTTTGAAATTTTCATTTTTCTAACTTTATAAGGTTGACAACAATGGTTGTTTTAGTGTACAACTCATTTAGGTCTCACTAAAATTATTGGACACGAGAACCAAATTTTGATACCCTAGATAAAAACATATAATATTGTGCTATTAAGATGGATTTCAATCAAATTTCAAGCCGATAATGTAAATTATAAGGTGGGGCTTTATTTTTTCTAGATAGTATCCTGATTTTAATATCCAATTGTATCATATCTAATGGTTAAATATTTGTATTTTATTGCAAATGAATAACCAAATTATATGAAAATTATAAAGTATTAAGGTAAGGGAGAACATACCTAGAAATAATAATGTATGTAATGTAAGAGGTGCTCTAGGAGGGTTCACCAACATTCCATAAAGCTCCAACTCTCTCTCTTAGTATTATGTTAAACAATTCGCATGCACCCATAACCCCTCCATCTATACCATTGAAGACAACATCCAAGGTAATGTAACGCTAACCATCTAAGCACAAAGAGATCCAAAACACCAATGAAATTCCCATAAAATCAACCATATAATGTGGTGTTTTTGTCATGTTTTGTAACTATAATAAATCTTTAAATTCTTTTGACTTACAACATCTTATACAACCACTATGTCATTAGAAACATAAATGATAATTTCTCCAGCAGAAAGAGTCACCCAATTGGTATGATCTTAAAAATATATATTGTCCCTTTGGAAGTTGGAATAATATAGGTGTTGAATCCAAGAGGAGGAATGGATGCATAAAATTAAAACCATAACATTGGTGTTTTGTTTGAAAGTAAACCTAAATTTTCCATCATATAGTAGCTCTTAGAAACATCGAATCTTTCTTACTTGTACAAGGTACGATTGCATTGCATTCCGTAATATCTGGAGCTATTGCATTGAAATTATTTTTTCATCTCCCTAGAAAATTTAAATACCATTCAAATTTTTACAAGAAAAATCACCATTGCAATTCACTCGACTCTTGTAAAAACATGTCACCGAATAGAAACACCGTAAGGAAAAATCGAGCTGCATAAAGAAGGTCCTCTGCCCTTACCATGCCCAGAACCTTAAAAAAATATAAAATATCTCGTTTCTTCTCTAGATTTTCTAAACATACATACCATGTTCTAGAGCTCACATTTTGGTACAGGCTAGGAGTATGATGAAAATGTAAACTGATTAGGTAGGAGACTGATTTTTTACATAGGTGAAACAATGTTACTATCTCATGATGAACTTTTTATCGCCGAATCACAGCACCCTTTGGTTTTCACAAGTGTGTTTGTTTGATCTCATGGTGTGACTGGAAACATGGGTACTATCTGTAAGTTGTGGAACTTGCTACGTGAGATATACCTCCAAAGAAAGTTGGTTCTTTATCCTAAACTACCTGCCATAATCTACATTAATGTGGGAAAATTATCTTGTCCTAATCTAACTTTGCAAGGGACCAGAGAGAGAAAGAGAGAGAGAGAGAGAGAGAGAGAGAGAGAGAGAGAGAGAGAGAGAGAGAGAGTGCATAAAAAAAAATCCTACACTAAAGTGGTGAGACATGAGAAAAGGAGAGTTTGAGAATAGTCTTCCAATGTGTGAAAAGTAGAAGCAATGTGCATAATAGAAGGGGTGATAACAGTTCTCCACATTCTAGAAAATGCATTCACAATAATATTCCATACATACACAATGATAATGAATCCTTGCAAGAGCATGAATAGACACAATATATAGGAAATGAGATTGAAAGGGAATAGAGAATGTAAACAAACATAGTAGGGGAAGAGATATCAACAAAATTGTATGTATTACTTTCATTGATATACACAGTTCAATCTATTATAGAATAAGGTCCTGGATCACCATGCAAGGAATCCACTATAAGTGCCTACAACACATTGGCTTCACAAAGAAAATTTGATAGAGTTTTGCTACTCAAAACTATCTCCTTTTACAATGAGCCCAACACTCAAATTTATTGAATTCTGAGAGGAGAGAGAGAGAAAGGGAAATGAAAATCCTGAAATATGTCTTTCAACCACTTTAAAGAGATAGTAAATGAAGTGAAATGATGTTATGTTACTTGAAAAAGGCCCCCATATTGTCCCATAACTTGCAGCCGTGAGAAATGTCTACCCAGGATTCACTGAATGCATCCCAACTACCAAATAAAGCATTGTTCTTAACCTAGACACGTTTTTATAAAAATATCGACCAATGCTTCATCAAATTCTTAAATTATTGATTTCTATGCATCAGGCTTAGATCCACAGTTCAAATGGTACCATTTTTTTTGCCTTTTCATTAAGAACTGCAAAAGATATGTTAATTTGAGTGTAGGTAGTTGTTTTGGGTATTACATTGACTTGATTTAAATATGTTTATTTGATTTTCACATATATACCTTCATTAAAATTAATAACGTAAAGGACGTCATGCCCATTTTCAAAAGTTGAATTTCATGAAAATCGGAGCTCTGGGTCAAAATTTGTGGCCGTTTGAAGTTCAGAGGTTAGGCATTGAATTTTTGTTTGCATTGTAGAAATTCTAAATTTTCAGGGAACTTGTGTCCCATGCGTACTTGGACAGTCAGGGCCTAATGTCTTTTCTTTTCTTGATTCAGGCTTCCCTGTCCCAAATGTCCCTCCATTGACTGGGCTGTCGGGGCCGTTGACCTCCACTCCATCCACATCCCACTTTGCTTGGCTCTTTGTGCAACGATTTCAGCTTTGGGGATCTCATGCGTCCCAATGTCCCAACTGTCTCGGAATTATTTCTCAACTCTATCCGCAATGAACTATTTTCTTTGAAAATCGAGTTTTTCATCTTTTCGGGGCCCAACTATCCCGGTTGAGCTTGTGTGGCTTGGGAAAGAAACTTCCACATTTTCCACAATACACTGCCTTCTTTGTAAATCAAACCCAAACTTGGTATGACAAACATTGGTATGATCCGTACTGGTACCATCCACAGCCTCCAGACCCGCACTGCATTAAAACAATCCCATGACTTCATTTTCTTGGATTTTTCCTAATTTTAGTAACTCCTTGGATTTTTTCTTGGACAAGGAATTTAGAGGAAAGCAAAGAGGTAACCAAAAATCAAAAATTTGGTCCTTCACCATTTATTCTTGGTCCAGCCTAAAGGAATTAGTGCAAGTTATCCAAAATTACCTTGGGGGTGAATTTTGAATAACAAAACCCCATGTTTAAAAAGCCTTACAAAATCAAAAATAAAAGGCCATAAAGATCGTTATTAGTGCGGTACTCATCTCTAACTTTCCCTCAAATTTTTTCATGGCCCCGTTGTCTTCCTTCTTTGAAGCCTAAAAAAAAATCAACGTGGATAGGAGGATCAACAAGAAGTGTAAGACTTATGTATTTCACATTTTCTTCAGCATTCTATCGGGTCTAACACATAACACAGAAAAATATGCATGAAATATTTTTTTCTATTTTTTTTATCCAAAGCCATTATTATTTTTCTGATTTCATCAAAACAAGAAAAGAGCTCATAAATTTTCTCTTTGGTTGTGAAAATGAAAGATTACCAATATAAATAGTAGAAGAAGTGTGAAGTGTGTGCTCAAAATTCTCTTGTTTACCATTAAATATTTAATCTCTATATGCAGAAAGATGATTTAGGTCCTTGAAAAGAGATGCCAAGGTAAAATCTGTTAAAAAAATCTCCTATTTCAGATGCCCGTGCCATTCAACATTGTTCTATTATGACTTTCATCTTCTTCTACACATGACACCAAAACAGTAGTAAGAATTTTTTTTTACCATGTTTAAAAATAATAGAATTTATTCAGATGTAGATGTAGATGTAGATCATTCAATTTGTATAAGATAAACTGAGGAGATACCTAGTTACAAAATTATCTCTATGTATAAGACTACCTTAATCCATAATAGGAATGATTTATCCCATCGTGGTTATTATTTAAGGAATCTATTTATGAGATCTCTATTTGGTACAACCCCCCTATTTCTATTCACTCTAACAACCAATTTCTAATAAATTTGCATCCTGGACTTAGGTTGAAGCTAGGTTAGTGATTCTAGATCTCAAACAATATTCTTTTATTATTAAACAAGGGAAAAGATAGGTATTTCTTCCTCTTGCATGCCCACATGCCTTTGTAGGGAGGTCCATGTCCCTTTGTAAGGAAAACATTACTACACTCTCTCACCTATTTCATAAATGCAAATGTCAACCTTATATTTATTTATTTATTTATTTTGTTTATGTTTGATGTTGCCACTACATTCCCCTCCCCGTATTAGAGCATCATCCTTGATGTAAAACTACACTGAAGATTGAAGGATACTTAGAAAAGGAATTTAATAATGACACACATATTTAAAAAAAACAACTTGTTGATAGAACACGACCACAAGGAAGAAAACTAAATTTGGAAATAGATTAAATTTTAATGTTTTGTGAAGATTTGTAGTTCTCTTCTACTTTATTACTTACTTAGTCTTTTCCTCTAAAGTATTTCTTAATATCAAACTCTTAGTATTTCAATTCTTAGGATTTTAGTTCATGTGTTTTTTTGTTGGTGCCCATCTGATATTGACATCAGGATGTGACACAAGTACCAAACATGACACTAATGGTCCACAATACATATTTCTACATACTTCTATAATTGTATCATATCACAAGAACTCAACCAAACTGTGGAAAGAACATACATAGCCCTTACAACATAGTACTAACGACACATGCACATGAAACAATAGTACTAACAACATTTTCATATAAAAACAACATGGAATTCCCAATAGTACACATACTATGGTTTCATAAAACTCAATCCCATAACTTCAGCTACATAGGGTCAAGATGGAATCAACATTTCACCATAAATGAGAAGCATCAAACATATACATTATAAAACATAAGCATACTCACATGAGTACACATAAATCAATGTACCAACACAATACACCTCCCAAAACATCACAAAAAAACTCCATATACCTCCCAAAAATCACAAAACAACTCCATATATCTCCGAAAGCATCACAAGACAACTACATAAACCTTCCAAACATCCCAAAGTAACTCTATATACCTCCCAAAGCATCATAAAACAAAACCTCCATGTGCACTAACCACCCACACACACAAGTATCTTATGTCTCTCTCAAGTCTCTTATGCCTCCCTCAAAGAGGTTAGTCACCCTATGGCCCTAGGCACATAGTGTCAAGACACCCCTAACCCAGGTGACATAATAACTCTTGGTTCAATAGGTTGTTAGTTATCTATAACTCGTTGTGGTATACCCCCATACAACAAAGGTGGTCCATAGGTTCAACCATTCCATGGTGCATCCTATGACCCTATTCCACACATTACAACATTAGAACGAACATAAAAAAATCCATTTCAAATGCCAAGTGGTAGAAATCCCAAGCCTTGCACTAGGCTATAAAAAAAACTAAATTTTATACGCAAATTTAAAACTAAGCAAACAAAATGGGTAAATAGTCAAAGTTAGTGCAAAATCCACATGTTAGTGCAACAACCAGATAAAATTCCCAAAATATAAGAACATGTCAATCAAGAAAAGTGTTGATTCTGAAAAGAAAGGAGATAATGATCAATTTATGAATAAAATATATTTAGGAAAAAAAAATATCACATTACAATCACAATGTGGCCTCATAAATCCACCAAAATGGGTACTCGTTGAGTTTCTGGCACTCAGATATCGAGCCTCGAATCATAAAATAACATATCAAATAATACAACTGTCATAATATTCATCTGAATCATCCTCCACCACTTCCACAATGCTTAACATAGTCGTAACTACACTTAGGTTGAATCCATACGATAAAAATATAAAGAGACAAAAAGGAGTATAGGTTTCCATCTACTAATCCAAAGGTTTCTGCAAAACACAATATGCATGACACTAGTTGAGTAAGTGCCATACATACCAAAAGAACAAAAGGGGGGTTTCAGCCTATGTAAGACTCCACTTCCTATCTCATACTTGGCTCAACTGACTGGTCAATGGTACATACATCCTTAATCCAAACATACACCTTTTTTTATTTCCCTTACGGTTAGTCAGTGGAGGATTCACAACATAATACATAGCTACATCATTAACACAGTGGTGATTTGTACACATTAACCATAACATCTTATGCATGCAATATATCCAGGGTATAACACAATCATTAATTTGATGGGTTACAATACATCAAATTACAACATAAGGCACCCAAATTGCAATCATTGTACAATAGGGATCATACGTTCACCATATGCCCATAAATCATAACATGAACCATCACATATTACATGAATTATACATATGATGAACACAATGAGTACCATTGCAACATAAAATCAACTGCTATATAACATGGTCACACACACAATTCATTACAACATGGTGGAAACATCATGATACAATCTAATTCACGATACACCACTTTTTTTATGAAACACATCAGAAAACATACATACCACAAAATAACAAGAAACTCCTCTGGATCTGAAAAAAAAAGTGCTTGTATTATTAAACAAGGAAAAAAAGGGTTCTAACATCCTGTTGCCTTCCCATGTGTCTTTGCAGGGAAAAAAATACTACACTCACCCACCTATTTCTTAAATGAAAATTCCATCCTTTTTTATGTTTTATGTTTACACTACAATAACCAACACATAACAAAAACACAAAATGAAACCATTTTATATCATATTGACATTATATAATAAAAAAAATAGAAAGACATGGATACCTACCTAAATCAAGCTATCCAAAAAATCTATGCAATAAATCACACCAAAGCTCCAAGCTCCACAAGTACTCTCCCATAATATCCAACTCCTAAAAGAAATAATGACCAAAAAAAGTCAAAACCCATCTCCATAAGGGAATATAAACAGAATAACCATTTACAATCATCCCAAATGAGAGGGTGACATGTGTTATCCTCCTCACTTCCACGCAAAATATTCCATAAAAACATAGAAGGAATAATACAAACCTCATTTAAGAGGTAATTTCCCAAATTTCCCAAAATGTAAATAAATCCAACACCCTATAACTTTTAAGAAATACAAAGACCAACCTATCTTACATTATAGTGATGTGTGAGGGGTCAAATGTGAGGGAAAATCCCATTTTTAATTGAAAAGAGACCCCCTACCCATAATTAGGGTCAATTTGGTCTTTTTCCATGAAAGGGGAGCTTTGAAATTAAAAAATGGTCCCTAAAATTACCACATTTAGCCCAAATTAGAGATTAGGATAAATGGCACAAATTTTGAGGTGGTAAAGCCCACACACATTACACTTAGGTAGTCTCATACCTCAAACAATCATAATTAACCTGAAACATAACTAACACATGTCGGGACCACTACGTCCCCAAGCTAGCTCGTTACAATGCATATTACACATAATAAAATTTCAATGAGGGATCACCCATGGTGCCCAAACACGAATATGCTACAACATACAAGGCCACACACAATCAAAGATGGGTATGGACTCAACCCAATCATCCACTTATGAAAACCTGAGGTGTATCTCTGAAACCCACATTCTCTTGTTCCCTGTAATCTGCACACTCAATACAAATATTAAACATACCTTCTTGAAAAAATAAACTAATTAATCAATCTCAATAAATAAATCATGGATACATCTTTTTAACTATACCATAATAAACGTCAATATAAGATGGATAAATTCTAATCATATACATCCCTACAAACTCAAATTATATTATCCATCAAAGCAATACCTGCCAACATCTAATTAACCATTACAATACAAATAATAACCAATTATATGAAAAAAAAAAACATAAGTACTTCCATCACATATGAAATGAAACCAACTGTACCATAACATGATGATATCGAAACCATATGATGCAAGAGCTAAGATAATGATCCTTAATACTAGCTTGGTGTTACGCACCCAACTCACCAAAAGTGTCATCAAAGGAACCATAATAAGAGCATATAATATCCAAATGATGCTAAAGTACATGTCCATCATCATCTAAAAACAATTAGTCAACAAAATAAATATTGTAAGAAGATGTGGGAAATACATCCCCCTCTCCTAAACATAGACTTCCTCTTGGAAGTCATTGAAAGAGATAAGGATATGACTTCATGAGGTATCATGTTTTATCATGTGGTTGTTAGTCACAAGGAGCATGACCCACCGATTTAAAATTGGTCTTGTACTAAGTGTTTCCCTCACTAAGAGTAATTTAATTAAAGAATTTTTTATCTTCTAAGTAAAGTTTTATTAACATCATTTTGTAAAACCTTAAAATGGTCACATGTAGTGTATGTTCAACATTAAGGTCACTTAAGGTAACTTTGTTTTATCTCAACAACAGGCCTCACTAAATATAACCTAATTCAAATTCAACTATGTCTCAATTAGGAGAATATTAATCAAGTGAAATTTTAGATTCCAAAGGATTCATTCACATCATCATCTAACTTTCCTACAAGGGACCACATAAGTGGATGTTCAATATAAGGTCCATATTTAAAGGAAACTATTGATGGGTGAGCCAAGGGAACATAATTGTGGTTTCAAACATGGTTAACAAGTTACACATACTCTATGTGTATGATCACACTCATGGAACCCATCAAATGTACCACAAATGCCACACAAGAAGAGAGTGAAGGTTTCATTATTTACATGTGGTTTCACCTCCTAGCTCACCATTACTTTAAATTTTGGAAAATGGTTCACGAGCCTCCTTAAATTGATTGTAACATATGCATTATTCATTAATATGTCAAGGATGAATATTCACATAATACCAATCATAATTAAGGGTAATGATTTGATTTTAAAATGATTTTTACATTCACATAATGATAATACCAATAAATTGTGGGTGATACATACATACATACATATGTGTGTGTGTGTGTGTGTGTGTGTGTGTGTGTGTGTGTGTGTGTGTGTGTGTGTGTGTGTGTGTGTGTGTGTGTGTGTGTGTGTGTGTCTATATATAGCTAATCATCAAGTTAGGATTGTTTTTCTAGTTTGGTTTCAGCATTGCATAGGATGTACCATTTTCTAGGACATCTCAACGCTGGTTAAAAAATTTCTTTAGAAAACTAATCAGGATCATTTAATTCAGTATTTTTTAAAATTTTATTTAATTTTTCACCATGATAGGTCAATTTTCTAACTTCCTACATCCCAAAAAAGCCACATTGATTTAATGAAACAACAAACAACAAAAAACAAACTTTCAATGCAATAAGATGTATGAACAACTTTAATTAAATTTTATCTATTCTTTGTCACCGTAACCCAAAAGAGTATATAAATTGGTAAGGAGAAAAAAATTCATTCAAGGGGATGATTCCTAAACCTATCAAGATGTAAATTACAAAATTATCCAATAGATGAGATACAATACCTTTTCCATTCATACATTCCTCAAGAGTTCAAGAGTTCACCACACATTTTCCCTTAAGGAAAGGTATAGTCTAGTGCTTCTAAAATCCAAAACCTATGATAACCTAAACTAATAAATTATTTTCACCATTATGACCCATTATGTAGAAAGAGATGTATATAATTATACCTCTTATCTGGAGGGTGAATTCTATTTCTTAAATTTTTCCACCCTATTGAATAGTGAAATAATGGGGGGCACGTTTTAAAGAGTACCCCAAAACAACATAACTTTTGATGCCACTCCAAATTTTATATTGTTTCATTAGTGTTTTTTTTTATAACAAAGGTTTTCTTCCACAAGGTAGGTGGAATGGAAAGATAATTTTTAGTCTTAGTCCTTACAATAAGGGCTTACATAATTTATCTCATAATAAGTTACTACAATTATTTCTAATATGAAATAAATCTTACGGAAGAGTATGCTCAGAGTTAAGGTGCCAAATTCATATTTATTTTGTGATACCATTGCAACCTTTGATTATTCACATTACTTCCTCACCCAGAACTTAGGAATGACAACACAATGCCTAAGTTACTTACATAAGAAAAAATATTTAGTGTGTAACCTAAATTATGTGAGATTTGCACAACTAAGGATAGTAAACCTCATTTATTTATTTTGAACTTATAAATTGTGATTTTTTAAATTTTAAATTTTAGAAAATAACAAACCATTACATTATTGAGCAACAAGGACTGGTAAATGATATGTATTTTACTATTCTTCTCACTTACATACATATTCATGATTTTATCATAGTATATAAGTTATATGTACACAATCATGATTGTGTGTGTGTGTGTGGATTAAAAAACATTGTATTCACCATTATTACACCATATTACTTGTAATTCCATGGTCAACACTACCATTGGTATACCACATCTCCCAACGAAAAGAGAAATAGAAACGAATTTATTTTATTTTATTTTATTTTTGTAGAGATAGAGAGCATGAGAGATTGTTTTTATTTTTGCATAATCATTGTTATTATATCTATGAGATAATGCAAGAGGGAAAAGTGTGGTTCAATGATTCCTACACAGAAGTATTAGTGTCATAAACATGATTATTTAATAATGTTATAGCCAATTTGGAAAGGGCAAGCATGACAAGTGTATCTTCTATGGTGAAACAATTTTAATATGTTATATTGTTCCAGAACTTAGTTAATGATCATAGTATGAGAATGGGCCCATCGAGCTTAAGAAGGGTTCAAATAGTTTTAACAGTAACCAAGTTAATCCAAAATTTATGCTAAGGGTTTTGATAACGATCTTAAGTTGTGTAAGCTAGAGTCAGTTTCTAATAGCTTAAGGGATACTTAGTTTACTTAAAAGAAGATAAAATAAGTATGAAATATCACTTCATATAACACTATTGTAAAAAAAATACACTAATAATTCTTTTCCCTTATCATATATGGTTTGTAGACAAGTTAGAGGATCTTACATTAACAAAAAATTTATCCAATTATAATTATTTTAGGTATACACTTCCAAAAGGAAAAATAAATGTTATAAGGTTATCTCGTAAATTTTCTTAGATGAGAGTTGTAAATTTCAGATTAGTAGCGCATACATGGGGAGTGAAAATTATTTTAGTTCTCAACAATAAAATTTTATAACATAGAATAACATCTTGTCGTATTAGGTTATTCTACAAAAGCGTGCAATTATTTATTTCACACCTACAGGAAAAGGGTTTTCTTAGGTTTAAAAGAGCTTCCCTTAACATTGCGAATGAGTTTCCTAAGAAATAACGGATCACTCAAAGAGAAAATAAAACTACCCAAACACCCTAAACATACTTCTTAGATCTAGAGGAAAATTCTACACTCTCATATTCGAACACTAATTATTTTCAAGATCAAGGACTATACTTTGTACATGTCTAAAATGACCAAACTCTATCAATATAGATATCACCTATAATGTCTCAGAGCATATAATTTTTTGAGTATTAAAATCAAACCTTCAAAACACATAAGGCATCATCATAATCATATTATAAAATCTTTAACCCTCTAAGGGTCTCCTAAGAAGTTGAACGGTTTTTTAAGACGTAGTTCTCTTGTTCTATGATCTAGCCAAAATGGTTATAAAAAGGGCCTATCAAACAAGTACCCAACACCCAAATGGTTAAAAAAATACTTAAATTCAATTATCTATTATATAGAGAGTCAGACAAGACATACATATCCCGAAATAGGAAAATGAATCTCAACATTAAAGCACCTTCTTAGATTTAACTATTAAAGTTCAGTTATGGCATTATAATAAATATTTAGAAAAATTGGCTACAAAATGGGGTTAAAAAATAGATATTCACAACTCAAAAACAAATTCTATTAGCTATCATCTATTCCCCTATATATAGAGAATCTGATGTAACTTACATATTGAAATTATGATAACTTGAACGATAAGAGCCCCCTTAGACACACTTGAAAAAAAACTCCCCATTTTTTTACTCAATAATAATTGCTGCAAACAATTGACATGTAGAAATACTAAAGGGTAGAAGTTGTAGATTCTTGTTTTCTATTAAATCTCTCTAAACTACAGGTCCAAATTGAAACGAATTTTCTTATATTTTAGTTGTTGTCCCAAACAACAATGTGATCAAATGAGATAAAAAAAAATTCAACTGAACAATCAAATGGTCTTATAAATTAGGTTTAAATCTTATTGTGACTGCCCATGTAACTAAAGAACATGATCATCTAAAATGATCTCCACTATGGAAGCCACAAAGCCATTTTACATGCTATTTTTGAATGAATTTTTCTTAGATTTTACTAATTATTTTAAAACGAATAAGGTGATCAAAATTTGAGTTCCAATCACCACGAATGACTCTAATGTCATGTATTTACTCGTCGAAGTTGGTAATCATTCTCTACCCATCATGTTATAAGAAGTATTGATCGAACGTGGTTATTAGAGAGGGTATTTTTCCTATTCCTTATTACAACATTCGATCAACATAGGAGGAAATGAAATGGTTTAGTGGAAATATTACTTCTAGATGGAAAGGTTAGAGTTAAACACTCAAACAATCCTATTACACCCAGTGTTGGAACCCACACTCTGATACCAAATGTAAAGCCCCAACTTTGAAATTATAAAACCAAACCTAATTTCCCAAAACATTCGATAATTTATTTTACACATATTAAATCGTGGCTATTTAATTTCCCATAATATTATCAGGTTAGAGGTATCCCTCAATCCATAATAAATTTATTGAATTTATCTATTAAGGTCCAAAGGACTATTCTATGCCCCCAAAAATTTAAATCAAACTACTCATTTAATACCACTTAATTAATTCCACCATATTAAGAGGTCACTGAATTAAAAAATATCCCCTAAAAATTAAAAGGGTCACTTTATTTAAAATTATCCCCTCAGCAATTATATCCCCCATTATATTATAACGCCATTATAATTTCTAAAATAATAAAAAAAACACTTTATTTTAAGAGTTTTCCTAAGGCTACCAGTTTAATGTAATCACCAATATAAAAAACTCATCCCATGTTATTAACTCCCCCGAACCCATGTATAAATTTCACCCAATTCATTTTATGAAAAAACATTTTAAATCCCATAGATAAAAAGGTGTAGGATTTGATTTGGGCCCTTAGATCAAATAAATCAACTGTACTATATACTCATTTTGTATTCTTAACACTTTTTCTTTACCTCTTTCCACTCATTTGTGTAGGTCAATGGATGATGCCATGGAGGCTATGGATACATTTATTTTCTTTTTGTGTGTGTAGGTTTATGATAAGGGTTTGAGAATGGATTCATGGATCTTCTCTCTTTTTTATTCTACTCTATGAAGGATTCCATATTTTTTTGGCTATTTATATATTTTTAACATATCTATAGATAAATATATGGTTTAAATGTGTGTGTGTGTGTGTGTGTGTGTGTGTGTGTGTGTGTGTGTGTGTGTGTGTGTGTGTGTGTGTGATGTTTCTTTCCCAATCTAGTTTTCTTATTATTTTCCTTTCCTAAGAAAGATTAGAAATCAAAATATATAGCTCACTTTTCCCTCCTAAAAAAATTTTCAAATCAATAAGAAAGTACATTCTTAAAACTGTGAGTATTTAATATTCTCTTTCACCCAATGATGATATAAATTTCACCTACTTTTCCAATTTCCAACTACAATATGCATTCCTTTTAAAATATAAAATGTGGTCCTACTTTGTTCAAAAACAATATTACGACATACATAGTAAATGGAGTTATCTCCTTCCAACATAACTACAATTTTCAACAACTAAATCAGCCCTATTTATTTCTATTATTTATATAAGTAAAATCAACATTTGATACACCATAATGAATAATAAGTATGACTTATTTTTCTTCTTACATAAAAAAACATATAGGAAAGAGTAATCATTTAATGAACTCATAAACATTCCTTGCTTCTTTCCAATGCATATGATAATCCAAAATTTTATCCCATAGCCCAAGCTTTACCATATTACTTTCAAATAGCTAAGATACATAATCATAGTTCCCATGAAGCCATTTTTTTACAACACATACACCCAAGAAAGAACAACATTCATTTTTAAGGATAGTATAAGAGGCTCAAACTATCACATACAACCATTTCAAGCTCTTTATCAAGGAATGAAAAAATTAACAAATGATACATCATTTTTAGGTGAAAGATATAACTTTCATCCCAAGATGGGAGAATCCTAAAAAAAATTTACAACATCCTACAAGAACAAAATAAAATCCAAGTGAAAAATACTCCCCTAAATGGGGAAAAACATGTAAAAAATACCAACTTTTCTTCACCAAGTTGCAAGCTAAATCTGCATGTTTTCCAGTCCAAAATGGTCTTCATAATACAAGAAGAAAGGTCCTGGTTACCTCGCAACCAATTAACATCATTACATGCCATCGCAAATACATGTAGCACATGTCCTATGAGAGATAGACGATACATGCCTCAAGTTGCACAAGTAAAGTGTAAAGTGTAACAAACACACAATCACAATCTTTCAACATAAACAATAACCAAAACAAACAACACATGAGGGAAAACTCCATGTTTTCCTTAGAAGAGGAAGAATGACAAGAATCCCATATGAAGCCAAGTGTGAACCAACCATAGGAACACGATAATGATCTCCAAGCACCCTCCTGATCTATCAAATTGAAAAATTCCCTCCTTATGTCTTTAACCCACATACCAAGCCTCCTCCTTGGCAGGATTTTCAAACCATAATGATTTCCTTCCCAAGGATGGGTAAGGAAGTTCAAAACATATTTAAATCCTTCCCCACATCAAACCATGTGAAGGGAGGAATAAAAAAAATACCAACTTGGATTTTCCTTCAATCGATATGGTAAAAAGGGTCTTCCTCCCTATTCCCTAACACTTCAAAAATCCATCACAAAGTATGATGGATGGAGAAAAATAAAACAAGAAAACAATTCACAAACACTGCCATAACCAAAACAATACAACAACACAAAATGACACCATTTTATATCTTATTAACTTTATATTTCCATATGAAAAAATAATAGAAATACATAGATACCTACCTCATTGAAGTTATCTAAAAAACACATGCAATCCAACACTCCAAAGATCCAAGCACCATAAGTACTCTGAAACAATCTCTAACACCCAAAAGTAAGAATGACCAAAAATTGTCCCAACCCCTCTCCATGAGGGAATATAAAAAGAATAACCATTTTCAATCCTCCCAAATGAAAGGGTGACATATGTCACCCTTCGCACCTCCCTACAAAATAATCCCAAAAAATATTGAAATAATAATACAAATCCAATTTAGGAGGTAATCTTCGAATTCCCCCAAAATGTGAATCAATCCAACACCATACAACTTTTAAGAATAACAAATACTGATTTCTCTCACATTATTTTGTTATCGAAGAGGTCAAATGGGAGGAAATTTATCCTTTCACCTTGAAAACAAACCCCCCTACCCATAAGTAGAGTCCAAGGGGTCCTTTTCCATGAAAGGGGAGCTCCCAATGTGAAAATACGTCCCCAAAATTTTCACATTTATCCCAAATTCGAGATTGGGATAAATGATACAAAGTTTTATGTGGTGGGGCCCACCCACATGAAACTATAACATAATTAACACATGTAGGGACCACTAGGTCCCCAAGCTAGCTCATTACAAGACTAAATATATTACAGATATTAAAATTACAATTAAGGATCACCCATGGTGCCCAAACACAAATATGCTACAACATACAATGCTACACACGATAAAACATGGCTATGGAATGGAGCCACATTATCCTATGCCGAACAATCTGCACACTCAATGCAAAAATTAAACATACCTTCCCAATAAAATATATTAATCAAGAAATATCAATAATTAAATCTTGGATACATCTTTCGAACTATACCAAAATAAAGGTCTGTATAATATGGCTAAATACTAATCATATACATTCCTATAAAATCAAAGTATACTATCCATCTAATAAATACATGCCGACATCGAGTAAGAATGACCAAAAATTGTCCCAACCCCTCTCCATGAGGGAATATAAAAAGAATAACCATTTTCAATCCTCCCAAATGAAAAGGTGACATATGTCATTCTTCGCACCTCCCTACAAAATAATCCCAAAAAATATTGAAATAATAATACAAATCCAATTTAGGAGGTAATCTTCCAATTCCCCCAAAATGTGAATCAATCCAACACCATACAACTTTTAAGAATAACAAATACCGATTTCTCTTACATTATTTTGTTATCGAAGAGGTCAAATGGGAGGAAAACTATCCTTTCACCTTGAAAAAAAACCCCCCTGCCCATAAGTAGAGTCCAAGGGGTCCTTTTCCATGAAAGGGGAGCTCTCAATGTGAAAATAGGTCCCCAAAATTTCCACATTTATCCCAAATTCGAGATTGGGATAAATGATACAAAGTTTTATGTGGTGGGGCCCACCCACATGAAACTTGGGTGAGCCCATACCTTAAAGAAAAAATTTAATTAACCTACAACATAATTAACACATGTAGGGACCGCTACGTCCCCAAGCTAGCTCATTACAAGACTAAATATATTACAGATATTAAAATTACAATTAAGGATCACCCATGGTGCCCAAACACAAATATGCTACAACACACAATGCTACACACAATGAAACATGGCTATGGACTGGATCCACATTATCCTATGCCCAGCAATCTGCACACTCAATGCAAAAATTAAACATACCTTCCCAATAAAATATATTTATTAAGAAATATCAATAATTAAATCTTGGATACATCTTTCGAACTATGGACAACAAGGAGAAACTAAGCATATAAGTGGATACAAGATGAAGGGACGCACGAAAGTGTTACACAAAATAATTTACCAAATGTACCCACATTAATTTCAAAAATAATAATAAATATCTTAAATTACACACACTTCCTGTTTTGATGTAATATGTCAGACCTCTAATTATAAAAATATATATGTGTTGAATTTCACTATTACTAGGAACTCTGTGCTACTAAGGATATAAACGACATGAGATGAAGGGGCGAATGATAGGTATGAACGGGCACGTAATAAAAGTTAACTCACTAACACACGAAGAATATCCTCACCGAAACTGTGACCAATCAAACACAAAGATAGAAACAATAGAAATGAAGAGAAAACAGTGTCAACCAGATAACACGACAAAACAACAGAGCATGGAACCAATCAATATCGGGGACCATACATAAACCTTCTTTCTTCTCCTCACTAAAATATAAAACCATGATAATAATGCCATATTCATGCTCATCGTCCCAAAAAAGTACAGTAGCAAGTGTTACAGCCAGCTGGGCGCTTTCAAAAAGTGTTTATGCCTTGCTTACCACCAATTAATCCTAGTTTCTTCCCTTGTGTGACCTCTCCAACAAGCATGAATTTGAGCTCAATGCTCAAATACTTTCTATCCTAAAACCCACATCAACCCTCGATTGTTAGATATCCTAATACATGTGTTGTTCGAACTGAGGAGAAAAATTTGTATCCCAATTAACTGAGCCAATTTTAGGGTGTCCATTCCACGGGGGTTAAGGAAATTGTTGATATCAAAAATAAATTCACACTTTCAAAAACTCACCATAAACCTATGCCTAAAATTCTAATACAACTTTAAAACTGAAATAATTGTGAGTTCTAATTATACTAAACTTTATATAAAAGCTAAAATTAAAATTTAAATAAAAAGTTAAAGACTATATAACACATTTAATAAAAATAAAGTAATCAAATATTAAAACAATAAAATTAAAAACATAAACTAATTAATGTAAAACTAACTTAAAAGATCTAAATAAATCTTAAAACTTATAACTAATAAAGACAAACTAAAACTTAAAATTATAAAATATGAACTTTAAGCTAAAATAATAATGTATTAAAAATATAGATAAAAATGAATAAAATTTAAAATTTAAAACTTAAAAATATTTAAAATTTTCAAACAAAAATAAAAATAAATTAATAGTGAATCACATTTTCCGCTCTGCTAGGCTTCCTATGTTTTCTCCTACCTTGTTTTGTTGCGGAAATTGTATGTCCTTAACCCTTCTTGCAGTCTTCCCTCGGTCTTATCATAGTGTGTTTCAATAATCCTTCACCACTTAGGCATTTTTCGCTCTTATAAATGGCCACCACCCCCCAATTCAACGAATATTGATACTAACCAGCAAGGCTCCGAAGCGCACAAGAAAGTTTTGCTTGAAAGTCTATGAAGAGGTATGGTCTTTGAACCCACCTCTGGTGTGGTTATTGCTAATGCATTTTTCTATCCTTTTGTGACTTGGTATAATAACCACTATCTTATTGTATATTTTTGTGGCCACATCTCGTTTGAGACGTATTTTCATAATTAGATGAAAAACCATTGGGATTCCTCTAACATCTAGGTTTCTGGTGTCTGCAATATCACCAAATTGTTTTATCTATTTACCTTTCGTGAGCCCTCATAGGTCTAGACCCTTATGTCAAAAGTTGTTTGTTGGTATCTAGGCAATACCTTTTTTGTGTTACCCTCTTGGGCTCTGTACTTTAGTCTAATTAACTAGGTTTTATTCAAAATCCCTTTTTGGATTGTGCTCCCCGACATTCCCATTCATCTTTGTACCTTCCTAGATGACATATTTAAAACCATTGACATGGTGGTATGCCATGAGCAAGACCATATTGTATGCCCGACCTAACAAGCGTGTGTTTGTTGAAGTGGACTTGGAAAAACATTTGCAGGACCATATAAAGATTCAGGTGGGATCCCTGCAACTATCTCAAAATGTCATTTATTTTAACCTCCAAAACATGTGTTTTCGTTGCCAGGCCCCAGACCATTGTTTTAGGGATTTTTTCCATTTAGCTCGCTCTAAACACACTCCCATACTGTCTGCAGAGAGGAAATATGTGGTTATCCTTTAGGATGATGATTGTAAAGTGGTTGGTTCGAAAAAGAATTAAGGGACGAGGAATTTTGTGGAATTTTCTCCCCCATCTTCTCTTTCACTGCCATTAAACAAGGATAAGCCTCTAGTGGAGCAACCTTGTCCTGTAGTTTCCATTGCAGCCACTGTCTTCCAGATCCAAGATTTGTAGATAATTGTTGAGACTTCTGGGAAAGTTTCTTCAACCTCTCTACCACTACAGTGTTTGCGCATCCCACCTCGTGAGGTAGCCCGTGGCTCGTGGGGAGTTAATGGGGCTAACCGCCACTCCATTAAAGTTGAGCCTTGTAATTCATACTAGATTTTTCTTGCCAACAAATTTTCCATTCTTGGCTCCGAAGATGGTTTTCCAAATGGGTAGGGGGAGTTTAACATGTATAATTTTTGATGAATTTTATGTCATGGAATGTTTGGGGTCATACAAAGGCCTCACAAAATTTCTTTGTCCAATTACCTTTCTAGTTAATTAGATGTTTAGATTTTATTTTAATATAGGAAATCAAGATTTTTCATATTTTTCTTTAGACTATGCTGACGTGTATTGCCCTTGATTTTGTGCACTTCCACACTCAACATTTTGATGGCCACCGAAATTTTTGGCGTTAAATATTACATAGCACCATGACCCAAGCAATCAGGTGGTGTGGGTGATTTTTAATATTAATGATACGTCCTTTGGTGTTCTCAATGTTTATGCTCCTAATGATGGTTCCAAAAGAACTTTGTTATGGAGGTAGTTAGGTGACAACTTACCCATAGTATATTGGTTATTTTGTGGTGACTTTCATATGGTGGAGCATCCTGATGAAAAATGTAGCACACTCCTGATGCATTGGTGCCTCGAGGAGCATGCTACTTAGTATTATTTTAAAATATGTTGGAGTCTCTCTCATCTAATTCTCAAGCGGCAGAAGGAATATAAGGATTCCACTTGGTTTACTTAGATCAACCTTTGAGAATGATCTGATCACATATTGAAATGTCTTGATCGTGCTCTTCTTTCTCAGATGCCCTATTTTAATTTTGACACATATCTCTCCACTGTTATCAAGGTCTGGTTTGATGTGATTTTGTTAGACAACCATCTGATCACAATTAAGGTTGTTTGGTAGGGGGGCCCTCCCAAGGCACCTATTACATAGTAATTTTTTAATATCTCACTACTACGTCACTCTGGAGTTATCCAGATCATCACCAAAAAATTTCACATTGCACCACATACCCATTTTACTGGAAAATCGATCTCTTGGTGGGAAGTGGCGATTGAGCACACCACCAAATTTCTCCACTAGTTTTTCAAAAAAAATCTTAGATTCAATGACGGGCTTATTATTCTCTGCATAAATAATTCTTGCAAGTATCTGTTATCCATATTTCGCCCCTGGGCCAAATATTGGATCAATCATGACCCCTTATAGAAAGAACCTGAGAAATCTCATTCAAATCTATAAATCAGTCACATAACAACTCAACAATGGAGTGGTGGGGGCTGAGAAAGATTAAATGACCCTATGCAAAAATAAATGATTCTATCAAGCCGTTTCCGTGTCTTGAATCCATTTTTCAAGTTACAGGTACACTCAACTGTGGAATAGCAGGGTCAGAAAAGAAGGGGCAATGCCACAAAGGAACAAGGAGAAAGAAAGGGAAAAATGGCAAAGATTCGAAGTCTTCAGACTTGAAACAATTAAGAAAAGATCCAAGATAAATGACTAAGTATGGATGAGGTAGCGGAGAGAAGCATGTGTCTATGAGGCATTTCTCCAAAGTTAAATCCAGAAAAGAAAGTCAAGTGAGTGCTAGGCTACCATGCATCCATAACCTCAAAAGGTTGTGGGACCATTGAAAATTCTTCAGCCAAGAAAGAGAATGCCAGGTGTTGACTCGACGCAAATATGAAATAGGAGCCTAAGATAGAGACTCAAACTTGTGCCATCCCTCCATGTAGGAAATGGTCAAACAAATTCAAAAGGGGGACGCAACAGGCATGAAAATTGGCTAAGTATAAAAGTGTAAGCATCTCCAAAATTTAGTCCAAAGGCGAAAGCCCAAATGTGCACAAGCTCGCCACGTAACTCAAAGTCCAAAAGGGGTAAGAGGACCTGTTGAAAAGTCCACAGACCTGTGGAGGCCGACAAGTGTCAACTCGATGATCCTCCAAAGGAAAACTTTGAGCCATGATTTTAAGCAAGTGTGGTGCCTCCATGTGTCTAATCTCAAAAAGGGGCAGAGTCAGTTGAATAGTCGATGCATGGGGTAGACCGGTGGAGGCTTCCAAGTGTCTAAGTGGCGCTGATTCAGGGATTGAAGAGAGAGAAGGTTTAAAATGAATGACAGACTATCACGTGTTCTAGGTCAAGAGATATAACCCCACTAAGCATAAGACTTAGCCAAAAAATAGAAAATGGGTTGCAACTCTGCTCAAAGGAAAAATTCAGCATTTGGGCATGAGTCAAGGAAAGCGGGCCGCTGGGAGAAAATTTAGTTTTTTACACTTTTTCTTCCCAAAAGGATAAAAGTTGCAAAATGATCTGTAACTCTGATCAAAGGAAAAATTCATCGTTTGAGCCCGAGTCAAGCCAAAGCAGGGAGTCGGAGGAAAAGGAGAAAATTTTCCTTTTGTCAGAAAAGCACAAAGATAAAGATGGAAGTGCATCCCCCCAGCCAACCAAAGGTTGCCACGTATCCGAGCAGAGCTTCGAGGCTGTGGGGTTTTTTCTGAGTTTTGTGTTATTTTTGAAAAATGGGAAAAAGATAAATTAAGAACCCGCAAACATGATTTTTTCCCTAATCTAGCTACCACGTGTCCCATATTTAAAAGGACACCCTTTTTTCAAACTATTTTCTTGCCCATTCATAGGGACCTGATACAAGCTTTGAATGGGTATATATTTTGACTCATGGCTTGAAATATTACAAATATGACATTGTTGGAAGCATCTCGACGTCTTCTACACCATGGAAAGATAAAAAAATTATTTTATCATGCCCTGGTACGTGAAAAATGGAGGTAACGTCTTCAACATCCATCAATACGTGATCCATCTACCTTAATAACTAGGTCAGATTCATTCTTTTCCACCGTTTCTCCTCCCTTCAAGGTGTTGAACAAGTGGTTGAGGTAATTAAGATGTATTTGGGGACATATTTTATCAGAGGCATTAACGGCAATGGTTGAGTTTTGACCTGCTTTCCCACTTCTCTCTCTCTTTCTTCTCTCTGATTGAATCTATAAATGTAGGGGCAGGATTCATAGTAAAGTGTTGGACATTCTTTGTTTTGCAGGCTCCCTTTTCCTTCTAGCAAAGGAATTTGTGGATTTCAGGCCTTCCATTAAAATTGCAGTGTGCTTCTTGCCTCATGGTTTGTTTGTAATGAATTGTACCAATATGAAGAGAAATAAAACACATATGTGATCTATTCTAGATCCTTTCTATCTCTTTTTCTCACATCTAGTCTCTCATTATAAATTTGGTTATCTGTGCTTGATTATTGCATCTATTTTTTGGTTTGTGTCTATCAACAAAAAACCAGTGTCTATCATTCCTATGCTGCATCACCTTGTAGTTTAGTTATTTCTTATTTCTTTACCCCCTTTTATCTGATGGACGCTGGAAGAAGAAGATATATTGCTATTGCTTCAGAATACAAAGCATGCGCCTTTAAATAGGCAGCGAGGGAGGCAGCGGTGGAAGAAACGGTTATTCAAACTGTCCGTTTACACAAATACTAAACAAATGTATTAACAAATATTAACTTGCTAACATTCCCCCCCCTTAATACATTTCTCTTACAAATGTACCCCCTAAACAAATCAAACTTCACCTTGCCGAGAGGCTTGGTGAGAATATCTGCAACCTGAGAATCAGTAGGGCAGTAATAGAGCTAAATTTGGTGGTTCAAGACCTGTTCATGAATGTAGTGACATTCGACCTCAATATGCTTTGTTTGTTCATGGAAAACAGGATTCTTCACAAGCTTCAACACACCTTGATTGTCGCAGTGAATGATGGGAGGTTTCTCTTCAGGAATCACTATATCTGCAAGAATGCGACGTAACCAAATTACTTCACACACAGCTCCTCATGCAGCGCGGTATTAAGCCTCAATGGATGAGAGAGCAACAACAGTTTGCTTCTTGTTGATCCACGAGATAGGTCCAGATCCGAGATGAAAAACATATCCTGAAGTGGATTTCCTATCATCAACAGATCCTGCATAGTCTGAGTCTATATATCCCTGTAAGAAGAACTGAGTGTTCTTCTGATACTCCAGACCAAAGTCAACTGTACCTCAAAAATATCTCAACACATACTTTTCTGCTATCCAATGACATTTCTTCGGCTCCTGCATAAATCTGGCAGAGATAGCTCACTGAAAAGAAAAGATCTGGTCTGGTATAAGTCAAGTAAATGAGACTCCCCACAAGCTGCCTGTAGTGAGTGTCATCTACCTGTGGTGAATCCTGGAATCTAGATAATTGCAAACCTTTTTCCATAGGTGTGGACATTGGTTTACAATCTGACATCCCATACTTTTCCAGGAGTGTCTTGGCATATTTCATCTGGGAGACAAAGATATGATTCTTCTTCTGCCATATCTCTAAGCCAAGACAATAGTGAAGTAGCCCCAAATCAGTCATGTCGAAGGATTTCTTCATATCATTCTTTACATCATCTATAAGATTGTCAGAACTTCCTATGATCACAAGATCATCTACGTACAAAACCAGAATGACAATCTCTGTTCCTACCTTCTTGATATACAAATTTTTATCTAAGGGGCTATGAGTGAATCCATGCTACAATAGGAGATCATTAATTTTTATATACCATGCCCTAGGTGCTTGTTTAAGTCCATAAAGAGACTTTATCAGACGACATACCTTGTGTGGTTGATGCTCGTCTACAAACCCTTCAGGTTGGGCCATGTACACTTCTTCTTGTAGATCACCATTTAGAAAAGCACTATTGACATCCATCTGCTGAAGTTTCCATCCATTTTGTGCTGCCAGTGCACATACAACTCTGATGGTTTTGATCTTCGCAGTGGGTGCAAAGGTCTCATCATAGTCAATTCCTTCTTGCTGAGCATAACCCTTTGCAACAAGTCATCGCTTTGTGTTTGTCGATTGAACCATCTGCCTTATATTTTGTTTTGAAAATCCACTTACAGCCAATGGATTTCTTACTTGGAGGCAGATCAACAAGTTCCCACGTCTGATTCTGAATCAGGGAATCATATTCAGCATCCATAGCTTGTTTCCACTGTGGTTGGTCTAATGCCTCACGAACAGTGTCAGGCTCGATGCTCTCAACAACTGAACTCATGAGTGCAAAATTTACCTCATGTCTTGCTTAACTTCGTGTTCTAACTCCCGTAGAATTACCAGGAAGTGAGTTCAGGTGTGCATCCCTGATAGTACTCTGGACCCATTTCGGACGTTGGCGCTGCTGATGTGAAGATGTGTTTTCCAGTGTGCCAAGATCAATGAACAAATCTCCACTTAGCTCTTCTTCTCTCTGAGAAGAATCATCTTACTCATCATCTGGATGTGTGAGCAATCTATGTGACGAGGTCAGTACTGGATCTCCATTGTGTGGCAAGGAGTCAAAGGACGACTCATCACATACCACATCTCGACTCTCGTAGATCTTCTTCGTCTCAGGATCCATGAGACAATATGCCTTTGAGGTAGTACTATACCCCAAGAAAAGACATGGCAGTGTCTTTGGATCGATCTTCTTCCTTCTTTTATCTGGAACATGCATATATGCAGTACAACCAAAAACTCTTAAATGATGAATAGAAGGTTTACGACCAGTCCATACCTCTTCCGGTGTCTTGTTCTGCAAGATCTTCGTGGGTGCCCGGTTGAGTAAATACACTGCTGTCTGGACTGCTTCTGCCCAAAACTGATCCTCCAACTTGGCGGTCGAGAGCATACAACGAGCCATCTCCATGACAGTCCTGTTGTGGCGCTCGGAAATCCCGTTCTGTTGGGGCGTATAGGGAGCAGTCAAATGTTGTTGAATGCCATGCTGCTTCAGGTATGCTAAGAACTTCTTTGACACAAATTCCCCCCCTCGATCTGAGCGGAGGAGAAGAAGAGGCTTCCCAGACTGCCTGGTGGCTTGCTGGTAGAAGGTTTGGAAATTTGCAAGTGCCTCACTCTTCTTCCGAAGGAAATATACCCACATTTTCCGTGAGTAATCATCAATGATGAGCTGAAAGTACACAAAACCTTGAAAGCTAGCTGGCAGGGGTCCGCACAGATCGGTGTGAACGACCTGAAGATGCTCTGTAGAATGATAAGAGCTCTGTTTGAATGGACCTCTATGTTGTTTGCCCGCAAGACATCCTGAGCAAACAGGTAAGGAATGGGAGAGTGGAGGAAGCCCTCTTACCATTTCCTTCGCACTGAGTTGATGCAGAGCCCCGGCAGAAAGATGACCATATCGAAAGTGCCAAAGTGCAGTGGACTCTGCCGTTGATGCAGAGAGAGCAACGCTAGATGAAGTGACCGCATCCAGTGCAAATAGACGGCCCTTCAGAAATGCTTGAGCAATGACGGACTCTCCCTGGGAAATGATGTAGGACTTGACCCCTTTCTCAACAAAGAATTCAACCTGCATTCTATGGTTAAGAAGTTGACTTACAGACAAAAGATTTGAAGTCAAACCTGGAACATAGAGCACCTTTGTCAGTGTACATCTTCGTGTTCCAAGAGGAATGATGACATCACCAATCCCTGCTGCAATATACTCTTGATTGTCTGCAATGGTGATCCGATCTCCAGTGGGCCGGTCACTCAGAGTATGGAACAACTTCTTGTTGCCAGTCATGTGTTTGCTGGCACCTGAATCAATCAACCAGACATCTTCTGATGGCTGCGAAGTCTGTGAGACTAGAACAATGTCAGAATGAGTCGTATCTGGTACCTCTTCATCGGAGGTGGCATCCTGCTGAGCAGCAATGTGGCCCTTCTGCCTCTGATAACGAGCATGCCATCGGGATTTCTTAGAATATCCGCGGCCAGAAGTACTTTATTTGCCAGAATTTCCATACTTGCGACCATTGTAATAATAGTTCGCAGTCGTGTGCATATCCGTGGAGCAAATGTTGGCACCACCGATCCACCTTGTGATTATGCTGCTTCTGGGGTGGCCGATGTGAAGATGGCTGCTGAGCATGCTGCTTCTGATTCTGGGGGGCAGATTGCCCTTTCCGAGGCTTATGTTTTTGCCTCGTGATAAGAGCCTTGTCTTCGAAGGCTTCTTGTACATTTTGCATGGCTTCTTCCTGCTGGAGATAATTCACCAGGGTTGTAAAACTCACCTCCTTGTTGAGTAATTGTCAACGTGGTGATCAATGTCCGAAACCATGATGGAAGAGCTCGCAGGGTGAGCGAGAAAAGAAACTTGTCGTCCACTGGTTCTCCAAGTGCAGTGACTTCTGCACGTAACTCAGCTACACGTCATAAGAAGGATTATACTGATTCACCTTCATGCATACTCATCGTATGAAGCTTTGTCTAAAGTTGTAACTTTGACGTCAGATTCTTAGCTTCGTAGATGGTACACAATGTGCTCCAAGCCTGAGAAGAAGCAGTTGCTTCTCGAATGTATGGCTGCACCTCATCAGAAAGACTGAGGGTGATGAGCATGAGTGCTTTCGCATCAGCCTTTTCATATTTTTCGAACAGATCATCATTTGCGAGGAGGGGCGTCTTTACCAGAGACAATCTGCCAAAGGTCTTCGAATTGAAGAATCGTCCGCATTTTGGTTTTCCATGCGGCGAAATTTTTCCCTTTCAAGAGTTGGGCATCTGATAGCAATATTTTTGGAGCAGACATTTTTGCAAAAAACTGAAAAATGTATCTTTATTTATTTATTTATTTTTCAAAATGGCTACAATGCTTACTGAAGGAATCTGTCCCGAAGATGGGCTCTATAGGCTTGTGCAGTGAGACGCCGACGCTCCTGTGGGCGTTCTATTTCGCGTTCGTCATCTGCATCATAACCACGTTCAAGTTCTGCACGAATCCGCCGTGCTTGACATCGAACGTCGAACCAGAAGTATTCCAACAGTCCTTGGCGCACAATCTCGTCAAAGAGAATGTTACCAGTGTTGTGTAGCTCGTTGACCAAGGCAAAGAATAGCCCAGTGGTGTCCTCGTTGTCATTCAATGCCCAAATATTTGGTGCATTGCTTGCAGTGCTTTGTGCATTCAGAAAACTGAGACATACACCTCACTTTCATGAGTAGAGGATGGACAGTTGCTCCAGCAATGAGTCTCCTCTCCTGAATCTCCACATACAGCCAAGAAAGAAGGGTGCACCAGATGATAGGCTAGGGACAGGCTTCAGTCTTCTTCAGGCACTCAGCAAAAGAAATGAGACTCCAACTTGCTGGACAGGCAACAGTCTGCTCACTTCCTTCACGCACGGACAGTAGAGAAATGGCGGACTCCCTTCATGTACCTCCTTCAGCAGAGACAATGGTTGCTGCAGTCAACGTCCTCTCACTGTTCTTCAGCGCCATGCACAGCTCTTCCTCTCTTCCTTCACGCTCCTTCAGGCAACAAAGGATAGGCTCCACCTTCAGGCGGGACAGGCAGTCTCCAGAAACGCCTCCTCACGCACATGAAAACGGGAACAGGCAACAATTGAAATCTCCTCCTCACGCCTCCACGCGGACCAGCAAAAAAACGCAGGTTCCTCGCCTCCTTCTTCACGCACAGCAACGATGACAGCGGGACGCAGCAAAGATCGGCTCTCCTCCAAAACGCGGGACTCATCGCACCAGGTCTACTCTTCTCTTCACGCGCGACCAGGCAGTTCTCACGGCTCTTCCTCTCTCGCACAACCACGCTCTGATACCAATGATGGACGCTGGAAGAAGAATAATGTATATTGCTATTGCTTTAGAATACAAAGCATGCACCTTTAAATAGGCAGCGAGGGAGGCAGCGATGGAAGAACGGTTATTCAACCGACCACACACAAAAATAAACAATGTATTAACAAATATTAACTTGCTAACATTATCCCTGTCTCCTTGGAAATTTTTAGAATAGGTATAGAGATAGATCCTCTACAAGTCCTCACGTATGCACCTAAATAGAGGAATAGGAACCAATTTTTACTCTGGAGAGCTTTTCTGGTCCTTTAAAGTCCCACACTTTGGGAAAAGCTAAATGTTGTGCAATCACACCAAATGACTCTGCCTTAGAATATGAGATCTATAAAACTCATTTGGGGGTGTATTGATTCCGCACTAACAGTTTTGGCACGCTTGGTGGGACAGAGAGGTCTCCATCTCATTACAGTAAGGTTGATGTGCACCTTCTATGATTCTAAATTTTAAGAAGCTTTTAAAATTGTACATTTGACGACTCCAAAAGAGACAAATCCACTAGTTCCAGTAGTCCAAGCAAGTTCATGCTCGAAGAATACAAACACATTAAAGAACCAATGAAGAGGGATTATTTATCTATCTAGACTTATCACCACATAGATGGAGGGAAGGAAGAAGAACGCAGAGGTCTCTATCTCTACCAAACAGGGTCTTATCAACACCTCCTCTTGGTAGGTCATTCTCTCAATCAAGAGGGGTGCTTAGGATGATCAGGATGGCTCAGCCAAATCCTTATGTCAATTTCACTTATAGCAGCCCACTTGCTCTGAATGCAAAAAATCCGGTCCTGATAGTAGCATTAAAGAGCATCCCTTATTTCACTGGGGAAAACTAGACTTCTCTTGGTAATAATGTCCAAGATATTGCAAATTTCTGTACAATCCATGAAATCCATTAGATGGACATTAAAGTCAAGTTTATCACCTCTTCACTCAAAGGGAAAGCTTCACAATGGTTCAGGATACTTGAGGCAGGCTCTATCCAAAATTGGAACCAGCTATGCACAAGTCTTCACAACCAGTTTGGAGAGAAAGGCGATAACTTATCTTTGTTAGAGAAACTAACAACAATCAAGAGAGCCCTAAATGAGCAGCTGAAAAAATTAAACCTCATATTTAAATGGACCTGAGATAGGATTCCAACAACAATAAATCCCACTAATGAAGGTTTGTTCTTATATTTTCTTAGGACTTTAATTTCTGATATTTCTTTGATGATTCAATCAATGGGGGGCACAACCTTACCTGCAGCGTATAGCCTTTCCATAGCAGCTAAGAACCATTCGATTCACACTGGTAAAATAAATCATAGGCCATCCATGCCTCTGTACCATGAGTTATGAAGATCAGATACCAGCCAAATTCCCACATTAACCCCTGTACCTACTCCTAGGAGTCACATCTTAGTTGAAGCCTTCACTTCATCATCTAACACCTCTAAGGAACTCCAGGAAGTCATGAAATAGCTTCAAAACTTTGGGAATGAGTTAGTAGCCATCAAAAGGAAACAAGCTCAGAGTTCTAGGCTGTATTAGTCTCAGGCTCAGTCTCAGGTTCAGTATCAGACTAGACCCCAGTACCAGCAAAATAGGCCACCATCTTGGACTGTAAATCAAAGCTAGAACCAAGTACAACCCCAAGATGCTAGACCTTTTAGGTCATATGATCCAGAAACAACCTCAACATCAATAGCATTGGTTCCAACACAGAACAATGTGTCACAACAATATGATTGGTGTTTCCCATGCAATCAGCCACATAATCTTGATCAATGTGCTTTAACGGTGCACTAAACCAGGCCTTGATGGTACAAACCAGTATGGTGCCAAAGGAACCTAGCCCAGAAAGAGATCAGTAGCAAGGATCTCAACAAGGGGGGCCTCTAGGTGAGACTATGCTTGTCAATTGGCAAGCTGAGGACTTCTGTGTGATAAATCAGTTCCCTTCTCAAAGTTTGGTTTCCAATACACGGTCCAAAAAGAAAAATATTGGATACAGTCAACCACGAAGTTTAGGAAACCCCAAATCTTCCATCACTCTGCAAGATGTTCGTTCTCCAGATATAACTCCCAAAAAGTAGAACCAATCCAAGCCACCCCCTAAATCCACTCAAGTACCGACTGTGACAACCCATGTACAAGAAAAAAATGTGCTTAGGAAGGGGCAAAAAAAATATAGTTCATTCAATATCATTGAAAAAATGAAGAGGACAAGTGTGAATATTTCACTATGGGAGTTACAGGCCATTCTAGGGAAGAGAGACCTATTGAAGAGTGCCATGTAGAATTGGTCAAACTAAAACCAACCCCCTAATAAGTAAGAGAATTTTTTTACCAATGTGGCTTAACATGAGAGAAACCATGGAGAACAACAAGGTAAGAATCTGAATCCTTCTCAATTCTATATTTCATTGATTATTGGAGACAAATTGTTGCAAAATTGTATGATTGATTCTGGGGCAAGTAGTTCTTTAATGCCCAAGCAAATAGATAATCAACTAGGTCTCCAATATGAAGTCATCTCTAGAGGGGCAGTGCAATTAGATGGGAAAACAGTGATAACTATTGGGATCATCAATGATATGAGCTTTACTCAGCATGTCTGCCCCAATCTGATTGTTTTACAGAATGTATCCATCATAGATTTGCCACCACATTTTGGTTTGTGTTTGTCCAAGGACTTCACTGCCAAAATTGTAGGCTATCTATCTATTGATTGGTCACATATGATATTTAGAACAAGGTATGGGGAGAAGGCCACAATCAGATATGAAACTATTGCTGATTATCATATTAAATCCTATGTGCCTAGCCCAATCAATGCCAACTGCTCATCTTTTGACTAAGAAGACCTCCTAAGAACTTGTGAAGTGGACACCAAGGTGGGATGTATCCTAGACTTTAATTTCGATGAATGGGCCAACAAAATACATGCTTTTGAACCCTATAAGGAGATGGAAGAATATGAACTAGGTGTTTACTTCCTACATGAAGAGAGTCATCCTCTTCCTGACCTAATTAAGATAGAATATAAGGATGACAATGAGGTATGGCAATTGTTCTTTCATGGCTCTAGGATTAGACAAGGAGTTGGACAAGGATCCAGGATTGTGTCCCCCAAAGGTATGAAATATTATTCAGCCTTCAGATTTCATTTTGACTTCTCAAACAACACTGCTGAATATGAAGCTTCGGTCCATGTTATTCATTGGGAAAGGAAGCTTGGAATTAAGAACTTGAAATTGTTCGGTGACAGTGAACTAGTTTCCAATCAAGTCAGAGGACTTAATGTTGTAAGGAACGACCTACTAAAGAACTACAAAAGTAGGGTATAGGATCTCATGGAGGATTTTGAGGCCTTTAACATTGTGTCCATACACAAAAAGGAGAGTGAAGCTGCTGATAGGATTGCAACAGTTGGAGCAACATTTGATGTGGTCGAAAACATCAAAAGAGACAAATAACAGCTACATATCCATATAGTTGTGAGGCCAGCAGTGGTAGATGACAACACATGTTGTTAGGTGTTCAAGAATGATCAGCAGATCATTAACTTTTTGTAACAAGAAGCTGAATTCTCATCTAGAAATCAAAGAAGATTAGAGAAGCAATATGGAAATAAGATAGTAGAGCTACATAAAAACAAGCTTCCCAAAATCTTAGTGATATTTGAGTCCATCTTCAATCATAATGATCAGTTCCGAAAAGAGAAGGATAACATACTAATTAAAGGAGAAGATTCAGAGTCGCTCCCAGTTGGAGAAGAAAAAACACTTCAGATTGGAAAAGTGGCCACCAAGTACAAGAAAGTTATGAATTCATATAACTTTTCCAAGAATTCCCATATGTATTTTCTTGGAGCTATAAAGACCAAAGAGGTTTCAACCCAAAGCTAGGACAACACACAATTCAACTAGATCCAGATTTTCATCCCGTTAGGAAAAAGCAGAGACCATTAAACCCACACATTGAGCCTCTGATGAAGAAAGAAATGAATAAGATGAGAGAGGAAAGTATCATATTTCTAATTAAACACTCAAGATGGGTTGCAAATCTGGTCCCAATTAGGAATAAAAATGGAGAGATTAGGTTGTGTTTAGATTTTAGAGACTTGAACAGAGCCTCTATCAAAGATCACTACCCAATCTCTTCAATAGAGTAGATATTGCAAGTAGTGTTTGGGTTAGAGAGATTCTCCCTCCTAGATAGCTACTCAGGGTACAACCAGATCATGGTGAAATAAGATGACCAGTTCAAAAAAACTTTCACCACCAAATGGGGCACCTATGCCTCCAGAAAAATGCCATTTGGATTGTCCAATGCCGGAGCCACTTTACAAAGGGAAATGGATATGGAATTCAAAGGGATAATTAACAAAATAGTATTGATCTATCTGGATGACATTACATTATTTTCCAAAAATGTAGCAGACCACCTTTTCCACCTAAGGCAGGTGTTTCGAAGATGCAGGAGTTTTGACGTGTCATTCAACCCTAAAAAATGTATATTCTTGGCCCATGAGGGCATACTTCTAGGCAATAATACATCAAAGGAAGGGTTTTCAATTGACTGAGAGAGAGTTAAAACAATAAGATCATTGCCATTTCCAGGCCACAAGAAATATCTTCAAAGATTCCTGGGAAAAATAAATTTTCTCCGTAGGTTTGTACCAAACTTTCTTTCCCTTGTCAAGCCAAGATCTTAGCATTCATGTGGACATCTGAAGTAAAGGAAAGCTTTGAGGCCATTAAAGAAGCTATATCATAAGCACCAACTCTCGTAAATCCATATTTCTCTAAAGACTTCACATTTTATGCCTTTGGTGGCACTGACACAATTTTTACAATCTTAGTTCAGAAAAACAAAGAAGGTACAAAAAAACCAATTGTTTTCTTCAGTAAAGGTCTAGAAGACTATGAAGTGAGATACTCCTTGATCAAAAAGCAAGTCCTAGTAGTAATTAGAGGATTAAATAAGTTTACGCATCTGGTTTAAAATAATAAAATCCAATTGTTGGTATCCCATACATGAGTTAAGGAATTCCTTCTCAGCAAGGACCTGAATGAAAAAAGTATAGGATGGATCACTCGCGTCATGAAATAAGGAATTGAGATCAATGTCACTAAGCTGGTCCGTGGGAAGGGGTTGTGTGAACAACTAGCCACTTTTCAACAAGATGAAGCAAGCAGTGAAAAGGTGGTTGTTTTTGTTCTACAAGACAATTAATAATAAGGAAGTGATGATGTACCTACTCCTTGTTTGACCCAAGAGATGGTGCACTTCCTCCAAATAGGCTTGTGTCCTCATGGGATGATTAAAGAAAAGAGGAGACATTTCAAGCTACATGCCATCCCATATGTTCTTATTGACAATTTCTTCTTCAAAAGAGACATCAATGGCATTTTGTTGAGATGCATTGAGATAGATCAGGTTGAGAGAGTGTTACAAGAATTACATGTTGAAGCAACTGGAGTCCATTTTTATCTAAGGCTGATAGCACTCAAGATCATGAAGTTGGCTTATTATTGGCCCAGAGTGTTTAGTGACTCCTATCCATGGATCAAAAGGTGCAAGAATTGTGCATTCTTTAAAGGCAAAGGAAAGATAGCACCACTTCCATTGCACGCAATTTCAGTTGACCAACCTTTCATGAAATTGGGATTGGACTTCATTGGATTCATCAATCCAAATTCAAGCCAAGGTCATAAATGGATTCTAACAACAACAAACTATTTCACCAAGTGGACCAAGGCAATGACACTCAAGGAACCTAATGAGTCTAGTATACTAGATTTATATGAAGGGATAGTGACCAGATTTGGAGTTCCATCCACCTTTATACCAGAAAATGAATTTTCATTCATAAATTCCAAGATCACAGGATGGGTTGTTAATAATTGGACTCACTTTAGTACTTCATCAAATTATTACCCTCAAGGTAATGTCCAGGTTGAGTCCACAAACAAGAACCTACTAAAGATCATCAGAAAAAATATTGATGAAAACCAGAGAACTTGGCACACAAAGCTCAAATTGTCCTTATGGGCTAAGTGGATAATGCCTAAGAGATCAACAGGAAGCTCTCCAATCAAACTTCTCTATGGGAAAAAGGTTTTGTTGCCTATATCACTTGAGTTTCCAGCATTGGAGCTCATGAAGTAGATAGATATGTTTGAATTTAAAACGATGGAGGCCAGGTATGTGGAGCTGATAGAATTTGAAGAAATCAAAGAGCATGCACTCCAAGAAATAGAGAAAAAGCAAGCCTCAATCAAGAAATGCTTTGACAAAAGGGAAAAAACAACGATATTCCAGGAAGGAGATCTAGTTTTGAAAATTGATGCAGATCGAGAAAAACCAAGAAGGCATTCCAAATTTGATGCCATTTGGAGTGGCCCCTATAGGGTAACTAGATGCAAAAGTAGAAATGCTTTCCAATTGTCTACATTGGATGAAGAGGAATTGCAAATTCCACTAAATCAAATGTATCTTAAACACTACTACTAAAGGAGAAGTTCTCACCCTGTATATTAGTTTAGTTTCTCTTTCCTCTAAGTGCTTTTGCACATCCCATTGTTGTAGTTTAGGTTGATTTTCTCCTAAGTTCTTTGCACCCTCTGTATGTTCTATTTGGAGCATGTATGATTTAAATTTTGTACATATTTTTGGTGTTGTTTTGTTTCTCTTGTGTAGTCCGTTCAGAGAGACAGATGAAGCCGCAGGTCAAAACAATTTTCTACTCTCAGAAACCTTCATTTCAATATTTCTTATGAAAATTGACAGTGCGAACAGCCGAGCTCGTGAATCAGAGGTAGAATCAGTATCAAACCGTCATTCTTGACTGCATGCCCAATGGATATGACAAGACAATTGGTCTTTTCATCTAGCAGTTAGATACCCCTGTACGTACCCAAATTGTTATCCATATTTCATCCCCAAGAAAAATATTGGATCAGTCATGACCCCGCATAGAAAGAACCTGAGAAATCTCTTTCAGATATGTAAATAGGTCACAAAAGGACTCAACAATGGAGTGGTGGGGGCTGAGAAAGATTAAATGACCCTATGTAAAAAGAAACGACTTTGTCAATCCTTTTCCGTGTCTTGAATCCACTTTTCAAGTTACAGGTAGACTCAACCATGGAACAACATGGTTAGAAAATAAGGGACAGTACCGCAGAGGAACCAGGAGTAAGAAGGGGGGAAATGGTAAAGATTTCAAGTCTTCAGTCTCAAAACGGTTCATAAAAGAGCCCATAAAATGACTAAGTATGGCGGAGGTAGCAGAGAGAACCACGTGTCTACGTGGTGCTTCTCCTAAGTTAATGTTGTAAATATCCCCCCCCCCCCCCGGGTAGATATAGACAAGTAGAACAATATGGAAATCAAAGAAACTCAAAGCCTGATGTTTATTAGGCCAAGGTGCAAGAAAAGAGTGTCTACATGAAAATGGATGTGCCAAGGTGCAGGTTAAGGGTGCACAGAAAAGAGTGTCGACATGAAAATGGATTCGCCAAGGCACAGGTTAAGGGCGCACAGAAAAGAGTGACAACACGAAAATGGATGCGCCAAGGCGCAAGTTAAGGGCGCATAGAAAAGTATGTCGACACACAAATAGGTGCACCAAGGCGCAGGTAAAAGGTGCACAACAAAGGATGTCGACACCCAAATAGGTACGCCAAGGCGTAGGTAAAAGGCACACAACAAAGGATGTTGACACCTAAATAGGTGTGCCAAGGCGCAGGTAAAAGGCGCACAGCAAAGGATGTCGACACGCAATAGGTGTGCCAAGGCATAGGTAAAAGGTTCACAGCAAAGGATGTCGAAACCCAAATAGGTGTGCCAAGGTGCAGGTAAAAGGCGCACAGCAAAGGATGTTGACACACAAATAGGTGCGCTAAGGCACAGGTAAAAGGTGCACAGTAAAGGATGTTCACACGCAAATAGGTCCGCCAAGGTGCAGGTAAAAGGTGCAAAGCAAAGGATGTCGATAGGGAATTTTCAGCGCCTATGGCACATTTAAGAGTATGTCGACATAGGGATGGGTGCACCAAGGCGCACCTTCAGGAGGTGCAACATTTTGAGCGCTGACAGGAAGCAGACCCTGACCCAGATATTCAAATGGCCATAAATTTTCACAGGGAGCTCAGATTCATACAAGGTTGGAATTTTCAGAAATCTTACGAGGTCCTCTATCCAACTATGACTATATATTTTTAATTGGGTGGGAAAAAAATTCATAAAAATGCAAAATACAGTTCGCCACTTTTCGGGTTTGCTAGGGTTCTCACCTACCACCATAATGAGATGAATTAAATGCAAGCTAGAGGTGGTTGGGGTAGATTTGGAATTACTCTCTATTTTCTCTCTCATTCTTCCTATAAATTGTAAGGAGGGGCTTCTTTCTAAAGGTTGGACATTCTTGTTTTGCCCCTCCCTTCTTCTCTTTGCCAAGTGAATTTGTGGAGTTAAAACCTCCCATTTAAAACTGTAATGCAACTTTTCCTCTTGGCATTTTGTAGTGTGTTGTATCAATATTTGGAGAAAATAATGCATGTCTATGGATGATTCTCAACCCTCTCTGTGTTCATTTGCATCCTCTTGTTCTTTCACTGCAAATCTGGTTATCTGTGCATGATCTCGCATTGAATTTTTATGGTTTGTGTTTATTGGCAAGACAGGTGTTCTTCATTCCTCGGTGCATCACCTTTGTTAGTTTAGGTTTATTTTTTATGAATCTTCTTACCCTGTCTCCTTGGCAAGTTAGATTAGGTTTTTTATTAAACCCTCTACATTTTTACGTGTGCATCTGAACAGAGGAATAGGAACCGGCCTTCATCCGGACAGCTTTTCCGATTTCACAAGGTCCCACACTTGGGAAAAGATCCATGTTATGCAATCACACTGAGAGTCTCAACCCATCAAGTTACAAACACTCAGGGGTGCTGTGATTCGCCATCAACAGTTAAATCCAAAAAATAAACGTAAGTGAGCGTCGGGATGCCTCGCGTCCAGAACCTCACAAGGTTACAGGGCCATTAAAAAATCTTTAGCCAAGAAAGAGAATGCCAGGTTTTGGCTCGACGCAAATCTGAAATGGGATCCCAAGGTGGAGACTCAAACTTGTGCTATCCCTTCACGTAGGAAATGGTCAAACAAAGTCAAAAGGCAGATAAGGCGAGCCTCAAAATTTTCTAATTATAAAAGTGTAAGCGGAAAATGCCAAGTGTCAGTGTGGCACATCTCCAAAAGTTAGTCTGAAGGCAAAAGCCCAAATGAGCGCGAGCTCACCATGTAGCTCAAAGTCCAAAAGGGGTAAGAGGGACCGTTGAAAAGTCCACAAACCTGCGGATGTTGACAAGTGTCAACTCAATGCTCCTCCAAAGGAAAACTTTGAGCCAGGATTTCAAGCAAGCGCGATGCCTCCACGTGTCCAATCTCATAAAGGGGAAGAGTCAGTTGAATAGTCAATGCATGGGGTAGACCAGCGGAGGCTACTAAGTGTCTAAATGATGTTGATTCAAGGATTGAAGAGAGAGAAGGTTTCAAACAAGTGTCAGATTTCCGCATTTCCCAGGTGAAGAGATATGACCCCACCAAGCAAAAGACTTAGCCAAAAAACAATAATTGGGCCATAACTCTGCTCAAAGGAAAAAGTTAGCATTTGGGCCCAAGTTAAGGAAAGTGGGCTGCGGGGGAAAAGTTGGTTCTTTGCCTTTTGTAATCCCAAAAGGATAAAAGTTGAAAAATGAGCCGCAACTCCACTCAAAGGAAAAATTCAGCATTTGAACCTGAGTCAAGCCAAAGCGGGGAGCCAGAGGAGAAGGTAAAAATTTTCCTTTTGTCAAAAAGGCACAAAGATAAAGATGGAAGCGCATCCCTCCAGCCAACCAAAGGGTGAGATGTATCCAAATGGAGCTTCGGGGATTTGGGGTTTTTTTAAGTTTTGTATTTTTTTCAAAAAAAGGGGAAAAAGATAAATTACAGACCCACAAACCCAATTTTTCCCTTGATCTGGTTGCCACATGTCCCATGTTTAAAAGGAGACCCATTTTTTCGAACTTTTTTCCCTCCCATTCATATGGACCCAATAAAAACTTCAAAGGGGTATATCTTTCAACTCAAGGCTCGAAATATTGCAAATTTGACACCGTTGGAAGAATCTTGACGTATTCTACAACATGGAAATATAAAAAATCATTTTCTCAAGCCCTGGTAGGTGAAAAATGGAGGAATATTCTTCAAGGGACATTAATGCAGGATCCATCTTCCTCAACAACCAGATTGGATTCGATATGTTCCACCGTTTCTCCTCCCTTCAAGGCACCAAACCACTGGTTGAGGTAGTCAAGATGGATTTGGGGGCATATTTTATCAGAGGCATTAAAGGTAGTGGTTGAGTTTTGAGCTACTTTCTCACTTCTCTCTCTCTTTCTTCTCTCTGATTGAATCTATAAACGCAGGGTCATGATTCATTGTAAAGGGTTGGACATTTTTTTATTTTACAAGCTCCCTTTTCCTTCTAGCAAAGGAATTTGTGGTGTTCAGACCTTCCATTAAAATTGTATTGTGTTTCTTGCCTCCTGGCTATTTTGTAATGCATTGTACCAATCTAAAGAGCAATAAAACACGTTTGTGATCTATTCTAGATCCTTTCTATCTCTTTTTCTCACATCTAGTCTCTAATTATGAATTTGGTTATCCGTGCTTGATTATTGCATGTATTTGTTGGTTTGTGTCTATCAGTAAAAAACCATTGTCTATCATTCCTGCGGTACATCACCTTATAGTTTAGTTATTTCTTATTTCTTATACCCCTTTTATCCCTTTCTCCTTGGAAATTTATAGAATAGGTATAGAGATATATCCTCTACAAGTCCTCACGTATACACCAAAACAAAGGAATAGGAACCAACCTTTAATTTGGAGAGATATTCCGATCCTAAAAATTCCCGCACTTTCAGAAAATTTCAATTTCGTAAAATCACACCAACTGACTTTGCCTTTGAAAAGGAGATCTATAGAACTCATTTGGGGGTGATGTGATTCGACACTAACAGTATCCTTTCTCTTAGAATCCAATCCATTTGATCTTCATGTATAATCTTAGTCTTCTAATCTTTGGCATAGGGCCAATCTCAGTGAATCCTATGCTACACGAGGTGATGAGATCCACTCAAGTATATACTAGATATAGGTGGGAGAGAAAGCTCCTAAAATATTCTTCAAATCCCTCCATGTCAAGTAGGATTGTCAACAGATCAAGGCTATATACGAGTCACAACAACAGCTTACTGAGATCATATGAATCTCTTTTACTTTTGTCAAGCATTATTGTCTGGTTTGTTAAGCTCAAAAATATTTTCTTGAACCATCTTTTTCTTTACAGAAATTAATTTTTGTTACCTTCACAACTCACTCCTCGGGCCATGGCTCTCCCAAATGCTCCTATTACTATAGAATAGATTCATTTATCCTTTCTTTGTTTAGCCGATGTTAAATATCCTAGTCTGGATGGCTTCCCTAATGAGTTCTATAAAGTAACTTTGTATTTTGTTCCACTTGATCTGCTCATATTATATCTTAAGTCTCTTCAATCTCGCCCTTTAGGGAGATTCATCAAACAAGGAAACAACAAGTTCATTCAAAAAGCAAGCAATTTGGAGATTATTAATAACTAGTGGCCTATAACCTTATTGAATGTTTCTTTAAATATTATTGCTAAAACTTTAGCTCTTCGGATTGTGAATATTCTACCAAAGATTTTGTTTCATAAGCCCACCAAAATTTTCATAGGATGATATATTTTGGATAATATTCTTACATTTTGCGAAGGTATGGAATGGGCTCTAATTTCTTTTCAGAATCCTCTTTTTCTAAAAATTGATTTTAAAAAATCCTATGATTGTATCGAATGGACCTTTAATCTGGTTATGCTCAAGGCTTTAGGGTTTTGTGATTCCTTTTATTCTTACGTTTTTACTTAGTTCTCAAATGCTTCCACTTGTCTCACTATTAATGGCCATCAATCTAAGGCCATTGGACTCTACTGCTCTATTAGAGAAGGTTTCACTCTTACTCCATCTTTGTTTGCTCTTGGTATAGATGCTTTGGGCTACTTAATTACTAATCAAGCATGCCCATCGCCGAATTCGGGGAATTAATTTACCTGATCATCAAATTGGAGAGGCACACTCATATAGAAGCTCTGATTCTTTGATGTTGGATGTATCACCAAGTTAGTATATTGGTGGCTACATACGAGGATCATCATCATTAGTGAGCTCATTGACAAGAATAGATGTGATCTTAGCTCTATGTAGAAGTTGGAGGCCATGAAAAAAAGTGGAAGATGATCTTCATCGTTGACATTAAATATCTAAATTAGCACCTTGTATGGGTAGATGCCATGCAATAGAGTGGAGGTTATAAGGAGGTGCCAAACCAGGGTGTTGTGCTAGAGTATTGATCTTCTAATACCATATGTTTTCTACTAAACTGATTGTCACACCAAGTTCAGCTAAACATTCAATGTAGTATCCTAATATTTTTTTAGTCTATGATTGGATTTTCTACAATGGATTGGTTAAACTATTTTGTGAACCCGAAGACATAGCAATTTTTATGAACTCTTTTATCAACTCAGTGTATTATCGGTTCTATTTCTTACATTGTATTTACTTAAATTTATTTATTTAGGGCTAATTAGATTAAAAAAATCTTCCTATATTGGTCCATAAGCCGATGAAAAAAAATTACAATTTTACGGATCAAGTTTTGTATCAGAGAAGGTATTTCAGCTGTAAACTTTCCACCTCCAAAGTTAGTTGATATCGAGTACTTGTTTTTCACTGGTGGTAGCAGTGAGATGGAATTATACTAGGTTATATTGTGAACCATTATACTAATGATACTGGGTATGATGCTACACATGATGAAATTGAATCGATGAGATCAAGCACGTCATATTATTGAAATGAGAAAAAACATGGAACTCCTATAGTCTATGTTGCAAGAAGAACATTTTCACCAAGTAACCAAAAAAGAATGGGATGGTCCTCATGTATGTGTACATTACTCTATGACTAGGCATGAAAACGAACAATATTAGTATTTGTTCCTATATTGAGCTCTAAGGTGGGTTGAATGTCTAATGATGGAATTTAGAAAGGAACTTCTAAGGACCAATGGTATTCATCCTACTGTAGTTATAGTTATTAAAGCACACCATATCCCAGAGAATGAATCTCAATTAAGGAAATGTTTATAGATGGTGACATCAGAGAAGAAATATCTAGTAGATAGGTTAGAGACTTAGTTAAAATTCCTTGGAAGAGTAATCCTAGGGTTATAGCATGAGATGTAAGCTAAGGAAGAGATCCTAGTAAGAGTGTACGATGGTAAAGTGTTGGTAAAGAAAGATACACCCACCAATAACACTATAAGTGATTCAATAAATTTTCCTTCTCGTGAATTTTTAAATCCCACTTTTGGTGAATTTGAAATGTACACTAGAGGTATAGGATCAAAATTAAATTTTAAAATGGGATATGAAGGAAAAGGCCTTGGTGTGAATATGCAAGGTACCATTTACCCTATCCACGAAGAGGAAAAACCTCACTATATGTGTCTAGGATACAACAATGGTAAAAATGAGGTAGGAGAAATATTTATGATATTCAAAGTAGGAAAAACAATGAGTGTAGATCCCAAGCCACTAGTCCTCCTAAAGTAGCTTGCAAGATGGAACAAATTCAACTTTCTTAAGAGAATGACGAGAGAAAAGGAAAATTTAAAATCCTAAAGAGGTATGATATTTTCTTATTTGACTACATTAGGTAGCCCATAATAACCCTAGAGTTACTGTGGAAATGTCCATGTCCATACTATGGATCTAATAGCCATTGTGTAATTTGGTGTGGAAACAAAAGGAAACATTCGAATAAGGTTAAGGGCGATGAAGACAAGGGAAAATGTACCTCGTCTTATGAAGAAGACATAGGTCTAGAACCACCAAGAAATTAAAAACTTCGTATTAGGTTTATCATGTCTAGTGTTTTCTTTCAATATTGATAATCAAATCTCTATATGAATTCTTCATGAAGAGTAGACAAAGATTATCTATCCTAATTTTTCATCAGAGTGGCATATCTAGGAATTCAATGTGACAAAGTTCCACTGGTTCCAAGGATTGAAATAAACGTCTAAGTAGAATTGTAGCAATTTAAAGGCCATGGTATCACCTGCAGATATCTCTTCGCATACAACATATATTTCTAGATTGAGAAGTAAAGGAAAAATAATAGTTTGGGACAAAAAACTCCTTAATGGTGAGGTGTGCTATGGAGTTCATATTTAGGCATTAATGGTCACAATATCTCCCTAAATATATTCCTTATGGAGGTACACGTTGTGAGCTTTCAAGAACCTATTAGAACGTAGAAAATGGTTGTTGTACGCTCCAAATATAATATGCATAGGAACGATACGTTCACATGACATATCCAGAACACAAGAAACAACGTAGTGACTAGGAAATTGTCTAGAAGACAATGGTTCATCAGTATCGCGTAGTAAAAATATGGGTTTTCTTAAAACACTAGTACTTTTCACTTGAGAGTGAAAAAATTTGGTCAACTACGAGGCTCAATTTTATTTTGGAAGGAAACCCACCCACAAAAGTGATTTCACTCAATTTTTAACAACTCATCGAGTTGATGGTAATTCATGCATTTAGCTGTTCGACGAGCTATGATGATTCATGACGAAGCCACCGAATGTGGCATTCCAACTAAATACCAATCGGAATTCACAAAAAAAAATGATGCATTTAATTTAAAAAACAAAATAAGTGTTAAACCCTAATTGCACAGTAATGTATGATAAATAAATACTAAAGTATAGATTTGGAAAAAGTATATAAGTGAATGAAATTGAAAACCTAAGGTAGTCACCTAATCAAGGCAATTACACAATGTTTTTTTGTACCCTCTCTCTCCTTTAAGGATGAGGTTATGGGAAAGATTATTTTCTTTGTATTAGGGGCTTGATTTTAAGGTTCAATATTCTAAGACATATCCTTCTTTCACTTCATTCTGGGATGTCCTAACATTGGTATCCATTATTGAATGAGAATTTGGACATTTAAAGATATGTTTGATTTTTCTTCGTTGTTGTTTTTGACCTTGTTTAGGATAGGGACAATTATTTTAAGAAGTTATGGATCTACAATGCATGCCATTTATTAGTAAAATTGTGGCATCCATCCTTTGACCCTGCTACTTATGGATTTTCAATCAAACTTGTTAGGGTAAGTCTAGTTCACCTTCAACTGAAATTTCATAGTGCATCCATCTATAAATCCATCAGTAACACTTTCGGTATAATTTTGGAAATAATTTCGATGATCAAGGTTGTATCCCACCCTACTTATGTTGTCAGTTTAGTAGTCTTGAACACTTGAAAGATACTAGGTCATGTCAATCTCAAAGTTCATGATCATTCTTAATCACAAGATCTCAATTATGACGATTTTCCCTTCGGATGATGGTGATGTTTTAAGTCTGGGATGAAATGCAAATGATTTGAGTGAGTTTAATGGTGGAATTATGTTCTGTCCAATCTATTTATTTTTGAAGGTAAAAGAAATTATTCCCTGGAATCAAAACCTAAAGTGATGGATTGGGAGGATAAACCTCTGACCAAATAAGAGGGTCAAAATACCATGATAAAAGAAATATATACATATAAATTAAGGAAGACCCAACAATAACGCAAGTATGTTCCAATTATAGAAGATGGGGACCCCCCAAAATAAAAGATAAGAGCCTATAGTTAACACTTTTGTGGCTACTATAAGAAACATTTTGGTGTCCGATTTAGATGCTACATTCAAAGAAGTGTTTCCTTTGAAAATGTTTCAAAATAATGAGTATTTTCTTGTCTATATCCCATGATATGTTGATAGTTAAAACAACATTGAAGCCTAGACTGCTATTAAAAAGAATAAGAAAAGACTTCCTAGAAATAAATTAAAATTAATAAGAAACTTTTTGTTGCATTTTTTTTCCTCGTCTCTAGTGTCCAGAGGTTATAACTTATGTTAGTAGGTAGATTTGGTATTGATATAATCTTAATGAATGTTTTCTATTAGTTGTTCACAAATTATCAACTTATCTCATTCATTATGGTTATTCTAGATGTGTGGTTCTATATACTTTGTTCCATATTTATTTGGATTGTCCATACATTGCTATATTTTTTTGTTATTGTCGACATTATGGCTTCCTTTAAAAACCCTTTTGATTTGTTGTGATAAAGAAATAAATTATAAATTTATATGTACTAATTCTTCTCAAGCTACCAAAAAATATCATAACTACAACAATAAAAAAATATTCTTGTTTTTAATGTTGTAAACATGTGAGAGGTTTCATCGTGCAAGAAAATGATATTTATGTTTCATTTGAAATTGAATTGTATAAATTTATATAAATTATTTTAAATGTTGTTCTTGAGCATAAAGACCAAAGTGTTTGTGGTTCAAAGAAAAAATAACGATGGTATAATTTTATTGAATAATATCTCTATGTCGAATGTGTATCCCCAACTAAAACCATGGGGGCTTCTGGCATGCTACATTGTCATGCAGCAATCTAAACCATATGTTTCATATCCCATATCGTTGAACTAAAACTATTTTGGGTCTTCCATATCTATAAGTGTTTTCATATGCAGTTGGCAGTGCTATTGAAAGGACAAGACTAATACTATGGTTCACGGTATTTTTACTGCGTCCATAAATATCATTTCTCCTCATGCTTAAAAAATTAATTTCATGCCTATTATTACTACAAAAAAATAGTACCCTGTGATTTTTCATCGATTAATGGATGAGCAATTAATGTTTTTGGGTAACATGGGATTGTCTCTCAAGTTTTGTTACTTAGTACTAGAGACAGTCCTGCAAAGAAGGGTGGTTCCTCTACATATTCAAAATACTAAAATAATCCTATTGTTGGAAATAAAAATATCTAATATTATTATAATAATCGAAGGGACCACTCACTCAGATTCGGAGAAAGAAATGGGGATACCAATGTCCCTTAATATGTGTTTTATGTGAGAGAGAGGCAGAGGATATATACCACCTATTGCTGCATTGTCTATTTTCCTCACAATGCTGGTCTTGGATCTATCAAAAGCTAGTTATGACTTGGGTACTAGGGGAAAAAAATAAGGAGGTACTTTAATCATGACCAGTTATAGTAAAAGGTCACTCACTCGGTTCAATATGGATTTTCAACCCCATGCTTCTTATTTGGAACATCTTGTGGGAAAGGAATCTCCTTCTCTTCAAAGTGGAATCCTATAATATTCACGTAGTTACTCAGAATTTGGAAATAGCCATCTCTGAAAATGTTAGCTCTTGTTGTTAAAATCTTGATGATTTTTTTGCAGGAACGCATCCTTGAGGAAATCCTTGCCTCTTAGAAAAATTCAAGACCGTAGCACAAATTTAAATGAAAGTCAATTTAAATGGGAGAAACTTCTACAGAGGAAGGATTTCAAGTAGATTGCATGCCCTTTGGTTTCCTAAAATTAATTTTGACAGGGCTTCTAAAGAGAACCTTGAATTTTAGGGGCGGGTTGCATTCTTCACAATGTGAGTTTGTTAGTGTTGGCTCATTCCATTTACAATATCAGACATGTAATTTAGTAAAATCTAGTTCCTCTTTTAGGTAAAAAGGGCAGTCGAATGTGGTAGTTCCCACCTCATCTTAGAAGGTGACTCCCAAACTATAGTAGTATCAGTAAAAAAATTTAAATTTCCCTACTAGGCTCTCGATGTCCACATCTCAAACATTTTCTTTTCGATTCAGAAGTTGGAATCATAGGGCATAGGACACATGTTTAGGGAAGCCAATTGAAACTTCTTATTATTTGGCCAATGAAGGTGTGACACTAACAGAGGAAGTAATCATATCGAATGCTGACGATAAGTGGCCTGGATTAACTGCTATCATTGCAAGAGACTCCAAATTTATTTTTTCTTTACGTGTGACAAGATTTGGCTCGTGGTAAATAATTTTTTAAATGTGATTAGTCACATATCCTTTCATTTATGCCTTTTCCCCTTCAATTACAATGTGTGTTAGGTCAGTGGTTCACCGCAGTTTCATGGCTACTTTTCCCTTTCTCTTCCTCTTCTTGAAGGGTGAGTCCCTTGACATGGCCTTCTATGGAAACATTTCTCAGGCTCGCCTCAGGAAATTCTTTTCTATTGGATCTAGTTCAATCTGTAACTTGTTTAAGATAATTTTAGAGGAAAATTACATACAGGGGAGTGGTAGTGATAGGGTGAATGTCAAATTTTAGTTAGCATTCATCTCCAATTTGTTTCTCATTGGAAATAACAAGGAATATTCCATCCTGATAGCCTGCCATATCATTTTGAAAAAAAATGCTTTGGATTTGGAGGAAGAAGTCGTAAAGTTCTGCATTCCCTCAACCTTTCTCCAAGCGGCTATAGCAGGGGAGCCGGAAATGGTAGCAAAGGACTTCATGGTTGAACGGGAAAGGGGAAAATCTGCTCTCTGGGAGTTTTTGGTTACCATCCACAAGAAATGCCAAACGAAGGATTCAGGTCCCACTTTCATTCCACCTCTAGATCTTGATTCTCTGGTTGCCCCAATTTTCCCTATTCCATCTAAAATTTCTCAACTCATGATCAAATCTAAATCTTCATACGAATGCTTTCGGAAGGAAGAAAAAATAGGGTAAGTGGGGCACCGACACATCAAGTGAAAGAGGATTGTAAAGGCTATAATCGACGTTGAGGTTCGAGTCAAGGAATATGTAGATGCCAAGGATTGAGTCGAGGAGGAGGTCATAGTGTTGTTAGATTAATTTCCCATAATGGTTTATGTTTTACTTCGGCCCTTTCGATGTATAGTCTAGTTTTTGGTAATACTTGTATCGTGGTGGTAGCTTTAACTGAATTATGTGTAGAATGACCTATATATTTTTTTGGTATTATTTTGATAATATAAATTTAAGCATGGGGCCCCAATAACCCCCTAGTTCATAGGTCCAAATTCAAAGTGTTTACTTATGAACAAAAAATGAAGGGACCATGGGAAGAGAGAGGTGCACAAAAAGGGGAATTGAAAGCTAGAGAGAGGTGATAACACCAAGACAAGGGGAAACACACCATTGGTTGAGTTTGAATGGGAGGAAACTGAAGGATGAGAGGGAAGACATGAGGGCCATATTAAAAAAGAACATTCAAACTCTTATTTCCATGGATCACAATAGTAATCAATCCTAGAAAAGGAGAATAAACATGAACACTATACTTGTAAGTAGATGAAGAGGAAAGGAAATATAATAAAATATAAGTTAGGGCAGTATATATCAACAAGAGATGAATTTTATTTCTTTATTAGGATGCATAGTCCATTGCAATGAAGGAATAAGTAAAAAACCAATGCAAAGATCAAAATCTGAGGCCTGCAACTTGAAGGAAAACTTGTGTTGCACTTGTGTGATGCCCTTGCATTCCAAGAGATTCTAAGATTTTTAAATGAGCGTCATTTTAAAATATATATAAAATGGGAAAGAGAGAGGAGAGGAAAGATAGGAAAACTTATATTTCGACTTTCATCCATTAAAAACATATATTGAATGTCTAAACATAGGCATAAGAACCATTACAAGACCATTCCCCTAAGATATTTTACTTGTATGAGAAGGAATGGGCACCATAACTCATGAAATTGTGTAGTTGAGATACATGAAACAATATCTTTTAATGCTGGACTATATTTCCTATTTTTCACCAACATAAACTCAAATATTTTAATAAATTTAGTTTATGTGGTGTATCACATGATGATACCTTTCAAAGGATACCAACTTTGTGGAATTCGGATTTATAGGGCAAAATTTATAGCCATGTGAACATTGGGGCTCAAGATGGTCATGACAAGGTTCCATAGTCCACATTAATGTGGTTTTTTATAGGTATGGATGAACCAACCAGTCAGATAACAAGAGTAAGTGTGGAAATGTTCCATTTGTGCTCACTAGGGCTAGCCTATCCTCTTTTGCTGCAAATCATGTGTTTTTATAGAAATAGGTCTGGGGTGGAATTGCAGAACAATTCCACCCATTCCATTGGTTCCCATCATATGCACTTCACCCACAATTTTCTTCCATTAGTTAGCTGACTTGTCTATTTAGGGAAATGATGACCTTGTAGAACTATTTATCCCATTCTTGAAAGGTCCAAACTCTCCACAACATTGTTCCAACTCCCCATTTTAATGGCTAATGTTGTAATATGTGGAACTTCCAACCACACATAACTATTTCCTTTGGTTCTTTAAAATTCAGATTCATCTAGCCTTAATTCCCCCAAACCATTATGCAGTCGAGGAAACAATGTAACATGAGGAACAAAGGAACAATTCCTCATGTTTCTCCCAGGCCCGATTTAGCCGATTAGCTTATTTTTTACTTCTATTTTTTTTGTATATATCAAAATGAGGGGCTAGGAAAGGAGGAATTGGAGAGTCACAACACTGATGTTTTCCATTTTTTTATCAATTTACATTGTCCAAATCCAAAACAATAATGTTAGTTATTAAAATAGCCTCTGGGGGTATTTTGATTAACACCAACTTTATACATACCTTTTTACATTCTTTTTCCACAAAATTTTCAAGCATTTTTTATTTTCATTGGAATTATAAGGAAAATAAAATTTAAAAAATGAAGTATTTTTGTATTTGTGAAAATATTTTTATAAAACCTTCAATATTTTAAGTTGAATTGCATGTTTTTCTAAAACATTGCAAACCAAGGAGTCCATGTTGCAAACAAAGGAGTCCATAATTCAAGTCTCACTCATAATTTAACTTGTTTTTATTTCATCGAGAAAGCTTATTATTCAGAACGTTTTATTTACAATGTGAAATGTCGGGGACAATCTTGCAATACATAGTCCATATTAGTGTTTACAGATTTTTGTGTACATGGACATCGATCAAACTAATCCAAACCATTGATCTTTATGCATCATAGTTGGCATATGCTTGTTCAACGTTTGTACATGCTGGACATCACAATTATAAACATAGGCCTTCTCACTCTTCTTGCTTTGTTACCTTGAGAAGCATAGTCTCTTCCTGGACTCCTTGGACTCTATCATTCATTTAGATATGAAATATTTATACTTATTATGAATTATTCTATTTTCCATTCAATAATATTGAACTAATTTTTCTTCACCAAATTATTATATTTGGAATATTTCACATTTAACTATAATAGTTTTTATTTAATTAATCATAATAATATCTATTTAATAGTAATATTTGTAAATAATAAACCTTTGACCATATTAGAGTCAATTTAATGAAAATATTTATATAAATAACACACAATGTCTAAAGTAATATCCTCCTATCATATTGATCATGATTTGAAGAATTGTTGAAACCTCCGTATGAAACACACTGAGAATTATATTTGATGATATATCATCAATTTTTTCCTTATATCACATAATTTATTTATAAAATCAAAACCTCTTTGAATTTGATTATATTTTTGATTAAATTAAAGTACATACTTAATCAATAAAATAGGGTGTTTTGACTTCACACTTCGAATTCACATCAAGAATAATATCCTTAAGAGTTAAGGATGGGATGTGATTTATTATCTTCTTTATGGGCGTCAAAATGGCGTCAATCCCCTATCCCCACAACCCTGCTTTCTTGCTCGACACTCAACTATCCGATCTTCCTCATCAATCTCCATGTCAGCCATTTGCAAAACATGAAATACCTCCCTTGGATCCATAGTTCAATGCATGCACGTACCACTAGATATTTGGATTGTTGATTTCAAATCTAAGATTTGATTCCTCTCCCATATGTTTTTGCCTATTTTATTGTATTTTATGCTTTGTAAAATAATTCACTTGTCTCTATATGACATAAAATAATTTGGTAAAACCGTCATGATCATTACGAACACATTCAATGTAAATATAAGTGTTGCATTACATAGATATTCAAATAACACATTTTACTGAAAATGTGTTTATATAGAGCATATAATCCCTAAAACATAACTCACTTGTAAATACAACCAAAAATAAAAAAATTTCTTGATAAAAAAATATTTAGTTAAGATGGATGGGTTGTTTAAAACCAATTAACGTCATATATTTTTTATTTAATGGGTGAGGTAATCCGTTAAATCTCATCCCTAGTTGATCTGCTATCGTTAGTAACAAATTGGAACCTGAGATCACACAATAAGGACAATAGTGCAACAAAATGCATACATGAAAATATGAAGAAAAACCTGATCATAATCATAACATAAGTCTATGGAAGTCTATGGAAGACATGGATGACAAAGATTTGTGAAATTTTCGTCCTCATTTACACCCTCATCCCAAATGTTGATGGATGTATTACAGGTAATTGCATCTAGCTGTAAAAATGCATATCAGCGTAAGTAAGACTGGGAATAAGCTAGCAATCGTACGTGAAATGTATGATGGGAACGTCGAATGAGATAGAGAGAAGAATTAACACTTAAGGAAATGAATAAGATGGATAGGATAGGGGGAAAAGAAAAAGGGGTATGAGGGAGGAGAATTGCATTGTGTTCTACTGAATTTGATCTTTCTTGGTCACATTTTTTATTTGAGTGCAATATATGTTCAAAGGGAACGAACTAAAAAATCACGGAAAAATGTTACTGTTTAACAATTTTTTTAGATTTAGGATCGTTTATTTATTTGATTATAGTTTGAGTTTGAAGTGGTCAAAATACAAAATGGACAAAATTGAATAGGTTACAGGGCCGTAACCCAATTCCATTTTTTTGTAGTACAAAGTACCATACTTTTAAAATTTTAACCTTGATTAAATGCAGGATTAATTGCGAGAAAAAAGGTGATGCATAAACATTCGTCGGATAATAGAGCCCCTGTAACGTTTGAGCCGTATGAGGGACATGTAGAATTTATTGGCAGTCAAGCTGAAATCGCAAGACCCAAATAAGATCCTTTATCTGTGTTCCACCTTATCATCTAAACCCCACTTGTGTTATTCTCATTAGTATAATTTCCAGGTAAATGGGGTTCAATATTATAAAATGGGGAAGAACTAGTAGGCTCTAGGGCCATAACCCAACTGAGATCAATTGAAAGGTTTTTGATTGAACATAGTCTAATTTGTTATATAAGATGATTACACCAATGGAAAGTCATAAATAAAAAAAATGAGAATTAAATACCTTCATACACCACACATTTTCCATGAATTGAATTGAAGCGCCCAAATAATATTTGGTATTTGTGTTATACTTAACATTAATGTACACTCAAAATCAAATATGGAAATGCAAATCGTTATGTAGTTAGTGCTAGTAGGGAGGGGTAAATTTATAGTGGAAAGGGGGTATGCAGGACAAAACTAATTCTCTAAGAAAATAAAACTATAGAGATTGCAATGAATATGGTAGGGCACTATGGTTGTCAAGAAGGAAATGTCAAGGAGCATGTATAAATGTGAAACAAAAGCAAGACATATCTTCAATTACTAAGGTTGTTTAAATAAACAACCACAAATGGATTAGATTACATTCATTAAGATTTATATTTTATTGTCAAAGAGGAAACCCGCTTGAAATTGTGCAAATGCCTTCTAGGTAATAATAGAAATAACGTGAACCAAAAACTAATAGGATCGATCAAATACAGGACAATTGTATAAACAACAAAGGAAATCAAAGAAATCACTTTTTGAGACATTAAACAAAAGTTATAAATACCACTACTTTAATGTAAACTTCATTTTTTAATACAATAAATAAACTAAAAATGTTAGTCATATCAACTATGATACTTGGTCGGGCAGGTCAGGAAGTACTGTAAGAATGACACTATCTCTTTGTCCTCAACTGGTCACATCTAGGAAAACATACAAAGAAACAACTTGGAGATTAAATCCGAACTGCAACCATCGACGACTCCTCCTACAAAGTATTTCCACGAAATCCGTTTGATAAAGTCGCAAATGGCCATACATGGTTATCAAATGTGTTGGTACGGTATGGTGTATAAGAAGTAGGGAGACAACACGTTCACATGTCGAGCAGTTTGTTGTGTCTGGAGCGGAGATAGCGCCACCATCAGATTTCAACGCATCCCCTCAATCTGCAATCTTTGGTGTACATATTCTGAGTGGTGTCAGAATCAACCACCCCAGGTAATGACATTGATATTATTTCGAGCTATAAAAAATTCCAACATCTCCAATAATAAATAGTTTGTTAATGCATTGAACCTTCTCTTATATCAATATAACTTGAATCTGCATGAAGACTTCGAAATTCTGTGATAATGCACGATTCTGAAGTAGCATTTAACGAGCGACGGTCCATTAAACCTCCAATTATCTTGTAAATGCAAGCCCACACAAAAAACTTGGAGAATTCACTTCTGTTATTTTTGTTTTAGTTTTTGTCATGGTCGGGATCTCTTGTGATATTAAGTTTCTCTTCATCGTTCCATTCAAATAAAGGAAGTAGATTTCTACGTTATTTTATCTTTGGTTGGTAATATTTTTGAAATGGAAACACTACCACTTCATCCATTCGATTATAATCATTTCAATCTAATCTTCATAGATTTAATATTGTGGCTCGCTTCCTCATGTGGGAGGTATGTGGAAGCTATGTGTTAAACAATTTCCGCATGTCCATTGGATCCTCTATGGTGACTCTGTTATGGCAAAAATAAGTTTCACAAGCTTCGTCCTCTCTCAATACATTAGACAAACAATTGACGAGAGATGTCTAGTATTATATGTGCTTGATTGAAACATTGATAATGCAATTTTACTAATTTATTATATTTATTTGAAATATTTATGTTCAATCTTTATGCGAGGATTAAACCGAAGATTAAGATTGCCACGATTTCAAATTTTTCTTTATTCATTTCTTATTGTTGATTCTATCTTAATTCTTTGTCACATTATTTTTGCTAAGAATTAAGATTACCGGTGAACAATAAACGTGACAAAGAGGGTCACTAAAACAAATTGAAAACATAACATTATTCTAATCACTTGTTACCCGTCGTGGATAATCTCTACTCCAATGGTAATTTTACAAGAGAGCAACCGACTCCCTTAAATCTTCCGTCGAATTGGACTCTACGTTACCCACGTGGCCTCTAAGTGTATATTAGTATGTATTAGAAAACACAAATTTTTTTTGTACAAAAAATTATCACACTTTAATACATACTAAAATACAAAAATACTATGAATAATCTCATTACATTATTTGTGCAAATAGAATTCGATTTGTAGGCAAGCTAAACCTATGATTATGTATTGCATGCATTGTAGAAGTCTTTATGTTGGAGAATGTGAGGACCATACTCGTTTGGTTTTAGAGATTTTGATTTTCTTGGTTAGTGTAGGTACATACCTATAGATCAACTTGTTTCAACCTATAGTGAATATGCATGTGAATGGAAGAGTCGATAATATGTTTGACTTACAATTTAAAAACCTTCCTAACAGCAAGATATCTTGAAGTTAATCTTCCGAAAACAGATCATTTTCTTCGGAAAACGAGGTTCACCACAATTTAAAGCTTGCAATAGCATAAGCCACCAAAAAAAGTTAACAATAAGTAAAGAAATTTGCAGCTTCTGTTTGACATGGTTTCTATGATATTAAATCACACGCAATGAAGGAACTGGATAAATCTTTCCGTTGCACATACAGCGATAAGCAATAGGACACGGTTCTGCAATGGAGCATTTGAAGGTTACTGTCAACCCTCTTCCACGGAGAGCATGACACGCACGCATGACTACAGTCCGGTATGGTCGACCCAACCTCATAATTATACAACTAAGAAGAAAATTTAACATCCAAGAAGCTTGTTGCCGATTTCTGTTTACAATCTTAATTCAACTGGTCTCAATATATATACCATTCAATCCTACAACTAAAAAGAATTTTAACATCCACGAGGCTTGTTGCACTTCTGCTTAAATTTAAAAAACTGGTTATAAATTTGACTTCAATCCCCAACTACTGTCATATCAGTTCAATACTCCAACCAGGTGGAAGTTCATCAAAAGATTTATACTGGTACTACGTTTATACTTTTCTACAGGAAGGGGGGAAATATGCAGATAACTGCAGATAAATACCCACAAAAAGGGAGAGGCATATGAGGGGCATATGCAGATAAAGACTTGCTCGTCATAAACACCAGGAGAAACCTGCTAACCGAGCTCTCGCTAATAGCCGTCCTAACAGAATTCCTCTACGTCGAAGCAATTGCATTCGAATAACATGAGCTGTTCTTCCATGTCGTCTGGAGTGGTCTTGTGGAAGGCATTTCTATTCTTGAAAAACAGAAATGTAGAGGCATTACTATTCTGAGTTCTCCAATTCACCTCCCACAGGCAGTGCCAAACAGCGCAGTCTGCCTTTGCCAGTTGTAGGTACGGTGTGTGGCAAGCAGGAGACAGCACAGCCACCCTTAGATTTCAACGTAATTTTGAAACTCAATCTACATCGTTTAAATTCTGACCCATGTCAGAGTCAGCAGGTCTCACTCCACTATGTAACGCCTTAGGGCGTAAATATTGGTGCATTTTTGTGACTTTCCACTTTGCACCTATTATTTATTAGTGCTGGATTTTGCAAGGTATTTTGACATTTATTTATTTATTTAAGATGTCAAAATACAACTAATTTTTAAATATGATAGTTATGTTTAATAGGTAAATATTTAATTTAAACGTTAAAATAATATGTATATTCAAAATTTGACTATCTGGTGAGAAGAAGGATTGATTATTGGCATAGATATTATCCGCTAAACTGAACCTTGGGCTGCTTGCCCATTAAAGCAATACGTGAGCTGGGTTCAGAACGTCGTGAGACAGTTCGGTCCATATCTGGTTATATATTCAAACTTGCCAGCACAACAATTGGAAGGATCAAAAAACCATGTGGCATTTTCAAAGTTTAACTTGGCAGTGCAATTAGAAAAAAGGGTGAAATATGTGGGTATTTCCACATTTAGATAGGCTTATAAGTCTATATTTAAACAAATAAACACCACCACCACGACCAATGTGGGATTGCCCATTTCCAAATGCAAAGTGACGGTGCTAAAATACAATTGATGTGAATTAAACCTGGAACCTCATGCCCCACATTCGTACCCGCCAACCAACTCGCCACCTAGCTCATTCAATCTAGAGAAGAGCTCGTCACTATATATAGAGCTTTGTTGTAACGCCAGCTAAAACAACCCACTTGAGACCCAAGAACAACCTAGGATTAGTTACAAAAATTATGGAATAATTTTTTTTTTGTTTAAAAGAGTCTACAGCTAGGTTACAAGGCAATAGCGGTCACTAACAAGTTCTCGAACACTTCTACTCCACAAGAATATACTTTTCTTTTATTAACAATTATTAAAGGTCATAGGGTCCAAACTCTAGGGTTAGAAGGTTCAAAAGGTTAAGAGGGTAACTCCTCACCATACCCACTCTCTAACAGGCTTAAAGGTTCAACTTGATTTTTCTCAAACTTAACAAATTCAAAATTTTCCTAAATTATTTCCATTGGATAGGAAATTTCCTCACCTTTCCAGTGATTTAAAGAAGTACTCCTAACCCCTCATATTTTTCGAGTTATGGACCAGCGGGCCTTGGGGTGAAAATTTTCCCCAAGAGCAGGCTTACGGGTCGCGGGGAGAATTTTGGAAAATTTCCTACGTAGGGGCAAACACCAATTTTTCGCCCATGCACCCAAGGGTTTGCAAGTCCACAAGGGACACGTGGCGCCTCCCAAGTCGGCATGGAGAGAGAGGGGCAGTGGGAGACATTTTGAAAAAATTTCTCACACGGAGTGAGAAGTCCACTTTGCGCCCATGCTCCCGCAAGTCCGCAAGGGACACGTGGTGTCTCTTCAGCCAACGCGGGGAAAGCTGGGTGGCAGGAAACATTTTGGAAAAATTTCACGCATGGGGCGAGAAGTCCATTTTCTACCCATGCTGCCACGTGTCGGCAAGTGTAACGCCCACTAAAACAACCCACTTGAGATCCAAGAACAACCTAGGATTAGTTATGAAAATTATGGAATAATTTTTTTTAGTTTAAAAAGACTCCACAACTAGGTTACAAGGAAACAACTATCACTAACAAGTTTCGAAACAATTCTAATTCATTAGAACATAATTTTCTTTTATTAACAATTATTAGAGGTCACAAGGTCTGAAATTCAGGGTTATAAGGTTTAAAAGGTTCATAGGGTAACCCCTCACCATACCCACTCTCTAATAGAATTAAAGGTTCAAATTGATTTTTCTCAAATTTAATGTATTCAAACATTTCCTAAATTATTCCCACTGCATAGGAAATTTCTTCACCTTTCCAGTGATATAGAGAAGTCCTCCTAACTCCTCATATTTTTTGAGTTATGGGCCGGCAGGCATTAGGGTGAAAATTTTCCCCAAGAGCAGGCTTGCGGGCCTGGAGGTGAAAATTTTCTCCAAGGGGTGGTCGGCGGGCCATAGGGAGACTTTTGGAAAATTTCCGCGTAGGGGCAAAAAACCAATTTTGTGCCTGCGCACCCGCAGGTCTGCAAGTCCACAAGGGACACATGGCACCTCCCAAGATGGTGTGGGGAGAGCAGGGCGGCGAGAGACATTTTGGAAAAATTTCCCATGCGGGGCGAGAAGTCCACTTTTTTCCTACACTCCTGCAAGTCCGCAAGGGACACATGGCATCTCCTCAACCGAAGCTGGGAAAGCGGGGCGACGGGGAGAAAATTAGGTTAATGCCCTAAAGGGTTAAGAGGGTAGCATTCATCCGTTCCTTTCCCGATACCTCGCGATGCCATGTGGTGGCTCGTTATTGGCTTCGGGTCGATGGGTCGGTGGGGCGGTGAGGAAACTTTGGTAAATTTTCCCAATATTTTCTGAAAAGAAAAGGTAAAAAGGGGACCCGCTCCTCCATCGATGCCTCATGATGCCATGTGGCATCATCTGATTGGTTGCAACTAGCGGGGTAAAGGAGAAAATTTGGAATTCCCAGACTAATATTTGGAAGTGCTAAGTCAAAAATCCCCTCCGCTAACTCCTCATGGTGCCACGTGACAGCCTTAGATTGGCTACAGGCCGGCAGGGAGTTGTGGAAACTTAGGAAAATCTTCCCAAAAAAATTTCGTAAGCTCTAAGTCTAAAAAGGGGTCAGCCCTTTTGCCGACACCGCATGGTGCCACGTCGCAGCCTTTGATTAGATGCGAGTCCGTGGGGTGGGGGAAAAATTAGAAATATTTTTCCAAAAATTTTCTTAAGTGCCAAGGGGAAAAATTTGGGCCAGCGGGCCTGCCAAGGAAATTTTTCCCACTTTTTTTTTCACCAAGGAGAAAAAACTTCAGAATTCCATAACGTTTGATAGAGAGCTCAGTTTGGGACAAATGAGGACGTTTCGGAAAGCTCACGATGTCCTCTTTATTCAAACATCACTAATTTTTTATTTTGATAAATTTTAAGGTGTCAAATTTAAGAAAACAACCTACAGACTTTTACAGTAGGAATTGATAAATTTTAATTTATAAGATTTGTTCAATTTGATCTTCTTCCTCTCTCAACATGTCAAATAGACATGGAGGATTTTTCTTAGTTGGATTTAATAAATCTTTTAAGATTCAATTTTTCTGATTAATTTTCAATTTGAACATTTACGTTTCTGACATCAAAATGACTGTAAAAGGGTTGAGCCTGATTTTGCAAGGTTTTGAAGGATTTATCCTTTAATGTTAAAGTCCAATTGAATTCATTTAGGACACACTACTTCTATTCAATCATTTAATCTATCATTTCATTGTTGTAGGTTTGAACTATGGATTTAAGGTAAAGTATTTTCTAGTTGAGAAAGAAAACAGAGATCAAGTTTGGTAGGGACTATTTATCTTTTTTTTTTTTTTCCATCATTCAAGTCTGGGAATTCCTTCCATTTCCAATCTAATACCTTTAGTTGGTTCAATTCCAATTATTCAAAAACCAAAATAAAATTTTGATTTCCAACTTTACACATTTCAAAAGACAAAGTTATGCATTTTCCTTCGTACACATTTATTTCTTTCAACAGAAATTTCAATTCACATTTAGATGTTCAATCTTAAAACAAAAACACAAATTGAGAAGGTAATGCAATCCTTTATTGATTCCAAAATACAACCTTACACCCTTTCTTTCATTTTTCAAATTCATTATAAAGAATATAATTCCTTCACATTCTTTCCAAAACAGAATACAGAGTATAACTCTTTTACATTTCAAATTTCCACTTTCATTGTCAATACAAACTATTTTTATGTTATAATGAATACACAGATCATCCACTTCAACTTGGAAAGGTTTCAATAGAATTGATCTCAACAAGGGACTATCGAACTCTCTTCTCTCTCAACTCCAGAACAACAACGTGCATATTTCTCATTCTTCCAAATAGTAATCACAACAAGAGTAGGGGAAAGACAACGCTCTCCACCCAACCAAGACATTCAATGAAGAGGAGAAGATATCATTCTTCATTGGCACCCAAGCCCCAACCACAATGAAATAAAAGATGTGATCCAACTCATGGCAACAAAAGGCTTCCACAAACACACAAACAACATTTTCAAAATCAAACACAATCGAAAATAGAATGTATTTTACAACTACATAAAAGCATGACAAATAATAAAAAGGCTTCATCAAGCAAGAAAAAGGAGTAAGAAACTATGGGGGATGTTTCTTATTCCTCCCAAAGGGAAATGGGTATCACCACCTGAGAACAAACCACCAAAATATGTATATATATATATATATATATATATATGTATATATATATATATATATATACACACACACACACACACACATATATATATATATATATATATACACATATATATGTATATATATATATATATATATATATATATATATATATATATCATTTCAAATCCCTGACATGCCCTTATGCCTCCCCCAAGTACCCCTTATTCCTCACATTTCCTAATGTCTCTCAAACCTCTTATGGCACCCCATAATGAGTAAAGAAATGCAAGATATTTCTTTTTAAGGTGGAACCCAAATCTCAACTCCCTCCACCCTTATACCTCCCTGAACAAATTTGTGTCTCCCACTAGATAACCCCATAGTCTTCTCCTACACCATTCCTAGGTCATCTACCCAACAACCCACAAACAAGCCAAAACATTCACACAATAACATTTTCATAAAAAAAAGAGAAGCATTTAAAGAGCCAAGCTCTTACATGATGGAGTTGTTTCACATTCCAAAATAGTAGGCTTAACCCAATACAAGCAATCCAAATCAACCAAGCACAATCATGCAACAATTCTCCAAAAATTTCTTCAAAGTAAGAGCTCCAAAACAACAAAAGAATTCACCCAAGAAATGATCAAATTAATTTTTCTTTTTGGAAAGGAAATTTGTTGAAAAAATCCCTAGTAGAGTCACCAAAAACAGTTGGGTTTCAGATTTGTACTTAGAATGAAACCACAGTGAGGGGACAAACAACCTCCTCTTTAATAGGAGAGGTTCCCTTATTGAAAGCAAGGGAAAAACCTATGTACAAATACACAATATTTCATTCAATGGTGGTTTCATTATATCTTGAAATGTGTTTTATGCATGGAAAGTTATCAATGCATGAGGATAGAAGACTTGAAGAGAGGAGGGAGGTATAAAAAGAAAATAATTTTAGGGAAAAGAGATGGCAGAGAAAACCCTTATATGTATTAAACAAATGAGATATAGAGTAGTACCATTCATATTTATAACAGGAAAAATATGTAGACTCAAAGTTCTTGAGATTGTATAAACTAGAACACAAATTTTCGAAGCATGCAAGGATTAAATGATTCACATATCAAAGCAAGAAGGAAAGAGAAAACAATGGAAAAAGGGGAAAACCCTTGTATTTATTTCTTTTAATTCAAAATTATAGTTCCAGAATATCAACATTCCAAACCCTGTATAATGGCTTTGAAATCCCATGAAATAGCTCACAAGAGATGGTTACCACTTCTTCGAGCAAGCAAGAAACAATTACAACTTCCTTGACAAAGTAGGAAATGGTTGCAAATCATGCCAATCATCTCTGCCCTTTTGAATTCTTGATTCGCAAAGAAATTTTAATGGTGGAAAAATGCGTATTTTTAAATATATGGTCATTACATTATTTTGCCAGTTAAAATATGGGCCACTCAATTTTCTTTTACAACTTTAAATTTAGGCTGCCCACGTGGAAGAAATTGAAATTGAAGTAGGCCTGCAAACGCCTTTTGCATTTTTTTCCTTTGAAGTTACGCTAGGCTGACACGTGGAGGGATCCACTGGTTCTTTTATACTTAGCTAATTTGGTCCTATTTCCTGCTTAAGTTATGCTAACCCCTAAGCATGTGGAGGGCTGGCACTCATTTGAGTTTTTGTTTTGGAAATGCCTCCTGAAATTATGTCGAGTTGATGTGTGGCTCCTTCCACTGGTCTTGGACTTTTCAACGGCCAACTTTGTCTCTCCATTGACTTTGACCATGTGGCAAGCTGGCACTCATTTGGAGATTAGCCCTTTGGTTTCACTTATGAAATTGTGTCATTGAGGCATGTGGAGATTTCTGCCAACCCGCCCGTACTTAGTCAATTTTAATGATCAACTCTTTCTCTTTTTGGACCTGGGACATGTGGAGGACTAGCGTAATATTGGGAACTTCCCCCAGCTTTGAATCTTGAAGTTACACCAATGAGGCACATGTTGCCGTTCATTGAACCTTCCATACTTAGCCGATTTAGGCTTATTTTGCCTTCAGTTTGGACCTGGGATACATGGAAAGCTTGGGATTATTTGAGGATTATCCTTTGGGCCCTGTCCCTGGAGTTGCACTATTTGGACATGTGGAGACTTCCACTTTCGCTTAAAACATTGTCATGCCACATCCAATCAGAGATGTCCATGTACTACCCATGGATGCTGGGGAAAAAATTAATGGGGACAATAAGCCTCTCATTCCCAACTGCGAGAAGAAATAAAAAGAAGGGAAAACTTCACCATCACAACTAACTTTCAAATTTTTTTCCATGAAATGGGAAAATTGCAAACAATGCCAGGCTTGACATGATCCAATACTCCAAGGTACCAAATCAAAAATTTTGAAACTTGACATCAAAAAAGAGGAATTTTTAGGATGACAACAACACACAGACAGAGACGAGGTTTTAGGACTTAGCCATATTGGGAATTTTCGGCAGGACATAAGAAAAGCATGACCTGACTATGCATGTGGAGTGGATAAGGTGCCAGCATGGAAACGTGATGCCCACAAAAGGAATATGCCCTATGATAGAAGGTTCTAGAAGACATCATTGCAAAAAGTGGAGAGCTCAGGCTTGGAGAAGCATGCTCCCATGGAGGACCACATTAAGACACTTGGTGTCAGATCTGAGGCCGCAGAAGGATGAGTTGGAACTTTGGGATGCCTATATATATGAGCGCCTGTAGGAGAAAAAGATATATAGATCGGATAGAAAAGATATGAGAATATAGATAGTGGAGCTCTACGGAAATACTAAGACAAATCTATGGGATTGGGTAGAGGATATATAAGTCAGTAATGTATTAAGGGGATGGGTATAAATTTTTCTTTGTATGATCCCTGTTGTGATTTATGACTTCGGTCTGATCAAGCTGTGGTAGTCTAGTGTATCCATTGAATGTAATGAGATTAAAAAATTTAATGACTATGAATATAATTGATTCGGTTCATATCTATATATTTTCATTTCTATTCATGGATGTTACGGAATAGCTGTAAATCCTTATGTATTTTCCTTTGTGTTGTAGTTCTATTTGTTATCCATAAGTACCTTCTATTTGGAATGGATACATTTGTCTAGAGGCCTTTCTGAGCCCTATGATGATTGTATGTCTCGTTTCCACCTTTATTCCTTTAGTTCATGACATAAATGATGGTTTCCAATTTAATTCTCATAAAAGAGAGACTCGACACCCGTGTGTGCCTCTTGTGAGCATCCATTTCCCGATGGATGATAGGCCGGTGTGCATGGGATTTCTTTCCTTTGTGATGGGTGTAAAACTGACTACATCTTTATTCTGTTGCCAGGACATCTTTTCAAAGTTTTAGTGAGAAATGGCATACATCATGATCTATGTAATGAGTAATGACAAAGCGTTTAACTTTGGAAAGTGTTGAATCATGGTTCAAGAGCACAAAGGATGAATTTTCTCATAGTTTCCACATTGGATCTGAGTTTAATGCACATAGATGGGTAAAAGAGAACCTCTACCATGATTTGTATTAAAAAAAATTCTATTGCTTCCTAGTAGGGCTGTATAAATGGCTCTCAGCATATGCGACTAGATTAAGATGGTATTATAGATCACGCACATGGACCTAAGAACAATACCAGAGGCTCCAAGATGCAGATCTGATGTGGACTCATGGAGTGGATCATTGGTAGAAAGGTGTGTTGGCTAGCTACACTCTGGCATATGCTATTTCTACATATTCTTGTTTGGAAGTTGCTAAGTTTGAGTTTTTACGGGATCCTAGAGGATCATTTATACATGTTATCCCTCTAGCAATAAGGATCTTGATTAGTACCTTGATTTTAGATGTATGAGCACCTGACAACTTTTTACAGATCTAAGTTTGGGATTCGTGATGGAGATCATGGTGAGCACTAGTACATTAATTTTTTTTGTCTTTTGGGGAAAAAGGGGCTCTATTGTAAATGTTATAAATTGCACAAATTTTTTGTGTAAATTGTTGGAGTATTAGAGGTCGAAGAAAATTCCAAAGAGGAAAATTCGACAAACCCTGTATATCTCTTTTTTATTAAGTTTGATCATGTTAAGGTGGTTGCAAGTGTAAAATAATTAACAAGCTCTAAGAATATTCTAGAAACTTTCCCCTACTGATACATTTAATCAAACTCGAGTAATTTTGGGTTGATCTTGAGAAAACTGTGTTTGTTTCATTTCTAAATGTCTACAAATAGTTTTTCTTGTTCTTGTTGCAATCTTCTATCAAAATATGTCTTAATCACATAGGTCTCAATCCTTGTGACAATTTATTTCCATCTACAATCTCATTTCTCAGAAGAGCTTTCATGTGGGAGTAAAATAAATTATTTAAAATCACTTTTCTTTCATTTGTTGACAGAGATTGCTTGTAAGCCTTTGGGTGTACCTCAAGCATGATTCATCTTAGATCTTGATGTTTTATTGGGTCTTCTAACTCGAGTCTTCAAGTTAAAATCTCATAGATTGTGTGAAAAATTTCTAATCTAGGCCTCCTTTGAAGTACATATTCTAGTTAAAGGAAAATTTTAGCTATTTTGAAGTATTCTGTTGTCTAGACTTTCCATTTTGTAAGAGTTCTCAGAGATTTTGGAAAATCAAGTTCATTCTACCTCACCTCCCACCAAAATTTATTTTAAAAAGACCAATCCTACCCATACTACCCCTGTTTGTCATGTGTGTATACAAATGCATAAACTTTACTACCAAAACATGCAGAAACAATTAGGATTCCAAATGTCTTTAGTAGCCTGAACCTTGCCTAGAGAATATCTCCACTATCTAGAGTGACAACTCGTGAGAGTTAGATTTTGTTGCATTGATCATATTTTCTTCAAGGTATCCTTAACAACTTCATTAGGAAGGACATCTCCATCTCCTCCATAAACAATAGGCTACAAAAGGGTTCTCTTACCTTGGTTGAAAGGCACAACCTAAAATAGTGAGGATAGATCAAATCCTCTTAAGGTGCTACCCACTCCTTTCAAATCCTGAGTGCTAAAAAGTCAGATAGACTACTTCCCCAGCTACAAAATGACATACATAATCATATATCTACCTTTAAGAATCTTGTCAAATCTATGATGCTGCTTGGCCTTTGAAGGAGATTAAATTTGGGTACCAACACGCTTCTGGCACCGCTTCCAGGGACTGTGTTAAATTGTTGGGTTATTGATTTACCGTGTTCACATCCATTTGGCCCATCAAGATTCTTCTTTTGGGGATTGATTCAGAATTGATCAGTTCATATCTATTTATATCCATCAACCCATCAACACACTTCTGGCACCATTTTTGGGGACATTGTGAGTGCAGTTCATATTCAGACCCTGGTAAACACTTCTTATATATGTGCAGTTATTTCAGTTCCTACACCTAGTGCACTAGCTTTCATTGATAAATATAAGTAAAGAAAAGTCAGAGTCTTTCCATTTCCAGTTTCTAGTTTTGATGACATTTGACAGATCATATTTAGTGCATTTTCACAACTAAGGTGGAAATCCTTAGTGGCAACTCCCTGTTGATATGATTCTTAATGAATACCATTGTCTTAACCTCTATCAAGTGAGATTTGTTACTAACCTTTGCAAAGATAGAAGGAAGAAGGTATTTCTTTGTTAATGATCCTACTAAGACATTATTTTCAGAGCTATGAAAAACAAAATTAGAAGGAAGAAAATCCTGGAGAACTGTTGGAAATTAGTTGACAAGAAAAGGGATCTCCACTAATGAAAGTGACCGGCCTATTATTGAAGACTGCAATTCAAGTGCTTCTAAATCAGGTAGCCTCTTTGTGGAATTGAATTCTCCAACTAGAGAGGGGCCTTCATTTGATTTTGAAAAGTTTTCTTCTCATTCTTCCCCTATCTTTTCTGAAGTTGATATTTATTTCCAAGAAACAAGGCCTTTAGGGGATATCTAGTTTGAAGGTTATACCCCTGTGTTTCAAAGACCCTCTTCCCCTTATCATGTTGTTACCCCTCCAGGGTCACCTCCTCAAAACAACATGGCCTTGCACCCACCCAGACCTCCATTTTTTGTAAATACCTTTGGACCTATAAATTTTGTAGGGATGGCTGGTTATCCAAATGCAATTCCTCAAGAAGTAAGGAACAGACTACCAAAGTTCCAAGGAAACAATGCTATAACTGGTGATCAACATTTAAATATTTTTATCAATATGATGGAAGACTTTGAGATTGAACATGAAGATGTGTATATCAAGCTATTTATCCATACTCTGGAAGAGGATGCAAGGGACTGGTATAAATCTTTTCCAGATAATTCAATTGATTCTTAGAGAGAGATGAGTAATGCATTTAGATTGTAGTATGGTGATAGAACTGACCCTAGGTTTCTTTTGACAGAATTTGAAAACATCAAAAAGAATCCTAATGAGTCAGTACATGATTTCAACACAAGGTTTAATAAGACCTTGAGGAGATTTCTTGTTAGGATAAGGCCATGTGATGAATCATGTTTGATCAAATATTCAGATGCATTTGATAAAAAGGCTACTTACTACTTGAGGGACAAAAACCCTACTAATTTGAGGCAGGCCTTCACTATGGCTTTACAAATTGAAAACAATATCAAGGAAATTGGAAAACCTCCTAAGAGGGATGGTGTGAAGCTCATTAACCCAGAAAAAACCCAAACAAGCAAGGCTGCAGATTTGGAAGAAGTTGTGAAGACTTTGGCAGGGGTTGTCAAAGAAATATCATACAAACTAGCCCAGGCAGAAAAGGGAATTGGGCAGAGCTCACAAGGTCAACACAAGCAACAAGGCCAAGAAAAGTTCACAAATCACCAAATATCTGATGACAGAGGCAAGGGACCTGTTGGATTTGTAAATAGGTAGTCCCAAGGAAGGGAAAATAGAATGGTTCTTGATCCTTTGGCTGCTAGAGTTGCTATTGTGGAGGAGACAAATGTCATTGAATGGTGTCACATATGTTTCATGCCCCGTGCTCCTTATGAAGAAGATCAGAAAGAAGAAGAAGATGATGATGATAATGATGATGATGTCTGCATGATGGGTTGTTCCATGAGCTCACAACAAGGGGCAACTTTAACTAAGGTGATAAGTTCCTAGACTGCTGCCACTTTTTGGGACTAAATTCATAGGGTACCTATTCTTCCTCCCTCTCATACTTTAGAAGTAGATACTGTACAAGATTTTGAATTTCCCAATAATGAATTTGAATATTTAAGGGCTTTAATGATAAAGAAGTATGATGGATGAATCCCATCTGAGGAAGATAGATAGTTACTGATGAATGTTGTTGTTACTCAAGAGAAGGAATATAACACAAGAAGTAAGGATGTCAAAGGGGCAGGGCCTCAGGCCAAGCCAAAATCTCCCTTACTTTCAAACATTCCTAAAGAGGCTCCTAAGAAAGATGCACCTACCAAAAGCCCTGCAGTTCCAAACAAAAATCATACCCCTCCTCATGCCCAAGTTGTAAAAAATCTTGTACCACCTAGTGAGTGTGTTAGCTTTCCTTCCAATACTACCTTGCCAAAGAGTGTCCCATATGACATTGCCCAAGTTTTAAGTCAAATCAAAGTCTCTGTTCCAATTTTTGAGTTGCTTAGGATTCCTGAGCACAAAAAGAGAGCATTTGAATACTTGGGATTGAAAGAAGAGAGGACTACCCTAGGCAGAAATGTAAACATTGTGGAGACTCCACAAATCATTGAAGAGTTAGAAACACCACCAACATTGGAAGAATTAGGTGAACCACCTGAGGTCTATTTGGGGACATCCTTGGTGGACTCTTAGCTAAATGTGGATCCATTCTTCACTACCCTGATCATTAAGGACAGACTGTTGCACAACTGCATGTTTGACTCAGGGGCATCATGCAATGTCATGCCTTTGGAAGTCATGAATGAGTTGGATATTAAGGTTACAAAAGCATATGGGAAGTGTACTTCTATGGACTCCAGAGAGGTGCTAGTGGTAGGGTGTGTGAAGGGTTTGGTGGTGTAACTTGCAGCTTACCCAGGTAAAAATTTAAAACTTGATGTTGTCATTGTTGACTGCCCAGCCAAGTGGGGCATGTTATTGTCTAGAAAATGGGCTGCAAGTGTTGGTGGGAGTGTCCAAATGGACATGTCCTATGCTACCATCCCAATTGAGGGCAACCTTGTCAATTTGTATGGGGAAAAGAAGATGTTGCACCTTATTGAAGATCCCAACAATGCATCCTATGAAGTATTGTACACAAGTGTTGATGCTGATAATTTTGTAGGATTTGCTGATGGAAAGGAGCACAAGATTGAAGAATGTAAATGCCTTGAACAAATGGGATCTCCTTGGACTCTATTGTTTGATGGAGCTTGCTCCAAGTTTGGGAATGGTGTTGGTGTTGTTCTGCTTTCTCCAGGTCAGAAAAAATTTGTTTTCTCCTTCAAAATCAGCTTTGAGTGCACTAACAACATTGCTGAGTATGAGGCACTATTGTTGGGTTTAATAATTTCTTGGAAATATGGTGTCAAGGACATCATTGTCAAAGGAGACTCATAATTAATTGTAAAACAAGTCAGAAAATTATATGCCACAAAGAATCAATGAATGAAACAATACAAGCATGTAGTTTGGGATTTCATTGAGATGTTTGATTCATTCAATATTGTGCATCATGATAGGAAGTTCAATGACTTGGCAGAAAAACTTACAGTGTTGAGGTCTCATTTTGAAAATTGTGTAGTGTCCCCATATTGTGAATATGATGTGGAAGTATTGACAAGACCCTTTGTCCCTGACAACATTAAACACTAGCAAGTATTTGATGATGATGCTCAGATCAGAAGATTTCTGAAAGAACAAGGGAGAGTTTTCTGATCAATGCATTGATTTGGAGCCAATGGTATGTGCCACAGAGGGGAAGGAAACCTTGTTTGGAAAGGGCATCATCCAGCTAAAGCCAATACCATTCCTAAGGGGCTGGTTACTCTTGAGTCAAATTTTGATAGTGTTGACCGCATTATTAACAGATGCATGACAGCCTCAAGGGATATTGAGGAGCATGATCTTGGCACAAAGGAGAGGCCAAGGAAAATTTGGTTAGGAAGCAATCTCAGCAAGGAGGAGAAGTAGTCATACATCCAATTGTTGAAAAAGTATCAGGATTGCATGGCTTGGACCTATTCTGAACTAAAAGCATATAGAGAGGACCTGTTTCAACATGAGATTCCCTTGGAGTCTAATGCAAAGTCATTCACGAAGAAACAGAGGCCCATCAATCCACTTTTATCTCTTAAAATGCAAGAGGAACTGAAGAAGATAAGAGCTGGAGGGATCATTCAGCCCATAAGGTATTCTTCTTGGGTTGCAAACCTAGTACCAGTTAGAAAGAAAAATGGTGACATCAGGCTGTGCGTAGATTTTAGGAATCTAAAAAGAGCATCTATGAAGGATAATTATCCGTTACCAAATATGGAGAACATGATGCAGTTAGTGACTTGTTCTGAGTTCCTTTCCACCTTAGATGGTTTCTCTTGTTATAACCAAGTTGTGGTGAAGGAATCAGAAAGGATCAAGACAACCTTTACTACTCCTTGGGGAACCTATGTATATGTCAGGATGCCCTTTGGTTTGATGAATGTTGGAGCTACCTTTCAAAGAGCAATGGATGTTTCTTTTGCTGGTTACATCAATGAGTTTATAGTTGTTTATCAAGATGATGTAACTGTATTTCCAAGAAGAGAAGTGATCACCTGCTGCACTTGGAGAAGATGCTGATAAGATGTAGAAAATATGGCATCTCACTCAATCCAAAGAAGTGTCATTTTGGAGTGCAGAAGGAAAAATTGCTTGGCCACATTGTGTCACAAGAAGGGGTGATGATTGATCCAGAAAGGGTAGAGGCCATCAACAAGGTCCCAATTCCAAGGACCAAGAAATGAATTCAATCTTTCTTTGGGTAGATAAACTTCATCAGGAGATTCATATCAAACTTTGCAGAGTTGACCATTCTAATCACTTCCATGCTAAAAAAGGACCAGGCCATCAAATGGGAGGATTATACCATCCAAGCTTTCAATGGGATTAAAGAGGCACTAAAGCATGCCCCTATTTTGGCAGCTCCAGACTATAAGAGGCCTTTCTAATTGTTTTCCTTTGCTTCAGAAGAACAGTGTTGCTTTTGTTCCCTGCTGCAGAAGGATGATAAGGGGACTGAGAGGCCAATTTCCTTTTTCAGTAAGGCATTGCAGGGGGCTGAGCTAAAGTACACTATTATGGAGAAGCAAGGATTTTCCTTAGTAAAAGTAACAAAGGTTTTCAGGCCTTATATTTTAAGTTCTAAAATTGTTGCTTATGTTCCCCACACCATGGTCAAGGACATCTTATCAGAGATGGAGGTCTCAAGAAAAAGGTGCAGGTGGGTGAACAAGTTGCAAGAATATGACATGGATATCCAAACCATGAAGTTGGTGAGAGGTTTGGGCTTGGCTAAGCTTATGGATGAGAGAAACTTGCAAACTATTGAGGTAAATGAGGTAGAGGAAGAAAGGGTAGGTGTCTTTGAAAGGTTGATGAGTTTTGAGTGGTACAAGGATGTAATTTTTTATCTCAGACACTTATACTGACCTTAGTATTTAAGTAAGAACCAGAAAAGAGCCCTTAAGTTGGCTTCCCAGAAATATGTCATTACTGATTATGGGTTAGCTTGGAAGAACCTAGAGGGAGTCCTCTTAAGGTGCATTACTGAAGAAGAAGCCCCCAAGATAATTGCTGATCTCCATGGAGGAGTTTGTGGGGGGAATTTTTCTGCAAGAGTCATAACACACAAGATCTTGAGGGCTAGTTATTGGTGGCCAACTCTCTTCAAGGATACAACTCTTTTGGTTAGAAGATGTGAAGAGTTGTTAGTGCTTCTCTGGAATACTGAAAGCTTCAGGCTCCCTTCCTTTGTAGTCTATATCAATTGAAGCTCCATTCAAGCAATGGGGAATGGATTTCATTCGTGAGATTTTAGACCCTTCAAGTGCTAGCCATAAGTGGATTCTTGTAGCCACTTATTACTTTAATAAATGGGTGGAGGCAATCCCCACCAAGAAGGGAACACACCAAGTTGTCATGGAATTTGTGCTAAACAACATCATCTACAGGTTTGTGGTGCCAGTCAAGATTGTAGTTAATAATGCCATGAGCTTCAGAGCTAAACCTTTGGTGGCAATGTGCAAAGAATATGGGATCAACTTGACATATGCATCTAATTACAACCCCCAAGGAAATGGACAAGCTGAGTCCAGTAATAAAAACCTACTGAAGATTATCAGAAGAACCTTGGAGCTAAACAAGAGAAAATGGGGTGAACAGTTGAAGTTTGTTGTTTGGGCTGATAGAATCACTGTTAAAAGAGCCACTAGAAAGAGTCCATTTGAGTTGGTGTATGGAACTCAGGCCCTACTGCCCCTTGCATATGCAATTATCCTCATATCAGTTCATTCAATAACTAGAGGATCAAGAAGTAAGTCCTTATGATGCTCGCATTAACCAGATTGTTGAACTTGATGAAGAAAGGAGGGCATCCCACTAGAGGCATGTAAAGTTCAGAGAAAAGCTGAAGAAGTTATTTGACAAGAAGGTCACTCCCAAAGCTTTCAATGTTGGAGATCTTGTGCTACTATGGGATAGTAGGCATGAGGATAAGGGCAAGCATGAAAAATTTGACTCATTATGGATGGGCCCTTACTCCATTGATATTAGGATTGGTGAACATACCTTCTTCTTGAAGGATTTGGGTGGTGAATTGCTTGAACTACCTGTTAATGGAAGACATTTGAAGAATTTCTTGGATTGATTCCCCAGGATCAAGGTAAAAATATTTTTTACAGTGTATAGTTTGTTGTTTGTTTCCTGTCTTTTGTGTTTTCACTCACTCTGGTCCTTGGTGACCTGTTTTTGCTAGGTTTCTCTACTCATTTTTGGAAGATGGCTCTGTTTCTCTACTCTTCCAACTAACTCCTTTGCCCAATGGATATTTTTATAACTTTGTCTACCATTGTTCTTGTGGCACTCATAGGGAGTGCCCATCCCCAAGTCGGAGCCGATGTTGGTGCTCAAAATAATCTCGCCCCATTTTTCCTTTGAAATATATACTTTTGCGGCCTCTGTCATGTTTTATCACCCCGTGTTGTGCCTGAGAGGTCTCTAATTTCCTTTTTATTTCCATAATTAATCTTTCCTTGAGCTGATGATCATTTATGGGTACATATTTGTCCCCTTGTTTCTCTGATCCTCTAGGGGGTCTGTAATTTGGGTCTCCCATTCTCTATTCATTCAAAAAACTAGGGCTTCCCATTCTTTCCATTTTCCACAGTCGGATTTTCTGTCCTTGTCAATTTTTACCTCAAATACTTGATGAAAAATGAATGGACGTAGCTCTGAAGAGCGTATTTGAGCCTTGTAACATTTCTAAATCTTCTGTCCTTGGGAAAATTTTCATCTCTAGGCTCAAATGGTCATTTTTCTACATTTTATGGTTTGACGGGCATTTCTCCCAATCAAATTTGCATCCCTTCATCGAAATGGAATGTGGCCTCTTTTGGTTGGTAAAGGGATGGTGAAAAAATTCTTTAACTTATCACTTTTTTGCTTTTTTGGAAAAAAGGAAAATTTGATCCCGTGGCTCCGCTCAATTCTGATTGGTTCTTTTAGTGCTTACATGGCTTCTTTTGATTGGATGGGGTGCAACGGGTTTGTATTTGAAACTTTTTCTTTTTGGATACTTTGGAAAAAAATTTGAACTCGCCCCACGGCCCCGCCAAGTTATGATTAAAGAAAATTTAAGTGGTGGGGAAAATTTCTTGTTTTCACCCCGAGGGTGTCCACGTGTTCATTTTGATTTGATGTGGCTCGGTGAGGCACTCCTAAACTTTATGGAAATTTTTAACCCAAAACTTGTCCATGTGGAGGAACGATGCTCATTTGAAGATTTGCTTTTTGGTTTGGCCTTGGAGTTGTGCTGAGAGGACACGTGGAGGTTTCCACTGCTTTTCCTAGACTTAGATAAAATTTTATGTATCTAACATAGTTTGGCAGGAGAAGGACACGTGGCCAGCCTGCACTCTTTCAGGGTTTCAAAACTGATCATGAAATGGCAGAGACACGTGGAGGATTCCATGGGTCTTCCCATACTTAGTATTTTTCAAAGGGTTTTGGGATATCTAGAACACGTCTCATGCATGTTGGGGGATCGGCCCTTCAGTTTCAATTAAAAAAAGTGCCACACTTGGAGGCCTACTTTGCATTTGGTTTAGTTTTCAACAGAAAGGAAACTTCAGAGCATGTCACATGGCACCTTCCACTGAGCAAACCTTGAGAAAATTTTATTGACCATGTGGCAAGCCCGAGCTCATCTACTTAACTTTTGGGAAACATCTCAAGATGCACCATTGTGACACGTAGCGGTTTAAAAATGTCAAAAGGTGGGGAAGTGGACCATCGGAGGTGACTTGGAATTTTTGCCTCTTATCCTCAAAATGATTAAAATCTCACAATGATCCATAATCTCGACAAGAATAATGTCAAATTTGGCATTGAAAATGTCAAAAGGTAGGGAGATGGGCCATCGAGGGCAATTTGGATTTTTTTCCCCTTGATATTCAAATGACTAAAATCATCAAAATGACCCGCAGGCCTGATAAAGGAAAATCAAAGCTTTTCTCCAGTCAACGACGAAGGTGTGGAATCTCAGGGGAAATTTGGAAAAAATTCCTTTTGGGAGAAAAGAGTTGAAAGTGAGAAAGGAAGCGTGGTTCTGTTGGGACACGTGTTAGGCCCATTTTTAAAGGGCAGAGCTGCGGGGAAAACTTGGAAAATTTTCCCTTTTCCAAAAATGAGGTGAAATGGTAGAATTTGGCCATGGTTCTATTGGGACCCACCTTAGGACACGTGTCAGGCTCATTTCTCAAGGGCAGAGGTGCGGAGAAAAATGGAATTTTTTTCCATTTTTTCAAAAGGTTGTAAAAAGTCAAAGGAAACCCTTGAGCCTATTTTTAAAATTGAATCTTCCACGTGGATGGCCCAAATTCAAAGTGAAGATCAATGACGGTTGTGTGTCTTTGAATCTAATTTTCCCCCCATTTTACTTAAATGGCTCCTTGAAGTGCGAGTCTTCATGATTTCTTGGTGTTTCCTACATGCCAAATAGAGAGGAGAGTTAATTTTGATATCTGATTTTGGTGGAGGAGATGTGGAGACCTCTTTCGCCATTAAAATGGTTTGACTCTCGGGCTCGATATGATTTTCTATTTTTCTTCTCCTGAGCATGCAAGGAACCAGATTTGACAGATTAGGGGCGGAAGTGGTTGGTGAGTTGAAGGAAGAGTGTTCTACCAGATGAAGGAGTTGAATGCTGATATTTTCAAAGAGATCTACCCCATGAGCACCTGACAAATTTTACATATCTAATTCTGGGAATCACGATCGAGATCATGGTGAGCACTGGTACATTAATTTTTTCTCTTTTCGGGAAAAATGGGATTTGTTGTAAATGTTATAAATGGCACAAAATTTTTTGTGCAAATGGTTGGAGTTGAGAGGTTAGAGGTCGAAGAAAATTCCCAAGAGGAAAATTTGACAAAGCCTGTCTTTTGAGAAGCCGTCTGAGAAGCCTGTATATCTCTTTTTTATTAAGTTTGATCATGTCAAGGTGGTTGCAAGTGTACAACCATTGACAAGCTCTGAGATTGTTCTAGAAACTTTCCCCTGATTGATAAATTTAATCAAATTGAGTTATTCTGAGTTGATCTTGAGAAAAAATGTGTTTATTTCATTTATGAATGTCTGCAAATAGTTTTTTTAATTCCTATTGCAATCTTGTATCAAAATTTGTCTTAATCACACAGGTCTCAATCCTTGTGACAATTTAGTGGCATTTGCAATCTCATTTCTCAGAAGAGATTTCATCTGGGAGTGAAATAAATGATTTAAAATCACTTTTCTTTCATTTGTTGACAGAGATTGTTTGTAAGCCTCTGGGTGTACCTCAGGTGTGATTGATCTTAGATCTTGATGTTTTATTGGGTCTTCTAACTCAATCCTTTCGTGTTAAAATCTCATAGATTGTGTGAAAAAGTGCTAATATGGGCCTCTATTGAAGTACATATTTTGGTTAAAGGAACATTTTAGCTATTCTGAAGTATTTTGTTGTCTAGACTTTCCATTTTGTAAGAGTTATATGATATTTTGGCAAATCAAGTTCATTCTACCTCACCTCCCACCAAAATTTATTTAAAAACAATCAATCCTACCCATACTACCCCTGTTTTTCATGTGTGTATAAAAATACACAAACTTTTAGTACCAAAACATGCAGAAACAATCAGGAATCTAAATGTCTTTAGTAGCTTGAACCTTGCCTAGAGAATATCTCCACTATCTAGAGTGACAACTCGTGAGAGTTAGATTTTGTTGCATTGATCATATTTTCTTCAAGGTATCCTTAAAAAATTCATTAGGAAGAAAATTTCCATCTCCTCCATTAAAAATAGGATAAAAAAGGGTTCTCTTACCTTGGTTAAAAGGCACAACCTAAAATAGTGAGGATAGATCAAATCCTCTTAAGGTGCTACCCACTCTTTTCAAATCTTGAGTGCTGAAAATTCAGATAGAATACTTCCCCAGCTCCAAAACGACATACATAATCATCTATCTACCTCTAAGTGTCCTGTCAAATCCATGATCCTACTCGGCCATTGAAGGAGATTAAATTTGGGTACCAACACAAGGCTAAGACATAAAATGACAGGGCTTCTTATAACCACAAGATATTTTCAAACTAGAAGATGTCCTACCTCCTCTATGAATAATTCTCATTTTTCTCTAAGATCTTATGAGCTTTTTAACCATCCTTACCATTTCAACTTCAAGCCATGCACACTACTCACATGACAATTTCCTTGAATGCTCTTATTATGTTTGAATAACACCCCGCTTCAGTATAACTTTATTCAAGTAATTATTTCCCACAAAGAGTGAAATATCAAAAAAATTTCTAAGGCACAATGCCAATAAATTCTCACATTCCATAATCTCAATACAAATATTTAGATTACATTATTTCACAAATTCTACTTACTAAAGGGCCCATATCACTATAACAAGATTTCATAGTTAGCACCCAAATACACAAATAATGAAATAATATAATAATTTCAAAATATGTTCATCAAAGGTCATTTTTAACTACTCTATCAAACATACATAAATTTTCCATTAAAATTCAACATGCACAAAAGTGATTCACATAGTTATACACACACAAAAACATCACCATTTTCTTCCTTTCAAGCTTCCAATGATTCTAATTCAAATGGGAATGAGGAGTTTTAGTTACATCAGGCCTCTTATATTCTCGTTCTCACCACCTACTCAAGATTCTTGGCTCATTGGGTTAGCTACAAATATGCTTCATGATGTGAGCTCTCCCATAAGAGGGTCCTTTACATAATATTGTATTTTTTTTCAAACATGAACTATATGTTTTCATGACTTTGACACTAGAGAGGTCCTACCACACCAAAAATTGCCTCATTTCACCCTTGCCAAGTTGTGTAAGCTCCAATAATGTATTACAAATGGCTCCTTAATTCAAAATTTGCATTAAGAATGGAAAGTTAATGTTTTGAATTTTGAAAATCCAAGACACCAGTAAAGACAACTAATGACACCTAATTACCTCTAGGACTCTCTTATCACACTTTACAAGCCAAAACTAATGTCTTCATACTTATTTATATGTAGGAAGTGATGCTCCTCCATCATACTCCACATGTAGGAAAAATTACACTCCATAGCTCTATTTCTCTTCTTCTTCCAATTTCTTTGCTTCCTTGAACTCCTTCCTCACTATTCTTGATCTCATCCTCATGTTATTTATATTTCTTTTCCAATTTCCTTGCTTTCTTGGTTCCTTTATTTCTTTCTTTGTCACCCATTTTCCCCATTCTTTCTCTTTCTTCACCTTTATCTTCATCTTATTCATCATTCACTTTCTTTTTCTCTTCAATTTCATCTATTTCTTCATCTTTCTCATCCACTTATTTGTACACACCTACACAAAAAAATATAAGAGCCACCTTAGAATGAAAAAATATTTGACAACTAGTCCTTTCCTTGTGTTCTCTCTTCATTATCTTTAATTTATCCTTTTTTTATCATCCCTTGCTAAAATTACTATAAATTTGTTGTAACTCATCATGTTCTTTCTTAGTTTCTTCACCTTTTTTATTCATCACTCTTTCATATTCATGATCTTGTTAATTTTCCATTATTTATCTCAAACTTTCCTTATCTTGGACCTCATCTTCTCCACTTAACCAAATCCATGTACTTTTTAGATATCTCCATGATCCTCTCATCACACTAACTACTGTATTTTCAATTTTGACTGATCCAAAGTGATCTTTTACTTGCTCACAAGCCCATTTCTCTAACTTTTATACACTCTTGTTTTTTATCTATTCATTCAAGGCATCATTTCTTTCCTTTCCTTCTTCTCTTTTGGTACCTACACTCACACATACAAAGACATAATGAGATTTAAAAATTGGAGGCCTTTTATCCACTTTAAAATCTCCATCAATGAGATCCTTTTATTTTTCAATTTTATACTCTACTATTTCACTTTCTTGTTCTTTTTCAAGACAAGCTAGGAAGCTTGTGATTATATCTTCTTCATCCAAATTATGAGTTTCTTCATATACAAATTTCTTGACCACTTCTTTCAATTGTTTTCTCATCCTTATCTCTATATTTTTCAACTCCTTTTCTTACCTTATTATCTTATTTATCAATTGTTCTCTTTTTCCTTTCTCTTCAAGTAGTTGTATTGGTCACTTGAATCCTCTTCTCATCTCAAAGACAAGTATACTTCCTCCTTTCTCCATGCTTGTATCTTATATCATTTCTCCGAACCTCTTCACATCCTTCTTAAGCTCTTTGAGCTCTTGTTCGACCCACAACTCTTTCTTTCTTGCCATCTCTCTTTCTTTTCTTCATTTCTTTTTCCTTATTTCTCCTCTCTAATATTCTTGATAAATTTATATATTTCTTCCATATTTCACCTTGTGATACCACATGATGAAGATAATATATGATTTTTTATTCATTCAATACACTTATCAGCTACAAACAACTTCAACTTTGTCATTAGAGAACCTAAATCATTTCATTTCAAAGATTGACTATGTAAAAATCTAAATATTCATCTTAAAACTCACTAAGAAAGAAATAATCCATGATTAGATATCAAAAATGGTAGTTACACCATCATTAAAAATTACCATTACTGAGAGAAAACATGAGTATCCTTACCATTCATGAAGTATAGCTCCAAACTTGATCTTCCATGTTCTAGCGTTGAGTTACTAAAAATTACTATGCAACAATTTGGATCCTTCCATGCATATAATTTCATCATTCACCTCATACTATAAAATTTAAACTTCCCTAAGGGCATATCCACCTACATATAACTTCTTCATTCATACTAAGTGCCTCATTACTTTGTTCTCTCACTAAAATTCTCAAAATGCCTGTTATTAACCCTTTTCGTCTTGAAAGAGAAACTTGTAGTCAAGGAAAATTATTTAATTTTGGTCTTACTTGGCATACCAAATATTTTCCTCACATCACTGATCCTACAATTATACCACTCTTCCACTGAATTGGTCTAAACCATTCACTAGCCTCTAGTTCACTTAGTTTCACCAAGCTATTTTATTTTATACTTCTTGATATATACCATTAAAAACTTCAATAAATAAGAAAATATAGGTGGTCCCACATCAATATAAAAGTTATTTCGAGTACTCTTTACCTTAAAGAGGAAGTGCACTAATTTTGGTGATCTAACTCCTTCATTAACTGCCTTTTCCCCTTGTAAATCCTCGTGACTGGTTGTAGCTCCTACCAACCCTATTCCTATCATTGTCATGCATAATTTATTTAGAAAATGGGCTTAAGAAAAATTTATGGTATATCAAGGCACCCATTACCATTTTATTGATGTGGTGTGAGTTTTAGGATGAGATCACTAGTCTAAATCTGACTTCCTTTGCAAGATAACTGTCACAATGAGGCCTTGGATTGTGGTAACACACTGGGGCAACACACTGTCATAGATAACTCAACATTTCACCCTTAAAAGTTCAAAATACCATTTAAATCCTTTGAATATATTCATCGACATCATTCCTATCATTTTTCAAGTGTTATCTCATTGATATAGGAATTTAAAATTAAAAGCACTCACTGAAAATCTATGTGGTTACCCTGGAAAAACAACAGAGAGAAAAATGCAATCAAAGGATTTAAAATTCATTTTTAAATCTTCAATATCCCACCTTATATTTTTTTAACCATTCCTTTCATGATTATTTTACTAGTACCTTATTATTCCTCTTTCAATCTCTAACTTACCTCCTCTCCCATGAAGACTATACTACGCATATAGAGTTTTTTTTAATGTAACTAGGGTTTTCAATTAAAAAATGTCCTCCTACCTTATGAGATGATTTATCATCCTTCCTCCAGGTTTCCTATCTAACACTCATCAGATCCTTCAAACCTGCTTAGTATAAATCATTAGGGATTTATCAATCTCTTCACATGCATGGCTAAGACATAGAATGATAGAGCTTCTTGTAACCACAAGGTATTTTCAAACTAGAAGATGTATTTCCTCCTCTATGAAGAGTTCTCAGGTCTTTCTAAGATCTTATGAACTTGTCAACCATCCTTACTAGTTGAACATCAAGCCTTGAACACTACTCACATGATAATTTCCTTTAATGCTCTTATTAAGTTTGAAGATCACCCTACTATAGTAAAAATTTATTCAAGCAATTGTTTCCTATAAAGAGTGAAAAATTTAGTGACTTATAATACTCCATAATCTCAATAAAAATATTTAAATTTTGAGGGCGAAAACAGCTGGATCTTTTTGGGGATGACTTGGCTTCGAACAAAGACATAAAGAAAGATCAAGAACTGCAGATAAATCTGGGAAAGAGGACCAATTCCTTATCCATTGGGAAAAGGAGTCGAAATAAAAACCAATACAAGGCAACACACACAAGATGAGAAAAGAAACAAAACAAACAAAAAGGGAAGACCAAAAACAAGACACACCACATAGCAAAGAACAAGAAAGGGACACAAGCCAACAACCAAATACCAAACGTAATGTACAAAAGGACTTCCTAACCACCTAGAAATTTAAAAAATTTAAGTACTCCCGACTATAAGGAAGTGGGAGAGGATATCCATCCATGTAATCCAGATAAAAAGAGTTCGATCCAACAAAATGTCTAATTCTAAAAGGACCAAGCGAAAGAGAATCAAACTTACCATGGCTTCCTCGTGGCTCATGTCTTTTTTCCTAAAGAAGAACAATGTGTCCCACTTGGAAAACTCTGGGTTTGGATTTCTTGTCAAAAAAATCCTTCACTTTCAATTGATGAGATGCTCTCTTGTCAATCACTTGCAATCTGTCCTCATCAAGCTTCTGAAGGTACAAAATTCTCTTGTCCAAAGAGCTACTAAAACTTTAATCCTCAATAGTTTTCATCAAATGCAAGGATGGAAATTCCACAGTGACTGGTAGTTGATCTTCCACACCATAAACCACTTGGAAAGGAAACACTATAATTTCTCTCTTGGGTGTAATTCTATCAGCCCAAAGAGAATCATATAGCTTCTTATGCCAATTCCTTTGAGAATCATTTACAAGCTTTCTAACTATGTTCACCAAGTTCTTGTTTGTTGATTATTCATGTCCATTCCCTTGGGGGTAGTAATCTAAATAATGAGCAAGGGATATCCCATACCCATAGTATAAGTCCATCATCTCAGCAGAAGAAAATTTGGAAGCATTGTCAGTCACAATTTTGTTTGGGGTCCCAAACTTGATCAATAAATTCTCCTTAATGAAGTTGAAAACTACCTTGGGATTAGTGCTCTTCACTGGGATGGCTTCCACTCACTTGGTGAAGTAATCTATGGTATTCAAAACATGAGTATGTCCATCACTGGAAGGTGGGTTAAGAGTTCCAATGAAATACAATCCCCCACTATTGAAAGGGTTCGTAAACCACTACTGGATTTAGTGGCAAAGCAACCAACTTAGGTCTTCTAACAAAAAGTTGGCATGCTTCACATATACCAACCCATTTTGATGCATCTCTAAATAGCAAAGATTATTTTATGAGTTATTACAGTAGAGGAAAAATTACCACCACAAGCTTGGTTACGAAAAGTAGAGAACAACTTATTTTGTTGCTCCTTGTCTACACACTTCAAAAACCTCCCATCTATGCCTCATTTGAACAAAGCATTCTACCATAGCACATATTGTGCAAACCTCAGTTTGATGGCTCTCTTATCTTTGGCACTCAAGTGATATGGACACACTCCATAGGTTAGAAAGTGAGCAATGTCAACATACCATACATCTGTCGAGTTGAGGAACAAAACAACAAGAACATCAACTCCATCTTTGGACAACTCCTTGGAAGCTCCCTTAGCAATGAGTTGACACAAGCCCTTACCCCAAACTAGCTTTTTTGGCCTGATGTCAAGATCATACTATTACACCTTTGCTACCTAATTAACTCTCTTGGTTCCAAATTCTTGCTGAGTAAGAATGGATTTGATTTTTGTATCAGGAACTAGTTAATTCTCACATTGTTGTATCTTGCATGAGAATTAAGGATGTAAAACCTAAACTGTTCGACAAATTTAACAACTATAAAAGCATGTTTGTCCATCATGGTGTAATTCAGGTCATGAATTTTGAAGACATAACTCATGAATGCAATTGGGAGCTCATGATCTTCAGTATTATTTTGGGCTAACACAACAGTTAGGGTATTATCAGTGGCATAAAATTAGATAATGAAATCTTTCCTTAAGTCAGGGCATGCCAAGATTTGAGTCTTTACAATAGCATGTTTAATGTTCTCAAATGATTTCTTCCTTTTAGAGGACTAACCAGAAGTTTACTTCCATTGCATGATGTGAGAAATACTCATAGTAAGTTATGTAAAATCGGGGATGAATCTCCTTAGGTAATTGATCTTACCAAAGAAATAATGGACACCTTTCTTACTTAATGGAAGAGGAATTTACTAGATGGCCTGAACTCTCTCTGAATCAATCTTGATCCCTTCCTTTAAAATAATTTGTCCTAACAACTTTCCTTCTGTGACACAAAACACAAAATTCTTAGGGTCTAAAGATATCCTATGCTCTCTACACTTTTGTAATAGTGTTTCAAGGTGTTGGAAGTGATATGTTCTTGCTTTAGAAAACACTGTCAAGTCATCCAAATACACAACAATGCATTTCCCTTTCAAACTGCCAAAAGCCAAGTCAATGGCCCTGTGGAAAGTAGCACCAACATTGATGAGAACAAATGGCATCGTCTTGTATGAAAAGGTGCCCCAAGGAGTAGTAAAGCTAGTCTTATGTTGATTTGCAGTATTCACCTCTAGTTGATTGTACCCCAAGAATCCATCTAACATAGATAGCATCTCTGAGCCTGTGACAACTTGCAATACTTGGTACATCATGGGGAGAGGGCAGTTGTCCTTCAAAGAACCTTGATTTAGATTTCTAAAGTCCACATAGATTTGGATCTCACCATTCTTCTTCCTGACAGGTACTATATTAGCAATCCACGTTGAATGGTAGATGGGGAAGATGATCCTAGCCTTCAAAAGATTTTGTAATTCTTGGAAAATTGTATCAACTATCTTTGGATTATATTGCCTTTTCTTCTGTTTGAAGGGTTTTATCCTAGGCTTAAGAGGAATGAAATGTTGCATTTTTTAGGCTGAAAATCCTTAATATCATCATAAGAGTAAGCCAAAACATAAACATACCTCTTCAACAAGTTCACCACCTTATTTTTCTCTTCCTGAGTGCATCATTTTCCAATGTTCACCATTTTGGGATCATCAAGACTCCCAATATTCACTTTCTCATTCTCACCAGATTGTTAGGCTCCTTGGGAAAATTTAGACTTCATATATCTATCATGTTTATCAAAAATATCCTCCAAACTCACCAGCCCTTTAGGAATTTTATTGCCTTTCATTTTGATGCATCCATCCTAATCCATCTCTTTTTTGACACCCTCTTCATTTGATGAAACATACTCTCTAGGAAAATTGTCACTTCCTTAAAAGTATAGCTAATCAAAGTTTCCTCTGAGATCCAAGAAAGAAAGGAAATGCTGGCCATCATTGAAAACTTGCCAATTATTTACATTTTCAGGAACACTGGGTCTATGGATTAACTCAATGGTGAATTTCTCCTGAGGGAAATCAGGGTGAGGAATCAACAAGGGCCCCAAAACAGCTAGATATTCATCCCTATTGTTTATTTCCCTTGGTACAGATTCAATGGAAAAAACATCAAGGAATTTAATGGAATCCCAGACCAGATTCCTATAGTGCTTCAACCTTTTGTTCTATACCTAATATAGGTCTCTAATTTTTTTTACAATTAACTCAGCATCTCCATGAGCAAGAAGGTTCTTCACTCCCATTTCCTTTGCCATGCTCAAACTGAGAATAAGGGCCTCGTAATCAGAAGTATTGTTGGTATTTTTGAACTAAAATTTGATGGAGAAAGGATGAACCTTATCCCTAGGAGAAATGAGCACTACACCAGCTCCAGAACCAGCTGAAGAGAAGCTTCCATCAAACTCCAAAGTCTACACACCATTAGGATCAAGCAACACCCCATTTGGCAGAATTGCCTCCTCTTGTAACATAGTCATGTAGTTCCCATGCCCAATGTATTCATACAATATTTGTACTTTAGGATCATCTGTATTTTGCACAATATAGTTTACTTGTTTCTCAGGTAGCAACTTCTTCATCTACCCATTGACAGGGATCAAGGCATGTGACCAATCCATTTGAATCTCACCTCCAACATCTTTGCAAAAGTTCCTACTTATCAACATGCCATAGGAACGAGGGATATCAAAAAACAAGATGGTAGTTAAAACCTTCTTCTCTAGTAAAGCAACAAAAGATACTTGTGCGTCCTTGATTCTCCCAACCAAAGGCACTTCTCTACTTTCCATCGAATAGAAGGATCCATAAGTGTGGGTTAGTGTTAGAACCAAAGCATGAGCCACTTTTGTAGGAATTAAATTATTATATGCACCAGAATCAATGACACAATTGCTAAGCTTGTGGTCAGCTATGAGGAGAGTCACGTAGAAGGGTTTGATCAAGGCTGGGTTGAGATAGAGAATAAGGAGTTGGAAAAAGGACCTTAGAAGAATGGGTTGGGGTTTTAGATTTAGAATTTATAAAGTTAACCATTTTGGCAAAGGATATAGGATGGGTTTGATAGAAATCTACCTCAAAAATATGAATCTTGGTCTTTTTAAGATGGTCTATAATGTCAAAAAATCTAGATGTGGATGGAGAATCACTACTAGGAGTAGGAGGAGATTTTTATCTATCAACTTTATCATTTGTTAGACAATAATTCTCCGAAGAAGAAGTAGAGGGAGAAGGACTAGCAGAGATTACCCTTTGGGTGGAAGTAGTAGGAATAGGAGCTCCTCTTCTTATAATCACCAGGATGGCGATGGGATACTCCTTGGATCTTTTTGTAGGTTGGACCACTTTTTCCTTTTTGTTGGTCTGCTCCTAGGTCATAACAACATATGACTCACTGTTCATCTCATCCACTACATCATCATAGTCATCTTCAGCATTCACACCTTCAGTGGTGAGGAAATGAACTCTAGAACCACCAGGTTCCTCTAGTTCTTCATCATCTTCCTCTTCTTTTTCATATTAGATCCCATTTTCTTCCTCATCATCAAGCTCAAGAACTTCACAAATAGTATTGAAAAGCACCTTAAGGGGTGGACATTTAATGTCCAACCTGGTTTGAGAATAGGGCAAGTGGTTCCTAGTCTAAAATTTCTTCCTTGGAACATCTTTATATGGAGCATGTTGAGCCAATTGCTTCTTGATGTCAATGAGGTCATTAGCTAGCTTTTGAATGAAATAATCTACATTACCACCAGGAGAAGGGGAAGAAGAAGATTATTTGGATTTGAAAGACTCCCTTTTCAGCTTTCTAGACATGATCAAGGCATCTTCCACACTGATAGCCAATCTCTGATCAGCATCCAAAGTTGCAAGATTTTCTCTCCTCAGGGCATAGCTTACTTCTAGTAATTGAGCATTAAAGAAGAAACACTTCTAAATATGATCAACATGCTTAGTATTTAGTGGAATCTTGTTAATTAACTTGTTGAAATTGGCCATAAATTCTCTCATAAGCTCATCCGGATCCTTTTTGATTTGAGAAATACGAGCTAGAAAAGCATGCACATCTTCAGCAAGTTTGAAATGCTACTCAAATTCAATCCTCATAGTAGTCCAATCGATGATGGTCCCAACAAGAAGATGGTAAAACCAATCTGGAACATTTTCTTGCAAGGTCTCAAAAAAATTCCTAACAAACACATCCTCATGTTTAAATCCAAGGACCTCACATGTAACAATGAAGGTTGTAATATGTTCATCAGTTGCACTTTTCCATCACCTCTAGATTTGGGAAAATTCTTCCTGTTACCCCTAGGTAACTCATGCAATGGTTGAGGAAGAGCCAAAGGCCTAACTCTTTATCTACAAGCACAAGGTGTGGCCATCCATTGAAATATTGCTTGAATTAGAACTAAGAATCCATCAAGAATTATGGCACAAAGATTAGGGATAAGTTGTACTTGAGGAATGATACTACCAGAATCTCTGTCTTCAACAGGAGGTGTGCTTGTGGAATGAGCTCTTCTATTTCTTCTTGTTGGAGGAAGTTAAAAACCGTTGTGATCTAGGAGTTGAAATTGGGGATCTTCAATTCCATGAGTCCTTCTACCACGAGTGTATCTTAGAGTTACCAGATCAATGAAAAGGGGGAGGTTATAATCAACCTCACTGCTCGGCACTTCGAGATCATGCTAGGTATTCCCCACCACTGGCATTTTGTGGCTATAAGCTAAGAAGACTTCATCAAGGCATGGGAGGAAAATGAAGACAAATGCATGTAGTTAATGAATGAAGTGTATTTGAAATATAAGAAGGTAATAACTAGGTGGCCACAGGTTATTCACCGCAGCGACTTCTCTGAGGAACTGCGCAATACCATCACCTTCCTAAGTAGGGTATTTGGGCTTTCTAATGCCCATTACTTCCACAAATGGATGCTTAGGTATATGGAAACAATGAAGAAGAACGTGCTTGATCAGCGTTTCAAGTGGGCAGAGATCATCAACAACACCATCTTTGAGCAGCTCCAACAACTCACCACAACGGGGAGGTTTTACATGAACTCCTTCGTAGTCTACATTGTAGCCTTAGAGAGAGACTATCCAGCGCTGAGCTGATGTGGGGTGTGGCCCCAGGAAAAAATATATGAATACTACTCAGAATTGAAGCTAGAGAACAACATCCAATAGTTCACCAAGATCAATGATGCCTTCGTTTACGGCATCGTCTACCTATTGAGGCCCAATATGACTCACGGTCGGACGACGAAGAGCATAGTTACTGCGACCGAGAAGTGGGGGGTGTTATTCAAACAATTCCCTACTTTCACCTATCTTAGAGCGGCCAACTTCTTGGGAGAGCCCACCAAGTTACCAAGGTATACAGGTCCTAAGTTGATCCTGTTGGAGCTGTCCAGGTAGCTTATAACATATCACGAGAATTGCCTTAAAAGGAAGAAGGATGGAACTCCTTTCCCCCTCAAAGTGGGTAGGTACACCTGTACTTCTCACACCAAAGCCCGGGAAATGTTCGCAGAGCTGAACTGTTTAACCTAAAGCACAATTTCCTGGCGAGGCCCACCTTCGATCCACAAAATTGCCTCCCAAAGGAAAAACTCGATTCGATCCACCTCCCACAGATCGAGGACATCTACATCGACCTGTATCATGAGGTCGAACTTCAGAGAAAGGATCACTCCCGCCTGGCCTTAGCAGAAATTATTCAATATGGTGTGGCCATTGTTCCAAATGGTTTCCAAACAACTGATCAAGAAGTTGATTAGGTATATCTAGACACGGATGGGGACAGTTGGCCATTTTCTAAGATTGACAGAACAAAAGAACCTCAGACAATTGAGGCAAGGGTTAAGGGCACATTGCAGCGCACCGAGCATTGGTGCAGAATAAACGGACTCATCTACCTTGGGGTAGATTTCACCATGTCCCCTTTGGGAAATGCACCTGCCAGGTCGAAACATTTGCTGAAGGGAAAAGGTAAAGATAAAGAGGGATAATCAAGCTCCACTCAAGAAGAAGCTCCTGAGAGCCCTCCTTCAGCCACACAAGAACAGGTTGTAAGCCTGGTATCTCCAGAGAAGGAAGCGATGGAAAGTGTTCCGATGAGAAAATCCATTCAGAATGTTGCCACTGCTACAACTAATGAGTTTCCTTCCATCCCTTCTCCCTCTCTTCCTTCCCTTCCTCACATGACTCAACCAACCATTCCCTTGGTTGTTTCTTCTCCCCCATCTTTTGTTGTTCCCCCTTCCTCTTCCTCCATCTTCTCACCCCTCACAGAGTTGTCCCCCAGCATTTCTTCTCTCATCTCTCAGCTCCCTTCCAATCCCACGACTACCTCCCCTGTAGTGTCTTTCCCCGTGAGCACTTTTTTGGCCTCTCTTTCAATTCTGCCACCAAGTGTCTTGAGGCATTTCCCCTTGTCCACTGCAGCAGCTCCCTCATCCACTTCTGGCCCTACTCCCTTAAGTCCAGCATGGATCTCGCAGCACCTAAGACAACATAAGAGGAAAGTCCCCATTTCACCTATGGAATTCTCCTTCATCCCAACAAAAGGGGCTAAGAAGCAAAAAATGATAACCCGCTTCTCTCAGAGTGCATCGGGACAAAGAGTAATGGAGATCGCATATCCCGATCCCACAAAGGATAAAAAAGATTTACCTCTTACAGATTATATAGTGACACATGTCACAATGGGTACGGCATCCTAGAGTCTTCAAGCAGAGGCCCTATCTGTGGTGGATGCCCTTTGCAAGAAGCTTCATGAAGAAAAGGAAGAGAAGAGGCTACTAAAAGAGCAAAACAGACACCTTCTCCAAGCCCTGCAGAAAATGGGAAGTGCACCTCCTACAACTGCCACTGAAACTCTTGAGGCCCTTAGTCAGGATAAGATAAATGAATACACCAAGATTGGTGAACAAGGCATGGTAGTATCTGCCTGGAGAGACCAGATCCTCAAAGAAAGTGAGGGAGTAATCGTTAAGTTCACCGAACTTTATCACAAAATTGATCAGGCTAACAATGAGCTCCAGGTGATTGTGGGACATATCTCCAAAGAGTTAGACCATGCTAGGTTGCAACATGAGACATTCTAGAAGATGTTTGACTATTCAGTCGAGGATTTAGTTAAATTCAGCATCTTCGATCACCCTAGAGCACCCAACAAAGTCTTTGCTGCTTTGGACTACTGGGTCGATCAGATGGAGTTTGTCATGGAGAAGATTGATAAGGTCAAGGAGGAAGCTCTGGAGGCCATACACCAAATGAAGAATATTGTCTTAAGGATGTCTCTGGGCTTGCTCACTCCGTCATATGCCTTGAGGAAGTCAAATGAAACCATTCGGATCTTCAAAGAGATTGTCTCGTAAGGGCTAGGGCTAGAAGCCACTTTTGACATTAAATCCATCAATAACCTTCTGGCTTGCTGTGATTTTATAGGGTACCTAATGGAGGCAGGTAATGAATACTTCAAGATCCCAGAAAAACTCAGAGATGAGTGCGAGGTTTGTGAAGTCATCAGCGATCAAACTATAGGTCCTGCCCAGGATCAACTTCAACCGATGGTTAGCAAATTCATGGAGTATCGAGCTCAATTCCACATTGCCTCTCCTGAGCAGTAGCAGGATACTCCTTTTTAGCCGCGAGATGATGACGAATAGCCTTCCTTCTCTTGGCTTTCTTTTTGCAATATTTAAAATTATGTTGGCATAAATGATAACATCATCCATGTTGCACCATGGGATGTTGTCATCCACCAAGTTGCCCTAAGTCAACAGTTGACTTTTAGATATTTTTATAAATATCTTGTAATTAGTTGTTGTTTATTTTTGGATTTCTCTCTTCTCCTTCTTTTATATATACTTGAATACTTGTTTTATTCAAGGGGTGGACACTTTTTGAATAAAAAATAGAAATAAGGAGAAAAGGCTTTGTACTTTTTGTAACAGAAGAAAATATTAATACAATATTGAGACTTTGCATTGAATACTTGTGTTATGTATCAGAGTTTTCTTATGTTAGATCTGTATGTTTATTCTGTTGAAGCTATCTCTACTTTTTTTTCATTTTTTCATTAGTATTTATTTGTTCATTTATGCGATTAGGTTTGGCTCCATTTATTACCAATCCCCAAAACATAAACCCTCTGACCTTTCTGGTTTGGAATTCATTTCTTTTCTCCCTTTGGATCTATCTTATCTTCATCTTTCCCATCATTCCTTTATTTTCATAGTCGGAAATACCCCAACTGGATAAGATCCCAAACCCCCAAAGGCAGAATATTGTGAGACTTGCGTAGAATCCTGCTGGTAGAATAGCAATAAACCAGTTTCACTTTGCTGCCTCAAAGAGGGGCTATGCCCTGCACACTATTGGCATGTCTATCCATAGATATACCTATGTGAAATTTTTTTGTACCAACATGCATCTGGTCCACCCTCTCCTTTACTCACCTCTCTCCACTTCAGGAAGTCAGGTCTATGATCATCTGCTTCCTTTTCTTGAATATCATCGCTTAGTGTAGGCTCTTTCTCCCTGTCCCCTTGGAATGGTTAGATTAGGATAGAATAATTTCTACCTGCACTGGAGTAGCTTGTGGCAGGTAGATTAGGAATCAAGAATAGGATTTCTCTGGAGGATCATCTCAGGTTTGCAAGTCCCACAGCTTGAGAGATGGTCTCATGTTGAGCAATCACACCAAATGCCCCATTTCACACGAGGCCATTCGGGGGTGGTGTGATTTTTCACTAACAATTCCTTTAGAATATATTAAAATGACTTCTCACCATGTCTTCTACCAATTTTAAAATCAAGGTTCTATATTTTTGAGGATCTAAAGAAATTTTTTCTTCAAACCCTAACTATACCATGTCCTAGCCTGAGAGGGTTAAACTATTAGAAAATGATAAGTTCTCTATTTCAAGATGTAGTATCTGGATTCAATGATTTTTTTGGTCTACTTTCTAATACTTTTGTAATATTTGGATTTCATTAATAAAGAAAACATTAAGACCACATTGATCTTGTTCTCTAAATAGTAAAATCAAGGTTTTAACATAGCAATACGCAGTTCTAATCCAAAGGAACTATGTCGCAAAAAAAAGATACATTGCATCAATATAAATAGAGTTTAAGGACACCTAATAATTATCTTCACACACCTCTTGATAAATTATAATCACACATATACTTTACAAAAGAAAAGAGAAAACCCTTATCTCAACCTATTAACAATTGTCTCAGTCCATAGTTCTTAAAGTTTTCAATGATGAAATTGAGAGTAACTATGCACTCAACCTTTCAATATCACATCAATCACCTGCTACCAAATAGTTTTCATTAAAATAATCTAACTTCAAAAATCACATTTCTAGAGTATCAAGAATCCTCGCAAATTCATAGTATTATAGTGTAATATTCCTATATATTAAATTTCATGCTAGAAACTCAAGACATTTACGATTCAATCCTACTTCGTCCCTGACATGAATCCAAATAAAATATCATTGTACTCTTAAAGATAAATAACTATTTCTTGTGCCACATATGTCAAACTCAGAATCCTTAACGATGAAGTAAATATATCCATACAAAATCAGAGTTACATTTCTTACAAAATCCTTCTTCTTCCTCAATCTTTTCCTCTAAATCCTTGAAGGAATTCCTATAATCTAATCTTCATTGATTTTTATCCACTTCTCCTTTCCACTTTATAACCCTAACTAACTTTATCAGTGATTCTAGATGCCCATATATCTCAAAAGACACATTATTACATATTTTTAACATGTATTGACTCTAACTAGTTATATGACTTATTAAAAAATATTTAGACTCCTCCCACATTATTAAAAACCATCTAAAACCTTTTTCATCCACTTTATTACACAATATGGCTTCATAATGAATTAATTTTTCTGAATTTCCCGTTTGGGTAGGAAAACACAATATGGAGAAAAATTCAAATTTTGAACATTCTTAAAATGCCTCCCCTTGACTCATTAAGGACTTCAAAACACTTCAAAAAAATTCCTTGAGCTCTAATAAAGAGAATTGAAATTTTTATGCTTCTTCCTCTGATGCTCATGCATCATACTTCCAAAGTGGATAAAATAAACCTTATACTTTTGTGCGTAATGCCTAAAAAAATTCATGTTAGGGATTCTTGAGTTTTTTTTAATGTTCCTATTCTTGGTTATACTCTCCCACTTTCCTCTTTTCTCTATTACCTCCTAGGTCTCATAGTTTTTTCTTCATGCTTGCATTTTCTTCAAATATGATTCTTTGTTTCATTTGTTTCATCTTCATCTTGAAGCTTCCATCAATTGTACCTTCACAAATAAACATAAAAACAAAAAAATACACTCTTCTTCATGATTAATTATGTTCTTCATCTCTATATACCACGTTTCCATCTTGGTTTCAAGTATTTCTTCCCTTAGGTGGAGTCAATATTGCCCATATTCATCTTTTCCTTTCTTGATTGTTTTCTCCATGATGTCTTTCATCATATAAACTTATTCTAAATCTATACCTATACTTTATTTTCTCTATTTTAGCTCATAATTTTAAGAACAAATCATTTTTTACTCAAGTGTACCTTCACTCCTCCTTTCTTGATCCATCATACACAATAAATAATACAAAATATCATCCAATTCACCCATGAAAAATTGATCACATCCTTTATTTTCATCGTACTCAACATATGAAATGAAATCAATCAATTAATTCTTATCCATTTCTTATTTCTAAACACTAGGTGACTCATTTTCTACAATTTCAATGAAATCATCCAAATATTTAGCAAACTAGTGAGTTTTGATTCATATTTTGTTACCTTTCCATCAACTCATGCATTCTTCTCTATTTAACCTCTTAACTTTTCTTCTTTTACGAGAGTTCTTCATCATTTTTTATGATGATCTTTCTCAGTTATAATAGTTGTTTCTTCTTCATAATTAGCTTTATATGCCACTTAACCTTTCTTCTAATAAAAAATACATCTTCATTCCATCCTTTCATCATGCATTCATTTTTCATCAATTCTCCAAGCTTCTCCACATCCTTCCGAAGCTCTCTCAACTCTTTTTCAACCCACCTTTCTTGTTCTCTTACCTCCTTTTTCTTCTTGACTTCATTATTGTTTATTTCTCTTTCATATTTATTATTGTTGTGGCTTAGTGACATAACCAACTCTTTCACTATATCTTATTCATCCATTTCCATCTTTTTCCATTTCTAACAAGTTTGTTTAACCTTGTTTTGTATCTCACCTAGGTTATTTTTCACACCTATTATGTTGAAATACTCCTCTATTTTTATTTCTTTCACTCTTACACTCTTCTGATTCACATCTTTACCTTCACTTATTCTTAACTCTTTACTTGCAACCTTTCAATCTTCATTCACATACTTACCCAATTAAGTGTATAATAAAAAATATTCAATCCTCAATGAAAATCCTCTCTACTACCAAAATTATGCATATCACTTTCTATTTCGAATGCATTCAACAATTCCATAACATCAAGAAACTCCGAACTACCCTCTAGGTACTGGAAACAACTCAATTCTTAGGGTTGAATAGACTAAAATATGCAAACTTTGATCTTTTACCTTATTCTTCACCCTTCAACTAGTGTACCCTATTTGAATACACCATCTAATGATATTAAAACCATTTACTTGATTAAAATACAAAATTTTACTATTTATTCCACTTTTCTAATATTTTCCTTCACTAGTATACTAGGAACTTAGCACAAATGAAGCAACTTCAATCACTCTATATGTTTTATTTTTAAGAGATTGTCAAATTGGGCTAAATGACTCATCCTTGTGAAATTGTATTTTTCACACATTAATTTTCCTTTACCATAAATTTTTCATGATAATATACCCAACTCAATTCCAAATTAACTTGCAGGATTAAGCCTTTAAAAGAAACCTTCAATTTCTATTACTTTCCTCAATCTATCCTTCACTAGTTCTCAAGGATTTAGGCCAAATGAAGAAAAAATTATACTTTTATTCTTGATAGATAATTTCACACCTTTTCCTCTACTAAAAAAATCTCAAAAAAATTTGAAAACAATCATAAAATTGATTATAAACAATAACAACCATAAAATTCTTTCAAATTCACATACACTATCCCTTTAGAGTTCTTAAGAGCAATGACCCTGGTAGGTTTATAGTTGGAGAAAAATAGGCATACCCAAAAAACTAAAAAAATTCTCCAAATACCCTTTATGGCATATATGGTTTATAAAAAATTTAAAGTCTCGAGCCCTTAAAAATCTCTACCATTCATCTCTTCTTCTTATCTAGTTTCACTAGTCTCTACCAGCCCCGTCTCCTTAATTTTTCAAGCATAATTTTTGTTATATTAGGTTTTAAAAATAAATAAAAGAATTCATATAAATATAATTTCATTTTTTATTTAGTCCTAAAGTTTCACGAAGAAAAACCAAGAAAAACCCCTTTTTCTAGAAGTTTGTCTCCTTGGAATTAGGTCTCATGGTGTCTCAGAACTGTGATCCTAGATTTTTAAGTTTTTCTCAAAATTTACTCATAATAGAACTCAAATTACTTTAAAATAGGTTAAAATTCCTTGTCTCCATGTTTTATACAAATTTTTAAATCAAGGTTCTATGTTTTCGAGTCTCTAAATAAAGAATTCCTTCAAACCCTAATTGTACCATGTCCTATCTCGAGAGGTTTAAAAGCTTATAAAATAATAAATTATTTGTTCGAAGACCCAATATTTTTCTTAAATCATTGATTTTATCTCCTTTTTAATCTTGTTCTAGCAGTGGGGTTTCATTAATCAAGAAAAAGTTAAGACTAGATTGAGCTTGTTCTCCAACACAGTAAGATAATGGCTTTAACATATCAATACAATTTTATACCCCAATGGAGCTAATTCCCAAACAAGGGTACATTGTCTCCTTATAAATATATTTTAAGAACACTTGATAATGATCTTCACACACCCCTTTATCAATTCTAATAACTCACATACTTCACAAAATAAACAAGAAAACCCTTATCTCGACCTATTAGAAACTATCTCACTCTATATTTGTTAATGTTTTCAACCATGCAATTGAGAGTAAATATGCACTCAACATTAAAATATCACATCAATCACACATTACCACGTGATTATAATTAAAATGAATTCATTTTAAAATCATATTTCTAAAGTATCAAGAATTCTTACAAATTCACAGTATTACAGTGATAACAGTCTTATATTTTAATTTTCATGCTAGAAACTGAAGACATTTACAATTCAATCCTGCCTCATCCTCCTGAAATGATTCCAAATAGACTCTCCATATACTCATATTTATGTAAATACCTATTTCTTATGCCACATATGTAAAAACATAGACTCCTTAATGAAGAAGTCAAGATATCCATTTAAAAATAGGGTTATATTTGTTCAAACTATATTTTCTTACAAAATCCTTCTTCCCCCTCACTCTTTTCCTCTGGATCATTGAAGGAATCCCTACAACCAAATCTTTATTAATTTTTATCCTCTTATCCTTTCCACTTCATAACCTTAACTAACTTACAACTGACTCTAGATGTGGCCCATATATCTCAAAAGAGCAATTATTACAACTTTCTAACATGTATTGACTCTAACTAGTTCTAGGACTGATTACAAAATATTTAGACTCCCCCAACATTATAAAAAATCACATAAAACCTCTTTCATACAATTAAGTACACAAGATGGATTCTTAATGAATTAGAATTTCCCGTTTAGGTAGGAAAAGAAAATATGGAACAAAATTCAAATTTTGAACCTTTTTATCATCTTGAAACTACTCACTAAGGACTTCAAGGAACTCCAAAAAAAATTATTGATGTCAAAGAAAGAGAAATGAAATTTTATGCTTCTTCAATTAATGCTCCTGCATCATACTTCAAAGGCGTAGAAAATAGATTTTGTACTTTTGTGTGTAATGCCTATGAATTAGTTCCTCTTATGGACCCTTTAGTTTCCTTGAATGTTTTTACTCTTGCTTCTTCTCTCTCATTTTCCTTGCTTTGTATATGACATCCTAGGTCGAATAGTTTTTTCTTTATTCTACTTAAAATATGCTCCTTGTTTTCTTGTGTTTCATCTTCATCTTCTCCATGTTTAATCTTGCATTAATTGTACCTATAAAAACAAACAAAAACACAACAAAAACATACTCTTCTTCATTATTCATTATGTTCATAATCTCTATATACCACTTTTCCATCTTATTTTCAAGTCTTTATTCCCTTACGTGGACTTAATACTAGATATATTCTTCTTTTCCTTGTCATATTTCTTTTTCTTTGATATTTTTCATCATATAATCTTGTTCTAAATATGTACCTATACCTTCTTTTCTCTCTTTTAGATCATTATTCTCCCAACAAATAATTGTTATATCAGGTGTACCTTCACTCTTCCTTTCTTGATCCATCATACACAACAAATATTGTAAAATATCATCCACTTCATACATAAAAAAAATCATCACATCCTTGTTTTTCATCATACTCAACATATAAATTGAAACCAATCAAATCACGCTTATCCATTTCTTGTTTCTCAATTACACTAGGTGACTCATTTTCTCCAATTTCAATAAATCTGTTCAAAGAAACATCAATATTAGCTATCAAACAAGTGAGTTATGAGTCAAATTTTATTACCTTGCCATCATCCCATGCATGCTTCTCCTCTTTAACCTCTAAAAGTCACTTTTTCATAGATTTCTTCATCATTTTTTCTAATGACCTCTCTCAAGTACAATCTTTGTTTCTTCTTCATAAGTAGATCTATAGGCCACTTAACCTTTCTTATCATCACAAATCCATCTTAATTTCTTCCTAGCATTATGCTTTAATTTTTAATCAATTCTCCAAGCTTATCTACATGCTTCCTAAGCTCTCTCAACTCTTGTTCAACCCCCCTTTTCTTGTTTTCTTACCTCCTTTTTCTTCTTGGCTTATTTTTTTTCTTTCTATTTCATCTTTCTTTTTTTGGTGACCTAGAAACATCACCAAATCTTTCATTATCTCTGCTTCATCCATTTTCCTCTTTTTTATGTTTCTAACAAATTTGTTTCACTTTGTTTTGTGTCTCACCTAGGTTCTTTTTCACACCTAGTCTATTGACATGCTCCTATATTTTTTTTTCTTTTGCTCTTGCACTCTTCTTATCCACCATTTTACCCTCACTTTTTCTTAACTCTTCACTTGCAACCTATAAATATCAATTCACATACTCAAAAAATTCACTATTAGCAATAAATAATATTCAATCCTAGAGAAAATACTACTCTAGTACAAAAATGATGAAGATATCTATCTCTTTTCAATGCACTCAACAAGTCCATAACAATAATAAAGTCCAAACTACCCTCTAGGTACTGAAAATAACTTAATTCCTAGGCTTTAATAGACTACAATATGTAAAATTTCATCTCATACCTTATTCTTGACCTTTCAACCAGTGTAGCATCTTTGAACACACCATCTAATTTTAAATTCCTTAATCCAACATGCATAGTCATAAGTAAGGCTTCCTTCTATATGGATTAATATTAATACATTACCATTAGATCATGTACAATTGAGGGGCATTAATATTTCTTCTACCTTCAAGAAGTATTTGTTCAAATTTATCCATTCACCCTATATTCTCCTTAAAAATAATTTATACTCAAATTGTTCTTTTGATCCTTTAATAGTTCTTAGTCCTTCACTATATTGGAATAATCCAACAAATATCGATTGTACTAATAGCAATCCTCCTTTATTCAATAACATTACTAAGTTTAACTCTTGAATCCAAACTCAATGTTCTTGTTTCTTAAGAACTTATAGAGGCTTGATATTTTCTTGTTACCAATGAGAAAATGACCAATCCTTATCAATAATTGACATCCACACCTTGATATAAGGTTTAAAACCTGTAAGATTCCTTCCTGAATTAAACAATGTGAAAGGAGCAAAGTAGGGCAGTTTTTAGTTAAGCTTTGTTAATCTGGAATCCAACTTTTTCTCTAATATTTTTTGAGAAATCTATTCTCATATACTTTATGTATAATTCTTGAAACCTTATTAGAGTATAAATACATGCATAAACCCTTATTTCTGATCCTTTGGATAAGAATTATAACAATAAAAAACTTTGGCAATCTTTATTCTTATCTTGAACAAAATTTTCTTATAGTAATTGATCCCAAATTATACATTCAAACTTATAAACCTTTTATACACTTCTAAAAAATTTTAGTACACCATACTCATGGTATTTTAAAATTCAAAAATTACCTTGGCTTCATCGAAATTCTCTCAGATCCGGTCACTGTGTAAATTCTCTTATTCTTCATTGTCATTGCTTCATGAACCTGGATAATCCTATCATTCATAACTCAAAAACAAAGTGAGATTCAATGCATATCTCCGGGTGGTTGAAGCAGGATTCAAATTATTCCCTCCTCTCTCTCTTATTCTTTCTATATATTGTAATAGAGGGGCATATTTAAAGGGTTGGTCATTGTTTCTCCTTTTTCCCCTCTCTCTTTCTTCCTTAGGGTATAATACAGAGTCTAAGCCTCCTCCCATGGCTCTGTAATGGCATTTTCTTACCTCTTTCTCACTAACAATGTACCATGTAACTTTTTGGAGCAAGAAAATTTTTTTCGTGATGCATTTGTACATCCTTGACTTATTTGTTGTCTCTTCTTACCTCTCATCGTTTCAAGGTATATTGTGCATATTCTGATGTTTTTTACAGGTTATGCGAGCTATGTTTAATGTTTTTTGAAGTGGTGTCTATGTGAAAACTATCTCTGGTATGTGGTGCATTGTTATACTATAAAATTGACGAGGGCAATTTTATAGGTAACCATAACCAAAATTTTATTCTGGTTCCTCGAAGTGAGGTCCCTCAGCATTCAAAATAGCAAGAATCCCTTTCCAGAAAATCTAGTGTTTGAACTTCATCATTTTGGTCCTTTTTGGCTGGGGCACACATTTTGTTCATGCAAAACAGAATGAATTTGTGCCCCCTTTTATTACTTTGGTGCACCCTTTGGGAGTGTTAGCACAACAATTGTTCTGCCTCCCTGTGATGCACCTTTCTTACCTATGCCAAAGCGAATGCACCAGCCTGTCAACAGTAAAAATGTTGTGCCCTTAAGCGGTGCGCCAAGGTGCTCAAAATCCCATGTTGACAGTCCAAAATTCACGCTAAAGGCGTAGATATTTCTTGCTGACAGAGGCATACCGACAACCAAGGGTGCAAATATTTTCATGTCGACATGCGTTTTGGTGTGCCCTTCAAAAAAGTGGGTGGCACATTTATTACACTTTTGGCTATATATAGGTGCATCCGCCATGTTATTTTCACGATTGAAAAACACGTGAAAACTTTTTCCTCTAAGCCTTCTCTAAACTTCTTGTTCACCCTTTTCTGTTTTCTTACCTCCTTTTTCTTTTGGCTTATTTTTTTCTATTTCATCTTTCTTTGTTTGGGGACTCGAACATCACCACATCGTTTCATTATCTCTGCTTATCCCATTTTCCTCTTTTTTATGTTTCTAACAAATTTGTTTTCACTTTGTTTTGTGTCTCACCTAGGTTCTTTTTCACACCTAGTCTATTGACATGGCTCCTATATTTTTTTTTTCTTTTGCTCTTGCACTCTTCTTATCCACCATTTTCCCCTCACTTTTTCTTAACTCTTCACTTGCAACCTATAACTATCAATTCACATACTCAAAAAATTCACTATTAGCAATAAATAATATTCAATCCTAGAGAAAATACTACTCTAGTACAAAAATGATGAAGATATCTATCTCTTTTCATGCACTCAACAAGTCCATAACAATAATAAAGTCCAAACTACCCTCTCGGTACTGAAAATAACTTAATTCCTAGGCTTTAATAGACTACAATATGTAAAATTTCATCTCATACCTTATTTCTTGACTTTCAACCAGTGGTAGCATCTTTGAACACACCATCTAATTTTTAAATTCCTTAATCCAACATGCATAGTCATAAGTAAGGCTTCCTTCTATATGGATTAATATTAATACATTACCATTAGATCATGTACAATTGAGGGGCATTAATATTTCTTCTACCTTCAAGAAGTATTTGTTCAAATTTATCCATTCACCTATATTCTCCTTAAAAATAATTTATACTCAAATTGTTCTTTTGATCCTTTAATAGTTCTTAGTCCTTCACTATATTGGAATAATCCAACAAATATCGATTGTACTAATAGCAATCCTCCTTTATTCAATAACATTACTAAGTTTAACTCTTGAATCCAAACTCAATGTTCTTGTTTCTTAAGAACTTATAGAGGCTTGATATTTTTCTTGTTACCAATGAGAAAATGACCAATCCTTATCAATAATTGACATCCACACCTTGATATAAGGTTTAAAACCTGTAAGATTCCTTCCTGAATTAAACAATGTGAAAGGAGCAAAGTAGGGCAGTTTTTAGTTAAGCTTTGTTAATCTGGAATCCAACTTTTTCTCTAATATTTTTTGAGAAATCTATTCTCATATACTTTATGTCTAATTCTTGAAACCTTTATTAGAGTATAAATACATGCATAAACCCTTATTTCTGATCCTTTGGATAAGAATTATAACAATAAAAAACTTTGGCAATCTTTATTCTATCTTGAACAAAATTTTCTTATAGTAATTGATCCCAAATTATACATTCAAACTTATAAACCTTTTATACACTTCTAAAAATTTTAGTACACCATACTCCTGGTATTTTAAAATTCAAAAATTACCTTGGCTTCATCGAAATTCTCTCAGATCCGGTCACTGTGTAAATTCTCTTATTCTTCATTGTCATTGCTTCATGAACCTGGATAATCCTATCATTCATAACTCAAAAACAAAGTGAGATTCAATGCATATCTCCGGGTGGTTGAAGCAGGATTCAAATTATTCCCTCCTCTCTCTCTTATTCTTTCTATATATTGTAATAGAGGGGCATATTTAAAGGGTTGGTCATTGTTTCTCCTTTTTTCCCCTCTCTCTTCTTCCTTAGGGTATAATACAGAGTCTAAGCCTCCTCCCATGGCTCTGTAATGGCATTTTCTTACCTCTTTCTCACTAACAATGTACCATGTAACTTTTTGGAGCAAGAAAATTTTTTTCGTGATGCATTTGTACATCCTTGACTTATTTTGTTGTCTCTTCTTACCTCTCATCGTTTCAAGGTATATTGTGCATATTCTGATGTTTTTTACAGGTTATGCGAGCTATGTTTAATGTTTTTTGAAGTGGTGTCTATGTGAAAACTATCTCTGGTATGTGGTGCATTGTTATACTATAAAATTGACGAGGGCAATTTTATAGGTAACCATACCAAAATTTTATTCTGGTTCCTCGAAGTGAGGTCCCTCAGCATTCAAAATAGCAAGAATCCCTTTCCAGAAAATCTAGTGTTTTGAACTTCATCATTTTGGTCCTTTTTGGCTGGGCACACATTTTGTTCATGCAAAACAGAATGAATTTGTGCCCCCTTTTATTACTTTGGTGCACCCTTTGGAGTGTTAGCACAACAATTGTTCTGCCTCCCTGTGATGCACCTTTCTTACCTATGCCAAAGCGAATGCACCAGCCTGTCAACAGTAAAAATGTTGTGCCCTTAAGCGGTGCGCCAAGGTGCTCAAAATCCCATGTTGACAGTCCAAAATTCACGCTAAAGGCGTAGATATTTCTTGCTGACAGAGGCATACCGACAACCAAGGGTTGCCAATATTTTCATGTCGACATGCGTTTTGGTGTGCCCTTCAAAAAAGTGGGTGGCACATTTATTACACTTTTGGCTATATATAGGTGCATCCGCCATGTTATTTTCACGATTGAAAAACACGTGAAAACTTTTTTCCTCTACACCTGTCAGCACTCCTATCATCCTCATGTCGCGTTCGTGGACCTGTCGCCACTAAAATTTTCCTCCAAAATTTCTATTTCATTAATGTATGTATTAGGAATAGGATGTTGTTAAGTGTAATTAGTAGTAGCGTCCGATAGAAGATAACGGCGCCGTCAGTATGGTGCCGCCAATAATGTGGAGTACGGTAATAGTCAAAGTACAATAGGAATGTTGTAAAAAGTAAATATTTGTCGTAAGTGGTCCGGTAATGTTAAAATGTCAAAGTTTGGGTAATTAGAGAAGTAGGGTCTACATGATTAGGAATTAGAAATATTATATTGGTAATAAGGACAAGGAGTGAGGTCATAAATATTTTGTGTATTTTATTTGTAAAAAGTCTAAAAATGTGGAACCCATGTAAAATGATAAGGTTTATCTTATCTTAACAGATAAGCTTACATGTACAGATAAGAGTTAAGGTATGGAATATGATTCGTCAGAGTGGATTTCTTATCCTATCTTAGAGATAGGATGGATAAGCCTGGAAGTTCTATAAATAGAGAGGCCACCCCCCTCATTTAGCATAGAAAGAAGTAGTGAGAAATATTGTAGGAAGTGTACGGAGGAAGCCATCAGTTAAAGGTGTGTTGAAGAAGCCATCAAGAGGCGTAATTGTAAAGTTTCTCCCATAGTCTTGTTGAAGTACCTCATGGGTGAGATTGTAACAATTTCATGTTAATATTATTATTTCCTTTGATATTTCTGATTTGTCATCATTCTGTCTTATCATAGTCGATGGTATTCTTGTGTTATGTTGTTGTTCTGTTTCCAGATTACATCCACCAAACTAAAGGTTGTGCATTAGTAAATAATCATAGCACGAGGAGTTCCCGGTGAAGAATTATCATAGTGCCGAATTGGTGATGACATTTTGGTTCCGTTGCCGGGACCATTCCTCGTTGGTGGATTTTCTGGAGAGATATTCCCAATTAGTCAAAAATCAATTGGAGGGTAACCTTGTTTTTACTGTGCATAGTAGTTACCATGGTAAAGTCATTTTTACTGTGCATAGTAGTTACCATGTTAAAGTCATTTTTGCCATGAATAGTAGTTACCCTGGTAAAGTCCTTTTTGCCGGGAATAGTAATTACCGCAGTAAAGTCACTTTTTACCGTGAATAGTATTTACCGCAGTAACTTCACTTTTACCGTGAATAGTGTTTACCACAGTAAAGTCAGTTTTTACCGTAGTAAGTCAAGTTTTTACCATAGTTTACCGTGGTCATTTCTAATTTACTGTAGAAAGGTGTAAAGTCACTTTCTAGTATAGTGATTCCAATTATTTGTGCACATAAGTCTTGTTAATTGTACTTGTGGGTTGGTATTTCACGGTGGTTACTTTTGAAAATGGGAAAGATTCCTGTTTTTTCAGCTCAATCTAATGAAGATGCTTCTTCTTTCATTCAAGAGTTTAAGCGATCTTGTATTTGTAACGGCCTTATAAGAAGGGAACAATGGACTGAATTTTTTCCTACCTTTTTGGATGGTTCAGCACTTAGGTGATTTGAAACACTAGGTGATAATGTGAAAAATTCATGGGATTTATTAACTGAAAGTTTTCTTGAAGAATTTGGTGAACAATAGAGATATGCAAATCTCATGATCGATATCACAAAGCTAACCCAAGGAGAGAAGGAGAAGATAAGGGATTATCATGCTCATGTTCTAGAGCTAAGGAGGAAGCTCGATGCCCAGATCCGGAAGGAAGGACTAGCGGATGGGTTGATGAATGGCGTGGATAATCTCCTCTGTAAGCACTTCATTCTTGGGATGAAGCTGGAGATCAGACAACGAGTGAAGTATGACCGCCCAGCCACCATTGAACAAGCAAAGGAGATTGCAAGAAGGCAAGAAGAAAGCATGGAAGAGGAGCCCAAAGAAATTGTTGCTAAAGTAGAGCCTACACCAGCACCTTTGGTCCTGAATCCACAACCACTCCCGGTGAGCACAAATATTTCTCCTGATACATCTACTGAGTATGAAGATCTGCTCAAAAAGATGGGTCAGTTAACTATTAATCTTCTTCAAGGAAAGGAATTTAGTTCTCAAGGAGGAGATAGAGGTCCAAAAAGAAATATTTCTGAAGTAGTTTGTTATGGTTGCTATAAAAAGGGTCATTATAAGTATAATTGTCCAGATAGAGCTTCTACATCTGGTACAAAAGATAATGATAAAGGAAAAGCACCTGTGAATTCTTTTGATGTAGTAGATAAGAGCAGAAATAATGAAGTAGATGTGTTTGTAACAAAAAGAAAGAAAGAAAAAGATAATCAAGATGGAACTGATCCTAAGAAGATGAAAGGAGAAACTAGTAAGAAACATAGGAGAAGAAAGTTGGGTGTTGAGGATTTTCTGATTTCACAGGGGCAAGGACCATACTCCATCTTGGAAGATCTGTCCAAAAGGCCTGCAAATATTACATATGGTCAACTCTTGGCTATGTCTTCTGAGAAGAGGCGGGAGTTGCGAGGTGGACTCAATGCTCAAAGAAAGAAGGAGGTTGAGGTCCCTGTTTTGGAGGCAGAGGCAGATCCCTATGCTCCACAAGCTGAGGTATTATGTAATGGTATTTCAATTCATGATGTCTTAGTTGATGGAGGTGCTGTAGTTAATGTAATGACCGAGTCGGTAATGAATATGTTGGGTTTAAAAATTGATCGCCCTTCAACACTTATGTTAAGGTCAGTAAATAAGGGAAAAACTAAACCAGAAGGTGTAGTTTCAAATGTGGCAATATCTGTTATGGGTGTTGTATGTGTGGTAGACTTTCAGGTGATGAAAAATGGTACTGTTGCATACCCAATGCTGCTGGGAAGACCATGGCTAAGGAGAGTTCATGCAAGAAACTACTGGAATGAAGGTTTCATGACACTTAGACGTGGTAGAGAGAGGGTGAAAATAAATGTGATCCCTCGGCATCATAAAGCAGAACCTGTGGATTCAAGTGATGAAACTGATGATTGGACATCCTCTGATTACTCTAGTACCAGTGAAGTGGACACTGAAGATGAAGAAAGCGAGGTGGATGTTTCAGTCATGGATATCCTGCCAGTCACACCAACTCATGACCCCATAAAATTCTCTGAAGAAGAAGTTGATGATCGTCTCCAACAAATAAAGATTAGTGATGTTGTGATGGAGAGTGAGAAGGAATCCTACCTCCAGCTCTTTCGAAGGTACATACACCTATTCACTTTTGATTACAAGGAACTCCGTCAAGTAAGTTGGGTAGAACATTGTATTGAGCTGGTAGATGGTGCTAAGCCCATAAAGCAAATGCCATATAGAATGAATCCTAATTTTTCCAAGACTGTGAAAGAAGAAATAGATAAGTTGCTTGATGCAGGATTCATATTTGCTGTGGAGAATTCAGAATGGGTTTCTCCCATTGTGATCTCAATAAAAAAGAATGGGAAGCTACGCATTTGTGTTGATTACAGGAAGCTCAATAAGGCAACAAAGAAGGATCATTACCCTCTTCCATTTTCAGATCAGATCTTGGACGAAGTAGCTGGCCAGGAATGCTATAGTTTTGCTGATGGATATAGCGGCTACAACCAAGTTCGTATAGCAGAGAAAGATCAGCTGAAGACCACGTTCACCACTCCTTGGGGAACGTTTGCTTATAGAGTTATGCCTTTTGGGTTGTGTAATGCTCCAGCAACATTCCAGCGTTTGATGAATAGGGTGTTCGAACCCTACATTGGGACCTTCATCAGAGTATTTCTGGATGATTTTTGCATCTATGGGAGCAAGTTGGACCACCTGCACCAGATGGAGACAGCATTTCAAAGGTTAAATGAAGCACAAGCTTCACTAAACCCTACAAAGTGTGTCTTTGGATGTTCTAAAGGCGTTTTGTTAGGGCATGTTGTATCCAGAGATGGTATTGGTACTGATCCTGATAAAGTTTCAAAAATCAAAGATTTACCATTTCCTATGAATAGAAGTAAGTTGAGATCATTTTTAGGCCATGTGGGTTACTATAGAAGGTTCATCAAGAATTTATCAAAGATTGCACAGCCACTAACCCAGTTCTTGAAGAAGGATGTTACTTATGAACCAGGAAATAAGGCACATGAAGCTTTTGAACAAATGAAGGAAGCCCTGGTGTCTTCACCTGTTTTGAAGAATCCAGAATGGAGCAAGCCATTCATTGTGTACACTGATGCCTCAGATGCAGCACTAGGAAGTACTTTGAGCCAAAAGGATGAAAATGGGAATGAACATCCAATTTACTTTGGGAGCAGACAAATGAGCAATGCTGAGGTAAACTATACTGTAACTGAAAAAGAGGCTCTGGCTATCATTTTTGCTGTAAAGAAGTTTAGAAATTACTTGCTAGGGCAGAAATTTATAGTTGTAACAGATCATCAGGCTCTGAAATATATTGTCAATAAGCCTAACCCATCAGGGAGGATAGCAAGATGGATAATTTTGCTACAAGAATTTGAATTTGATATTATAGATAGGCCAGGAAAGAAGCATGTCAATGCGGATGCACTCTCTCGAGCCTATGATGGTTTAGGATCATCTTGTGATGATGATGATTTTCCCGATGCAGCATTGTTCTCCCTTGACACAATCCCTAGTGAATACATAGATATTTGGAATTATCTGAATGAATTCAAGTTTCCTGATGGTGCCAATGCAAAGACTAAGAGAAAGATTACTCAAGCCAGTCGTCCATATTCTATTCTGCATGGAGCATTATTTCGAATAGGACCTGATGGACAGTACAAGAAGGCAGTTGGACGTGATCAAGGAAAGGAGCTGCTAGAAGAATTCCATAATGGTACATGTGGAGGGCACTTCTCTGGACAACTTACAACAAGAAGGATCTTGGATGCAGGTTATCACTGGCCCACTCTTTTTAAAGATTGTTATAATTATTGTAAGACATGTGATATTTGTCAAACACATGGTAACCGTAAGACTTCATCAGCTCCATTATGTCCTATTCTTCCACTTGGTCCCTTTGAAAAGTGGGGAATAGACATTGTAGGTCCACTTCCAACTACATCACGTCAAAATAAGTATATTGTAGTTGCCACAGATTATTTAACCAAGTGGGTTGAAGCTAGGCCATTGAAAACAGCTTCCATGGATGAAGTGGCAAGGTTCATATATGAACGCATTGTCACCAGATTTGGTTGTCCATTAGAAATTGTAACAGATCAAGGAAGCCACTTCATTAATGAGGTGGTAGAAGCCCTAGTCAATAAGTTTTCTATTAAGCATAGGAAGGCAACAACATACAAACCAAGCACAAATGGACAAGTGGAACGAACAAATTTTGTGTTGTGTCAAATTCTAGCAAAAGATGCAGCCTTGCAGGTACATAAATGGGATAAGAGGATTCATGCAGCATTGTGGGCATATAGGGCAACATCAAAGTCAGCAACAGGATACTCTCCATTTCAGTTGGCCTATGGCATTGATCCAGTTCTTCCTATTGAGTTTGATATTCCTACTGTGAGAGTTATGAAAAATGAAAGGATGGATGAAAGTGATTCAGTAAAAGAAAGGTTGGTACATCTTCATTTGCTAGAGGAAATGAGGGAAATAGCAAAGGATACAAGCCATAAGAAGAAAATGAAGCAGAAGGAGTACTTTGATCAAAAGATCCGGTGGTCTCCATTTCAAGTAAATGACTTGGTTCTAGTATATGATTCCAGATACAAAAAAAGAAGACAGAGAAAATTTCTTCCAAAATGGATGGGGCCCTACAAAATAGTAGCTGTGCATGAAAATGGTACGTACCGACTGGAGGAATTGGATGGCACTCCCATTACGAAATGGGTCAACCACGACAAGTTGAAGATTTTCCAAGCACCAGAATAGTCTACTCCGAGGAAGGAGTAGAAGCTAGGAAGGGGGAAGATGTCGACACTAAAATTTTCCTCCAAAATTTCTATTTCATTAATGTATGTATTAGGAATAGGATGTTGTTAAGTGTAATTAGTAGTAGCGTCCGATAGAAGATAACGGCGCCGTCAGTACAGTGCCGCCAATAATGTGGAGTACGGTAACAGTCAAAGTACAATAGGAATGTTGTAAAAAGTAAATATTTGTCGTAAGTGGTCCGGTAATGTTAAAATGTCAAAGTTTGGGTAATTAGAGAAGTAGGGTCTACATGATTAGGAATTAGAAATATTATATTGGTAATAAGGACAAGGAGTGAGGTCATAAATATTTTGTGTATTTTATTTGTAAAAAGTCTAAAAATGTGGAACCCATGTAAAATGATAAGGTTTATCTTATCTTAACAGATAAGCTTACATGTACAGATAAGAGTTAAGGTATGGAATATGATTCGTCAGAGTGGATTTCTTATCCTATCTTAGAGATAGGATGGATAAGCCTGGAAGTTCTATAAATAGAGAGGCCACCCCCCTCATTTAGCATAGAAAGAAGTAGTGAGAAATATTGTAGGAAGTGTACGAAGGAAGCCATCAGTTAAAGGTGTGTTGAAGAAGCCATCAAGAGGCGTAATTGTAAAGTTTCTCCCATAGTCTTGTTGAAGTACCTCATGGGTGAGATTGTAACAATTTCATGTTAATATTATTATTTCCTTTGATATTTCTGATTTGTCATCATTCTGTCTTATCATAGTCGATGGTATTCTTGTGTTATGTTGTTGTTCTGTTTGCAGATTACATCCACCAAACTAAAGGCTGTGCATTAGTAAATAATCATAGCACGAGGAGTTCCCGGTGAAGAATTGTCATAGTGCCGGATTGGTGATGACAGACCCCACTTCATTTCTCTCATTCTATATATTCCGGGTAAGTGGTCCTTGCTTTTGCTATGTTTTTTTTTCTTTGTTTTGGTTTGGTTGTTTATGGGATAGTGATAAAATGAATTTGAAGAAACAATAAACCCCTCCAGCCCATTTTGCAATCTTCCCTCCCAAGCCAGTTTCACCCTCCTCCCAGATTTGCTGGCCTAGAGGGATTTGTCACAGGAATTAACCCAATATATTCTTCGCTCTATCCCCCTTCACTGTCAAAGGAGGCCAAAAAACCACAATCTAATCAAGGCGAAAGAAAACCTAAGAGTTATCAGTTATGGGCTGCAGTTTTCTCTTGGCACAATCGCCATCCTTGTTACATAAAACAAAATCACGCCAAGAGGGTGAATTGTCGCTGATTACAACACACATCCTTCCTGTGCTGTGTAAAAACTAAGAAAATCCTTACCTAGGTGCAGGCGCGATCCTGCTTACACCAACAAAGTTTGTTATGCAATCTCTTTATGCGCTGTGTCATAGGCCCTTTGGCGCACATAAAGTTTGTGGTACACCCTTTAAATTTGTGCCATTGGCGCACCAAAATTCCCTGTTAGATGGACCATATCTGTGCCATTGGCGTATCCTGCTTCTATGCAACACCAAACTTATTTGCGTTTAGTTTTAACCTTATATAATGGCGCAGGCACAAATTTGTCTACAACAACAATTATGTTATATGTAAATTTTCTACCCCCTGCACCCTTTGGCGCTGTTTTCTTCCTTGCAACACTCAACATCAGTGCGCTTGATTTATCGACCCTACATCCTGCACTATTCCTACGCCCTGTGCCTAGAGGATTTTAAATTGCTAATGCCTCATTCTGTAAAGCCTTGATGGATAATCTAACAGCTAACATGGCTCTTCTGCATTGGACTTCGCTCCTTCTTGCAGATCCGTAACAGAACTCAGGTTCGCATACGTCTACATCAAGCAAAAGGCCAACCAATTCAAAAGGTAAGGCCAAAATCATAGAGGAAGAGATGAAATATAAATATCAAAGGGTCATGATGCCTGAGTCCCATGCAGAATGTGACTTAGACATCAGAGATTCCGAACTTGGCCAAATTGACATGGAATATTTTTAGGGCCAGAAGTAGAAGGGTCACATGTAGTCCTTAGATGGACAAGTTGGTGGGCAGTGGTCTGCATTTCGCCGAGGGAATCCCTGTTAGTGCAGTGAATAATGAGTTTATGATTGTAGTGTTCTGCTGCTACAACAAAGACAAAAGGTGTGTCATGAATGAAAAGGGGGAGGTTATAATCAACCTCACTTCCCAGCACTTCGAGATCATGCTAGGTATTCCTCACCACCAGCATTTTGTGGCTATAAGCCAAGAAGAATGAATGAAGGCATGGGAGGAAAATGAAGACAAATGCATGCAACTAATGAACGAAGTGTATTTGAAAAATAAGACGGTAATAACCAGGTGGCCATAGGTTATTCACCACAGTGACTTCTCTGAGGAACTAAGCGATACCATCACCTTCCTAAGTAAGGTATTTGGGCTTTCTAATTCCCATTACTTCCAAAAAATGGATGCTTAGGTGTATAGAAAAAATGAATAAGAACGTGCCTGATCAGCGTTTCGAGTGGGCAGAGATCATCAGTAGCACCATCTCTGAGCAGATCCAACAACTCACCATAATGGGGAGGTTCTACATGAACTCCTACGTAGTCTACGCTGCAACCTCAGAGAGAGACTATCACGTGCTAACCCGATGCGGGTGTGGCCCCAAGTAAAAATATATGAATACTACCCAGAATTGAAGCTGGAGAAAAGCATACCACAGTTCACCAAGATCAATGATGCCTTCTTTTACAGCATCGTCTACCTATTGAGGCCCAATATGACTCACGGTTGGAATACTAAGAGCATAGTCACTACAATCGAGAAGTGGGGGGCGTTATTCACGTAATTCCCTACTTTTACCTATCTCAAAGTGGCCAACTTCTTGGGAGAGCCCACCAAGTTACCATGGTATGTAGGTCCTAAGTTGATCATGTTGGAGCTTTCCAGGTAGCTCATAACATATCACGAGAAGTTCCTGAAAAGAGAGAAGGTTTGAACTCCTTTCCCCCTCACAGTGGGTAGGTACACCTGCACTTCTCACACCAAAGCCCGAGAAATGTTTACAGAGCTAGAACTGCTTAACCTTAAGCATAATTTCCCATTGAGGCCCACCTTCGATCCACGAAATTACCTCCCAAAGGAAAAACTCGATCTGATCCATTTCCCATAGATCGAGGACATCTACACCGACCTGTATCATGAGGTCGAACTTCGAAGAAAGGATCACTCCCACCTGGCCTGAGTAGAAATTATTCAATATGGCATGGCCATTGTTCCAAAAGGTTTCCAAAAAATCGATCAAGAAGTTAATCAGGTATATCTAGACACGGATGGGGACATTTGGCCATTTGCTGAGATTGAAAGAACAAAGTCACCTCAGACCATTATGGCAAGGGTTAAGGGCACATTGCAGCGCATCGAGCATTGCTGCAGAGTGAACGAACTCATCTACGTTGGGGTAGATTTCACCACATCCCCTTTGAGCAATGCACCTGCCAGGTCGAAACATCTACCGAAGGTCAAAGGTAAAGATAAAGGGGGAGAATCAAGCTCCACTCAAGAAGAAGCTCCTGAGAGCCCTCCTTCAGCCACACAGGAACTAGTTGTAAGCCTGGTATCTCAAGAGAAGGAAGTGATGGAAATTGTTCTGATGAGTACATCCGTTCAGGATGTTGCCACTACTACAACTATTGAGTTTCCTTCCATCCCTTCTCCCTCTCCTCCTTCCTCTCCTCACGTGACTCAACCAACCATTCCCTTGGTTGTTTCTTCTCCCCCGTCTTCTATTTTTCCCCCTTCCTCTTCCTCCATCTTCTCACCCCTCGCGGAGCTGTCCCCCAACATTTATTCTATCATCTCTCAGCTCCCTTCCACTCCCATAACTACCTCCCCTATAGTGTCTCTCCCCGTGAGCACTTTGTTGGCCTCTCTTTCAATGCCTCCACCAAGTGTATCGATGCATTTCCCCTCGTCCACTCTAGCCACTCCCTCATCCACTTCTGGCCCCGCTCCCTTGAGTTCAGCATGGATCTCCAAGAACCTGAGCCAGCATAAGAGGAAAGTCCCCATTGCACCTATGGAATTCTTTTTCATCCCAACAAAAGGGGCTAAGAAGTAAAAACCGATAACCCGCTTCTCTCAGATTACATCGGGAGAAAGAGTAATGGAGATCGCATATCCTGATCCCGCAAAGGATAAAAAAGATTTACCTCTTACAGATTATATAGTGACACAGGTCACAATGGGTACGTCATCCTAGAGTCTTCAAGGAGAGGCCTTATCTGTGGTGGATGCCCTTTGCAAGAAGCTTCAGGAAGAAAAGGAAAAGAAGAGGCTACTAAAAGAGAAAAATAGACACCTTCTCCAAGCCCTACAGAAAATGGGCAGTGCACCTCCTACAACTGCCACTAAAACTCTTGAGGCCCTTAGTCAGGATAATATAAACATATACGCCAAGATTGGAAAACAAGGCATGGTAGTATCCGCATGGAGAGACCAGATCCTCAAAGAAAGTGAGGGAGTAATCATTAAGTTCACTAAACTTAATCACAAAATTGATCAGGCTAATAATGAGCTCCAAGTGATTGCGAGACCTATCTCTAAAGAGTTAGACCATGCTAGGTTACAACATGAGACATTATAGAATATGTTCGACTGTTTAGTCGAGGATTTAGTTAAATTCGGCGTCTTCGATCACCCCAGAGTGCCCAACAAAGTCCTTGCTTCTTTGGACTACCGGGTCGATCAGATGGAGTTCATCTTGGAGAAGATTGATAAGATCAAGGAGGAAGATCTGGAGGCCATGCACCAAATGGAGCAAATTGTCTTGAGGATGTCTTTGGGCTTGCTCACTATGTCATATGCCTTGAGGAAGGTAGATGAAACCATTCGGATCTTCAAAGAGATTGTCTCACAAGCGCTAAGGCCAGAAGCCACTTTTAACACTTAATCCATCAATAACCTTCTGGTTTGCTATGATTTTATAGGGTACCTAATGGAGGTAGGTAATGAATACTTCAAGCTCCCAGAACAACTCAGAGATGAGCATGAGGTTTGCGAAGTCATCAGTGATCACACTAAAGGTATTTCCCAGGATCAACTTCAACCGATGGTTAGCAAACTCATAGAGTATTCAGCTCAATTCCACATTGTCTCTCCTAAGCAGCAGCAGGATACTCCTTTTCATCTGTGAGACGATGATGAATAGCCTTCCTTCTCTTGGCTTTATTTTTATAAAATTTAAAATTATGTTGGCATAAATGATGACATCATCCATGTTGCACCATGGGATGTTGTCATCCACCAAGTTGCCCTAAGTCAACAGTTAACTTTTAAATATTTTTATAAATATCTTGTAATTAGTTGTTGTTTCTTTTTTTCTTTCTCTCTTCTACTTCTTCTATATATAGTTGAATACTTGTTGTATTCAAGGGGTGGACACTTTTTAGATAAAAAATAGAAGTTAGGAGAAAAGGCTTTGTAATTTTTGTAACAGAAGAAAATATTAATACAATATTGAGACTTTGCACTGAATACATGTGTTATGTATTAGATATTTCTTATGTTAGATATGTATGTTTATTCTGTTGAAGTTATCTCTACTTTTTTGTCATTTTTTCATCAGTATTGCTTTATTCATTTATGCGAGTAGGTTTGGCTCCATTTATTACCAATCCCCAAAACATAGACCCTTTGACCTTTCTACTTTGAAATTCATTTCTTTTCTCCCTTCGTATCTATATTATCTTCATTTTTCTTGTCATTCCTTTATTTTCATAGTCAGAAATACCCCAACTGGGATAAAATCCCAAATCCCTGAAGGTGGAATATTGTGAGACATGCGCAGATTCATGCTAGTAGAATAGCAATAAACCAGTTTCACTTTGCTGCCTCAAAGAGGGGCTATGCCCTGCACATTGTTGGCATGTCTATCCATAGATCTACCCATAAGATAGATTTTTGGACCAACAGTTTTTGGCGACTCTACTGGGGAACGAACAGATCTATTGTATAAAACTATAAAAATCACTACCTGTTTGCAAATCTTAACTTTTTGTTCAAAATCTTTTTTTTTTGCAAAAGTGATCCAAACTGAAAATTTTCTTTAGAGATCCATAGATCTGGGCTAGATAGAGATCTTTAGTTCACTGAGTTTTTACAAAAACCCGTATTTTTCCGTAGATCTGAGTTTCTGACAGTTTTACAAAAATTTCAAAACCCTTGCAAAAAGTCAACTCTAAGATCCGAAAATCAGCTTACTAAGTTAACCATAATTTTATCCTCGTTATTTTCATTAAACTGCAATTGGTTTTGAAAATAAGGATAAAATTAATTAATTAGAAAAGTGCATGTTGCTGATTTTTGTCAAAAAAATCAAAAAATCAGCAAGCACAAACAAATAGAGTTTTTATAAATCTACTCTAAAATATTGCAAATCTGAAAGATACACTGGCGGGTGAACCATTTACTCGTAGCAAGAGATCTCGTGGAGAAGTTGATCCTACTTTCAATCTACTTAAAAGGCACAACTTCACTATTACACCAGCATGCTTTTCATCATTGAGTTCAGCTGATCGGTCAGCCAGAAGTGTCTTACCTCCACAAAGGAATCATTCTTTACAGGGAGCATGCACATCCCTTTGTAGCGCTTTGTTGCTTAGTGGAACCATCCTCTTGGATCGCATCCTTTTTCCAGCATTTCAAATGGGAGTAGCATGGGGAAATGCTATGGGCCCTCTTGCTTTACGACATCCTGTTCACACGCTCCCTCATGGAAACCGAAAGAATTTCCCCAAATTTGATGGAAGTGAAAACCAAAGTAAATATTCACACATATCTGCATTCATCATGTCATGCAACATCCTGGATGTGGCCCATGAAGATGTGTCAGTTCACCTCTTTCTAGAGACATTGCAAGGACCTGCAGCAGAATGGTTTTAGCATTTGTCAGCCGGATCTATCGCTAGTTGGGCCACATTACAAACTACATTTGAAGACAGGTATAAGCCTTCCGAAGACGTGTTTGCGTTACTATCAAAGATCACTCACCTGAAGAAGGAAGTCAATGAGACCATGCGTGATTTCATCGCCCGTTTTAATTCACTAATCAACCGTGTGCAACCTGCCATGCTGCCAACACCAGAAAATCAGAAGTGTTTCTTCGTAAACGCTATGACCTCAAAAGTAATTTTCTCACTCTTGTAAGAACAAGTCACTACTCTGGTTCTCACCCAAGCTGCTGCCATTCGGATTGAAGATAACTTGCTAATATCTTGCGAATTAAAACGAGAACCGTCTAAGCCTAAAGCTTCAAATCCTTCTCCCACCACTTCATCTGATCTGACACTTCAAAAGATGGTGAATGACTTGCTCATGTTAAAGAAGCAGATAGCTTAGGCTTCCCCGAGCTCTTCATACTGAGGTATCCCATGAAGAAATTTTCCTTCAAACAATGTCCCACAAAGGCTACGTTTTCTTGCAACTGCTCCGCGGTTGGCACTTGAGGCTCCTCCGGTCAATGCTTTAGTCGAAATTGAGGAAGAGGATTAGGATTATGAAGAACCTTCATTTTCATCCCAGGGTGAAGGTGATCAAGTTGTCAGCGAGCCGACTGTTGACTCTACTATCGGGTATATGGAATTTGACGAGGAGGAATCTGATGAAGAAGAGGGTACCCAAGGATATGCGAGTGAGAAGTATTATGTTGTTTTCACCCGCTCTCAAGGAAAGGAAGCAGAAGTTGCTGCCAGGATACAAAAAGAGAAGGTCGTGTCAAGCATGCCTCCAACCATTGCAAAAAGACGTAATCCCCTTTCTGTTCAACCTATTATTAAGTCTTTTTGGAAAAAATTTTTTTCCCTATCTCCCCTTCGAATTAGCCCTCTCATATTCCTATCAAGACTAGTAATCCTACCCTACCATTGTGAAATGATGGACTCATTCCTTCATCAACGCAACCCTTGGCCGCATTTGACATAATTGATCATGCTAAAAAGACCAAGATCCAAATGTCTAAAGCCGAGTATCTTCAGTCAGACCCTGAGCAACTTGTAAGATTGACCAAATATATTTAAAGCCAAGCTGTCATAACTTCTCAGAACACCCCAAAAGGAATCCTTTCCACTCCTCCTACATCTCACATAATTGTTACCTTGACTTCCACATCAGGCAAAATAGGACCTTTCTATCTCTCCCTCCTAATCAATGGTAACAAGTTAAGTAATTGCATAATTGATTCTGGGGCTTTCGATAACGTCATGCCAACAAAATTTTCCCATACTCCAGGCCTCACCCTTACCAAGCCTTTTGACAGATGTTATTCCTTGGAAACCAAATAGGTTTCGTTGATTGGTCAAATCAAAGATGTGGAGTTCGTGTTTGTGGCATTCCTGGAGAAAAGAGTAAAGATGACCATCCTCGTTGCCAATATTCTGGCAGCATATGGAATTCTACTAGGAAGGAGCTTTTACAGTGAGGTTGGTGGAGAGATTCATATGGACTGGTCTAAGGCTAGGATCCCCGTCAAAGGTGTAATGCAAACATTGGAGTCGGAATCACAAAAGAAGTACTTGGTTACTAATTCTGATGACCCCAATGCCCAAATTATCTTCAAATCATCAGGGATGGGGAACTATTTCTTATCTACAAGGTTTGATAAAATGGAAATTCTTGTCCAAGAAGAGGATCTTAACAAGATATGGACATTGCAGTTTGATGGTAGCTATGCAACTACCAGATGCGGTGCCAGAGCTGTGTTAATTTCCCCTGAGGAAGAGATTTTTCCTCTCTCTTTCAAGTTGCAGTTTCTCAACACGAATAATACTGCTAAGTATGAATCTTTTCTACTTGGCATGCAAGTTGTAAAAGAAAGGGAAATCAAGAACCTAAAAGTACAAGGTGATGCAGAGCTGGTCGTAAATCAAGTAAAAAGGATATACCAAGTAAAAAATGAAAGGCTCCGACATTACCGCAATGCAGTATGGGATAACATTGAATAATTTGACTCTTTTTCAATAAAATCCATTCTGAGAGCTCAGAATGACATGGCCGACTCATTAGTTGTCTCAGCATCCGTCATGCTCCCCCACCCAGGGTTGAAAAAAGACACATATACCATTGAGGTAGTTTTCCACCCAAGTGTGCCAGACAATTCTTAGCACTGGCAGGTATTCAACGATGACAATCAACTTATTACCTTTCTAGAAAAGGTGGAAAATTTTAGTGAGTTTCATTTTGAAGGATCCACTTCTGCATGCCGTGAATCTGTTACTGATCAAGATGATGAATCAAAAGGAAGTGATGGCATATGTCAGCTCAAAGGAAATAAAATTCCAAAAGGTTTGGTCTCTTTGGAACATTTGTTTGAAAAACATGATCGTTTTTTCAGGAAGAAAAGGCAATATAATCCTAACTCCTCTTGAGAGACTGACTCGTTCAATCTAGGTACTATGGAACACCCGCAGTTTGTGAACATCGGTAAGTGTTGCACACCTGAAGAAAAGTGGAAGTTCATCAAATTGCTGAAGAAATACATGGATGTATTAGAATGGTCTTATGCCAATTTAAAGTCTTTCAAGCCAAAGGACATCCAACATGACATCCCATTGAAAGAAGGTGTCAAACCCTTTCGCCAGAAATAGAGGCATTATAATCCCAAGAGCTCAGGTACCATCCAGGCTAAAATACAAAAGATGTTGGATGTGAGGATCATCTTTCCTATCCACCATAGTACCTGGGTCACAAATATCGTGCCAGTACAAAAGAATAATGGCGAAATATGTATCTGGATAGATTTTCGCAACCTGAATCAGGTGTCCTTGAAGGACAACTACCTGCTCCCTATAATGGATCAAGTTCTACAGGCAGTAACTGGTTCAGAAATCTTGTCCATGCTCGATGCTTTTTCAGGATATAATCAGATTGAAGTCTCGCCTAAAGACCAATTCAAAACAACATTCACTACCCCTTGGGGTACATTCACCTACAACATGATAGCTTTTGGCTTGACCAACGTTGGTGCGACCTTCCAGCGGGTGATGGACTTCGTATTCAAAGGTATGATGGGAAAGGTCATCGTAGTTTATTTGGATGACTTAACTATGTTCTCTAAACAACAAAATGATCATTGTGATCATTTGGAGCAAGTATTGAATAGATGCCGAGAACACGGGATCTCCCTAAACCCAAAAAAGTCTATTTTTGGGGTCAGAGAAGGAAATTTGTTGGGACACATGGTCAAAAAAGAAGGGACAAAGATAGATGCTGAAATGGTTAGGGCTATTCAGAGCCTTACTTTACCCACAAGCAAGACCAGCATTCACTCATTCTTCAGAAAAGTGAATTTTCTCAAGCGCTTTATCCCCGAATTTGCTGAAAAGACTCACCACTTATCAAACATGATGAAAGGTTCGTAAACTTTCCAGTGGAGTGAAGAAGGAAAGACATCATTTGAGGATATAAAATCCTCCATTACTCACACACAAGTCCTGGTATGTCCCAATTTCTCCAAATATTTTGTCATGTATAGCTGTGCATTTGAGCATACTGTATCAGCCATCTTAATGCAAAAAAATTCTGAGGATCTTGAATCCCCAATCGCGTTCATGAGCTCTCCCCTCAAGCCTCATGAATTTAATATGTCTTAGTTAGAAAAACATGCCTTCTCCATTGTCAAAGTGGTCAAGAACTTCAGGTATTATATTCTAAACTCTCATACAGTAGTGCTGGTCCCTAACATGGCAGTCAAGTCAATCTTAACTCAATAAGAGTTAGGAAGCTTCCGGGGGAATTGGATCGCAAAGGTCTAGGAGTATGATCTAGAAATAAAACCAACCAAGATGGTAAGAGGCAAGGGCCTATGTCATCTCATGGCTAAAAACCAAGATTTAGAAGACCCTGAAGAAAAGGATGATTGCATCGATGGAAGACAAGGCCAACTAAAAAGGGTTGATTCTCTACCCATGGTTCTATTTGTCGCGACTAGCAACGAATGGTATTCTGATATCACTTTCTTTCTCACCTATGGTGAGTTCCTAGCTCATCTAACTTTAAAGGAGAAGTGTACTATAAAGCTCAAAGAAGCCAGATATGTCATCTAGGATGACAGTTTATACAAACACAGAATTGATGGCATCTTCTTGTGATGTGTTGACAAGCCACAGCAGGTAAAGTTACTTGAGAGTTTTCATGATTCAGCCTGTGGTGGTAATTTCTCCTCTTCCATGACAGCCCACAAGATCATCCAGGCTAGGTATTATTGGCCAATGCTATTTTAGGATACAGCCACCTGGTAAGCAAAATGTGAGCTCTGCCATCAATTTTTCAGAAAACCAAAACTGGCCGCCTTTCCCCTCAGGCTAGTCATTATCAACAAACTATTCAGGTAATGGGGAATCGACTTTATTGGAGCACTACACCCGTAATCAAGTGTTGGACATAGCTATGTCCTAACAGCAACAAATTACTTCACCAAATGGGTGGAGGCCATACCTGTTAAGAATGCCACTTCTGAAGTCGTTTGCAACTTCATCAAGGAAAATATCATCGTGAGATTTGGTATTCCAAACAAGATCATTGCTGATAATGCTTCTAACTTCTCCTCATGGGAAGTTATCAGTTTTTTATATGAATACGGGGTAACCTTGGCCCACAGCTTGGATTATTACCCCCAAGGAAATGGTTAGGAAGAATCCAGTAATAAAAAATTAGTGAACATCATACGGAAGCTAGTTGATGAGAATCAGCGGTTGTGGCATAAGTCATTTCATGATGCTTTATGGGCGGACTACATTACTCCCAAGAGGTCTCTCGGTATGTCACCTTTTCAAGTGTTATATGGGATGGATGCTGAGCTTCCCATTTCTGTAGAACTTCCTACTCTGCGCTTGGCATGAGCGATTGAAGATGAGACTTTCCAAAATTCTCTTGAAAAGAGGATCATGTATCAAGCAGAGCTCAAAGAAAAAAGAGTAAAAGTGGTTGACAGGATCACCGAGCATCAGAATCAAGTCAAGAGGCTATTCGATAAAAAGGCCAAGTAAAGAGATTTTCAAGTAGGAGATCTTGTCCTTTTGTGGGATAAACGAAGAGAGCCAAAGGGCATGCATGGGAAATTTGATTCTCTATGGAGGGGACCTTTCAAGATCAAGCAGATCAACGGAGAGAATAGCTTCTATCTCTTGTATTTGGATAGAACTGGTCTTCCGCTTCCCTATAATGGGCAACATCTCAAAATATTCAGGAAGTAGAGCTTGCTCTCTTCTTTCTACAATTTGCTTTAGGTTGTGTGTTTGTTTTTGTTGTGTGTTTGCTTTTGCTGGTTGTGAATTTTCCTTTTTTCGTCACCTTTTTTTTGACTCTCTACCCAATGGATAGGCACATGTTGATATAGGATTCTCTACCCTTAAGCTTCGCTTAAAGATAGTCCCCAGAAAGAGCCAGCTATAATCCTATAAAATTGACGAGGGCAATTTTACAGGTAACCATACCAAAATTTTATTCTGGTTCCTTGAAGTAAGGTCCCTCAGCATTCGGAATAACAAGAATCCCTTTCCAGAAAATCTAGTGTTTCAAACTTAGTCATTTTAGTCCTTTTTGGCTGGCCACACATTTTGTTCATGCAACACAGAATGAATTTACGCCCCCTTTTATTCCTTTGGTGCACCCTTTAGAGTGTTATAACAACAATTGTTTTGCCTCCCTGTCATCCACCTTTCTTACCTGTGTCATCCTGTGAATAGCAAAAATGTTGTGCCCTTAAGCAGTGCGCCAAGGTGCTTAAAGTCCCATGTTGACAGTCCAAAATTCATGCTAAAGGCATAGATATTTCCTGCTGACAGAGGCATACCCGTGCCAAAGGGCGTAAATATTTTCATGTCGACATGCATTTTGGTGCACCCTTTAAAAAAGTTGGTGGCACATTTATTACCCTTTTGGCTATATATAGGTGCATCCGCCATGTCATTTTCACGATTGAAAAACACGTGAAATTTTTTTTCCTCTGCACCTGTCAGCACTCCTATCATCCTCATGTCACATTCGTGGACCCCACTTCATTTCTCTCATTCTATATATTCTGGGTAAGTTTTCCTTGCTTTTCCTATGTTTTGTTTTTCTTTGTTTTGGTTTAGTTGTTAGTGGGATAGTGATAAAATGAATCTGAAGAAACCATAAACCCCTCCAGCCCGTTTTGCAATCTTCCCTCCCAAGCCAGTTTCACCATCCTTCTAGATCTGTTGGCCTAGAGGGCTTTGTCTCAGGAACGAACCCAAGATCTTCTTCACTCTATCCCCCTTCACTGTCGAAGGAGGCCAACAAACCATAAACCAATCAAGACAAGAGAAAACCTAAGAGTTATTAGTTCTGGGCTGTAATTTTCTCTTGGCACAATCTCCATCCTTGTTACATAAAACACAATTACGCCAAGAGGGTGCACTATCCCTGATTGTAACACACATCCTTCTTGCGCCGTGCAAAAAATAAGAAAATCCTTACCTAGGCACAGGTGAAATCTTGCTTACACAAAAAAAAATTGTTATGCAATCTCTTTCTGTGCCGCGCCATAGGCCCTTTGGCGCACATAAATTCTGTGGTACACCCTTTAAATCTGCGCCATTGGCGCACCAAAATTCCCTATTACATGGACCATATATGCGCCATTGGCGCATCCTGCTTCTACGCAACACCAAACTTATTTATGCCCAGTTTTAACCTTATATAATGGCGTAGGCACAAATTTGTCTACAAAAACAATGATGTTATATGTAAATTTTCTACGTCGTGCGCCCTTTGGCATTGTTTTCTTCCTTGAAACACTCCACATCAGTGTGCCTTGATTTATTGACCCTGCAACATGCATTATTCCTGCGCCCTACCCCCAAAGGCTTTTAAATTGCAAACTCCTCATTCTGTAAAGCCTTGATTGATAATCTAACAACAAACATGGCTCTTCTGCGTTGGACTTCACTCCTTCTTCTTGTAGATCAACAACTGAACTCAGGTTTGCATATGTCTACATCAAGCAAAAGGCCAACGAAGTCAAAGGGTAAGGCCATAATCACAAAGGAAGAGATGAAATAAAAATATCAAAGGGTCAGGATGCCTGAGTCCCATGTAGAATGTAACTTAGACATCAGAGATTCCAAACTTGGCCACATCGATATGGAAGATTTTTTGGGAAAGAACTAGAAGGGTCACATGTAGTCCTTGGATGGACAAGCTGGTGGGAAGTGGTTTGCATTTCACCCTAGGAATCCCCGTTAGTGTAGTGAATAATGAGTTTATGATGGTGGTGGCCCGTTGCTACAACAAAGACACAATGTGTCTTCATTTCTTACGGAAAATTATTTTTCTTTTTTGGAAGCTCTTACTTTGAAGAAGATGTTATAAGATTTATGTATGCTTGTGCTTGGCTATTTTGGATTGTTTGTATTGGGATAAAGCTTGTTGTTTTTGAACTTGGAACAAATCCATCATGGAGAGGTAGGAGCTTGAGTCTTGAAATTTTTTCCTTTTATTTGTAAATGTTAATGTATGAATGTTTTGGTATGTTTGTGGGATGTCGGGTACATGGCCTAGGAATTGTGTAGGAGAAGACTATGGGATTTATTTTTTAGGAGGCACAAGTGTGTTTTTTAGAGGTATAAGGGTGGAGGTAGTTGGGATTTGGGTTCCACCATACAAAGAAATAGCTTACATTTATTTACTCATTATGGGGTTCCATAAGAGGTTGGGGAAATATACGGAAATGTGAGGAATAATGGGTACTTGGGGGAGGCATAAGGGCATATACGAGATTTGAAATATATATATATATATATATATATATATATATATATATATATATACATACATACATACATACATACATACATACATACATACATACATACATACATATATATATTGGTGGTTTGTTCTGAGGTGGTGATAACCATTCCCCCTTTGGGAGGCATAAACAAAATCCCCCATAGTTTCTTACTCCTTTGGCTTACTTGATGAAGTCTCAGTAATGTTTTTCATGTTTTAATGTAGTTGTAAACTACATTATGTTTGGATTGTGCTTTTTTGTGTTTATGTTACCTATGTGTTTGTGGAAGCCTTTTGTTGCCATGAGCTGGATCACATCATTAATTGCATTATGGTTGGGGCTTGGGGACCATTGAAAAAGGATGGCTTCTCCTCTTCATTAGATGTCTTAGTTGGGTGGAGAGCGTTGCCTTTCCGCTACTCTTGTTGTGATTACTATTTGGAAGAATGAGAAATATGCACGTTGTTGTTTTGGAGCTAAGAGATAAGACAGTTTGACAGTCCCTTGTTGAGATAAAGTTTATTGTAACCTCTCCCACTTGAAGTGGCTGATCTGTGTATTCATTATAATTGAAAAATACTTTGTATTGATAATGAAAGTGGAAATTTTAAATGTAAAAGAGTTATACTATGTATTCTGTTTTGGAAAGAATGTGAAGGAATTATATTCTATATGATGAATTCAAAGAATGAAAAAAAGGTTGTAAAACTGTAGTTTAAAATCAACAAAGGATTGTATTACTTTCTAAATTTTCGTTGTTGTTTTAAGATTGAACATCTAAATGTGAATTTAAATCTCTGTTGAAAGAAATAAATGTGTATGAAGGAAAATGCAGAAATTTGTCTCTTGAAATGTGTAAAGTTGGAAATAAGAATTATATTTTGGTTTTTGAATAATCGGAATTGAAACAACTAAAGGTACTAAATTGGAAATGGAAGGAATTCCCCGACTTGGATCATGAAAAAAAAATATAAATAGGCCCTACCAAACTTGATCTTTATTTTATTTCTCAACTGGAAAATACTTTACCTTAAATGCATAATTCAAACGTAAAAAAATGAAATGATAGATTAAATGATTAAATAGAAGTAGTGTTTCCTAAATGAATTCAATTGAACTTTAACATTTAAGGATAAATCCTTCAAAACATGCAAAATTGGGCTCAACCCTCTTACCATCGTTTTTCTGTTAGAAATGTAAATGTTCAAATTACAACTCAATCAGACAAATTGAATCTTGAAATATTTCTTAAAACCATCTAAGAACAATCCTCCATGTCTATTTAACATGTTAAGAGAGGAAGAAGATCAAATTGAACAGAACTTATAAGTTAAAATTTACCAGTTCGTACTTTAAAATCCTGTATTAAGATTTACCCCTTAAAATTTATCAAAATTTAAAAATAATGATTCATGAGAAAAGAGGACGTAGAGAGATTTCCAGAAAGTTCTTGTTTGCCCAAAAATGAGCTCTCTATCAAAAGTAATGGCCTTCTGAAGTTTTTTCTCGACGTAAGAAAAAATTTGGTCAAAATTTCCTTGGCAGGCCCGAATTTTTCCCCTTGGCACTTAGGAAAATTTTTGGGAATTTTTTTTTTAATTTTCCCCACCACCTCGCTGACCCGTAACCAATCAGAGGCTGCCATGTGGCACCATGAGGTGTCCGCGGAAGCGCGGACCCCTTATTAGACTTGGCGATTAAGAATTTTTTTGGGAAAGCAAGTTTCAACAATGCCCCACCGACCCGCAATCAATTAGAGGCTGCTACGTGGCACCAAGAGGTATTTGCACCATGGAAAAATTGGGAAAAATTTCCAAATTTTGAATTAGCACTTTCTAAAAAAAACTTAGGAAAATTTTCCAAATTTTCTCCGCCAACCACAACCAATCAGGTTTAGCCACATGGCATCACGAGGCATCAGCGGAGGAGCGGGTCCCCTTTTTTCCTTTTACATTTCGAAAAATTTTGGGAAAATTTTCCAAAGTTTCTCCACCGCCCCACCAACCTGCAGCTAATCAGGAGCCGCCATGTGGCACCATGAGGTTTCAGCGGAGGCACGGGTGAATGCTACCCTCTTAGCCCTTCGGGGCATTAATCTAATTTTCTCCATGCCGCTCCACTTTCCCCGTGTTGGCTGACGAGACACCACGTGTCCCTTGCTGTAATTCCCACTTCCCTTTGACACCTTTTGATACTAATCATGATACTATTGATTATACTATAGACATTATTATTGACCTTATTCTAGTATGATGATAGATGTAGATCATGGATTATTGTTGACTTGATTCAGTTATGATGCATGATGATTATTAGAGGCATTTTGGATATTGATGATGATATGATATTTGACATGACTAAATTATGGATGTTGTGTGGACTTGTGATATTTCGATATTGTGAGTAGACCTAGAAATGAAAATTATTGGATGATTATATAATTGTTGAGTAAAATTGCAAATGATATTGCTAGATTGCTTTGATGTTGTGATTCATATATCTATATGATTTTGGTAATTATATTTATATTATTTTGGATGTTCTGATATGACCAAGAGGCTAAAGGAGGCATTTGTGTTTTGCAGGTTAAAATATCACAACAAACATTGGGGGATTGGAGACCAACCACATTAGAATTCTATATGAATTCAAGAAGGTCACCATGACAAATAATATTTGTTTGTGTGTGTTTGTGTGTGTTAGGGATTCCCATGGGGGGATCACCTTTAAATTTGACCAAGGGGTTTTATGTATTTCTTTTATTTTTGTCCCTTTGTATATTTTTGCATGTGTTTATTTTGTGGTGCTTTTACCCCTCCCACTAATTATTAAATGGTGTGTAAATATTATGAGTAATCATATTGTTAAAATAAATCAATCAAATATATCATAAGAAGGTAATTAATAGATTTTTTGGCCTTGAATTAAAGTGTTGTAAGAGATGTGTAAGTGATGTGTAAGTTAAATTTTGAGTGTGAAACACTTCACCTCCTTGGAAATTCGAAATTGTCCTTGGAGGCTGATTTTTTAGGCTTATGGGACAAGTTAAACTTGGACCCCATACCTCTTAAATTTAATTACCAACAATACCTACTGTTGGAGATTTGAGATTTGACTTTTATAATGCCTTTTGTGAAGGAGAATTGTAGGTTTTAATTGCACTTTTCTTACATGATTTAATTTCAGTCCTTTGGGGTGTGGGTTGGATTTGAGTGTGTAAGTAATCTGTCATATTTTTCATCCACTTATTTATTATGCATTGGAGAATGGTGTTGATTTTGTGGTTGTAGTTGAGGATGTGTGATGTGAAATCCTACATGGATCCCCCTCACCCTCTTCCCTTCCCTCTTCTATAAAATTTGAATTCCTTTCCTTGTTTTGTGTTGCTTCACTTTAGAGACTTCATTCTTGGGTGAATTCTTTTCTTGTTTTGGAGCTCTTGCTTTGAAGAATTTTTTGGAGAATTGTTGCATGCTTATGCTTGGTTGATTTGGATTTCTTGCATTGGATTAAGTGTGTTGTTTTAGAACTTGGAACAACTCCGTTATGGAGAGGTAAGAGCTTGGCTCTAAAATGCTTCTCTTTTGTTTGTGAAAATGTTAATGTGTGAATTTTTTGGCTTGTTTGTGGGATGTTGGATAGATTGCCTAGGAAAGGTGTAGGAGAACACTATAAGGTTATTTTGTGGGAGACACAAGTGTGTTTAGGGAGGTATAAGGGTGGAGGGAGTTCAGATTTTGGTTCCACCTTACAAAGAAATAACTTGTATTTCTTTAATCGTTATGGGGTGCCATAAGAGGTTGGGGAGACATAAGGAAATGTGAGGAATAAGGGGTACTTGGGGTAGGCATAAGGGCATGTCAGTGATTTAAAATGATACACACACACACACACACACACACACACACACACATATTTTGGTGGTTTGTTCCCAGGTGGTGATACCCATTTCCCATTGGGAGGAATAAGAAACATCCCTCATAATTTCATGCTCCTTTGGCTTGCTTGATGAATCCATTGTATTGTTTGTCATATTTTTAAAAATTTGTAAACTACATTCTATTTTAGAATTTGTTTTATTGTGAAAATGTTGTTTGTGTGTTTGTGGAAGCCTGTGTTACCATGAGTTGGATCACATATTTTATTGCATTGTGGTTGGGGCTCGGGGGCCAATTAAGAATGATATCTTCTCCTCTTCATTGGATGTCCTGGTTGGGTAGAGAGTATTGCATGTCCCCTACTCTTGTTGTGATTACTATTTCGAAGAATGATAAATATGCATGATGTTATTCTGGAGTTGAGAGAGAAGACAGTTTGACAGTCCCTTATTGAGATAAAGTTTATTGTAACCTTTCCTACTTAAAGTGGATGATTAATGTGTTTATTATAATGGAAAAATACTTTGTATTGACAATGAAAGTGGAAATTTGAAATGTAAAAGAGTTATACTCGGTATTCTATTTTGGAAAGAATGTGAAGGAATTGTATTATGTATGATGAATTCGAAGAATGAAAGGAAGGATGTAAATTTGTATTTTGGAATCAATAAAGGATTGCATTACCTTCTCAATTTGTGTTTTTGTTTTGAGATTGAACATCTAAATGTGAATTGAAATCTCTATTGAAATAAATAAATGTGTATGAAGGAAAATTAAGAAATATGTCTCTTGAAATGTGTAAAGTTTAAAATCAGAATTATATTTTAGTATTTGAATAATTGGAATTGAATAAAATAAAGGTATTAAATTGGAAATGGAAGGAATTATCAGACTTGGATGAACAAAAACAAAGATAAATAAGCCCTCCCAAACATGATCTCTATTTTATTTCTCAATTGGCAAATACTTTACCTTAAATGCACCGTTCAAACTTGCAACAATGAAATGATAGATTAAATGATTAAATAGAAGTAGTGTGTCCTAAATGAATTCAATTGGACTTTAACATATAAGGATAAATCCTTCAAAACCTTGCAAAATTAGGCTTATCCCTCTTATAGTCATTTTTCTGTGAGAAACGCAAATGTTCAAATTACAAATCAATGAGACAAATTAAATCTTGAAATCTTTCTTAAATCCATCTAAGAACAATCCTCCATGTCTATTTGACATGTTGGGAGAGGAATAAGATCAAATTGAACAAACCTTATAAGTTAAAATTTACCAATTCATACTGTAAAATCCTGTAGGTCGTTTTCTTCGAATCGACCCCTTAAACTTTACCAAAATAAAAAATTAATGATTCCTGAGTAACGAGGACATCAACAGCTTCCCATAAAGTCCCTGTTTTCCCCAAACTGAGTTCTCTATCAAAAGTTATGGTCTTCTAAAGTTTTTTCTCCTTGGGGTAAAAACAAATTGGGAAAAATTTCTTTGGCGGGCCCGCTGCCCCGAATTTTTCCCTCCGGCACTTAGGAAATTTTTTGAGCAAATCTTTCTAATTTTCCCTACCACACCACCGACCCACAGCCAATCAGAGGCTACCACATGGCACCACGAGGTTTCAACGGAACGGCAGACCCCTTTTTAGACTTATCACTTTCGAATTTTTTTTTTGGGAAAATTTTCCTAAGTCTCCCCGATGCCTTTCGAACCTGCAGCCAATAAAAGGTTGCCACGTGGCACCACGAGGCGTTGGTGGAGGGGATTTTTGAATTAGCACTTCTAAAAAATTTTATGGTAAAATTTTCCAAATTTTCTCTCTCGCCCCACAAGCCACAACGAATTAGGTGATGCCACATGGCATCACAAGGCATCAGCGGAGGATCGGATCCCCTTTTTGCTGTTTGTATTTTGGAAAATTTTGGGAAAATTTTCCAAAGTTTCCCCGTCACCACGCCAACCCAAAACCAATCAGGAGCCTCCATATGGCATCACGAGGTGTTGACAGAGGTGTGGGTAAATGCTACCCTCTTAGCCCTTTGGGGTGTTAACCTAATTTTCTCCCCATTGCCCTGCTTTCCCCGCATTGGCTAAGGAATTGCCATGTGTCACTTTTTGACTCATGGGAATGTGGGCACAAAGTGGACTTCTATCCCTGCGTGGGAAATTTTTCAAAAATTTCTCCCACCGCCCCGCTCTCCTCGCGCCAACTTGGGAGGCACCACTTGTCCTTTATGGACTTGCGGACCCACAGGTGCGTGGCACAAAATTGGTTTTTTTTCCCCGCCCATAAAATTTTCCAAAACTCTCCCTACAGCCCACTGATCCACCCTTGTGGAAAATTTTCACCTCCAAGACCGGAGGCCCACTTTTTGGGAAAAATTTCACCTCAAGGCCTGCAGGCCCATAACTCGAAAAATATGAGGAGTTAGGAGGAATTCTTTATATCACTAGAAAGATGAAGATATTTCCTATCCAATGGGAATGATTTAGGGAATTTTTGAATGCTTTAAGTTTGAGAAAAATCAATTTGAACCTTTAACCCTTTTAGAGAGTGGGTATGGTGAGGAGTTACCCTCTGAACCTTTTGAACCTTCTAACCCTAGAGTTTGGACCTTATGACCTTTAATAATTGTTAATAAAAGAAAAGTATATTCTCGTGGAGTATAAGTGTTCTAAAACTTATTAGTGATAGTTGTCCCCTTGTAACCTTGCTGTAGACTCTTTTAAACAAAAAAAATTATTCCATAATTTTCTTAACTAATCCTAGGTTGTTCTTGGGTCTCAAGTGGGTTGTTTTAGCTGGCGTTACACTTGGTATTAGAGTGGTGGTTCAAAATATTGGACCATTGGGCACACTGAAGAACTTGAGACATGACTCTTAAACCTAGCACACTTTTAAATCTAGAAACACCTTTGCTTAGAAATTACATACTTTAGTAAATATGGAAACTGAATAAAACCTAGAATGATGAACTAACTCTCGCCTTGGTTTGTGCAGGAGGAACAGACGGGATGAGGGGTCTTTTCAATTAGACCTAGATTTGCCACCACTAAATCATGTTGTAGTAGCCATCCTACCCCAGATTTTGTAGATTCTTCACAATGTTAATGTCGCTCTATGCGGTGGATCAGTAGAAGGACATGCAGCCAGACGTATAGAGTCCCATCCATTGAGGGTCACATATCTCCTCAACCCAACGAGGAGCATGGAGGAGAGAAATCCCATGCAGAGTTAACTAGAGCTAGGTCACCATAGAGGGAATAGGCTGATTGAGTCTTAGGACATAGAGAGAGGTCTTAGAGCCCTAGGCTTACGAATGAGCATACAGAGAGGCCTAGGGGCTGTCAGACCACAACTGTAGATCACATGAGGGAGATCCTGAAGATTTGGCCATCCCATTATTCTAGTGACATAGGTGGATTTCAGGAAGATCCCTAGTTTGTGAGCTTGATCAGATGCTTAAATATTTGTCCTTACTTTAGCAACACAAAAGCTCATGTTACGATCCATCTACTGAGGGACGAACCTAGTGTCTGGCGGAGGAAAGAGGAGCAGAAGCTCCCTATTTATTCTAAGAAAATTACCTTAGAGCTCTTTAAGGAGCATTTCAGGAACATATACTTGTCACATAGGTTCATACAATAGTGGAGAGATGAGTTCCATGACCTCCGACAAACATCTCTTACAGTGGTTGAGTATGAGAGTAGATTCCTAGATTTACTCCAGTATGTTGGTTACATATAGGATGAGCAGGTGCAGATCCACATGTTCATCCAGGGATTGAACCTAGACATTGGAGGAGGAGTATGTATCCATTGTCCACAGACATTAGTTGAGGCCATCAAGAAGGCCTATATAGCAGAGGAGACTCAGGGAAAGACCCACCAAGCTAGAGACCGAGTTTGGAGCCATATATAGTAGATACAGGATAGAAGATCTAAAGGATCAACACCTCTTCCTCATGGTGGATAGGTTCTAGCACAGTCATGTTTTAGACCATAGCAACAACAGTAGTAGCAACAATCCCACCCACCTTACATACCTCCACACATATTTGATGCACAAAGAGGTCAGAGTGTGGGGTCTCCTCCTAGGGGTCCCATCAGGACACATGGTGCCCAGAGAGCTCGCTAGTAGAGACCTCAGTAGACCACATCTAGATCATTAGGATCCACACCTTAGACCTCCAAAGTACCGGTCATGCTTGCTACACAAGGGAGAGGATCAGGCGGTTGTTTTGGTTGTGGTGTTACTAGAAATTTTTGGAGAGACTGCCCATAGAACCCTAATAACAAGGGAAAGACATAGATCTCAGAGCCTACTGTTAATGATATGGGGCATAGTCATAGGATTTACGTAGTGGTCGAGAACCACCAAGAAAAGAATTAGAGTACAGTTATTGAGATTACAGGTAACATTGGTGGTATTCCTACCTCAATTTTGTTTGATTTTGGTTCTTCTCATTATTTTATTGCATCATCTTTAGTAGAGTGATGCAATCTGGTGCAAGTTAGGAAGTGTCATAGTTGGAATGTTGAGATGGCTTCAGGAATAAATATGTCTATAGAATCCTTAGTTAAGTAGTGTGTGGTGGATTTGGGACCTTTCACTACTACCTCAGATATTTGTATCCTTCCTTTGGGCTCATATGGAGTCATCCTCGGTATGGATTGGTTGTCAGCACACAAGGCCAAAGTGGATTGCTACCACAAGATAGTATCTTGTGTAGATGATTTGGGAGTTGATTTGGTGATTTCAGGGGTCAGGAGGCTCATTTCTATTCGCACCATCTCTGTTATAGAGATTAAGCGGTGTGTGGAATGGGGTTGTCAGATGTATGTTGTTACAGTCAGTGACTGATCAGAGGATGGGTCTAGTGGACCATGGCTATATGATCACCCCATTTTGAGAAATTTTTTTGATGTCTTCCCAGGGGAGCTACTGGGGTTACCACCCCAACATGAGATTGATTTTCATATAGATCTGGTTCCAGGAGAAGATCCTATCTCATGAGCACCTTATCAGATGACCACCCTAGAGCTCTGTGAGCTCATGTTGCATCTAGAGGTCCTCCTAGAGAAAGGCCTTATCTTCCCTAGTGTATCCCCTTGGGGTGCACCAGTGATCTTTATGAAGAAGAAGGATGGATCCTTATGGTTTTGTATTGATTACCATCAGCTGAATAAGGTAACAATATAGAATCATTATCCCCTTCTGCGCATTGATGATTTATTTGATCAGATGAAGGGAGCCATAACTTTCTCTAAGATAGACCAACTCAGTGAGCATGGATTTACTGAGTAGGATTATTCAATAGCTTCCTCTTGATAGATTCAACATTGCGATTCAAGCAGAGATCAAGTATCAGAGACCCCTCAAGAGGAAGTTTGATGATTTTTCCTTAGAGGTAGATAGTCTTCTCAGGCACAAAGGCCAGGTTTATGTTCCCAGAGATGGAGGCTTGCGGTAGGACATTTTGGTGGAGGCACATCATGCACCCTATTCAACCCACCCTGGGGTGAAGAAGATGCACGCCACCTTGAGACAATTGTATCATTGAAGAGGACTTTGAAGAGACATGGCATAGTTTGTGTCACAATGTTTAGAGTGCTAGAAAGTAGAGGTTGAGCATCAACATTCAGCTGACTTTCTCACTCCTCATGCTATACCAGAATGGAAGTGGGACACCATTTCCATGGACTTCATTGTTGGGATACCGTCGTCGAGATATGACCACGACGCCATCATGGTCATGGTTGATAAATTGGAAAAAGTCACTCACTTTTCTTCAGTGAAGAACACTTATACAGCTAGTGCAATGGCACAAGTATATTTGGATGAGATTGTTAGGTTGCATGGGATTTCACAAAAGATCATTAGTGACCGAAATCCTTAGTACACTTCCCATTTTTAGACTACCATGCAGATGCCCTCAGAATGAATATCAATTTCAGCACAACATATCACCTTGAGATAGATGGATTAACTAAGTGGGTGAATAAGATTTTAGAGGACATACTCAGGATGTATGTGATGGATCAGTAGTCTACATGGGAGGATTACCTGTTCTTGGTTGATTTTACCTACAATAATAGTTTTCACAATTCTATAGGTATGGCTCCTTTTCAAGATTTGTATGGTAGAGAGTTCATAACGCCTCTTAAATGGGACAAACTAGAGGATAGGGTTTATCTTGGTCCATTTTTGTTCCAGGACATGGATCAGTAGGTGGTTTTGACCAGATAAAGACTACAGGAGGCATACGAAAAGCAAAAGAAGTATGCTGATTAGCATAGGATGGACTATAGTTTTGATGTGGACTTGAAGGTTTTCCTTCATGTCAAGAAACATAAGATCCCTATCTATTATAAAAAATGTTCAAAGTTAGCTCCTAGATTTGTGGGTCCTTTTGAGATCTTGGAGTGTATCGGCCCCTTGGCATACCATCTAGCATTGTCACCTAGCTTTTCTTGCATACATGATGTGTTTCAAGTTTCAGTTCTTAGGAGATATGTTAAAGATCCCTCTCATGTGTTCGATTAGACCTCATTGCAGGTGCAAGATCAATAGTAGGTGATGGTGGAGCCTGTTTACATCCTAGATTGCAGTTCCCTGGGATTTGGAGGCAGAGAGGTTGATCAAGTCTTGGTGCAATGGGATAGATATGATGAGATTGCAACTACCTGGGAGGATGCTACTTTACTACGAGTTCAATTTCCACATTTGTTCAAGTGACTTCCAAGAGGAAGTCAAGTCTAAGGGGAGGGGGATGTAGTGCCCACTTCCCTTTGACACCTTTTGATACTAATCATGATACCACTAATTATATTATAGACATGATTATGGACCTTATTATAGTATGATGATACATGTAGATCATGGATTATTGTTGACTTGATATAGTTATGATGCATGGTGATTATTAGAGGCATTTTGGATATTGATGATGATATATGTTTTGACATGGTTATATTATGGATGTTGTGTGGAATTCTGATATTTGGATATTGTAAGTAGACCTAGAAATGGAAAGTATTTGATGATGATATAATTTTTGAGTAAAATTGCAAAAGATAATGCTAGATTGAATTGATGCTGTTTTGATTCATATATCTAGATGATTTTGATAATTATATTTATATTATTTTGGATGTTATGTTATGGCCACAAGGCCAAAGGATGTATTTTTATTTTCCAGGTTAAAATATCACAACAAACATTGGGGGATTGGAGACCAACCACATTGGAATTATAGATGAATTCAACAAGGTCACCATGGAAACTAGTATTTGTTTATGCGTGTTTGTATGTGTTAGGGATTCCCATGGGGGGATCACCTTTAAATGTGACCAAGGGGTTTTATGTATTTCTTTTATTTCGGTCCCTTTGTTTATGTTTGCATGAGTTTATTTTGTGATGATTTTACCCCTCTCACTAATTATTAAATGGTGTGTAAGTATTGTGACTAATCATATTGTTAAAATAAATAAATCAAATATGTCATAAGAAGATATTTAATAGAGTTGTTGGCGTTGAACTAAATTGTTTTAAGAGATGGGTAAGTGATGTGTAAGTTAAATTTTGAGTGTGAAACACTCCACCTCCTTGGAAATTTGAAATTGTCTTTAGAGGATTATTTTGGAGGCTTGTGGGACAAGTTAAACTAGTCCCATACCTCTTAAATTTAATTACCATCCATACCTATGGTTGGAGAGTTGAGATTTGACTTTTATAATGCCTTTTTAGAAGGTAAATTGTAGGTTTTAGTTGCACTTTTCTTACATGATTTAATTTTAGTCCTTTGGGGTGCGGGTTAGATTTGAGTGTGTAAGTAATCTGTCATATTTTTAACCAACCTATTATTATGCGTTGGAGAATGAAGCTGACTTTGGTGTTGGGGTTGATGATGTGTGATGTGGCATCCTACATCGATCCCCCTCACCCGCTTCCCTTCCCACTTCTATAAAATTTTAATTCCTTGCCTTGTTTTTCTTCTATTCTCCTACTCACCACCTAGTCAATATTCCTTGATCATTGTGTCAATTACAAACATGCTTCATGATGTGATTTCACCCATAAGAGGGTCCTTTACATAATATTGTCTTAGGTTAAACATAAACCATCTCTTTTCATGACTATGGACCAAAAGAGGTCCTAGCACACCACACATTCCTAATTTTGCACTTGACAAGTCTTGGAATCTCCAAGGATGTATTGACACATAAAACTAAATCCAAATTGTCTCCTCAATTTCAAATTTTTATTTAGGAGTAAAAATGCCTCTGTTGAATTTTGAAAAGCCTAGACACCAACAAAGACATTTAATGACACCTAATGACCTCTAGGACTATGCTATCATATTTTAAAAGACAACAATAATGTCTTTATGAATTATTTATATGTATGCAGTGACGCTCTTGCATCATAATCCTTTGCATAAATTTTAATATACAAGTATGTTTTACAGTCCTAACATTGAGAAGGCTAAGAAGGAAGACATTAGTCTCTTTGTTTAATAGGTAAATGTGATTTTTTCCAATGTAATGATTTCAAGTGAATTATTGAAGGCTAATTAAATGTCCCATGTGATTTTTTCCAATCTTTGTTTCATCATTATTTTTTTGTTGTTGTTGTAAATGTTATTGAATAAGAGTTGTTTTTGTGTTATAGAACACACTCAGATCTATCTCAGAAATGAAATATTTATAATGCTAAAATCCTTGAACTGAAGCTTTCTGGTAATTTAAAACAATGCTCAATATCAATATATTTCCATAAAGGTATGGTAGGATTCATAATCAAGTACTTAAGTGAAGTTATACCTCATTTAGTAAGAACTAATATTTTGGGTCAATAACTCCTATAAGACCTTGTCAAAATTAGCTTGTCTTGATGAGAATAGAAGTGTTTTAGCTGATCAAAATTTGTGAAGGTGAATAATATGTCCCTAAAATCATTCTCAAATCATTTATAAGTCTTTAATGAACATAAATTATTTTTGGTGAAGTAATTTGTTGACTAGTTTTTAAAGAATCCGTGTTTTTGCACAATTGCTTGAGAAAATGAGTTCGAATGGAGTCTTGAGAAAATAATAGTGAGTTATAGAGATAATAAAGGCCTTATAGGAACGTTATAAGACCTTGGTAATTTGAAAACTTCATTCTTACTCTTGGCATGAGTTACATGTTGCTAGATGATAAAGATTCCAAGGTCGAAGAAAAAGACAAAACTGGAAATAACAGTTACAAATGGCATGTATAAAATGGCATCTTTTATGTTACTTCCGAAGGGTAGAGAGTTTAGGATATTTTTATAACTAATTTTATATGTCATATGTGACATGATAGTCTTAAGGATGAACATAAATTATATCTTACCTTTTGTAGATGCAATGATTACATATTGGACAGGTTTGGATGATCTCGCTTGGAGTCTTTGGATCAAGTTGTAAGTGCAGCTAGTTGAAGAGGTTTGGAAGTGTATTTTAAGTTATGTTAGCTTATGTAACATTTATTCATTTAAATATTTTTATTTTAGAAATACGAAATGTTCTTTTTGATGCCTAAGTTGTGAGTGCAAGTGCTGATGGAAAATAAGGAAGTATTCTTGTGAATGAAAACAAGTGTGTATTGAAGTCTAATTTATGAATAGAAGAAGGAAATTATGAAGAGTGGAGGAAAGTTAGTCCATGCATGTGTGAATGAGGTGGAAGTTTTTATGTGAAATATTCCTTGAATATTTTTCTTGCAGCAACATGAAGTGAAGACAAGTAAGGTGAATCAAGAGGTGGAAAGAGAAGAGGAAGGAATAGATTTAGATGTTATAATTTTTTGTGTAAGACAACCATTTGAGAGTGAAAAAACCTTTTCAAAATTATAATTTGTTTCTTATGAAGATGGAGCATAAGATTCATTATAATTTTTATCTTACAGAAGAAACATGTAGAATCTGGGATGAAGGTTAGGATTAGTAGCTTCTAGGAAAGTAGATGTTTGTAGAAGGTTAAGTAGCTAGTTGACCAGTTTTTTGGTTGTAGCCTCAAGTTGAACATATTATCAACAATGAAATCATTGTAACTCTGATAGGACAATTTTTCCAAGTTATTTATTTTGTTTCAGCAGGTTTTTCCCACTTGAAAGGTTTCCCACATTAAAGTTTGTGTCTCTCATGTGTGTTCTCTTGTTTATAGCTTGTGGATGATTGGATGATTTCATTATATTTAAGTCAACGAAATTTAATTATGCGTTAAAATTATTACAAGCATTGATTCATCTCCCATCTAAGTTACTTTAATTTCTAACATAAATAAACGATAAGGTAAATAAATTTTCTAGGTTAACAAAAGTGTTGGCGAGAAAAATTGTCGGGTGGACAAACTTGTGGATTTTCCAATGCTCTGGGAATCTAAAGCCTTCTACTCAACCGGTGCAGCTTCCGTATGTGCATGCCCGAGAAATTTTGGATTTCTGTGGTGGTCTTTCGACCAGGGATGCAACAGGGGCACTCCACTGACCCTACGAAAAATCTAGAAATCTCTTGCTAGAAAATTCTTTGTCTGTAGAGCGGGAAAGGGGAGTGAGAAAAGAGGTAGGAGAACTAATTTTGTAAGTAGAAAATAAGATTCATGAACACACACTAGTTAGAAACTTCAACACATGCATTTATCGAAAGATACAACTCTGCGAATAGCAACAAGACCAAATAGAATTCACCAATCACCAAGTATCAAGAAACCCCTTAGTCAAAGAAAGCTAGAAACTACTTCTTCTTGTATTGATTGCTCAAATAAAAGTTGTACATAATGTGGGAATGGAAAAAATGTGAGAGGGGAAGAGACTAGAAAAAAATGGCTATCTCCTTTGCTTTCTCTAGGTACAATGCGCTCTTGAGTCTACAAGATCAATTACTAACCCTTTAAAATGGGAATGGCTTTACAATTTATAGAATAGAATATGACTCTTAATTTTCCTCATGACCTTTCAAATACCTTAATATGACTTAAGACTGTTCATATTCCACTTTAAATATTTAAGTCCCTTTTATAATAGCAAGGCGACTTAATTTACATTATGTTTCTAAAGACACATTTAAGTGACTTAAAGGTATATGAAAAAGTACAAACCCCAAGGAAAGATTAGAAAATTTGAAAGTGAGAGAAAGTTTGGGGGAAGATGAGAGAGAAAGAGAGAGAGAGAGAAGAAGAAGAGGATATGTCTCTCGATGAAGTCTGTTGATCCTCATTGATGGAAAGCTCCAAATGCAGCGAAGTTTTGAATGTCGCATTGTTCCAAACCTACCCTTTGAGTGTGACTTACTATTTTTAGTAAATGGTCATTTCCACTATTTTCTGCTCTGGATAATCATTCTATCCTTTTGGAGATCTTTAGTGCACACTTCTCTTTCCATAGCCACTTTTGAAGAAGACTTGCCAAAAATAGCAAGCATGAATAGGAAAACTTACTATTTTTATAAAGTGTGTTTCCAGTGCTCGATTTGTGATGGAACATACTTTTTTTGGACTCATCTTGTCGTTACGTTCACACCCTCCAAATTTCACATAGGTTTTCCCACTAGAATGGCTGGAAATAAATTTTGAAATTTTGACCTGGCAGTCTCTTTGGGCACAAAGCTATCATGGCGCCCATTAATGGATCTTGAAATTTACAGGTCTGGTTTTTTTCTCCATTTGCAATGAAAACAACTCCATTGCGATAGTTTTTTCATTTGGAACTCATGTGCAAGTTTTTAGCTCATTTCCATTGTTGGAATGATGGGAAATTCGATGAATGTGAGCCGGTGCATGAAGTGAGGGTTTTGTTGTAGAAAATGATTCTAGACACCATTTGAAATCTTGTTTGTTGCATATTTATCACCTTTAAAAATGAGGAATTATGCAAAATAAGGCATCTCAATCTGAATTGTATCTTGCAATATATGAGGATTTTTTGATCTGGTGACTTCACATTTATCTGGCAAAAAATATCCATTTTTCTATGAGGCCTGAATATTTCTGTGCATACATGGTTTTAAGAGTTTATGTGGCCTGAAGAGCTGGTTTGGAGAAATAATGGTGGACCGGGTGTCTGGACAATCACACACGGAGCCATGGCAAGGTGAGGAGATTTGAAGGAGAAATGAGAGGAAGAAAATGGCTAAGTGATAGATTTAAAATTTAAAAACATGCACATGGAGGTGTTGGGTGCAATTTTATGTCCCTAATTTCCATAACCTCAGGGATGTGATGGACATCAATTTCCACGGTCGTCAAGGCGATGCCATGTGTCCTCAATCCGACGGTAGGGGATTTGCTCCAAAAATGCTCCTGGGGGCTGAAACTCGATCACGTGGGTGCCCAAATGACTCCCCATAGGGGCTCAGAGAATTTTTCCATGTCTGATGTCCCCCAACTTAGGTGCATAAGGTACATCAGTTTCCACGGTTGTCTTGGAGGTGACACGTGGCGCCCGATCCAACGAAAGGGAATGGATGCTCCAAAAATGCACCTGGGGCTGAATTGTGGTCATGTGGGTGTCCAGAAGACTCCCCATAGGGGCTGGGAACATTTTTTACGGTCTAATGTCCCCCACCTTAGGTGCATAAGGGACATAAAATTCCACAGTGGTCCTGGAGCTAACACATGGCACCCGATCCGACGACAGGGAATGCATGCTCCAAATAAGCACCTAGGGGCTAAACTGTCAAGTATGGAGGTCATATGAGGGTCCCAGAGGTCACATGAGGGCTGGGTGAATTTTAAAAGGGATTATGTACCTGACCTCAGGGACATCGATGGCATGAAATATGGCCAGGATCCTGGTGCTGACACGTGTCCTCTTAAAAAAATGACTAAGTCTTGAACTGCCTTTGAGAGGGTAACCTAGAATGAAGATAACTTGATCTCCCAGTGGAGTTTATTGGTGAAATTTTATATGATCCTCACTATAAATTTCATTTTGAATGCAATTATGTGTGTCTAATGTCTTAATTTGATCATATGATCGCTGAAAATTTTGATTTTTGATCTGGGACTCCATTTGTGCTTGAGAGGGTAACCTAGAATGAAGAGAACTTGAGCTCCCAGTGGAATTTATTGGTGAAATTTTATATGATCCTCACTGGAAATTTCATTTTTAATGCAATTATGTGTGTCTCATGTCTTAATTCCACCATATGATCCCTAAAAAATTGATGTTTTGATCTAGGACTCCACTTGTGCTTGAGAAAAACTGCCTTCCAATCATATGCGCCAAGGTGTTGTGAAAAATATTATTTCACCATCATGTAGGTATTAGAACCATATTTCTGAAGATTTTTATTTTCACTTCCAACTCCATCTGGAGCTCCTAGAATCTTCTTCTGAATCCCAACAGCTGTTTTAGGACTGTGTACCGCCTGGGCTTAAGAACCTTGTTTTTTTCTCAAATTGCTCCAAGTATTTCAAAACTTCCCAAAGCCTTAAAAAATAATTTTCATGATGTTCTAATGTATTCATTTCATGTCTATCTTTAATTTGGCCCTTATGCTACACTCCAAAGGGTTGAATCCAGTCCTGGGAAGGTCGGCAATAGCCCTTCCCAATATTGCGAGAAGATAACATCTTTTCAAAACTCCCTAAAATCACCAAGGTGGAATGAGTGCACTTTAGTAAATCACATAGGGAAAAAATTAGACATCAAATACGGGGTGATCAGATGATGGATTTGACCTGGGATGCCTAGGAATAAAAATTTTTCCATAGGGTTATAGTTGTCATTCTTGGAAACTTCCAATTTCCCTGTTGCACATTTTCATGAAAATAGCTGGCTGTAGCTTGGGGACATGACATGGACTAAGCATAGTGAAGACATGACATGGGAATCTAGAATCTCAATTTTAGAGCACATATTTTTTTGACTAGTGCCTTATCCATTGGGCCCTGCGGAGTCATGTACAACTTCTAGAAAGGAAGATTAGAAGGAAACACACACACACAAAATGAAGGAAACGAAACACACGAAACAAAACATGAAGGGAAACACACCTATCAATCACCTATGGTATAAGGTGGTGGGATAAGCTGCTTTCACTGAAGTACTTTTCATTTCTCAAAAGTTACCCCTAAAGAGGCAATGTCGAACGATGATGTTTTGCGAAGCCGTTGACAGGTTCCAGAAAGTGGACTCCTTTCCTTAATTTTTTATGGAAGTCAGGTGCTTCCATGATTTTCATTTTACTTTATAGGAGTGATTCTATGTGAGCTTCTTGATGTTCTGGTCCTTGCTTGGAAATTTTAATGCCTTCGTGTTCTTTAAAGTCGGTCTCATAGTGCCAGTTGGCTTTCATGTTTATTCATATAGCTGATTTTCCATTGAGAATCTCATCACTGCCCCAAGGATGCTTTTTGTTCAAAATACTTGAAAATTATTGATTCTTTTCTTTCCCAGGCCTATGCTCATTAACATCTCTTCCATGAGAAACCTTAGACTTATCCGTTTCCTTTACTCCACTGTAAGGTGCTTGAGTATTGACAGAGGGATTGGGCGTGGCCTCATACTTTTCTTGTATGCCCATGGAACGAATGAAGAGATCAAGAATCATCTCTAGGTCTTCTACAACTTCTACTATATCCAATAGTTCTTGCACAGAGATCTCATCATCTTTGGAATCGCTGAACTCTAACGATCCTTCATCAAAAAGAGATTCATCTTCAAATGGGAATGAAAATATCTCCATTTTATCATTACATCCATCAATCATTAGCTTAGGCGTGGTATCGTATTTTTCATATTGCTTTATCTCGATGTGGCCAACATTCCCACTAGTTAAGGCTCCCAAACTAGCTTCACGCTTGTCTTGCAGATTTGTGGCTTGTATCAAGATCTCAAAACTGAGCTCAGGATCTTCAGTTTCTTCTGCAGCTTTAAGCATTTCTTGTATAGAAATTTCTTACAAAACTTTCACAGGCTCATCACAAGCTGAGTTTTTCTCTCCATAGCTGGCTTGAATGAGATCATCTTCATCCCCAAATGAGAATGAGAACAAATCATCATCTTGGAAAATCATATAAGTTGATTTATCTTCTTTAAAATCATCGAGAACCATCTCCTCTTCCTCTTGGTCTGCATCATCTGGTGATTTAGGGTTTCCCTCTTGTAACTCAAATCTCCTCAAGGCTTCTTTAAAATCCAAATCTCTTTGGGAAGGCATGTCTAGGCCTATCAAGATGGGGATATCCTTTTCTTCCTCAGTTTCCACAAACTGATTCATCTTCTTGCTACCTTAATATAAGATGTTAGCTTCCGGGATTCCTCAATTTCATACTTTGTACCTCTTCTTCTTCTCAGGAAGTAATTTCTTCATGGATCCCTTCACTAGTATGGTTGCAAAAGACCAATTCATCTAAATTTTCCCTCCCAACTCTCGGTAGAAATTTCTACTCAGCAACATTCCGAATGAGGCTAGGATGTCTACTACGAAAAACATTGCTGAAAATTTCTTATCTAGAAATCTAGCAAGAGCCACCTGTGCATCTTTAACCTTCCCTACAAGTGAGACCTTTTTTGATTCCAGAGAGTAACAAGAGCCACTAGGTGGAGTCATTATAAGTTTAAGAGCCTTGGTGACCTTCAAAGGCATCATGTTGTCTGAGGCACCACAATCTATTATACAATTGTTCAGTACATATTCCCCAACAAGAAGGGAGAAGTAGAAAGGTTCAACTTTATCAGTCTTTGATGCACTCCGAGAAAGCATGTTCTATTAGGGAGGTGTAGGTGAGTTTTGTATGATTCCTTTGGAACGATGAGCTAAATCATTGGGTGTTAGACTACCACTTCTGATATATCGGATGAACCTCTCGAATTGTTCAAGAAGAGTCTACAAATATTCAGTTTTAATAATCTACACTTTGGCTTTGTTTTCATATTATATGAAGTCAAAGGGAGCAGATGTGGACAAGGGGGGTGAAGTGACTGATTTTGGAGTCTAGATAGGGTTAGGAGCAGGATTTGATGTTAGAGGAATGGACAGTATTTTGAAAGGCACACTAGGAGCTTTCAAGGAATTAGATTTTATAGGAGCATATTTAGATTTAGGCTTGGAAGAGACATCAGAAGACTTACTTGGGATTACAGGAGTCTTCTTACTTGCTACGGGATCAGGATCCAACAATATAGATTTCATGGAGGATGGAAGTGGAGATCCTTGACTGATTATTTTATTTTTCAGAGTCACCACAGGAGGATCATACCCCTTCTTTTCTTTTGCAGTAGTGGAGGGAGATGATCTTTTCTTGGACTGAGAACGAGTGAATACCACCATGAGAAACTGGGTGCATCTTCTTTATAACCTCCAGAATACTCACAAAATTTGACTTGTTTATCATTCTCAAACTCATCACTTTCTAGGAAATTGCCACCTTCACTTTCTTGTTCAAATTCTTCTTCACTTTCTTGAAATCTTTAATTTACATTCACGGGTGGGGCTTCCAAGGCAAGTCTTTGGGGTGCTCCTACAATCTAATTTTTGTTGCTTATCTAAGAAGAAACTCATTCAAATAATTAACTCTTCAAGGAGGCCATCTCATTCACCAACTTTTTTAGTGATGGATTAGTTCTCTAATCTTTAGGATGTTGGACCTTGCCGTTTTATGGATTCTTGATCTTTCCAGAGAGGATGAGATTGTCATCCAATTCAATGGCCCTCCTTTGTACTTCTACAATGTTCCCTGGTTGAACTCTTCATAGGAGAAATCCTACCTCTGGTGATTGAGCGCTTATGAATAGTCTTTTGATATTGTTCTGAGAGGGTGAATCTTCTTGCGGTATCCTATGAAGAAACCGTTCAAAATGAGCCACGAAGTCTCTCATCGTTTCACTTTATCCTTTCCTCATTCAAACCAACTGCACCAAGAGGTCTTGACAATCTTCATTTGATTTAAATCTTTCCTCAAATGTAGCCTTGATGTCATCCCAACCAATGATGGATAGGGAAGGTAGGAGGTACAACCATTCAGAATTTTTTCTTGGAGGGACTCCACAAACAATCTTATAGCAACATCTTCATGCTGGACACCAAGAATTCTACTTGATGTCGTGAAAGCAACAATGTGTTCTTCAGGATGTTGTGTGTTGTCACCTTTGAACTTTAGAAATTTCTTGCGGGAACCCATTGGTAGATTGTGGAGAGGTGGCTCAAGAGCAAGCGGGACCGTATTCCTTCCCCATGGAACAATGGTTTGAGGTATTTATTCTTCATCTACCATTTTTTTCTGCTTCTTCTCTTGATCCTATGAATTCTTCTTCAAATTCTACTTCTTCATGGGAGCTCAATGCTCAATTGTGGATGAAAAATGGGACAATTCAAAGGTGGAGTACCCACAGGAGTTTTGATAGGGTTACTTGGTGAACTTTGTGAAGATTCAGATGGAGAGGACGCTGTAGAGAAGAAGTACGGGTTATCTCTAATTCGTTCTTGTTGATTTTGTGAGGCCTTAAATGTGAAATCATCAACACCTCTTGACCTGATCAACCTGGTGTGTCTTCCTTCAGCCAACTTTTTGAAATTCCTTTAAATGGGAATATGAAAAGACACATGCAGAAATCAGCAGTGTAGCCTTCAGCAATGGACTTTCATGAAAAATATTTTCTGATTTTTTTATATGATTTTAAGACCTTGCATTTGTATATTGGGTGCAGATGCTACTAAATCTGCCCCACGATGGGCACCAAAAATTATTGGTGAGAAATTTTTTTAGGTGGAAAAACTTGTGGATTTCTTGCCAACACTCTGGGAATCTAAGTCCCTCTACTTAACCAGTGCATCTTTTGTATGTGCATTCACAAGAAAGTGTGTATTTCTATGGTGGTATTTTGACCAGGGATCAAATAGGGGCACTCCACTGACCCTGCAGCAAACCTAGCAATCTCTTGCTAGGGAATTCTTCTACTATAGAGCGGGAAAGGGGAGTGAGAAAATATGTAGGAGTACTAATGCTACAGGCAGAAAATCAGATTCCTACACACACACACTAGTTACAAACTTCAACACATGCATTTATCGGAAGAAACAACTCTGCAAATAGTAACAAGACCAAATAGAATTCACCGATCACCAAGTGTCAAGAAAGCTAGAAAATATTTCTTCTTGTATTGATTTCTCAAATAAAATTTGTACATAATGTGTGAATCAAAGAAATTTGAGAGAGGAAGAGAGTAGAAGAAAATGGCTATCTCCTTTGCTTTCTCTAGGTACAATGCACTCTTGAGTCTACAAGATCAATTACCAACCCTTTGCAATGGGAATGAATTTACAATTTATAGAATAGAATATGAATCTTCATCTTCCTCATGACCTTTCGAATACCTTAATATGACTTAAGACTGTTCATATTCCACTTTAAATATTTAAGTCCCTTTTATAATAGCAAGGCGACTTAATTTACATTATGTTTCTAACGTTAATTTTAAGTGACTTAAAGGTACATAAAAAATTTCAAACCCCAACAAAGAATTAGAAAATTTGAAAGTGAGAGAAATTTGAGGGAAGAGGAGAGAGAAAGAGAGAGAGAGAGAAGAAGAAGAGGATATGTCTCTCGATGAAGTATATTGATCCTTGTTGATGGAAAGCTCCAAATGCAGCGAAGTTCTGAATGTCCCATTGTGCCAAAACTGCCCTTTGAGTGTGACTTACTATTTTTAGTAAATGGTAATTTCTAATATTTTCTACTCCAGATAATCATTCTAGCCTTTTAGAGATCTTTAGCGCACACTGCTCTTTCCATAGCTGCTTTTGATGAAGACTTGCCAAAAATAGCAAGCATGTATAGGAAAACTTACTATTTTTAGAAAGTGTGTTTCTAGTGCTCAATTTGTGATGGAACATAATTTTTTGGAATCATCTTGTCATTACGATCACACCCTCTGAATTTCACATAGTTTTTCCTACTAGAATGCTTGGAAATAAATTTCAAAATTTTGACCTCGTAGTGGCTTTGGGCACAGAGCTGTCATGGCGGCCATTAATGGAGCTCGAATTTTGTAGGTATGGTTTTTGTCTCTGTTCATAATGGAAACAACTCCATTATGATATTTTTTTATTTGGAATGCATTTGCAAGTTTTTACCTTGTTTATATTGCTGGAATGATGGGAAATTTGACGAATGTGAGCCAGTGCACGAAGTGAGGGTTTTGTTGGAGAAAATGATTCTAGACACCATTTTACCTCTTGATTTTTGGATCTTGATCACCTTTAAAATGAGGAATTCTATAGAATATGGCCTCTCAATCTGACTTGTGTCTTGCAAGAGATGAGGATTTTTCGATCGGGTGACTTCACGGTTATCTGGCGAAAAATCTTATTTTTTCTCTTCGTTCTTCGAGATTTCACTTCATTTTTCTATGAGGTCTGAATGTTTCTATGAATTCATGGTTTTAAGATTTTATGTGGCCATGTATAAGATGGTTTAAAGAAAAAATGGTGGACTGGGTGTCTGGACAATCACGTACGGAGCCATGGCAAGGTGAGGAGTTCTGAAGGAGAAATAAGAGGAAGAAAATGGCTAAGTGCTGGATTTAAAATTTAAAAACATGCACATGGAGGGGCTGGGTGCACTTTTATGTCACTAATTTCCCTAACCTCATGGATGTGAGGGACATTAATTTCCACTGTGGTCAAGGTGATGTCATGTGTCCTCGATCCGACGGTAGGGGATTTGCTCCAAAAATGCACCTGGGGGCTGAAACTCGATCACTTGGGTGTCCAAATGACTCCCAATAGGGGATAATAAATTTTTTCCATGTATTATGTTCCCCAAATTAGGTATATAAGGGACATCAGTTTCCACGATGGTCCTGGAGGTGACACGTGGTGCCTGATCCAATGGTAGGGAATGGATGGTCGAAAAATGCAATTAGGGGCTGAACTGCGGTCACGTGGGTGTCTCGAAGACTCCCCATAGGGGCTGGGCACATTTTTCAAGGTTTGATATCCCCCAAATTAGGTTCATAAGGGACATAAAGTTCCACGGTGGTCCTGGAGCTAACACATGGCGCCAGATCTGACGGCAGGGAATGCATGCTCCAAATAAGCACCTGAGAGCTGAACTGTTAAGTCTGGAGGTCATATGAGGGTCCCAGAGGTCACATGAGGGCTGGGAGAATTTTCCAAGGGCTGATTTACCTAACCTTAGGGACTTTGGGGGCATGAAATCCTACCAAGATCATGGTGGTGACATGTGTCCTCTCGAAAAAATGACTAAGTCCTGAACTGCCTTTGAGAGGGTAACTTTGAATGAAGATAACTTGAGCTCCCAGTGGTATTTCTTGGTGCAATTTTATATGAACCTGAGTGTAAATGGAATTTTTAATCAAATTATGTGGGTCTCATGTCTTAATTCGACCATATGATCCTTGAAAAATTGATGTTTTGATCTGGGACTCCACTTGTGCTTGAGAAAAACTGCCTTCCAATCATATGTGCCAAGGTGTTGTGAAAAATATTATTTCACCATCATGTAGGTCTTGGAATCCTATTTTATAATATGTTTTTTTTCACTTCCAACTCCATCCAGAGCTCTCAGAATCTTCTTCTGAATCCCAGTAGCTGTTTTAGGCCTGTGTACCACCTAGGCCTAAGAACCTTATTTTTTTTCTCAAACTGCTCCAAGTATTTCAAAGCTTCCCAAAGCCTTCCAAAATAATTTCCATTATGTTCTAATGTATTCAATTCATGTCCATGTTTAGTTTGGCCCTTATGCTCTTCTCCAGGTGGTTGAGCCCTGTCCTGGAAGGCCAACAATAGCCCTTCCCAATACTGCTAGAAGATAACATCTTTTCAAAACTCCCTAAAATCACCTAGGTGGAATGAGTGAACTTTACTAAATCACCTAGGGGAAATATTTGACATCAAATAGGGGGTGATCAGACTGATGGATTTGACCTGGGGTTCCCAGGAATGAAAAATTTGCCATAGGGGTATAGTTGTCATGCTTGGAAACTTCCAATTTCCGTGTTGCACATTTTCACAACAACAAAGAGCTAAGTTAAAAACCTACTCTACCATTAACATGTAGGCAAACATTGATGAATCGGACTTGGTGACTCTAGAAATTCAATGGATGTAATTTTGTGATGAGGAAAACAAAGGAAAATATAAGTATAACCTTATGGAGGAAATGAAAGTTGAAAAAAAATTAATTCTATGTGGAAGAATAACTATTCTGAAAAGAAAAAATTGAAATTGATTTTGTAATTGAAGAGTAATATTCTTAAAAGGACATCATGTCACATAAATTTTCATGGAAAAAGATGAGACCCATTATGATTGATGTTGAATATCCAAAAATATTAAATTTTTGGGAAGGTCCTAGGTATAAAGATTACATTAGAATGACCATTTGAATGCATTTTATCACCAAATCAAATTACCCTGTGGTTTACACAAGTGTGTGTTCTTGAGCTCACAGTGTGACTGGATAACATGGGTAATATCTCCAAGTTGTGGGAATTGCTACTTGAGATAGGCCTCCATAGAAAGATGGTTATTTGTCCTAAACTACCTTCCGTAATCTAATCTAATGCAGGAAACATTATCTTATCGTAATCTAAGTTTCCAAGGTACCAAGGAGAGATAGTGCATGAAATCAGAGCCTACGCTAAGGTGGTGATACACTAGAAAAGGAGGCTGTGAGAATAGATCTTTAATGTGTGAAACATGGAAGAAACTTACATACTAGAGAGGGTGATAATATTTCTCCACATCCTAGCAACTACATTCACAATAATATTTCATACTCACACAATGATAATGAATCCATGCAAGAGCATGAGATAGACATAGTATATCTGTAATGAGGTTGAAGAGGAAAGAAGAATGCTAACAACACAACATGGGAAGATACATCCAAAAACTTGTATCTATTTCTCCATTGATATGCATCATTTAATCTATTACAAAGTAAGGCCCTGGATCACCATGCAAGGAGTCCACTACAAGGGCATGTAACACATTGGCTGCACAAAACCAATTTGACATAGTTTTTCTACAAAAAAACTACCTACTCCTCCCTACAATGAGCCCAACCCTCTAATTTATAGAATTTTAATAGGGGAGAGAGATAGAGAGAGAGAAAGAGAGAGAGATAAAAATCCTAAAATATACCTTCCCACCACTTGCAAGATGTCATAAATGGAGTAAAATGATGGTTTGTTGCTTACAAAAGGTTTCCCATGCTGTCCCACAGCTTGTAACAGTGAAAAAGGTATGCCCATGCTTCATTAAATGTTCTCCCAACCACTAATAAAATCATTGTTATGAATTGGGCACGTTTTCTACAAAATCACCATCAATTATTCATCAAATTCTAAATTTCCTTATTGTTGTATGTCAGTCTCACAATTCCAAGTATAGCAATTTTGTGTGATTTCTATGAGAAATGCAAATGTTGTGGTCTTCTAAGTGTGAGTAGTTGTTTTGAGTTTACCATGTATTTCTTACATTTTACAAGATTGAGTATTCAATTTAATGGAGCTAGAGATGTTTCTGAAAATTCAAATTTTGTGAAAAAAGAAGATCTGAGTCAAAACTTATGACCGTTTGAAGTTCGGGGGTCAGGTGTTCACTTTTCCTCTGTATTACGGCTATTGCAGGGTTTCAGCGAAATCTTATCCCGCACATACTCAAACTGTCTCGGACTCATTTCTCCACTTTTTCAAATTCCTTCTTTGTGCAGTGATTTCAATTTTTCAGGTCCTACTTTTCTAAACATTGATCAGGTCATGAGGGCCGTTGAATTCTGCTCCACCTGTAACTCTTGGTTCTTTGTGCATTGATTTCAGGTTTTTGGGTCCCGCTTGTCCAAACATTGAATAGGCCGTAATGGATGTCAAATTCTACTCCACCTGAAATGTTTGGGTCTTTGTGTGTTGATTTTGGGTTGTTGGGTTCTACATTTCCTAACATACTAAATAACCCGCGGACCACACAGGAAAAAAACTTCCTCTTTTTCCGCATTTCTTTGGTTTGCAACTATTTTAGGTTTTTCGGGTCCCGACTGTCCTGCATGAACTTGTGCTACCTAGGACACCAAAAAACTGAATTAGCTACAATACAATGCCTCCTTTTAATTTCAGCCCCGAACTTGGTATGATGAACCCTGGTAGGATATGCATTAGTTCCATCTGCAGCCCTCAGACTCGATTTGCACTAAAATATACTCTTGACTTCATTTTCTCATATTTTTGCAAATTTTTACTAACTCCTTGGATTTTTATTTGACAAAAAAGTTAGAGGAAAGCAAAGGGGTACCCAAAAATCTGATTTTTTTTCCTTTCACCAATTTTTCTTGCTACGGCCTGCAAGTTATCAAAATTACCTTGGGGGTGAATTTTGGATAATGATGCAAGATGATCACATGAATCCTATTGATCAAGATGGATGGAATTCGATACCCTATCAAAAATCTAAGTTTAATAAATGTTCAAGGAACTTTGAAGGACTTTTGCTTCGTGATTTAAATTTTTTAGTTCTTGTATTCTTTCATGTATTTGTATGTTTATGTGATGTGTGACAACTATTTGTTTTTTACAGCTGGGATTATTTTCTTGTCTCATCTTGTTGGGATTCATGTTATGTATAGGTTTATGACCCTTTTTATACCTAGGTATGGTCCTAGTCAAAAAAACCCACTTTACCCTTAGCTTAGAAAAAGAAATTACATCAAAATGAAAAGGGTTACAATGTAAGATTGGAGAAATATGTATCCCCTCAAATATGTTGTTTTTCATTAAAAAAAATCATATTGTATGCAAATACAATGGTTTCTAGAGTAGACTATTTCCTTAAAATATTTCTAGGATTTTATTGAATTCTAATATTTCTATCAACTATCAAAATATTATTTTGTAGTTATGTTTAGTTTTTATTTAACATAGTCAAAATTTGTTTTCATAGAAATTGGTTTATTTTTATAAGTTTTTAATTTTGGTTCAAGAATTTGAAAATTTATTCATCTCAATAATATGTATTTCTTGTGACATATCTTTTAGGGACATTGAGCTAGATAAATTTTAAAGATCAAAATAACAACAACGAGCATAAATAATTATCACGAGGCCTCTAACATATTATTGAAAAGAAATATTTTTTCTCCAAGTAATTGTATAGAATCTATTTTTCTTAAAAATATAATTTTCTAATAAATTTCTAAATAATCTACTTTGTTATAGTCCACAAAAAATATAAAATAATGATTCGTTATTCATAACTTATTGATTTAATATCATTGTATTATTAGTTTTCCTATTATTCTCAATAATCAATAATGTTATTGTAGAACACACAACCCTTGTAAGATTTCAAAATTCATGATAATTTTATAGATGATAATATATGAGTAAAAAGAAAAGTAATAGATTCAAAGATTCAACCAAGTACATAACTATAGCAAAGGTCACAACATCAAACAAATCAAAATTAAAAATATATAAATTTTGATAGATATTAATAATTTATTCCCATAACATGTACTTCCAACATCACATCTCCACCAAATTTAATGTCATCAAAATATTCCCATGAAGTTTTCTCAAGATTAGTTTCAAACAAAGAATGATTAGTGAAGCCCACATAGTCAAACATTCATCTTTAGTTGTAATTTCACTCATAAGGCTATTCTTAACATTATGTGATATTAACTAAAGTTCCTTCAAAAAAAATTCTAAGCCATGGATTAAAAACAATACAACTCACTTTTTACAACTATAGTAATACAAAAATGAATTAAAGTAATATCCACAAAGGAAATGGTAAGAGGTCTTCACAAGCTAGATTTAGAGAAGGATGCTAGATAAATGTCATGTATTACTGGGAAACATCATAGAGAGTTGTTACTTATTAGAAAAGAGAGAGAAAGAAAACCTACATATTTAATTAATTCATATTTGTGTGAACCGATATCTTGAATAAATATTGGTAAGAATTTGTATTTTAGTTGTGATTTTATAATGTTTATGTGGGTATTTTATTGAAAGAAAAGAGTCAATTTTTTTCAATTATTAGAAATTTCATTGAAGAATAAATTGAGCATTTCATAAAAACCCTAAAAATATATAGAGGTGGATAATTTTGTTCTGATGATTTTTTGAGGTTTTTTTCTTCACAAGGCATTAACAAGAAGTTAAAAACTCTATGCACATTAGAATAGAATGGTGTGGCTGAAAGGAAAATTAGGTCCATCATGGAATTAAAAAGTATTATGTTGGGAAATAAGAACATGGAATGATTTTCTTTTGGTTGAAGGATTAAATAATACAATTTGCATCATAATTAGGAGTCCTACAATAGGAATCAAAGACAATATACCTTATGAGGATTGGTATGGTTCAAAACTATATGTATCTTATTTAAAGGCATATTATTGAAAAAAAGAGGGAACAAATTTATAATAAAAGTATACTTCATATTTTCATTGGTTATAGTGATGAAATCAAAGCATACAAGTTGTATTATCCTACTACAAAAAAATTACTTGTTTAAGGGGATTGTTGATTTTCTAAGAATGAGATGTATGCTAATATTTATCATAAAGTAAATAGGATAATAAGTGAGGGGGAAATATATTTTAACAATATTTTGAGCAATTACAAAGTCCTACACAGGTTTTTAATTCTACAAGAAATAATACCAGCTCTTTATAAGAGGCTAGTCATCCATCTCCAACAACTCCAAGTAAGCACAATGATTTATTGAATCCACATCCATCAAATTAAATTTTGCATAAAAATTATGAGACAAGGATTACAAGGATGCAAGATCAAAAATGTCATTTTTTTAATGATAGATATGGTGAAAATATTATGTTTGCATTGTCTTCAATAGCTTGTGAACCTATATGTTCTGAAAAATATAGTTAAAAAAAACAGTGGTTAGATATTATTAAAATTAAGATGGTTTCCATTGAGAGGAATGATGATTGGAAAATTATTCAGAATCCTTCTGATAAGGATTTCATTGTTACCAAGTGATTCTACAAGACTCAAGTAAAAAGTGATGCTATAATTCATAAGTTAAAAGATATACTTGTTGCAAAAAAATTTGGTGTTGATTATGAACAGACTTATGCTCCTATCACAAGATAATATATTATAAGACTAGTGATATTATTTTAAAAAAAAAAATACAATATATAAAATGGATGTGATGAGTGCATTCCTAAATGGAGTGATCGAAGAATAAGTTTAAGTGGGGTAGCCACAAGGTTTTGAGTAAATGCTAAAGAATATTTAGTGTACAAGTTAAACAAATATTTTTATATGATCAAGAAAGATCTAATATATTGGTAATACAGAATTGATAATTTTATTTTAGCACAAGGATTTTTAAGAAGACAAATTGAGACAATAATTTACATAAAAGAATTCAATTCTAATGTTTTGAATATTTCCCTCTATGTAGATGACTTAATCTCCTTGTGTAGATGTATGGATATGTTGTATAGCTTCAACAAAGAAATGAAATCAGAATTTTAGATGAGTGTTATGAAGTAATTTATTGGTATGGAGGTTATTCAAAAGAAATAAATAATATTTATTTTTCAAGAAAAGTATACTCAAGATATGTAGTTGAAGTTCAATCTTCAAGATTCTAAGGTTATAGATACTCCAATTGTAAGTGGGGAGAAATTAGTGAGAGAGGATGAAGAAAATTTATATGATATACTCAGAAAGGGATTATTGAAACAAAAATAATGAATATTCATGAAGATGATGCGAATTTCTACCCTTTGTATCAAAGGTGGTATTTTTTGCAATGATGTCAATTACGAAAATTGAAATTCTACTAGATTTATGTGGGTTTTTCTGTTAAAATAAAATATTAGAAAATTTTCAGCTTTTAGAAATAAGAACTAGTTAAAAACAATTTTAGAATTTGAAATAATATAGCACTTAAGAAGCTTCCTTTTTCCCATTCTTTAATAAACACAAAACAAAAAACTATAGGAATTATAACAAAACTTGTAAAGTAATTTCAACTAAAAAATAGAACCAATAATAATAGTAAGACACTCCTAAAATCACATTTTACTTCTAATTAACTTCATAATAGGTTCATTCAATCCATGGACAAAATCAAAATGCAAGAATTTTTTCTAGAAATAGAATTATGCAAGCTAGACATGTTTATAAGGATAATTATAGCCATATTCAAGAAAATTAAGCCAAAGGTCCCTAAAATATAGATATGGCCATAAAGTTATAATATCACACTTAACTTAAAAACATTTTTCCACCTCCTTGGGGATAAATATGCAAGGTTTTGTACTTATTTAGAAACTTAAAGTTGACAGTATATTTTTAGATTTTTAAGATATTTTTAGGAAATCCATGAAAATAAATTATTTGGTCCTACTTGACTATAAAATTATATGAATAAAATAAATAATTCCTTAAATATCATTATAGTATATTTTTATATTTTTAATAAAAATAGAAATTGTCTAAATTTAGCAGAATTTAAATTACCAAAATTGGCATCATTCACAACATTCCCACTGTAATGCAAAGGGAATAAATTCCAATAATTTGATTAAGTATTCAATGTTTATGCTTTGGAAATCTCATAGTTATTATATCAAGAAAATGGCTTCCATCCTCTCTTGATAGCTTTTCTCCACTTTCGATTGGAGTATTTATATCCTTCAAATCTTAAAGATTGAACTTCGACAACAAATCTTGAACATACTTTTCTTGACAAATATATACTTCATATTTATGTTGATGGACCTACATACAAAAAAATTACTTTATAATTCCAAGACCACTTATGTTAAATTCTTATTTCATATTTTTCTTAAAGCTATACAATAATTCCATAAAGCTACCAGTGAAGACCAAATAATCTACATAGAGGAAAAAATGTAAAATATTATAAGTGAATACTTTTATGTAAAGAGTCGGCATATTTTGACTTATTACAAATACTTATGCAAAAAATAATTATCAGGTCTTGAATACCAGGCTCTTAGATCTTTCTTGAGCCCGTAAAGAACTATTTTATAAATGTATGTACTCAAAATTATTTACCCTTTAACTCATAAAACAGTGGCTACTCCACATATACTTATTATTCAATCACTCTATTTAGGAATACACTCTTCACATCCATCTGATAAATTTTATAGCATTTGTTAGTAGAAAAAAAAAATAATAATAATTATAATATCTTGTAATTTAATTTTATCATAGGTATCCTCATAATCAACTCCAAAATTATGTAAAAATCCTTTTGCAAAAAATGTAGCTTTTAGTTTATCGATTGTACCATGACTATTTACTTTGGTCTTGTAAAAAAACTTTGTACTAATGAAATAATAATATAAATAGGAGGTTGAATAAATGTGCAGTTATCATTCCTCTTAATGGAATCTATCTCAATTTTCATATCATCAACCCACAATTTTCTTTAACTAAATTCTTCAAAACATCTAGGTTCACTAGGCATAAAAGACAATAAAAACATAGAATTTTAAATATATGCATATTAAATTAAATTACCTTTTTGAGATTAAAAATTTGTAATTATTATCTCATAATTACAATCCAACATTTGATTTTAATGATTTTTATTCAACATAATTTTGTGCTTACTTGGAGTTATTGCAGATGGATGACTAGTCTCTTGTAAAGAGATAGTATTGTTTCCTATAGCATTGGAAACATGTGTACAAATTTTTAATTCCTAAAAATATTATTCAATGATCTTCCCCCCTTTAATTATTACCTTATTTTCTACATGATCAAGATCAACATACATGCAATTCTAAAAAAACGATAATCCCTTGAAACAAATGAATGTTTACTACTAGGGTTATATAACTTGTATACTTTACTTTCATCACTAAATGAAAATATGATCTACAATTTTTATATCCATTTTTTCCTCTCTTGATAAGGAATATGAATAAAAACTAAGAAACCAAATAAATTTATATCATATACATCCATGTTTGAACCATACCAAGCCTTAAAAGGATTCTTGTCTTAAATTTCCATTATAAGACTCTTGTTTATGATGTAAATTGTAGTTTTTACTGCTTCATCCAAAAAACATATTTCCACGTTCTTATTTTACAACATATTCCTTTTTTATTCCATGATGTACCTATTTTTTCTTTCATCCATAGCATTATTTTGTTGTTGGAGTGGGCCACAATTGAGGATTGAGACTAGATAGGATCTAATGCACAAAAAAACCTTTTGTGAAGAAGTGAAATCCATAAACACTAACGGAAGAAAAAATCTTCAAACTTTTTTTTTCATAAACTCATTCATTTGTTATATTTTTTATCATCCAAAAGATGCATAGGGGTTACATTATGCAGTGAGGAATTAGGTCACCGAAAATGGTATCTAACTCAAATCACAATTATAAAATTACTTAAAGTACATTCCCCTAATGATTTATTAATTAATATAAGAAAACTAATTACACCACATTAGTAAAACTTCATAGTAATTAAATACCTATACAAAAATTTGTGGCATCTAAGGAGACGTTAACTTCCTTTTAATGCATTGTGAAGAAAAAAATATATAAAAAATACATTAGATCAAAATTCTCAACCTCTATTTCTTCTTAGAGTTTTGATGTAATTTCCACTTTCTTTTTCAAACAAAAATGTGAATTTTATAAAACATTTAAAATCTTCACTCTTATATATTTTTAAAAAATATACATAAACCTGATACCATCATCATTGAAATAAATTAAATAAAAATTATTACCAATACTTGTGCAAGACATTGATCTAAAAGTATATGAATGTATTAAATACAAACTTTTGTTTACTCTCCATTTTTTAATAGGTAAGGACTCCCTATGATGTTTCATTATAATACATCATTTTCATGTAACATAATTCTTTGAATATAGTTTGGGAAGATCACTTACCATATATTTTCTTTCAGAAAGAATATGTAAATTCTATTGAAATTGATATGAACATATCTTAAATGCCATAACATGTCAACATCCTTAATGGTAGAGAGACAAGTACCACCATTAGTTATATTATTTTAGTGGAAACATCCTATTATTTTCCATGAAATATTTTCCAATCAATATATTTCCATATTTCTTATAAAAATGTGAACAAACTCCATCAACAAAAAAAAATTTAAAACCCTTTTCAACTAGATGTCCAACACTAATCAAATTATGTATTAGAATAGGAAAAAATTTAATCATTAATTCCACCCTTAATTTTAATTGAGGTGATTTTATATGCTACCCTTTCCTTTAATTTAAATGTGATTAACTAAAAAATATATTAACTGTGTAGTATATAGATAGTTAATCTAAGCTATGAACAATTGCAATAAAGTAGATATATGCAGTAAACAAGAGTTTAAATGATTTAAAAAAATATACAAAAGGAAATGCTAGCCCTAATATGAAAAAGAGAGTGAGGAAAGAACTTAGTTGATAATAGGTACTTGTTGAAGAGTGTCGCAGAGGTGGTTGGGAAAATCAGGAGTAGGAATGACTATGTGGAATTTGTGAAAAGGATTGATCTGGAAGTTATAGCAGAACTGAAGCACTTAAAGGAGGACTTGGGAACTTGCGGATTCTCTGGTCTACAATCTGGGAACCCTGGTATGTGTAAAAGCTCTGAATATGACTTTTACAAGGTCAGAAGTTGATATGAAATGCTCGTTGTGTGTCACATAAACTTAATTTTTCTACGTTGAATGTCCTCAATACTCTAAGATGAAAGAAATATCGATAAGACCCCAAAGCAAACATCAAACCCTAAAATCACTAATGCATATGAAGGGTTTAGAATGAGCTTAGCCACTACAATGGTGGACTTAATAACTAAGCATTGCACTACATATTAGGAAAAATGTAGTTCTATGTGCAAGGTTTTGTAGACATTCCCTAGATTGCTCTTGTGAAAGTCACAATTTATGAAGTAGCAAGAAATAACTATGTGTACAAAATGTAGTAGAATGTGTGCATAGAATGGAATAGAATCCCTCCCCCTATGAAGTGTGATGCTGATGTCCTAGATTTGTGCCTGGATGATGGAGCTATGTGGATGCAAGTGATCTCCAATCCAATAGATGGATATAACTCTAGATGGAGTGATAGTATTAAGTGATGCGAGGTTCCCTCATTATGGTCTCATAAATTTATATTTATAGGGTTCTCTTGATCTAATTTCATAACTAATCCCAAAAAGGATGACCATAAGAAAGATAAATATGTAAAAATGATAGAAAGATCCCAAAAGGTGGCAGGAAAGTGCAAAAGGGACTGGGGCGCCACTGGTGGGACGAGGGCACCCACAGGCGCCTCAGTACTAGCCTAGGAACCCTTGTTGAGGACAATTAAAGGGAAATGACTGATGTAAAAAAGGTGTGTTGATGAAAAGGTTTGGTAATGATGAAATAAAATAAAAAATATGGCCAAAAAACGGGGGTTAATTAATACTTTCTTCACTCAAGAACCTTCTAAATAGTAGTCTGAGACCGAGATAAATAATGTCTAAAGTGCATGATTTTGTGACTACATTTTTCCCAATTTTATGTTGGTGAGAAGAAAGCTCAATAACATAAAGTAGATAGAGAAGTGTCCCTGATGTCCGTGTAGGGCAGAGTAGGAACACGATGAAGGACTATACAAAGTGTGGAATGACCAAAAAATATTCAAGAGCATGGAAAATAAATATGAAAAATGTGCAAAGAAAAATTGATGAGAGTTAACCTAGGGCTGAACATATGTGTAGCTGTTACAGTGTTTATTGTACCTGCATGGTTAGTAATGCGTGTGTTATTGCAAAGTTTTTTTGTTGAAATTGTTGTTGTTGTTACCCCAAATTTGATTGTTTTTTTTCTCATATGGTCGGACCTGCAAGGAGAAAATAATCAAGTAGTCAAATATGTATGTATGTATGTATGTATATGAATGTAATGTAAAAGATGCATGTAAAATATTGCAAATGTAAAATATAAATATGTGGATGTGTAAATTTAACATATACACCTATTCCATGTCGAGAAATACAGTGTAGAAGGACATCCTATACTACGAGTTCTTTTTTTGAGATCTCATGTAACCCCTGTTGATGAAGTGTAGGGAGAAAATGCTCAGTTTCCTCCAAGATCTACTACTTCCTTGAATGTGTGCAAAGAAATATATGTACTATCCTTGTTTTTTGGGTGATCCTATGCCATAGGTTGAACTAGTTTAGGGAGGCACACCCACTATAACCTAAAATCTTGTAACTACTTCCCAGAATGCTAAGGACACCATATCCTATAAAATGCATTGTGTATGGGTTTCATAGAATACTCTGAACCCAATCGTTGTCTATAACTAAACTAAACCGGTGTAAAATATCTATGTTACTATGTAAAAACCCCAAATTATGCCTCCCTCTTTGAGGGCACATGTGATGTTTCTTATAGGAGAGTGTGGCCCCAAAAGAATTACTACATATAATCTATAACATTTCCCTGCAGGGGGAAGGGAATGCAATTGCTAGAAACCAAAGTGCACACAAACAAGTATGGCTAGCCAAATAAAAGTGTTAATAAATAAATGCATGCATGTAGAAAACATGTGAAAAGTACGCAGAAAATGTAAAAACTACCAAACATAGTAGTGTAAACATGTAAGAAGAGAAGTAAGCCACACAAAGCATGTCACAAAAATGGTACATAACTCGTGATGAAAAAAGACCCACAATGCCATCATCACCGCAAACTATAAACAAGTGTGCACACCAAAAATAGGGAAAGGCCCACACACAAGAAGTAAACGATGATAGACAATTACAAGAAAACAAAGAATTCAGGGTAGCATTTAATCCTGGAAAACAAATGCTGCACATGAAACAATCGTTAGCATGTTAGAGAAATAACCAATATTTCCAAGCATTAATAACCAACTAATGTAGAGTGATAAGTACAAAATAAAACAATAACACCTAGAAGAAATGAATGTGGATTCCCACAGCGACCAATGTAGGAAGAGTAGAAGAAGAGCATCCATGCTATGTGTAAAAGATATGTATATACTATCACAACTAAACAAAGATGTGAATGTATATGTGTGGATGGTATAGATAATGACATATAAGAAATAAATCTAACATGTGTAGTAAGGTGATAATGTAAAACACTAATAAACAATAATAAATGCCCCCAAGATAATGCAAGATGTTGTGGATTTATGGAATAAAATGAAAGATCGAACGATAGGAGTTGTGTGCCCCTTAAGTCAATGAAAATTTATGCAATGAGGTTCTTTTTGTTTTCCCCCTTAGAAAAAAATAATGAACCGTAAAAAATATTGCATCATCGGGAAATGGTTGAGTAGTTTGGGTTGTGTCTAATGCACTGTGATGAATGTGTAAGTGTAGTGGTAAGATGCAACCTAACATTGTATGCATGAACACTATAGCTGAACTGTATATAACGGCAAGATGAACGTATAAATGACAATTTATCCTAAGTGTATATCACTATAAGATTAATAGATCCGTGATGATTTATCCCTAAGTGTATATCACTACAAGATGAAAGGAGGGAGAGTGGTGATGTAACCTAAGGTGTATACCACTACAAAATGATAGAATAGGTGACGATTTAGCCTAAAGCATATGTCACTAACATAGGATTGTTGCATGTGTGATGAGTGTAATGTGCATTTGTTTTGTAAACCCTTAAAAGTTGAGTATGGATCGAGGAAATAAAGAGTGTCATAGGGTAGTGAGTGCAGCATGTAGAAGATGATATAGTATAGATGATGACCATGTGATGAGTAGAATGTATACATATGTCGTGTGTAAGATGGAGTGGTATAATTTATAAAATTTAATGTATAAAGAATAATTTAATACATGTAGATAGATGGGTACTGTATTATGTAGGGATGAATGTAATGCTAGATGGATAGATGATGAAGCCTAGCATAATGTGTAGAATATGAGTAATGTAGGGATACACAGTGTATGATGGATGGTATATGCATATTTATAGGATATGAGGAAACATGTGTAAATAGCTTAATAGTGTATAATGGAAAATGTGTAAGGTGAGGACTAATATAATGTATGATGTATGACACACGATGTGTGATGAAATGTATAATACATATATTGCAGTGTGTGGGGTTTAGTGTAGTAGTAATCCCTTAACAATCAAGTGTGAACTGAAGCTCAAGGGTGTGTCACCAAGTAATGATGATGTTAAAACATGTGATATAAATTCCTATATGAAAATGCAAAGATGATAAATGTGAAAATTAGATGATTAGTGGGAAATAAATGTGAAGTGTTATGCCGCCTTGTGTGTGTTATAAGATCATGTAAATCCATGACGAATATCATCATCCTCTGGGTCAAAATCATATATAAACATTGGTGACGTAATAAAAAATTGTGTCTGGTTGATCATGCAATGATCCATTAAGGTGTAAGTTGCACATACCCATGGAATAATCCTCATCAATACATAGAGGAAGAGAAAAATCACGTACATACAAACGAGTAGGATTATGTGTATAACCTAGGAAAAAACTATAGCAAATAACAATGTGTCCAAAATGCATGGGGAAAGATATAGCTATGTGATCAAGATCTAGATTGCCCCCAATATAATCAACCCATGATTTTATTAATGTGAATGGAGAAGTAGGATGATTGCATATTTGAAAATACATCAAGGTGAAATGCATGAAGGTGATATACATGAAGACCATAGAAATTTGTAACATGAACTAACCCATGATATAGATGTGGTTCATATGAAAGATGATGTATGCCATCAATAGAAAATCCTAATTGATTCAATCTTGCATGTGCATGTATATTGTTTCTGGTGAATAAGGTTCATGTGGAGTTTTTTCCTATTATGAATCATTCATGAAGAGTGTGCAAGTGAATGGTGGGTTAGCTAAATTAGGTAATGTATGTGGAGGTGGGTGTGACAGAGTGACATCCATAGACAAGACATGCCCATGATAAGGAATCATAGCAGTGGTACTCGCAGGTGGCATAGTAGAAACTAAATGTATCACACAAATGGTTAGATGTAAACTTGGCGTGATAATTAACGTTGGAAATGGAAATGATAGGTGGCGAGACTTCAGTGTTAGTGACTAAGAAATATAAAGGTCCATATCCAGAAGGTGATACTATGTGATACACATTATTAGCATAAGATTTTGTTGTCTTCTTGTCACATTTTTTAGAGTCATTGTTAAAAATATTGAGTTTACTATTTTCATCGTTATCCATGGCATGAAAGTATCTTACCTACAGAGTTGGAAAAGTCGAGTTTGTTGTAAAATCACAGTAAATCTTATGATGATGCTCTCCAAGTTTCATATAGAGGTAGTGAGAAATCTATAAAACCTCTGTATTACAATTGCTTCGACATGTATTTTAGAAATGATTTCATAACAACAGATTCAAATTATCATTATAATTATCCGTAACATTGGTAATTGGTCGTGATGGGTCTAAATCTAAATTAAATCCCTTAGTGATAACTAAGGTTGAAGATCAAGAAGGATTGTCTCAATTATAAGATGCAGAGCCATTAGGAAGGGTATTAAAGGTTTGCCGAATTTGTTCCTTGGGTGAAAACTCCTTAGATAGGAGTAACGATGTAAGTCACAATAAATTTCAATTGTCGAGTTCAATGGTTTTTGTTAATAGATGATATTAAACAAAGTGTCTTGTTAGGAAAATGAGTGGAAGATGAAGTAGTTTTCTTGATGACATAATCTTTCATGATAGGATAGGAGTTTAGTCTCATACAATCTTGATAGTTTGAGAAAGTTGATCCCTAACGAGGGAGAGGATTAGAATAGACTGCTCTCTTGTAGAGGTGGTACACAGACTCTGTATAAATAAATCATCAAAGCTCAGAGTCGGAAGAGCACATACTGAAGAGAATAATCTTAGGTAAATTATTCTTGTCACACCTTATAATACATTAGTTAGCGAGGTGTTGATTTCATCCTTGTTACATGTTATGATGGGCACTAGGCATTAATAAATGCATATAAGAGTAACGATGACCAAAATTGGTATGATCAAAATCAAGTTGAGATAAGAAACTCCATTAGATAGATGTTTATTCGATGCAAGGAAATATTTCTGAAGTGAAACACCTTATCTATTACCTATTAAATCCAATCTCATCATAGCATATTCCATGGAGATGTATGGTGACAAAAATTCTTAGCTACAATAATCACATGATCAAGTAAGCAAAGTTTTATTTTCCAATTTGACATGAGTAACATTAAATGACAAATGTAAGACTTGGGGATAATCTTTATAGTGTTTGTAAATATAAAAGGAACAATTAAAGATGGGAAGCTTAAAAAGGGAGTGAAAAATATTATGGATGGAAGTGGATTATGTAGAAAGTAGTGAAGTTAAATATTATGGAGCATTGGTCAGTTGGTACAAAAGTGATACATAGATTATATTAAACATACCAAGGATGTTTGATGTATGGATAAAGATGGCATAGTAATCAGCTTATAGATTTTAGCTTGAAGGTCATGATAAAGAGAAGTAGAATGTCTTAGTTTCCAATAGATTGTACCAGCCACCTAATGGGGCTCATACTATAGAAAAAAAAGAGGGAGGTTACTAAAATTGAATCAAATGGTAGAAGTCAGGATTAAAAAATGGGAACAATTGGAATTAAGAGGAAGAGTAGAAGTTTGTGGTTGAGTGGCAATTTTCTCAACCTGTATATATTATCATCGCAACCTTTAATCTGGTGAACCTATTGGCCTTATTCATATAAACTTATTCTTCCCCAAGAGAAACCATGTCAAAAGTACTAATTTTATATATCTTGTGGACGTACATAGTGAGGTGTTTGTTGGTAGTCTTAAGGTATAGGTTCAGTAAAATCATTCATGAGAGTGAGCCAAAATGTTCTACTAGAGAAAATGAGTTCATTGTAATACACTCCAAATTGAAAGATGGAAAACCTCTTGGAACAATCCTTTAAGCATGAATGTTTCGATACTGTTTCACCATCAGTATTGTACTTATTATTGTAAACCCACTGTCACTAACTATCGTAGTCATTTTCTTCTGGAAGTTATACCAGTTCCCATGTCTAATTATTCTTTATGGCATCTATCAAATCATCCAAACTTGAGCTTTAAGTTCATTTTTTATAGCCTCTTCAAACAATATGCTAGATCTATAGTTTGATCCAAATAATGTAAAAAATGAAATACTATACCCTAGTTGTGCAAGAGAGACAGAGGTAGATCTCACTACATAATTGAATAATAGATTTCCATGTGCAAAGGGATAGTTTGAAAATGATGAGATCTAGGTTTTATTGATGGCAGTTCTTGGATCTCCTGGTATTTATGGTGTCTCTTGTGGCACCCAGGGGTAAGATGGTAGGAAAAACAAGGAGAACTTGGTAGTAGGATAGATGGAGATCTAGAATCTGGTGCTACAAGTTCTGGTGCATTTCCATATGATTCGAATAAGATCAAATTGGTGCCTTGTCTGCACTAATACTTTCATTGTACTACACTTAATGCATCCAGGATATTCCAACTACTACTATAAATGACCTACAAAAGACCAAAAGGAAGTATACATACCATGCATAAAATAAAAAATGTACATGCAATATTGAATGGGTTAGCACTAACCTCATGGTGCCACAACAGCAGGCTTACTACAACTTGTAGCATTTACACTATTCATTTGAAGACCCTGAAACATACGCATTTTGGTGTCTTGTGTGTGCTATGTTCGTGCCTTAGGTGCTCTTGTAGCTAGTCACATGTGTATGTGCAACATAACGAAAGATCATAACTAATTATGAGAACAATGTGTTTCTTGTAAGTCCAAGTTTGTTGATGGAACCATGATTCAAAGAATTTTAATTAGAAACCTATTTAAAATGTACATGTAGATTTTTACCTACTGATTCTTGCCCAATATTGATGGAGCTATGATGGATTTTCCTGATGGACACTCGAAGAAGAATAGAATGTGATTGATATTGATGTTGCTATTCAAAGATACAGAGAACATGCCATTATATATGCTGCGGGAGAGGGAGTGAAAGGAGGAGACAGTTACATAACTATTCACGTAAACTACTACTAACAACAATGTATTAACTTTAACTTGCTAACATTCCCCCCCTTAATACATTGCTCTTACAAATGTACTCCCTAAACAAATCAAACTTCACCTTACCGAGAGGCTTGGTGAGAATATCTGCAACCTGAAAATCAGTAGGGCAGTACTAGAGCTGAATTTGGTGGTTCAAGACCTGTTCATGAATGTAGTGACATTCGACCTCAATATGATTTGTTCGTTCATGGAAAATAGGATTCTTCACAAGCTTCAACACACCTTGATTTTCGCAGTGAATGATGGGAGGTTTCTCTTTAGGAATTCCTATATCTGCAGGAATGCGACGTAACCAAATTACTTCGCACACAGATCCTCGTACGGCACGGTATTCAGCCTCAATGGATGAGTGAGAAACAACAGTTTACTTCTTGCTAATCCACGAGATAGGTCCAGATCTGAGATGAAAAACATATCCTGAAGTGGATTTTCTATCATCAACGGATCTTGCATAGTCTGAGTCTATATATCCCAGTAAGAAGAACTGAGTGTTCTTCTGATACTCCAGACCAAAGTCAAATGTAACTCGGACATATCTAAACACATGCTTTTCTGCTATCCAATGACATTTCTTCCACTCCTGCATAAATCTGGAGAGATAGCTCACAACAAAGAAAAGATCTGGTCTGGTATATTTCAAGTATATGAGACTCCCCACAATCTGCTTGTAGTGAGTGCCATCTACCTGTGGTGAATCCTGGAATCTAGATAATTGCAAACATTTCTCCATAGGAGTGGACATTGGTTTACAATCTGACATTCCATATTTTTTTAGGAGTGTCTTGGCATAATTCATTTGGGAGATGAAGATATGATTCTTCTTCTAGCCATATCTCTAAGCCAAGACAATAGTGAAGTAGCCCCAAATCAGTCAAGTCGAAGGATTTATTCAGATCATTCTTTACATCACCTACAAGATTGTCAGAACTTCCTGTGATCACAAGATCATCTACATACAAAACCGGAATGAAAATATTTGTTCCTACCTTCTTGATATACAAATTTGTATCTGAGGGGCTACGAGTGAATCCATGCTGTAATAGGTGATCATCAATTTTTATATACCATGCCCTAGGTGCTTGTTTGAGTCCATAAAGAGACTTTATCAGATGACATACCTTGTGTGGTTGATGCTTGTCTACAAACCCTTTAGGTTGGGCCATGTACACTTCTTCTTTTAGATCACCGTTTAGAAAATCATTCTTGACATCCATCTGCTGAAATTTCCATCCATTTTGTGCTACCATTGCAAAGACAACTCTGATGGTTTTGATCTTCGCAGTGGGTGCAAAGGTCTCGTCATATTCAATTCCTTCTTACTGAGCATAACCCTTTGCAACAAGTCATGCTTTGTGTTTTTCGATTGAACCATCTTCCTTATATTTTGTATTGAAAATCTATTTTTAGCCAATGGATTTCTTACCTGGAGGCAGATCGACAAGTTCCCATGTCTGATTCTAAATTAGGGAATCATATTCAACATCCATAGCCTATTTCCATTATGGTTGGTCTAATGCCTCACGAACAGTGTCAAGTTTGGTGCTCTCAACAACTGAAATCATGAGTGAAAAATTTATCTCATGTCTTCCTTGACTTCGTGTTCTGACTCCCATAGAAGTACTTGGAAGTGAGTTCAGGTGTGCATCCCTAATAGTATTCTAGACCCATTTCAGATGTTGGTGTTGTTGCTGATGTGAAGATGTGTTTTCTAGTGTCCCAAAATCAACGAACAAGTCTCCACTCAGCTCTTTTTCTCTTTGAGAAGAATCATCTTGCCCATCATCTGGATGTGTGAGCAATCTATGTGACGAGGTTGGTACTGGATCTTCATTGTGTGGCAAGGAGTCAAAGGACGAATCATCACATACCACATCTCAACTCTTGTAGATCTTCTTCATCTCAGGATCCATGAGACGATACGCCTTTGGGGTAGCACTATACCCCAAGAAAAGACATGGCAGTGTATTTGGATTGATATTATTCCTCCTTTTATTTGGAACATGCATATATGTAGTACAACCAAAAACTCTCAAATGATGAATAGAAGTTTTACAACCAGTCCATACCTCTTCTAGTGTCTTATTCTGTAAGATCTTCATGGGTTCCCGGTTAAGTAGATATACTACTGTCTGGACTGCTTCTGCCCAAAATTGATCCTCTAACTTGGCGGTCGAGAGCATACAATGAACCATCTCCATGACAGTCCTGTTGTGGTGCTCGGAAATCCCATTCTGTTGGGGCATGTAGGGTGCAGTAAAATGTTATTGAATGCCATGTTACTTCAGGTATGCTAAGAACTTCTTTGACACAAATTCCCCCCCTCGATCTGAGTGGAGGAGAAGAAGAGACTTCCCAGACTGCCTGGTGGCTTGCTGATAGAAGGTCTAGAAATTTGCAAGTGCCTCACTCTTCTTCCGAAGGAAATATACCCACATTTTCCGTGAGTAATCATCAATGATGAGCTGAAAGTACACGAAACCTTGAAAGCTAGCTGGCAGGGGTCCACACAGATTGGTGTGAATGACCTGAAGATGCTCTGTAGAATGATAAGAGCTCTGTTTGAATGGACCTCTATGTTGTTTTCCCGCAAGACATCCTGAGCAAACAGGTAAGGAATGGGAGAGTGGAGGAAGCCCTCTTACCATTTCCTTTGCACTGAGTTGATGGTGAGCCCCGGCAGAAAGATGACCATATCTAAAGTGCCAAAGTGCAGTGGACTCTGCCGTTGATGCAAGGAGAGAGCAACGCTAGATGAAGTGACCGCATCTAGTGCAAATAGACGGCCCTTCAGAAATGCTTGAGAAATGACTGACTCTCCCTGGGAAATGATGCAGGACTTGACCCCTTTCTCAACAAAGAATTCAACCCGCATTCTATGGTTAAGAAGTTGACTTACAGACAAAAGATTTGAAGTCAAACCTGGAACATAGAGCGCCTTTGTTAGTGTACATCTTCGTGTTCCAAGAGGAATGATGACATCACCAATCCCTGCTGCAATATACTCTTGATTGTCTGCAATGGTGATCTAATCTCCAGTGGGCCGGTCACTCAGAGTATGGAACAACTTCTTGTTGCCAGTCATGTGTTTGCTGGCACCTGAATCAATCAACCAGACATCTTCTGACGGCTGCAAAGTCTGTGAGACTAGAACAATGTCAGAATGAGTCGTATCTGGTACCTCTTCATCGGAGGTGGCATCCTGCTGAGCAGCAATGTGGCCCTTCTGCTTCTGATTACGAGCATGCCATCAAGATTTCTTGGAATATCCTCGGCTAGAAGTGCTCTCTTCACTATAATTTCCATACTTGCGACCGTTTTAATAACAGTTCGCAGTCGTGTGCTTATCCGTGGAGCAAATGTAGCACCACCGATCCGCCTCGTGATTATGCTGCTTCTGGGGTGGCCTGTCATCAGCAATCCGGCACTATGATAATTCTTCACCGGGAACTCCTCGTGCTATGATTATTTGCTAATGCACAGCCTTTAGTTTGGTGGATGTAATCTGGAAACAAAACAACAACCGAACACAAGAATACCATTGACTATGATAAGACAGAATGACGACAAATCTGAAATATCAAAATAAATTATAATATTCACATGAGACTGTTACAATCTCACCCATGAGATACTTCAACAAGACTATGGGAGAAACTTTACAATTACACCTCTTGATGGCTTCTTCAACACACCTTTAACTGATGGCTTCCTTCGCACACTTCCTACAATATTTCTCACTACTTCTTTCTATCCTAAATGAGGGGGGTAGCCTCTCTATTTATAGAACTTACAGGCTTATCCATCTTATCTCTAAGATAGGATAAGAAATCCACTCTGACGAATCATATTCCATACCTTAACTCTTATCTGTACATGTAAGCTTATCTCTTAAGATAAGATAAACCTTATCATTTTACATGGGTTCCACATTTTTAGAATTTTTACAAAGAAAATACACAAAATATTTATGACCTCACTCCTTGTCCTTATTACCAATATAATATTTCTAATTCCTAATCATGTAGACCCTACTTCTCTAATTACCCAAACTTTGACATTTTAATATTACCGGACCACTTACGACAAATATTTACTTTTTACAACATTCCTATTGTACTTTGACTATTGCCGTACTCCACATTATTTGCGGCGTCGTACTGGCAGCGCCGTTATCTTCTATTGGACGCTACTACTAATTACACTTAACAACATTCTATTCCTAATACATACATTAATGAAATAGAAATTATGGAGGAAAATTTTAGTGTCGACAGGCCGCTGTGGTGGCCGCTGTGAAGATGGCTGCTGAGCATGCTGCTTCTGATTTTGGGGGGTTGATTGCCCTTTCCGAGGCTTATGTTTTTGCCTCGTGATGAGAGCCTTGTCTTCGAAGGCTTCTTGTACATTTTGCATGGCTTCTTCCTGATGGAGATAATTCACCAGGGTTGTAAAACTCACCTCCTGTTGAGTAATTGTCAACGTGGTGATCAGTGCCCGAAACCGTGAAGGAAGAGCTCGCAGGGTGAGCGGGACAAGCAATTTGTCGTCCACTGGTTCACCGAGTGCAGAGAGTTCTACACGTAACTCAGCTACACGCCGCAAGAAGGCTTCTACTGATTCACCTTCATGCATACTCATCGTATGAAGCTTTGTCTGAAGTTGCAACTTTCCCAGAGACAATCCCCCAAAGATCTTCGAATTGAAGAATCGTCCGCATTTTGGTTTTCCATGCGGCGAAATTGGCCCTTTCAAGAGTTGGGCATCGGATAGCAATATTTTTGGAGCAGACATTTTTCAAAAAAAAACATCAAAAATGTATCTTTATGTATATATTTAGTTTCAAAATGGCTACACAATGGCTTACTACTGAAGGAATCTGTCCCGAAGATGGGCTCTATAGGCTTGTGCAGTGAGACATCGACGCTCCTGTGGGCATTTTATTTCACATTCGTCATCTGCATCATAACCACGTTCAAGTTCTGCATGAATCCGTCGTGCTTGACATCAAACTTCGAACCAGAAGTATTCCAACAGTCCGCGGCGCACAATCTTGTCAAAGAGAATGTTACTAGTGTTGTGTAGCTCGTTGACCAAGGCAAAGAACAGCCCAGTGGTGTCTTCGTTGTCATTCAATGCCCAAATATTTGGTGCATTGCTCGCGGTGCTTTGTGCATCAGAAATTTGTGACATACGCGCACACACTGATTTGTAATTTGCTGACTTTGCTTACACGTAGCATTCACAAGCCCGAATCTTGCTCAGTCTTCTTCTCCTTCAGGCACGCACAGCACAGCAAAAGAAATGGCAACAGGCTCAGTCTTCTTCACGCTCCTTCAGGCACACAGCAAAGAAATGGGACTCCAACTCGCTGGACAGGAAATGTTTGCACACTACTTCACGCAGGATAGGCAACGTTTTCCCTTCACGCACCTCCTTCAACGAGGCAGCACCTCCTTCAACGAGACAGGCACACCCTTCAACGAGACAGGCACACTCCTTCACGTGGGAACAGGCAACTGTACCAGCAAGCAACGTTTTTCTTCACGCACCAGACCACAAATCAATGCCTGCTCTCCTCCTTTATGCAGGACCTCTCCTCACGCACCAGCAAAAACATTTTCACGGGTTTCCAACGGCCTCTCTTCCTTCACGCTACTTCAGGCGGCAAGCACAACACAAGAAACACCAAAAGCGGCCACGCACAGCAAAATAAACACCAAAAAATGGGACAGGGAACTCAAACGCACGTGGCACCAGTCTACTCTTCCTCCAGGCACGACCTCGACCTGCTCTGATACCAATGATGGACGCACAAGAAGAGAATGTATATTGCTATATTCAAAAGATACAAAATGATGCTTTTATATAGGCCGATGAGGAGACTGTGCATGAGGGAGACGGTTATACAACCGATCACTAACAAATACTAACACAAATTTATTAGTTATCTAACAGTTCATGTCCTTAAACTCATTAAGAGTGATCACAATATGTAGTCATGTTGGTGCCAAATACCTAAAAATATTTGTATCAATCATTTTATCGTACAAAATTCTCCATAAACTCTCTATCTATGACCATATCATTTACCCTTATACAAAAATCTTGTATAGCTTCACTTCATGGCATTCTTAAATTTTCAAAATTCATTTTGAGGGTTTGAAATTTTTCTTCTCCTACCTTAATAGAGCCATGATTTGAAGTCTTCCAGGTAATCCATTCTTCATGGGATTTTTTTTTCCAACTATTCTTGGGTAGATTCTAGGATCTATAGTACACTAAAAAATAAAAGAAGGATTGAGGATTTTCCTTCTCTTTATCCATTTTCACTCTCTTATGATCTTGAGAGAGAAAATTCAAATTAGTAAGTGGTTGATACACATTGAAAATATTTTCCCAAATTACCTTCCAAATAAGAATTATTTTCAATTTATCCCTTTAATACTCATATTTGTCTCCTTTAAAAATAGGGATATTAAGAGAAGAAGAAGTGATAGAAGTCATTTTTTGTAGAACCTCACTTTGATACTAAATGAAAGGAATGGAAATTTTTGTGGAAGGTGAGCAAAGGATGAAAATTCAAGTGTGGATCAACCTCTAAAATAACCTAAGAATAAAATCTATATAATCCAAACAATTCTCGGGAAAACTAGTGATTAACGAGAGTGTAATTTCTTATGTACTTGATGATCAAATTATGTAAAGTATGCACCACTAAAATTCAAAATATTCTTTGTAGTATTGTTTTTATTAAATATGAATACATGCAATAAAAATAGTAAAAACCACTTTCACAAATTTCAATAAAATCATTATCTCAATAAATCTGGACATTCCAGTGAATCTAGACTCCAATTTATTACAAATTTTGGTAGAAATTTATCACTTTTTTGTGTATAATGGATTCTATTTTTATTTCTATCATATTCCAATATTAATATTACTGGATTCCATTATTAGTACTATTGAATTCCAATATTGTAGTTATTGGATGCAATGGAGTTCTAATATCATTATTTTTAGATTCCAACATTGTTGTTAGTGGACACAATGAAGTTCCAATTTTTCTATTTTTGGATTCTAATTTCAATATTATTGGATTCCTATTTTTCTAGTTTTGGATTCCAATATCGCTAAGTTACATAAGGCTAGTGACAATCACGCTCTAGGCTAGTAGTCGCTAAGCTACATAAGGATAGCGGTCACTAAGTTACATAAGTCTAGTGGCCACGAAGGCATTTTATTACTAAATTGGTGATCATTTTAAATGATTTCACCGATATTTAGGTATAATGGGTTCCAATATTTTAATTTTTTAATTCCAATATTCTGATTTTGCTATTGGTTGATTCTAATTTGAATTTTTGTGGATTCTAATTTTGATAACTTACATAAGACTAGAGATTGCTAGGTTACATAAGACTAGTGACCTCTAAGTTACATAAGGCTAGCGATAGCTAAGTTATATAAGGATATTATTGGACTTCAATATTTCAATTTTTGGATTCTAGTACTTGAATTTTCAGATTGCAATATCTATAATTTTGGAGTATAGAAAATACTAATATTTAATGTTTTGGACTCCAAAATCAATAATATTGGATTCAATTGAGAGCTATATTTTTAAGCTTGTTGGAGTGGAATATGTCCAAATTTACTGAAATAAGTGTTATCATGGAGCTCTTAGGTACTTTTCTTTTGCACATATGTTTATTAACAAAAAAAAAACTAAATATATGAATTACAACTTAGATTGCAAAAAAAGTTAAAATAAAAAATAGAACCACTAATAATATAAACACACTCCTAAACTAATTTTGGACTTCCAGTTAACTTTAAAATATGCTCATGTAATCCATTGAAAAATTCAATAGGAAATAATTTTTTAAGAATAGAATTATAGAAGTTAGGCATGTTTCCAAGGATAATTATAGCTCTCTTCAAGAAACATTTCCAAAGGGTGCCTAAAATATAGGGATCATCATAAAATTGTAATATTATTTACACATATCTTAACTTATAAGGTGTTTCCCACTTTTGTGGCTATGAATATATAAGAATTTATAATTATTTAGAAACTAACAATCGACCATCTATTTTAAACTTATTTCAGTTATTTTAAGGAAATAATTGAAAATTGATTCTTTGGTCCTACTTGAATGAAAACATATTACAAAAATAAAAAAATAATAAACCATTCTAAAATTATATTTGTTATAATTTTCTAAAAATAGAAATTATTTAAATTAAATAAAATTGCAATTGCTAAAATTGGCATCTATTGGTGTATGTGTTTTTTATCACTTTATTTAATTATTTAGTATTATTCCACTTCACCTGGTGATTCATCTCACTTAGGTGGACCTAAATCTAGGTGTCATCTTAGTTGTGATAGATTCTCTTACAGAATCTGTCATATGTGTAAGTGTCTCATAATAGTTACATTCCCATTTGGGAAAGTAACTCCTCTTCTCCATTATGGAGGAATCTTCTCTCACATGGGAGTTACACATTTACTCCCCTATTTGTACTCCTATTCTTTTTGGTCCATGGTAATCCAAGAGTATTCCATTCCACTCCATATTTGAATATTGAGCTCTCATGCATGCACATTGTCTCTCAAAAATTTTCTTGCTTTATCTTACAACTCCATCTTGGTGAAGTGAAATTAGTTGACGCACATGTATTCCTTCCAGATCCTCATCTTCCACTCCTTCATGGTATTATAGCAAGGGTACTGGAATCATGTTGCTCGACCTTGTTGTTCCACTATGTAGTTTCTTGTGCAAGGCTCACTTTCTGCATGTGCTTTACTTACATATTTCAAGATTCTTGTGGCTATTTTTCAATGGTTTGTTTTGTGTATTTCATATTGGTTTTATGTGTGATCAGGGGAAAGGAAGATTGTGGTTTTAAAATGAGGACTACAAGTTTATTGTGTTGAAAGCGCTGAAAGGGTGAAGATCCACTCTAACATCTTGCCATATAATCCGTTGGTAGCTCGTTTAGTAGTTCACATTGTGTTCATGCTCTCAATGACCCACGTTCTTGTTTTTCCACCACTTATGAAAATATCTTCTACAATCCCCATGAACCAGATTAGCCCTAGCATTGATGCATAGCCAACCGTTTCCGATTTAGATCCTGTAGGTCTTGCTGACCTATACATCCTGGATCCTATTCTGTGTGCTAGATGTGGTGTTTTTCGTGCTAGGTGTGGTGCTTCAGGATATTTACATCCATTTGGGGTGTCCTTTTTCCCGTGCGGTGGTCTGTGTGGCTTTTATGCCTTGGTCAAGCCATTTTTGATTTTTTTCTTCCTTGGTTGTGATCATTTCCCATGGCCTCTCTTACAGCATTTCTCTCTGCCAGCCCATCAAATCTCTGTTGTTACGTGGCTTGGTTGGAGATCTACATAGAAAATTACACCTGACTAGTCTTCTACCTACATTTAAACATATACCTCTACACAAGGTTGAATTCCATGCGATTGCATGTTGCCTCCTTCTCCATCGACACGTGGCTGGTGGCTCAGCTTAGCGGTTTCAACCTGTTTCACTTCAACGTATAACTCAGCTAAGTCAACATTTCTTTTTGAGGATTGATTATTGTTAAATCAATCCTTTTATGTTTTAAGGTTTAAAAAAAAGCATTTACTTTGTCTTGAAATAAGCTTGGGTTTCCTTTCTTCCGAGAGTCAAAGGTGGACACTGGGGTCCGGGGTTGGCAGGAGGCTAATCTCCCCTCAGAGTCAAAAAAAAATCCGTCTAAAATTTTATGTCGATTCCAACGGGCACAAACAAGATACCTTTTGGATATGTTTTGGGCACCTTTTTAATATTTTGCAGGGCTTACTAGCTTTTCCTTATTAGTTGCGGGAATCCTTTTAAAGCCATAACTTTTGACTCGTTTCTCGTTTTTGAAAACTTATTTAGTCAAATTTTCATGTTTTTCCACACACTACATGATGGAAATATCAATTTTGTAAAAATACCTATGTTATAAAGTTCCACATTTGGGGGGGTATCTCTTTATTTTCACATCTCTTTTTCCTGTCATGGATAATCATGGTGTTCCCCTACTCACCCCATTCAACTATTAAGAATGGTTGAATTCTATGAACATGACCTTACAAGGAAATAAACTATTCTGCATTGCCAGCAGTTTGTAAGCTGAACCCGATGAAGAAATAGAAAGAGAAAAGTGGCTTGATAAGTGTGATGAAGCCAATGGGTTCATGACCTTGTGTGTATCTCCAGAGATGTGTTTTTCAGATTTCCTCTTCCACCACACCCAAATAGGTTCTAGATACTCTCTAAGAACTCTTTGGGAAATAGGATGAAATGCAGGGACATGAACTTGAGAATAACCTAATAAGCCTTAATCCAAGTGATTTTGACACCCTTCAGGACTTCTTCACCAAATTCATATCACTTAGATTACAGTTATAAGATTGTGGGATCAAGAAAAAGGAATCTCAACTCATTTTACGAGTCCTTACCAAACATGGCCCTTAATACTCCATATTTGTCTCCACCTTCCATGCAATAAAAAGGGCAGTCGGGAAAAGTTGGTATATGCCCTCTCTTGATGAGTTTATTGTAGATTTGATCAAGGAACACAATAAATTGATTCAGATGGGAACTTCGAGATCCACAAAATCCCGTGCTCTCAGTACTGGAAAGGAAAAGTCGATAGCTTCTAAGGAGAATAAACAAGATCATGAAAAGAAGGAAAAAACCGTAAACAACTCTTCCACCTCCTCTTCCACCTCCTAAAATTCCAAAGAATGAATCAAATGTTGATACTGCCATGGCATGCATGATGAAGAAAAGTGCTTGAAGAAAAAGATTGCTCTCCTCACTAATCTACTTAAGAAGCACAATATTAGAGTCCCAGTATCTCTCAAAACACCTTCATCATCCCACGACAGTTCTAAAGAAAAAGAGAGTGAAAAAGAGAAAGTACAAGAGAAAAAAAAGTAAAAACAAGGAGAAACCAAAGGGAAGATATCTAGTGATAATTGTGCCACCTACCCCTACATGGATCATTGATTTGGGTGCAACTCGTCACATGGCATCATCAGACATTAAGTTTGATTCACTTGAGAGATGTGACATGTCCTATATTCAACTTAGTGACGACACAACTACATAGGTTTTTGGAAGAGGATCAGTTGAAGTAAGTGGTGATACTTTTAATAATGTTTTAAGTATCCCTTTACTTCCAACAAACCTTCTTTCAATCTATCAGATCACTCATCTTGGACAAGGCATGTGAGTTGAGTTCACTCAAGACTCAGTTTATGTTAGGGACCTTCACAGTGATACTATTGTTGCAGCTGGTATAGCTGACCATCACACTCAGTTATACTCTTTCTCTCACTTTTATCCTCCTTCATATTCTTCATTCGAATGTAGAGGACTTGAGGATACTTCTGAACCCATTTTTGATGTTGTGGACATCTCTTCCAACATAGTTTATGATGGGGACCCACCTCCACCATCCACTAATCACTTGCCAAATATTGAGGAGTTGTCTCTTGATCTGCCCACTTCTGGTCCACTTCAGACACTTCAGGGAGCAGGCACTATGATTCAGGACTCATTAGGCATTGGGTACACTTCTTCACAGGTTCAGGGAATTCCACCTTCCTTCATTACCACTGCTTCCAGATCTACACTTCTTCATGGAGCAGCTGGGTTTTCTACCTCACATACGGAGCATTGTTCCCTTTATTGGAACAAAACCTTGGCACTTCAAGGGTCTTCTTCCTCCTCTTCACTTAGCACAGGGTGGCTCATGACTGGATCATCTTCTTTGGAGGATGAGTAGACTTCTTCCTCTCTCCTTCTTCTTAGTAGTTTAGGAGAGTTTTTTCTATCTCTTGTAAGTTGAGGTTTTTTCCACTAGGTTTTCCCCTGACTACTTGAGACCTTTTGTGCATGGGTACCTCATCAGGCTTATTTCTGGGACCCATTTCTTCTGTGTTTTTCTAACTTACCTAGCCCCATCCTAGTATCAATGAAGGGGGTGTTGTTGTAGGTGTTATTGTATCACTTTATTTAATTATTTAGTGTTATTCCACCTCACCGGGTGAGTCATCTCAGTTAGGTGGACCTATATCTATGTGTCATCTTAGTTATGACATATTCTCTTAGAGAATCTCTCATATGTGTAAGAGTGTCATAGGAGTTACATTCCCATTTGGGAAAGTAACTCCTCTTCTCCATTATGGCGGAATCTTCTATTACATGGGAGTTACACATTTACTCCCCTATTTGTACTCCTCCTCTTTTTGGTCCATGGTAATCCAAGAGTATTCCATTCCACTCCATATTTGAATCTTGAGCTCTCATGCATGCACATTATCTCTCAAAAGTTTGCTTGCTTTTTCTTGCAACTCCATCTTGGTGAAGTACAACTGGTTGATGCACCTGTATTCCTTCCAGACCCTCATCTTCCACTCCTTCAACATCATTCCCAATAATTCCAAAGGCTATTCTCAACCATATTATATGATCTTAGTTAAATTTATTTAAAAATCTCTGAGTAAACTATGGATTAAAAATCAATTTGTATTTTTTTTGAATTTTACCGTTAGAAAATTGAATTATTTCAAAACTCATAACTTTAATCCTCCAAAATTCAAAATAAAATAGCACATTTCTATTGTTCAAGACTTTTTTTAAAAATCTCACTTACAAGGTTGATAAATTATTCCTCCACCAATCACTCATCATAAAAAAAATATTTAATATTAATAGACAAATTTATTTATGGATAGTATAGGTCAAAACATCCAAATGATATATGTTTTCCTATTGAAAAAACATGTGGTATGTTAATTTTTTTTGTAATGATAATTTCTCTTCTATTCAATAATTGTGCATTTTTCATCCAAAAAAATGACATAAAAACATTTCTCTAATCATATTCATTCATCTAACAACTTTTGTGCAAATGTTTATGGGATGCTAATTAATAAATGACATGGATTTGCATTTGGGATGAATTAGAGCTACAATAGAATTCATGTTACCACATGTATGTCATTACAAATGAATATAGGTGTGGTGTAAATAGTGATCATGTATTTTCTATGAGAATAATTTTCACAAGCTATTGTAAACACTAAATAAATAGTATTTTAGAGATTCCTTTTTTATTTTAATTTTTTTTTTGTTAAAATATGTAACATGGAATTTTAATTTAAGGTAAATATTGAAATTAAATAATTTATATTAATCCATACGTTTGGTCTTGATAAGAATAAATTAATAACTATCTCGAAAAATTGTTAATGGAAATCATAGCAATCAAATTTACCAAAAAATTATTTATATTTCAAAACATGTTGTGTAGAAACACTCAAAGTGCGGAAAATTGAGTAACCTCAAAAATAAAGTTTCCCAAGAAAACAATTTCACCATTTTTTTAAGTCATTGTGGCAATATCCAACATAGACACCTATGCAAGGCCAACTCAATCAACAATCTAATTTACACCTTAGTTATAGGTACAATATATGGAAACAAGATATCCAAATCATTTTCACAAGTTTTGGTAAACCAAAAATAAACATTGTATTGAAAATGTCCTTCAATGACCACCTTTACAAAAATAATGAAAATCCAATTTTCATCATATTTTTCCTAATATGAGCTATGTTATAGCTAAATTCCACTAAAGGCATTTTTACAAATACACTCTTTAATGCACTATTAGTGATGTATTATTTGCAACAAAAACTCCTAATATTATGTTATATAAGCAATATTACATTACTAACTATATTATTTTGATGAATTAGTATGAAATACAATTACAATAAACTACCTATTATTTCACATGTGGATTAGAGAAAAGAATGATCATGAGACAATACAATAGATATTGAGTTATCATTATTAAAAGAAATACTTTATGAGGTAAATTAGCTTTTCATCTCGCCTATTACACTAATGGTTTGCACTTAAAACCTTTGAATTCATAATTTCTTTAAATTATGTTAGAAAATCTACTTTTTTATTTAGATTATCTTTATGTATTCACTTATATGCATTTAACTCAAATTTTAAACATTTGAATAAGTTATAAACAATTAAATATATGGTTACATTCTTTTTATTTGTCAATTTCACATCAATTATAAAATTTTGTAATCTCTCTTATTCACATTCATAGATCATGATTGTCATTCCTTAATATGTACAACATCTATTTTCAATTGTTTCCATTATGTAGTTATGGTTAGTTTTAACTTAGAATTGTATCAAATTTTACTTATCTTAGAATGGTTAGGGATCTGATTCACAAAAATACCTTAATGTAAACAAAAATAGATTTTTTTTTTCAAAATTTAGTTGTGTCTAAATAGAAATATTTAAGTATTGATTTGCATCCACAACTTCAAAAACAAATGTTATGTCTATTTTTGTTTGCCTTTTCGACAGCTAAATATTTATTTTAATTAAACAGTAACAATGTAACTTCAAATTCATATATTTAATATGGTCATTATTATTTTGGCTTCATTGCACTATGTATTTCTTACAAAAATCTAATGAATTGATATCAAGTAATGCATCATCAACAATATTTGTTCACTTCTGATTATTAAGGTAACAACAAAAACACATTTAATAAAGAATAAAGATCGTTCAACTTTTTATGATTCAACTCAAAATGTTTGAGGGACAAATAGTTTTCATCGATGTTAATCTAATACCAATATTTTTTAATTCTTATTTTCCTTTTAAATAATTTCACTTCATGCACACTCCAGAAGTAATTTTTCAAAAGGAACCTAACATCTATATAATTCTATGCCCTGTGATATCTATTTGTAACACTCGTAAAAAATGACATTCTAGGAACACGTTAAAACCTAACACTTATCCCAAGAATTGTGATAATTTTTATTTTTATTTTTTGTAGATAAAAGATAAAAAGGTTACAGGGGTATCAACCCCTAGGGTACATTAGATTTATTTAAAACAAAAATATCAACTTCACAAATGATGGATCAGGTCTAGTTAAATGGTTAAATATTTTTATTTATTTTATCTCTAACGTCGATTAATTAAAAGTCATGAGTAAGGTTCCCTAATTTAAATCACTTGGTTAAGTGTTTTCTCCTCTTTTAATAATAATCAAACCCAAAAAGGTTAACCTTATTACTTAGTTATTTCAAATTCATTATCCTATTAACTTATATTCCTTTTTATTAACTTCCTAAACCTTGTTAAGAAATAAAAATGACATTGCATCCTAAGGCAATTAAATGGCCCCATTCACCCATCTACACATACCTTAAAATTTATTTAAAACATTTAAAATTATATTCCAACAAAAAAAAGGTAGTGTTGATCCTCAACCCTTGGATCAAATCAAATGTGACCAATAGATCCTAGGGTTCCCAACTAACCCTAAAAATCCTTAATCATTCTTATTAAAACCTCTTCTTACCCTATTCTCCTCATTTGGTCTATTTTTTATTATTAAAATTGTAGGTTGGAATAAAGGAAGCCATTGGAGAAAGGGAGGAAGAACTATGGAAGATTCTACAAGGAGATCAAGTTTAGATTAGTTCAGTTTGTAGTTTTATCATTTTTATGTCTTTCATTCAAGGATTGGGAGGGGTTTCCTTTACCAATCTAGTTTTATTTCAAAACTATGTGTATTTAGGGTTCTTTATTTGGGGAAAACCCTACCCCATAAATATAAATGAGAAGGAATGTTTTTAATCTAAAATTTGTAGGTTTAATTACTTTATACAACAAGATTTGAGAATTATTTTATTTCTTGTATTTTCTTAGGTAAATTTACAAACTTAAAAATTTAGTATAAACAAGTTTTAAAAATTATACAGGCACAGATCTGAGAAGTTGTGTTGTAAGTCACAGAACCAATATCTAGAGTAGGCCCGCGATATTGGGACCACCACCCTACCTTGGTGAAAAACCATGAACTACCACCTTATGGAGTGGAGGTTTTGAGACCGCCGCTCTACACAGGGTGGAGATCCTGTTTCTTAGAAATAGAACCTACAATTCCAAATTTTCTCAAAAAGAAAAAATCACTAATATGTTTTAAAAAAGAATTCTGAACTTGATTTTATGCACCTAAGGTTTCCAATTGTAAAATTTAGTTCCATTTTTTCATTTCTTAGGTAAAATTACTCATTTAAAGTATTTTCAAATCAAATAGTAGCAATAACAACTCCAAGATCTATTCCATTTTGTTCAACTAAATTTATTTCATTTCGAAGAGTAAAAAGGATCTAAATCTAGTTCTAATATTATTATTTTCTTACTACAAAATGAAACAATTCCCTATCTCAAATTTTATGTCTCTTCAATTTTCAATACAACTCATATATCCAAAATTACTACAACAAATTTGTTATACATTCAAGTTTAATATGCATACATTTTTATCATCTTACAACTTCTATATTTCTTCTTTCTCTTTTACAATAATAAAATTTCATAATGAAAGTAAAATTTGTTTTCCCATTGAGCATAACTCATTTCTTTAAAAAAAAAGAACTTCCTTTCTCAGAATACAACCAAAACTTAAAATAAAGAGAATTACTTTCTTTTCTATTTCGTAAAACTAACTTTACAACACAAATATTTCTTTCACCTTTTCAATATGCAATACAACTTTCATTATCCAATAATTGATTACAAATTTCCTTCACAAGATAAATACAATGATACAAGATAATAAGCTAAAAAATGGAATACAATATTGAAATTTCCTCCACTCTAAGTGGAAAAAACACTAAGGAAGTTTTATCGCAAAAAGGATTTCATAAGGACTCCAACAACAGCTCCAAGCTTCACAACACCAACAAGAGATCTCATTCATAATTTTCTTTTATCCACCACAAAATTGGGGGAGAGGCAACACTCTCCCCCCAACCAAAATATCCGACGAGGAGTAGAATCCATCCTCGTCATTGGCCCCCGAGCCCCAACCACATTACAATGAGAGGTGATTCCAACACATGGCAACAACAATCTTCTACATCACAACCAAGTATTTCTCAACCATTCAAAATTCACATTCAACTCAAAATACAAACACAAGAAGGAAGAACAACAAAATAAAAAAGGATTTAAATGAAAGCCAAAGGAGCAATAACCTATGGGGACGCCACTTATGCCTCACAATGGGAAATGGGTGCCCACCTTAAAAAACTCCAATGTAAATCTCAAATCCCCTACATACTATTATTCCTCCCTCAAGTACCTATAATGCCTCTCACATACTGTTATGCGTCCCTCATTCTGTTATGCCTCCCTCAGACAAGAACAAGTAAGAAATGCAAGCATTCCTTGTCCAAGGTGGGACACACAACCCTAAAATCCATCCAAAACATGACACAAATCTTATGCCTCCATGCATCAATTCTCCCCATAGTCCCCTCCTACATCACACTTATGCAATCCACCCAATCAAACAATTACAAAATAAAGGAATAACACAAGCAAGAGTAAAGCTCCTACCTTTCCATAGTAGACCTTGTTCCAAGAGTCAATTTCCAAGCTTCTTCAAACCCAAGATTTCAGCAACAAGCTCCCACAAAGACCAAAAGCTCTCCAAATTCCTCTAACTCAAATAAATCTAAGAGCACAAAAGAATGGTGTAACCCCCAAACAAGAAAAATAACTTGAATAGATAGAAAAGGGAGAGAGGAGGAGGATGTGGCTCCAAGTAGGATTCCACCTCAATTCCTCTCCACTCCACATCACCCTAGTCTGCCCCATACTCCAAAGCACAATTAATAAGTGGTTGAAGAAATGAAATTTTACTTACACACACAATCTAAGCCCACACCCCTAAAGGACTAAAATAAATACATATAAGAAAGTGTAGTAAAAACTTACAATGTGTCTTCCTAAAACACCTAATTTGGTCTAATTTTGACCCCCTAATCCATAGTTATGATTGGAATAGCAATTTAAGAGGTGTGGGACAAGCTTAAGTTATCACACAAGTCTTCAAAATTTTCCCTTAAGACCAAACTCGAATTTCCATGAGGGGGTAGAGTGTACAACACTCAAGGTCACAAGAACTCAATCTTACAACATAAAACCAAAGAGCCATCTATTCTAATAAATGATTTTTTTTTTCCACATCCATAATTAGTTAATAAAAATATTAATTAACTTTAATTGAGGCACTAAAACCCATTAATATAAAGGGGAAGAATATGTCATTATCAAAATAATTAAAAACAAGGAAATTACATCACTTAAAATCACATACTACATTAAATAAGGGAAAGTAAATAAAATTAAACACATAACCCCTTGGTCACAATTTCCCCCTAACAATAATTCAAACACACACACAAATACATGTTTCCATGGTGACCGTTGTTGACTTCACCAAGAATTCCAATGTAATTGGTCTCCAATCCCCCCGTTTTTTGCTGTCAATATATTTACCTGCAAAACACGTAATACCTCCTTCAGCCTCATGGCTGCATTAAATAATCTAAGGTAAAATATGTAATATAAATCCACAATCATCTATATATGCATCAAATAATCATGTAGGAAATTATGATATCATTTACAATTTGTAATGACATCTTGATTCTACATTTCATCAATATCAATAGGATCACAAAATTAGTTCAATTATCAAGGTCTACTCAGTGTGATGAAATATCGCATGTCAATATATATATATATATATATAACCATGTTAACCATCATATCAACATCAATATAAAATGTCTATAATAATCCAAATGCATCATATATGAATCAAAATCAACAAAAGTCTATATCTCTACCATTTAACATCATGCTAAATCAAAAGCTACAATAATATCCATTTGTATAATCGAGAGTATCAAAATCAATAATCAAAAATGTGTCGGAGGTAAGTGGGCACTACATCCCCCTCCCCTTAGACTTGAATTCCTTATGGAATTCACTGGAACAGGTGTGGAAACTGAATTCATAGCAATGTTGCATCCTCCCATGTAGCCGTAGTCTCATCATATATGTCCCACTAGACCCGAACCTGGTAAATCTCTCTACCTCGAAGGCCCAGGGTCCTACACTCTATAATATAGATGGGTTTAACCATCACCTTCCCCTGATCCTGTACCTACAATGTGGTCTAATCTAATATGTGAGAACGATCAGAAATATATCTCCTAAGCACAGAAATGTGAAACACATCATGGAAACGAGATAAGCTAGGTGGAAATGCTAGACGATAGGCCAAGGGACTGATGCGCTCTAAGATCTCAAAGGGACCCACAAACCTAGGAGCATACTTAGAACCTTTTCTGTAATGGATGGGGCTCTTATGTGGCTTGACACAAAGGAACACCTTCATGCCTACCTCAAAACTGTGATCTTTCATATGCTGATATGCATACTTCGTCTGCATGTCATGTGCCTCTTATAGTCCTTGCCTGATCATAACAACATGCTGCTCCATGTCTTGTAATAAAGCCATTCTAAGGGAAAGCTTGTCCTCTAACCTATCCTATTTCAAATGTGTCCTACACTTTGTGCCATATAATTCTTGAAAAGGATCCATGTCTATCACACTTTGGAAACTATTATTGTAGGAAAACTCCACCAAGTAAAAATAATCCTCCCATCTCAACTGGTGATCCATAACATATATCCTAAGCATGTCCTCCAAAATATGATTCACCCACTATGTGTGTCCATCTCTCTCAATGTGATATGTTGTACTGAAATTGATCTTCATCTTGAGAGCATGCTCCATCATAGTCTAGAAGTCAGATGTGTATAAAGGATCGTGGTCACAAATGATCTTCCACAGAATCTCGTGCAATCTAACAATCTCATCTAGATATTCCCATGCCACTACACTAGCTATGTAGGTGTTCTTCATCAAGGAAAAATGAGCCACTTTCATTAATTTATCCACCATGACCACGACGGAATCATGGTGGTATTGTTAGCATAATTTAGTATAGGCATATTTATTGCATTTTATTACATTGTCTTTTATTTAATAATGTGCAACATGTGCACTCTAGTCTAGGGACTTGCATTCAATATTGTTATGTTGGATAACATTCAATATTGGTATTAGTAGTAATTGCATGTGCATGTGAGATGGGTCTTATCATCTCCTAGTTGGTGTCTGCTAGGGTGTCATGTCTATCCATATGAGGCTGTCTAATATCTATAAATATTACAACTCTTGCATTGTAATGTAATCTAATTTCATGATCAATAATATTTGTGAGGCTTCCGTCCCTCTTTGGTCATTGCAATCTTATTCTATTATATCATTTGGTATCTAAGCTATACCATTATTATCATTTGGTATCAAAACAGGTTCTATCCAAGAAAGGTTGAAGAGGAGCACTATTGGAGAGGATCCATTGGAGAGGAAGATCTACATCAAAGGATAGCCATTGAAGCATCCCGCAGCCTCCATTCCTCCCAAGCATCCATCAACTAAAATTTGGCCTATCCACTTATTTGGAAGGTAAAAATTTTTTATTATTCATTGGCATAGCCAATTGATCTAACATATTGGCGGAATATTTCAGATTTGGAGATCTTTAAAAAAAAGGAGAAAGATCTTGAAAAAAATTGCAGATCTAAAAAAAAAAAAAAAGATTTACAAAAAAAAAAGAGATCTTAAAAAAAAAAAGGAGAGAGATCTTGAAATTTTTTTTGGAGATCTAAAGAAAAAAAAATATCAGATCTAAAAAAAAAAATTCAGATCTGAAAGTGGAGGTGTGAAGAATTCGGGAGCAAAGGTTGAAGTAGTCCCGTCAACAAAATTCCAGCAGATAGCTCTTAGAAAAAATGACATAACTTTTTCATACAGTGTTTGATTGATGTGCTATTTTTTTTCTGGAAAGATAAGGAGGTTCACAACTTTGAAGTTTACATCCTCTTCAGATTCGGCATCTACATGTGACGAAAAATATGTACAAGTCGGATCATTTTTTTCTGAAAAAAAATCTGATCTAGCTAGTAAATTGGTAAGATCTCAAAAACCAAGATTCTGATTCTTCTGAAATTTTGTGGGTTTCAAGAAAAATATTGTATGATGTTGCTAAAGTTTTTTTAGAAAATCCCAGATCATGGTTTGCGAGAAAAGCTGAAAACAATAATCAAATTGTTTGTTTGGATCTTGGGAACAAACAGGTCAGCGGTTTGATTCCCACTCTCTCCATATTTTTTATTAAATTATTTTTTTTAGAAAATTTGGATAAATTACTAAATTTTGGGAGATTTCCAAATTTAGAATCTCACCAAACACATTTAGAGCCACCGCTAAATTTAGCAGAAAAACACCTATTGGGGGGTTAAAAAAAATTTTTTGGCCTAAATTGTGTATTTTGTGATTCTAGACTTTTTTTTGTAAAGAGGGGGGACACAAAAACTTAATTTTGATGTACTTTTGGAGCATTTTGTACTAATCTTGGTGCATAAAGTAAAAAAAAAAAAGTGCAAATTTTATATTTTATGTTTGGTTCTACCACACGAGATCTTTGATCTCATAGCAGCGTTCGGTATATACAGTGCCTCTAGGAAGCGCTTACGGGTGATGCTGTTGCGACTACTACTGCACTTAATGCCTAACACAACTACCTAAATGTCATCTGGGCATCGACCCTATAAAATCAACGGGGAGTAATAAGGACACAATACACACACATTTGAGCCCTCCCATTCGTTTGTGCTTGCACAAACCCCTCTCCGTACTGTCTACGTACCACGTACTAAATTCTTTCACATGCGTTAACACCTCTTTCCGTACTGACGGGTATATTGAAAGGGTGATCTTCTTCCACGTACCGATGGGTATATCGGAAGGAAGCATATATAGAAAGGTTTGGTATATCGGCCTGACGGTATATTGAGAGGGAGACCATAAACCTGGAGTGATAAGAGCCTTACCCTTTGTTAGAAATTCACAGGTTCATAAATTCAGATTGCAGAAATGGGTGCACAAGCACCAAATTTCTTCTTGATAGATTCACAACTTCTTAGAGGAGACAACTATGCTGCATGGAAACCGAAGATCAAGGTGTTACTTGAGTTTGAAGACCTATGGACAGTTGTAGATGGATAAACAACAAGATCACTTGATGATGGAAGACAACAAGTTCAATTTGACAGGGCCAATCAAAAGGCCAAGTTGATCATCTTGTTTAGCATAACAGACGATGTGCAACCCCACGTTAGAGATACCACATCAGCCAATGATGCATGGGATAAGTTGAGCACAGTCTATGAGGCAAATAACAAGAATGCCATCCTCAACCTACTATCACAACTACATACTCTCAAGTTCAAGCACAATGAGAAGGTTGAAGTTTTTTTGAGACGAGTTGCTACTTTGAGGGCATCTCTATTGGCATTGGGAAAAGAGATAAGTGATGAAGACCTCATACCAATTGTGTTGCGAGCACTTCCTCCTTCCTACAAAATCTTTGTGACAACTATCAATATGAGTGAACACACAGTCACCTTTGAGAAGTTGGTCAATCTACTCCAACATGAAGAGGCAATGAACAACACAGATCATGAAGATGAGCAAGCACTATCTTCCAATCATAAAGGAAAGGGGAAATTTCAATCCAATAACAAGAAGTCCCAACAAAATCAAAGTCAACGAGACAACACCAAGAAGTTTCCCATTTGCAATAGAGGGGGACATGACATCAAATATTGTTGGTACAATTCCTACAAAAAGGGTTCATCAAGCAATTCAAAACCCAATAACCAATAGGGTAACAATAATTCAAATAAAGGGAAGTCCAACAACAACAACAATCAAGGGCAGAAAAATGGTAATTGGCAAAGAAAACCCAAACAACAAGGGTACATTTCTGAACATGAGGATGATTCAGATGAAGGACACCACATGTATTCTGCTCAATTTGATGAAGAAACCAAGTCCACACAAGATATCTGGTATGTTGACTCGGGTGCAACTCGACACATGACTGGACGTAAGGATTGGTTCTACACACTACGTGGCTCACCTAACAAGAACCATGTGTCATTAGGTGATGACTCATCATACAGTGTCAGGGGGATTGGAAACATTTCACTACCTCTTGGAAAGCATAGCTATAAAATCACAGATGTATTGTATGTACCTGGGTTGACCAAGAATTTGCTATCAGTTAGTCAACTCCTTGATCACAACTTGAAGTTCAATTTTGACAGTAATAATGGAGAAAAAGTGTGCTTGATAAGAGATAAGTCAAGAGTTTCCAAGATTGTAGCAAGAGCCTCCAATGTGGGACGCATGTTCCAACTTGATTTTGTCCACAAGGATGATCAAGCTCTAGTGGCCAAAGACACGCAATCTGCAGAACTATGGCATCGTAGATATGGTCACATTAGTTTTGGCTATCTCCAAACACTTCAAAAGGGAAACATGGTGAAAGGATTGCCTACACTCAAGCACAACACTGACAAGTGTCAAAATTGCCTAGCTGGAAAGCAACACAGAGTACCATTCCAAAAGAACACATATAGAGCTAAGGGAAAACTTGATTTGGTGCACACCGATCTTTGCAGGCCCATGCAACCAAGTCATTCTGGATGTCAATACTTCATGCTTTTTGTTGATGACTACTCAAGAAAGATGTGGATATATTGTCTAAGAAACAAGAGTCAAGCCTTTGAGACATTTCAGAAGTTCAAAGCACTTGTTGAGAATGAAGATGGTCGCAAGATCAAAACTCTCTGCTCAGATCGAGGGGGGGAATTCACAAGCAATGAGTTCAAGACTTTCCTAGAAGCTCATGGGATTCATCGACAAATGCCTCCTACTCACACACCATAGCAGAATGGTATAGTTGAGAGAAGGAATCATACTATCATGGAAATGGTGCGATGTATGATTGATGACTCAGGTTTAACAAAGAAATTTTGGGCAGAAGCTGCAAGAACTATAGTCTATTTGTTAAACAGAGTGCCCACAGTAGCTCTTGAAGGAGTGACACGTCAAGAAGCATTGTCAAATCGAAAACCATCAATTGCACACCTAAGAGTATTTTGGTGTAAAGCTAGCATGTACATACCCAAGAAGAACAGGAACAAGTTGGATATGAAAGCTAGAAACTGATATTCATTGGATACAGTGAAGAAGTACTTGGGTACTGATTATGGGATCCGAAAGCAAAGAAAGTATACACAAGTAGGGATGTTGAGTTCTTTGAGAAGAAATAAGCAGATGCTCCACTCAACGACTCAACAAACATGCATAATACACCTCTTGTGAAGACAAAATTTGATGTTCCCACCGAAGATGACAATGATGAAATAGATGATGGTGAAAACTTGGATCCACCACAAGCCAATGGAACAGCTAAGAAGTTACCTAAAAGATATACTCAATTAATAAGAGATGCAAATTTGGATGAAGTACCTAGCACATCATCCAATCCTGGACCTAGAACTCGCAGTCAAGCTCGTGAAGAGGTCAATTATGCCCTAATGAGAAGAGTTGTTGAAACAGTTGAGCCATCTACAGTTCAGGAAGCCCTACAATCAAAAGCTTGGAAAGATACCATGGATTCAGAGTATCAGTCAGTGATGAATAACAACACATGGCAACTTGTCGACCTTCCACCAGGGAAGAAACCCATTGGATGCAGATGGATATTCAAGACTAAGTACAAATCATATGGGACTATTGACAAGTATAAAGCAAGGCTTGTAGCAAAGGGGTATGCACAACAAGAAGGCATTGATTATGAGGAGACATTTGCTCCCACAGCCAAGATCAGGACAATCAGGATGATCTTTGCTCTAGCTACACAATTTGGTTGGAAAGTCCACCAAATGGATGTGAAAAGTGCCTTTCTTAATGGAGATTTGCAAGAAGAAGTCTATATGACTCACCCAGAGGGTTATGTAATACTAGGAAAAGAGATGATGGTATGCAAAATCATAAAATCTCTATATGGCCTAAAACAGGCACCCTAGGCATGGTACATAAAAATTGATGAGCATCTCATAAGTCATGGATTCGAAAGGAATCCTTATGACCCCAATCTCTACCTCAAAAAGCAAGGGGGGGAGATTGTCATTGTGGTTTTTTATGTCTACGATCTAGTCATTACAGGCAGTTCTGTGAAGATGATCGATGCAACAAAGAAAGATTTTAATCGATCGTTCGACATGACAGATCTCGGGCTCATGCACTATTGTCTTGGGTTGGAAGTATGGCAAAAATAGAATCATATCTTTGTGTCGTGGTTGAAATACACCAAGACAACGCTTGAGAAATTCAGGATGATGGACTACACTCCTATTGCTACACCTATGGAAGCGAGACTTCATTATCTCGTTCCGATACATCACCACTGGTGAATGCAACTCTCTATCGGCAGTTGATCAGGATTCTCAATTACCTGACATATACTAGACTAGATATCAGCTTTGCAGTCAGCTATTTATCACTCTTCATGCAAGAACCAAAAATATGTCATTGGAAAGCAGCAAAGAGAATACTAAGATATCTAAATGGTACAGTTGACCTTGGTCTAGAGTACAAGAAGAATGACAATTTATTCTTGATAGGATATTCAAATTCAGATCATGCAGGAAACATGGATGATAGGAATTCAACATCAGGATTCATCTTCTTTATGGGATCTGGACCGATATCATGGGGAAGCAAGAAACAGAACTTTGTTTCTCACTCTTCTACAGAAGCAGAGTATCGAGCTGCAGGTGAAGTTGTTTGTGAAGCAATATGGCTACACCGAATACTAGAAGGAATTGGTCTACCACAACAGAAATCTACTTCAATATATGTTGATAATGAAGGAGTTCTGAAGCTTGTTCGCAATCCAGTATTTCATGAGAGAACCAAGCATATTGAAGTACAGGTTCATTTCATACGCGAGCATGTCTTGAAGCACAACATACAACTCTAGTTATGTCCTACAGCTGAACAGAAGGTAGATTTTTTCACTAAGTCACTTGCACGTGACAAATTCACACTGTTCAGAGAGTTCCTCTCCACTTCATTGGAAACTATGCAAAATTAGGGGGGGGGAATGTTAGCATAATTTAGCATAGGCATATTTATTGCATTTTATTGCATTGTCTTTTATTTAATAATGTGCAACATGTGCACTCTAGTCTAGGGACTTGCATTCAATATTGTTATGTTGGATAACATTCAATATTGGTATTAGTAGTAATTGCATGTGCATGTGAGATGGGTCTTATCATCTCGTAGTTGGTGTCTGCTAGGTTGTCATGTCTATCCATATGAGGCTGTCTAATATCTATAAATATTACAGCTCTTGCATTATAATGTAATCTGATTTCATGATCAATAATATTTGTGAGGCTTCTGTCCCTCTTTGGTCATTGCAATCTTATTCTATTCTATCATTTGGTCATGACATCAGTAGCCCAAAAATGAATTCCATGGACATGGTGTCCCACTTCAACTCCGGTATGGCATGAGGAAAGAGAAGGCCAACTAGATGTTGATGCTTAGCCTTCACCTTCTGACACTCTAAATAGTGTGACACAAACTGAGCCATGTCTCTCCGAAGTCCCCTCTAATGGTACAACTATCTCAAATTGGCATGCATCTTCTTCACCTCAGGATGGGATCAATAGGGTGCACGATGAGCCTCTATCAAAATGTCCTATATCAAGCCTTCATCTCTAGGAACATAAATCTGACCTCTATACGTGAGAAGGCCATATGTCTATTGGGATAATCCATCAAAATTTCCCTCAAGGGGTCTATTAAACTCAATCTTTGATCTGGATACAAGATAGAAGTTGTCATGAGGAAGCTGCTACAAAATCCAGCTTCATAAACCTATGCCCACTAAAGTGGCCATAACCACATGTATTCGTCTACTCAAGGCATCTACAACTAGATTCTCCTTCCCCTTCACATTCTATATCTCCATGTCATACTCACAAAGCAACACCATCCAACTCTGTTGATAATCGATGAGGTTGGGATGCATGCAGAAATGGCGAAGAATCAAGTGATTAGTCCTGAGTGTGAATCTCTGGCCATGCATGAAGTGTCTGCATTGAACAAAGACGTGAAAAAATTCCGCAAGCTGAAGATCATGAGTCAAATAATTGAGATCAGAATCTTTCAATTTTTGACACTCAAAAGCAACTACTCTTCCCTCCTGCACCAAAGAAGTATCTATGCATACAAATCAATCTCCCTGAGGATATGGCAATGTAAGAATAGGAACTATCATGAGGCATTCCTTTAATGTCTTGAAATTCTGCTCCCATCTATCTTACCATAAAAACTTCTTCCCTTTCCACTAAAAGGAAGTGATGGGGTGGGCGACTTGAGAGAAGTCCTACATAAATCACCTGTAATATCCTGATAAACTCATGAAGTTACGCACCTCATTCATCCTAGTGGGTATTGGCCAATCCATAATAGCTCAAATTTTGGAAGGATCGACAATGATACCTTCCCTAGAAATGATGTGACCCAAATACTGAACCTCTTCTTGAAAGAATGCACACTTCTCCAAGTTCCCGTAAAGATGATGCTCAAGAAGAAACTGAAGAACGTGGCGAAGGTGCTCTTTCTACTTCTCATGCGTACGTGAGTAAATAAGAATGTCAAGGAAAATGAGCACAAAGCAATCCAATAAAGTCCTAAACACCCCATTCATCAAGCTCATGAACACTTCGGGGGAATTTATAAAACCAAAAGGCACTACTGTGAACTCGTAGTGGCCATATCTCTTATGGAAGGCGGTCTTATGAATATCTTCCTCTGTAATCCTCAACTGATGACAACTTGACATAAAATATATCTCGGAGAAAATTGTGGCCCCCTTAATCTGATCAAATAAATCATCAATGTGCGGAAGGGGGCAACAATTCTTGATCATTACTTTGATTAGTTGGCGGTAATCAATACACTACCGTAGAGATCCATCCTTCTATTTTACAGAAAAACACCAGTACACCCTAAGGGGATACACTAGGATAGATTAGGCCTTTCTCTAGAAGGCCTTCAAACTACAACTTGAGCTCGTAGATCTCAAGAGTAGTCATCCAAAAGGTGCTCATGAGATAGACTCTACACCTAGAACCAGATCTATGTGAAAATCTATCTCACATGGGGGAGGTAACCCCAGTAACTCCCCTAAAAAAACATCAACAAACTCTCTCCAAATGTGAAGGTCATCAAGGGATGGTCCACTAGACTCATCCTCAGATCTTTCACTAACCGTAATAGCATACATTTGACAACCTCGTCACACATACTGGTTAAGCTACATGGAGGAGATGGTTTGAATGGAAACAAACCTCATAACTCCTATTATGACTGACTCAACTCCAAGATCATCTATACAAGCAATAGTCTTATGGTAACAGTCCACTCTAGCTCTATGTGCAGACAACAAATCCATGCCCAAGATGAATCCATAAGAACCCAAAGGAAGAATGTGAAGATCCAAGATAGTGGTGAAGGGTCCCAAATCCACTACACACTCCTTTACTGAGTATACATGAGGCCATTTTAACATCCCAACTAAGACCCTGCCTAACTGCCACCATCCTGCAATGCTCTACTAAGGATGGTGTAATAAAAGAATCGGATGAACCAGAATCAAACAAAATGGATGTAGGAATACCACTAATGCTACCTGTCATCTCTATGCCGGTACTTTGGTGCTCAGCGTGGCAGTTCTCAACTGATGTATAGATATGATGGTTGTACCCCATGTCACCAATACTAGGCTCAAAAATCTGCGTCTTACCCGTGTTACTATGGTTATGTGGGAAATCTCTCCAATGATTTCCTATAATGCCACAACCATAATAGCTACCTGGTCCTCTCCAGTGAGATGTAACTCCAGCCAGTATTCTAGAGGTCTGAGCTATGGATCCTAATGACCCGGCTATATACTGATGCAGTCTCTACTAACGAGCTCTTGCTGACTGAACTCTTGGTGCACCCCATGTCCTGATGGGACCCCTAAGAGGAAGCCCCATACCCCACCCCTCTGTGTGTCAAATCTCTAAGGAGGTCTATAAGGTGGGTGTATTTGTTGTTGCTGTGGTGGCTGCTGTGGTGCCCTAAATGAAGACTATCCTAGACCCTATCAACATAAGGAGGAGGAACTGGCCACCTCGATCTTCCATCCTGCATCTTCTGGATGCAGCTCTGAGCTTTATCTCTATCTTGATGTGTCTTCCCCTGTGTTTCCTCTACAATATAGGCCTTCTCCACAGCCTCTTCTAATATCTTTGGGAAATTAATGCACAGCACATGACATAAATCAAAGTTTAGGCACCTGATGAACCGATGAATCTGTACTTTCTCATCTTGCATATAGTCAACATACTAGATTAGATATAAAAATTGACTCTCATACTCGAATACAGTCATAGATACCTAGCGAAGGTCAAGAAACTCATCTATCCACTAATAAGTAAAACCTCCAAGGAAAATACATGCTCCTGAAATGCTCCTCAAATAGCTCCCAGGTAACTATCTTCGATTCAACATGGAGCTTTTACTCCTTGGTCCTCCACGAGACTCTTGCTCCATCCCTCAGAAGAAGGATTGCAACACAATATTTCGTGTTTCTAGTAAAAGGGCAGAGCTTGAAGCATCCACTCAAGCTCACCAGTCAGGCCTTTGCCTAAAACCCACCTGTATCTCTAGAATAGTGAAATGGCCGTAGCTTCAGAATCTCCCTAATATGGTCTGTAGCTACAGTCTAATGACCCCTAGGTCTCTCTGTATGCTTCTCTCTCTGTCTATGGCTCTGGTATCCCTATGTACTGAAATCCCATCCCCATGCCCTCCCTGTGGTGAATTTTCTCTAGACAAATCCACACCGAAGTTATTTTCCCTATACTCCCCGTTGTATTGAGGGGATGCATGGGCCTCCACTGATGGCTCCATGTCATGTCTAGCAAGTTGTCCTCTCAAGGACCCTTTTCGTATAGTGGCATTGACGTCCTGAAGTGTCTGTAAAATCAGAGGTAGAATGGCTTCTACGTCCTGCTCTGGAGGTGGTATATGTAGGTCTATGTGAAAGGAACCCTGATTTGATCCATGCCTCCCGCATAGACCAAGGTGAGATTTAGTTCATCATACTAGGTTTATCCTAGTTTTCTAGGTTTTCTACATTATACAATTATCAGACAATCTATTTTTTTAGGTTTAAAAGAAAAAAAAAAATGTGCTAGGTTAAAATTTCATGTCTTTTCCCAATTTTCCTAATTTTTTCCTTGGTCTCAAGGGGAATTTGTTCCTTGGTCGTAATGTTCTAGGTTAAAAAAATGCCTGCTTCAACTACCACTTGAGACCAAGGAATAAATTAGGAAAATTATGGAATAATTTTTTTTATAGGAAGAGTCTACAACCAAATTGCAAGACACTAGTTTGAAACTAAATAGGTTCTGAAACAAATTCTAATTTAACCAATCACAATATTTCCATTTTTGTCTTATAACAAGTTTACAAGGTTCCAATTTGGAGGTTATAAGTTTTATTTAGGTTGAGGGAGAAATTTATCACCAGGCCTGCTCTCTATCAAGCCCTTAACCTCAACTAGATTTTTCACACACTTAGATTTATCAAAACTTTCCTAGACTAGGCTCATTGGATAGGAAATTTCCTCACCTTTCCAACCATATAAATAATTCATCCTAATTCCTTATAAAACTCAAGTTATGGTCGGGTGGAGTTTTTGGGGAGAATTTTCCCTTGGAGATCCACGGGGTTATAGAGAAAATTGGGAAAATTTTCCCAAATGCCATGTGTCATCACGTGATTAGTGCGGGCGAGTGGGTCACAAGGAAAATTGTGAATTTTTTCCCAAAACCAAAGTCTCAATTTTCCAAAGGAAAATTTTCCTCCATGCCTCCGTACTTGCTTAAATGGCCACGTGGCGCTTTGTGATTGGCTACGGGACGGCGGAGGAAATTTGGATTTTTCGCCATGGGGTTAAAAGGTTAAAAGAATTGTATGGACCCATGCACCCATGGGGACACATGTGAACATCTTATTGGCTGCAGGGATGTGGGTTGGCAGAGGAAAAAGTGGTTTTTTTCCAAAAGGGCAAAAAGTTAAGTTTTCATTTCTAAATCCACGGGCCCTCCCTGCCACGTGTCAACACATGATTGTTGCGGGCCCGCGGGGTTGCGGGGAGAAAAGTTAAAATTTTCCCAAGGAAAAAAAAGGTTAAGTTTTCCATTTTGATCTGTGCACCCCCCTTCCACGTGTCAACACCTGATTGGTTGGGGGTCACGGGGTTACAGGGAAATTTGGGAAAATTTTCCCAAGACAAAATTTTCAAAAAGTTAAGTTTTTTAGTAAGGGCCTACCCCTCATTTTTCATATTCTCAGAGCCGATGGTTTGACTTTCCTCTGTATGGCCAACAACACCTTCGGCAGACGGATTCCGTTTGCATATTTAGAGGATATTCAAATGAGATTCATGAAGACATATGACCGTGTGGCTCATAGTGCACTTGTTTATGCAATCAATGATGAGTTCTCTAGACTTTTGCATCAGCAGATGGAGTATTTCTCTAGCAACCCTAATGCAGATACCTTAACCCATGTAAGAGGAGAAATCAATGAGGTACGCACTATTATGGTTGAAAACATAGAGAAGATCCTAGAGAGAGGGGACAGAATTGAACTTCTTGTTGATAAAACGTCAACTCTTCAGGACAACTCATTTCATTTCAAGAAACAGTCTAGACGACTTCGGCAAGCACTTTGGATGAAGAATGTAAAGCTTTTGTAAGTGCTATTGTTTTCAGCTTCGATTCATAATTCTATTTGTCGGCCTTAATTGTGTCTTACCCTGGACTGGATTGGTATCAATTTCCTCTAGTGAATGCTTTGTTTGCTGGGCGTTGGTAGATACTTATGCAAAGTGGAAGCAAGCATAAGACACCCAAACTATTTGACAAAATGCCTGAGTGAAATATGGCCAAAGGACAACAAGGATTGCATGATATGTTTTAGAATGGGTTTGTTGAGGGAGGCATAGGAAGTTGAAACAAATTTGAGTAACTTGGGTAAATCCATCTCCTACAACCTTTGCTTGTCGTGACATCCTTGCTAGGTTCTTCTCTTAAAATATCTCCTCCAGCCTTGTGTAGATCACTTGTGTTGTGGTAGCACGTATGGGGTATGTGAGTTGGTTGTCGAATCCCACAAGAAGTAAAAGCTCAAGGAAAGCAATAGTTGAGCACAAGTGCATGGAGTCACTTCGAACACAACAATGCTCGTGAATTGTTTGACAAAAATCCTCTTCAATTGCATGGTCTCGCGGATCGTGAATGTGGACCGCTTAGAACTGGTGCACCCGGATTCCAGTACCTACAGTTCTTATGCTAACCATGCGGAGTCTGTATGACCTGTTGAAGCTGGAGAAACAAGCAAGATATTTCTACACTTTTCTACTACTATTATATTTACAATTATTGTGAAATCAAACCACTTTTTCCTTGCATTGATTTGTCAGTTAGATGTCATGATGGGAGATTTCCCCTTTCTACTTGTTTCTTCTTGTTTTAGCTTTTATCGTTGACAGTATGTTGGTTGAAAGGATGCGTGTGCCCCCCCCTCTGGGTGTTATGTTTCTCTTACTCGAATGATAGACCTTTGTCTGTTTGTTTATGTATTAATTCTCCTCTGCGATTGAGTTGCAAATTATTATGTTGATCAACTAGTATTTTCGATATTATGGAAGTAAGTTACGATAACTATGAAGCTACTCTCTAGCACCCAAGTTGTCTTTTGACGTTTTTTGTTAGCCCCTTCGCAAGTCCCTTGGATAACCTTTCGGCATCGAGAAAGGAAGGTTGTAGGATTAGTGTGATCAATGCTTGGGCTAGCCAACTTTGAGTTTTGGTATTAAAACTGGTAGAATGAAAAGGTTTGTGTGCATTGTGTCTTCCGTATCGCGTGTTTAGACTTTTAAGACCATCCTCAAGAAGTACCTTGACCATCCCTATCAACCTGAACCATAACTAGCTTTTCGGATCAACTAAGCTCGAGGTTTCATTGTGTGAATCCAGTACCTCGTTGACACTAGAATAGTTTGGTCTAATCCCCCTCTCAGAATTATTGCTGATGGCGCTCTTCTATTTTTTTCCTAACTTGCATTATTTTCTCCCTTGTAATGTTAACGCTATTAATTAATATTGGTCGGTTTTTATGCACGTAATTACCATAATAGTTTGTGATGGAAATTTCCTTAAATGTGATTAACCTTCGGGAAAAACTCAGCTTTCATTTGATAGTCTTATGGATTCATAGCGGAAGGTTTTGTTTTGATAATGTCACTTAGAAGTTATGTTTGTATCTGTGTGACGGTTGACTGTGTTACCAAGGGTTTCCTTAAAATATGGTTGTTTTGGGAAATGGATAATTTATTTTTAAATCAATCAAACATTAGAATTGTTGTGGAAGTTTGCAAATCTTTAGTGTTATAAAATTGTTGATGACATTATTGTATACTCTTGTTTGACGGAACTCCCTTCTTCTCTCGCGTGTTTGCTACTAGCCTGTAAGACTTTGACCCTTCCTGGATGATTGGTAAATCTCTTTGTAGTTAATGGTCAAAACTAGTATACTATGCCTTCGCTTCGAAACTTATGTTGTGTGTATACACTATTTGATTTCCGGTTTGAAACTCTTTTATACATGACTTTTTGTGTTAAATTTTGGAACCCGTGTTTCCCCTTTCTTGGGCCGATCAACTTTTGTTCTTTTAGAAATATATTATTTTAGCCTATGCGTTGGTCCTTTGATAAATTTCTAGATGGTTGGTCTATTTATATCAAATCTAAATCTTGTAATTATTGTTTAATTACTTACTTGATGGGAATTCTGTTTTTTGCTAGATTGTTTGTTTTCTCCTTATAGGGCCAAGGGCCATTCTCTTACGATTGCTATACTTTCATTGTTTTTACTCCTAACTGAAGTACAAGGTCTTCTCCTTCTTTGATTGGCATGATGAAGACTTTATTATAACTTGATGTGTTAATAGTGTTTTGAGGTTTGAACCAATTCTTGTAATAAAGTGCTTCCTTTTCGTGATATTGTTAGATAATAGTTATGGTGGTTTTGTGTAGCCTTATCTTGCTCAGTTCTCGTGAACTAACTCTTGTAGAAAATTTGCTGCAGATGGATTTTGCATGTAGATGAGGGATAGATTTGTAGACTTTTGTCATCAACCTCAGTTGAGAAGTTCCTTTGCTCGAAACCTTTTTATGTTGTTCAACTATTGTTAACGTCCAGTGGAAAGTTTAAAAGAGGATTAATGTCTTAGTATAAATTATTGTGGACTTTGTCATCTGAACTTTGGAAACCTTGTATTATTTGACCATCATTTAAATTATAAGAAAATTTGGTTATTGTTGTTGAGTGACTTTGTTGGAGTATCAGTATTTTAAGAATTGATGTAATCTTGTTTTGTTCTTGTAAATGAGTGTTGCTACAACTTTGCCTTGAGAATAAATTTTGAGTTAAACCTTGCCATGACTTAGTAATAAAGTGTCATAAGTAAACTAACATGGGATTGTTTAATACTTCTGGAAGTTAAATTAAAAGTTGTATTCAAATAAAGTAACATAGGGGTCACCAACTTGAGAGCAAGAAATTCTTTAAGTAATCAAGGGTAGGACTATCATTGCAAGTAACATTATATAACTTGAAATCCCTAGCTACACTAATGAACACTATCCCTTTCATGGTGGAATTCTTAAAGGAACTTAAAGGAAATCTATGGTTAGTTCTGGAAGATAATAAGATTTAATAAGCAGGAGAAAACAATTTAGAAACCACGCAATCTATCTCTCAGCCATTGGAAGGCAAATTGTTTTATTATTATAAAACTCTTTTAGAAAATCCTAAGTAAAACCTTTAATAATTCTGGTTAAGTTCTCATGTTTCAAGTAAATCTTGGTAATAACAAATGAGGTCTTGAAGATGACCTCAACTCAACCTTCTCCCTCTAACCTTTTTCCAAGGTGCTTTGTCTTTCTTCTCTTAAGAATGTTGAACGCAAAGCCATGTTGTCATATGGGCATGAACAAGTTCTAGTAGCGTAAGTGTTTATAGATGGCCTTGTGAAATTAAATTACCTCCTTTTTCTTGATAAACGAATTAAGCAAATAAATGTCACAATAGATAAGATTTAAAGATAATTACTCAGTGTCAAGGAATAAACTTAGCTTGGTAAGATGAATTGTACGAATCATATCTTGAGCCTCCTTGAAAACGTAAGCTAAGAATTGCAAGATGTCCTTTTAAAATAAATAACCCTCAAGAATATCTCATTGTGGTTGGCCCTAACTGTAAGTGTGTTCTGTGGTTGGACTTCTATGTTTTCATGTCTAAAAGAAAAGTAAATTGTCCTTGAAAGGTGTGAACGTTTCCGCGCTGCCTTTATGGCCATCCTTGTATCAAGTTGTTCACAGTGTTAGTTGTATCCTTGGTGACGGCATGTTGCGTCATGTTATGTGTCAAGCAAGTCAAAAAAAAATTATCCTGTCTTTTACTATGTTGTTCGTGTGTGTGATTTTTGGGTCGTTACACTTGGTATCAGAGCGTAGGTTCATGCTCTCGAACCTATGGGCCGGATTGGTGTTGTATGGTGATGTTACATGGTGGTGGTGGTGTTACATGATGATACTGCATGATGATGATGATGTTGCATGATGGTGGTAGATATTGGAAGAGTAATGTGCTTTAAAAGTGATGTGATCCATGTCGTAATTGTAATATTGTGAACGCACGTGATGTGTATGTCACTCAATGCGTATTTGTTATTATATTGATATGTTGGGGATGGGAGTATTCTCTCTCCTTCTTGTGGATTCTATGAAGAGTTCACATGTGAATTACTGTTTGTGGCGTGTGAAAAGAATTCTAATGTGGATGATGGAGTGTTAGAACATTGTGACATATTGTGATATGTAGGTGTATCAATGTGTTGTATGACTAGATTGATGTTAAGCGAAATGAGTTGTATCATGATGTTTTTACCATGTTTTGAAGAAATGTGTGTACCACCTTGTTATGTGGCAATGGATGTTATGTTGTGATGTACTATGTCCATCATATATATGAGTTGTGTGATATGTAATGATTCATGTCGGGATTTAGGGTCATACGGTGAGTGTATGAACCCTATCGTATTGTGATTACACTTTGGGTGCAGAATGTGGTAAAGTGATGTATTGTGCCCTGTGAATGTATGATTGTGATCTACCCCGTATACATACCATACGTGAGACATTATGGTAGCTATGTGTGTACCACCATGGTGTTAGTGATGTAGTTATATGTTATGTTGTGAGCCTTACACTAACCTAACTTGAGGGAAATCGGTAGACTGTGTATGTATGGAGTGAGAAAATGTGTACCGTTGACCCGTCACTCGAGCCGAGTACGAGATAGGAAGTGGAGCCTTACATAGGCTGAAAACCCACTTTCGTTTGTTTGGTATGTGAGACACTTGTTCAACGGGTGTCATGCATATTGTGTTTCGCGGACACCTCAGGCTCAGTAGATGGTGACTTGTACTCTTTTCTCTCTCCCGATATGGTTGTTGTATGGATTTAACCTATGTGACTTTGACTATGTTGAGCCTTGTTGAAGTTGTGGCGAGATGATTCTGATTGAGATGATGACAGTTGTATTATTGATATGTATTTTATGAGCTGAGGCTCGATGTTCCGAGTGCTAGCAACTCGTTGAGTACCCCTTGGTGGCCAGATAAGGCCACACAGTTATCGTAATGTGGCATTATTATAAGTTGATTTTATTCGTAAATTGAGCTTTTTGCCTTATTTTGTAAGGACCAGCAACTTTTTCTTGATTGCAATGCGTTACAATTTTGGGCATTTCCATGGTTTGTGGCACTAACATGTGGATTTTGATATTAACTATGGTTATTTGACCATTTATTTTGCTTGATTTTGGGTCTTCTTTTTAATTTGGAATTTTTACCACCTTGCCCAAGGCTTGTACTTTGCCACTTGGCGCTTAGATTGGATTGTTGTGCTGGTTCTATTGTCGTGATGTGTGGTATAGGGTCATGGGATGCACCATGGAATGGTTGGACCTATGGACCCGCTTCATTGTATGGGGGTACGCCCCAAGGAGTTACAGATAACTAGCGGGTTGTTGAACCACACGTTATTATGTCACTTGGGTTAGGAGTGTTCGAACTCTATGTGTCTTGGACCATAGGGTCAACAGGCCTCCTTGAGGGAGGCATAAGAGTTTGAGGGAGGCATAAGAGATTTGAGGGAGGCATAAGAGTTTGAGGGAGGCATAAGAGACTTGAGGGAGGCATAAGAGTTTGAGGGAGGCATAAGAGCTTAAGGGAGGCATAAGAGTTTGAGGGAGGCTTATGATATTTGTTTGTATGGTTGATGTTTCGGGATATATGTTGAGTTATTGTGATGTTTTCGTAGTGGTCTTTTGACGTATGTGATTACTCATGTCAGATGGATATGTGTTGTGATGTTGTGGATATGTCATTGATTCCCTTGTGGACACTATGTACCTGTAGCATGGTTTGGTGTTATGTGAATTTTCTTTTTTCATCGATGCAAATTGAGGAAATGTCTGGTGGATTGTAGTACTCTTTTGTTCAAGTATTTAATATGTCAGTCATAGATGTGTGACAAGTACTATGTTATGTGGACTGTGCCTATTCCATTCCGTATTTGAGTAACCTTTTTGTGGTGTAATACAATCATGAAGTATATACTTGTGTGCTTGTGATTTTGTAGCGTCTTGTTTGACCCCTGGTAGGGCATTGTGACTGTAGTTCATGATTGGGCATCCACAAGAATGAATGAATTAAAATTCTACAACAATGAAATTCTAAAGGACTTGAATGAAAAATAATGTTAATGGAAAGAAATTAATGAAATAACAAATAAGAGAGAACTGCCAATCTTCACAGAACGTTGAAAGTTAAAATTTCTACCAAATGTTCCTAAGGTGACCCTGTGGCCATGCTTTAATCAACTAAAATTTTAACCATAGGGTGCACTTTCTCCTTTACCTATTCTTGGTTGTGAACCATTTCTTTTCCGCGGTGTTATGTCACATCGAGGACGATGCTTTCTTAAGGGGAGGAGAATGTAATGCCCCATTCATCGTTACGCCTTTGCTTCTGTGACGACCGCGTTGCAAAGCATTTAACGTTGTTGGGATGCTTGGGATGTAAATGAAGTTGGAAAATAGGTGATTATCGCATATTAATGTTTCCATATTAATATCCATAAAATATTCTTGAGTTTTATGCTTCAAAATACGAGACAGATTTTAAGTGTGCATGCTACAAAAATACAAAGCAAATCGGTAAGAGGTTTTTAATGCAGCTTAGAACATCCTCGATGTAACTACCCACTCGTTTAGTGTACAAACTCAACAGGCTATGTAGAGTATTCAAAATATAATGATATATGGAACGCTTATGCTTTATTTGTGCTCATATGTGGGATGGTACAACACCACTCTTGCTTCATTGTTTGCAAATAAGTAATCATAGACTTTTTTTTTCTATTTCTGTCCAATTGATTCAATTTCTATAAAATGAGAGCTTAGTTCAAAATGGGTTGTTAAACTGGGTTGTTAGCTGGCGGTTGGTGGGAAGTTATGGACTCATGTCTTTTCCTTAAATGTTTTTGTTAAAGTGCACGCATTGGATTCTCTTCTCCAAAACAAAATCTTTCCCAGATTTTCTGGTTGTTAACTACGTGATGGATGGTGATTGCGCAGGAATTTTTGTACTCCTTCTTACCTGCTCGCCATACCTGGATACCTTTTGGGTTGAATTTATTCCTTCTTCTATGTTTTCTTCTCCTTGCTGCGTGTGTGTGTTGTTTTCTTCTGGCCGCAATACTCTTTCTATCTAGGACTTTTGGTCTGAGTTCTTCCCTGCGCACGCATGGTGTTTGTTTTGTTTTAGGAATACATTGAAATTTAACTCAGTGGGAAGGTGGCTCACAGTTGGATCGAGAACTTAGAAATAATTTTTATAGCCAGATGGTGTGGAGAAGCTCTAAATTTGTATACCGTGGCAGCTCACATGTGATCTGATAAGATTTTTACACCAACACTTTTTTTTTCATATTTCATACATGTAGAACGTGATAGGGTAGATCGGGTTGTTGGGAGAAAAACGAAAACATCAAAAATTCATTTTTCGTTTCTCTGCAACAGCGAATACCCAATTATCCATTCATCAGTACCCACCTGGGTTTTGTTCAGATTCTTGCTAGGACATCTAATTCGAACACCCACCTGGTTTTGAATCTCAGTAACTCGAAATGGAATGGTGAAATCAGTGGGAAATGGAGGCGTGAGGAATCATTTGGGCACAATCCTCCCAGGCCCAATGCGGAGGAAGATTGGAGGCGGTGGGCTTCTGCTGGGGAGTTTGCCTCCCAAGCAATGCGGCTCAAGTGGATGCAGGATGCTCGATAGGGAATGTGGACGCTACACAGTCCACACATTTGCAGAATTTTTTGAGGCAGGTGAAGCCTCTGGATGTGCCTGAGGAGCTCTTTTCAGTCATGCAGGAGATGTGAAGAATTCGAATTGAGATACAGGCCAAAGAGGAGAAGCGAGAGGCCTTGGCCCTGCTCCAGCTGAGGGATAAAATCACCTATGTTTTTCGCAGGATTGACACATTTTTCATATTCTCAAAGCCGATGGTTTGACTTTCCTCTGTATGGCCAACGACACCTTCGGCAGACGGATTCCGTTTGCATATTTAGAGGATATTCAAATGAGATTCATGAAGACATATGGCCGTGTGGCTCATAGTGCACTTTCTTATGCAATGAATGATGAGTTCTCTAGACTTTTGCATCAGCAGATGGAGTATTTCTCCAGCAACCCTAATGCAGATACCTTAACCCATGTAAGAGGAGAAATCAATGAGGTACGCACTATTATGGTTGAAAACATAGAGAAGATCCTAGAGAGAGGGGACAGAATTGAACTTCTTGTTGATAAAACGTCAACTCTTCAGGACAACTCATTTCATTTCAAGAAACAGTCTAGACGACTTCGGCAAGCACTTTGGATGAAGAATGTAAAGCTTTTGTAAGTGCTATTGTTTTCAGCTTCGATTCATAATTCTATTTGTCGGCCTTAATTGTGTCTTACCCTGGACTGGATTGGTATCAATTTCCTCTAGTGAATGCTTTGTTTGCTGGGCGTTGGTAGATACTTATGCAAAGTGGAAGCAAGCATAAGACACCCAAACTATTTGACAAAATGCCTGAGTGAAATATGGCCAAAGGACAACAAGGATTGCATGATATGTTTTAGAATGGGTTTGTTGAGGGAGGCATAGGAAGTTGAAACAAATTTGAGTAACTTGGGTAAATCCATCTCCTACAACCTTTGCTTACCGTGACATCCTTGCTAGGTTCTTCTCTGAAAATATCTCCTCCAGCCTTGTGTAGATCACTTGTGTTGTGGTAGCAATTATGGGGTATGTGAGTTGGTTGTCGAATCCCACAAGAAGTAAAAGCTCAAGGAAAGCAATAGTTGAGCACAAGTGCATGGAGTCACTTCGAACACAACAATGCTCATGAATTGTTTGACAAAAATCCTCTTCAATTGCATGGTCTCGCGGATCGTGAATGTGGACCGCTTAGAACTGGTGCACCCGGATTCCAGTACCTACAGTTCTTATGCTGACCGTGCGGAGTCTGTACGACCTGTTGAAGCTGGAGAAACAGGCAAGATATTTCTACACTTTTCTACTGCTATTATATTTACAATTATTACAAAATCAAACCACTTTTTCCTTGCATTGATTTGTCAGTTGGATGTCACGATGGGATATTTCCCCTTTCTACTTGTTCTTCTTGTTTTAGCTTTTATCGTCGACAGTATGTTGGTCGAAAGGATGCGCGTGCCCTCCCCTCTAGGTGTTATGTTTCTCTTACTCGAATGATAGACCTTCGTCTGTTTGTTTATGTATTAATTCTCCTCTGTGATTGAGTTGCAAGTTATTATGTTGATCAACTAGTATTTTCGATATTATGGAAGTAAGTTACGATAACTATGAAGCTACTCTCTAGCACCCAAGTTGTCTTTTGACGTTTTTTGTTAGCCCCTTCGCAAGTCCCTTGGATAACCTTTCGGCATCGAGAAAGGAAGGTTGTAGGATTAGTGTGATCAATGCTTGGGCTAGCCAGCTTTGAGTTTTGGTATTAAAACTGGTAGAATGAAAAGGTTTGTGTGCATTGTTTCTTCCGTCTCGCGTGTTTAGACTTTTAAGACCATCCTCAAGAAGTAACTTGACCATCCCTATCAACCTGAACCATAACTAGCTTTTCGGATCAACTAAGCTCGAGGTTTCATTGTGCGAATCCAGTACCTCGTTGACACTAGAATAGTTTGGTCTAATCCCCCTCTCAGAATTATTGCTGATGGCGCTCTTCTATTTTTTTCCTAACTTGCATTATTTTCTCCCTTGTAATGTTAACGCTATTAATTAATATTGGTCGGTTTTTATGCACGTAATTACCGTAATAGTTTGTGATGGAAATTTCCTTAAATGTGATTAACCTTCGGGAAAAACTCAGCTTTCATTTGATAGTCTTATGGATTCATAGCGGAAGGTTTTGTTTTGATAATGTCACTTAGAAGTTATGTTTGTGTCTGTGTGACGGTTGAATGTGTTACCAAGGGTTGCCTTAAAATATTGTTGTTTTGGGAAATGGATACTTTATTTTTAAATCAATCAAACATTAGAATTTTTGTGGAAGTTTACAAATCTTTAGTGTTATAAAATTGTTGATGACATTATTGTATACTCTTGTTTGACGGAACTCCCTTCTTCTCTTGCGTGTTTGCTACTAGCCTGTAAGAATTTGACCCTTCCTGGATGATTGGTAAATCTCTTTGTAGTTAATGGTCAAAACTAGTATACTATGCCTTCGCTTTGAAACTTATGTTGTGTGTATACACTATTTGATTTCCGGTTTGAAACTCTTTTATACATGACTTTTTGTGTTAAATTTTGGAACCCGTGTTTCCCCTTTCTTGGGCCGATCAACTTTTGTTCTTTTAGAAATATATTATTTTAGCCTATGCGTTGGTACCTTTGATAAATTTCTAGATGGTTGGTCTATTTATATCAAATCTAAATCTTGTAATTATTGTTTAATTACTTACTTGATGGGAATTCTGGTTTTTGCTAGATTGTTTGTTTTCTCCTTATAGGGCCAAGGGCCATTCTCTTACGATTGCTATACTTTCGTTGTTTTTACTCCTAACTGAAGTACAAGGTCTTCTCCTTCTTTGATTGGCATGATGAAGACTTTATTATAACTTGATGTGTTAATAGTGTTTTGAGGTTTGAACCAATTCTTGTAATAAAGTGCTTCCTTTTCGTGATATTGTTAGATAATAGTTATGGTGGTTTTGTGTAGCCTTATCTTGCTCAGTTCTCGTGAACTGACTCTTGTAGAAAATTTGCTGCAGATGGATTTTGTGTGTAGATGAGGGATAGATTTGTAGACTTTTGTCATCAACCTCAGTTGAGAAGTTCCTTTGCTCGAAACCTTTTTATGTTGTTCAACTATTGTTAACGTCCAATGGAAAGTTTAAAAGAGGATTAATGTCTTAGTATAAATTATTGTGGACTTTTTCATCTGAACTTTGGAAACCTTGTATTGTTTGACCATCATTGAAATTATAAGAAAATTTGGTTATTGTTGTTGAGTGACTTTGTTGGAGTATCAGTATTTTAAGAATTGATGTAATCTTGTTTTGTTCTTGTAAATGAGTGTTGCTACAACTTTGCCTTGAGAATAAATTTTGAGTTAAACCTTGCCATGACTTAGTAATAAAGTGTCATAAGTAAACTAACATGGGATTGTTTAATACTTCTGGAAGTTAAATTAAAAGTTGTATTCAAATAAAGTAACATAGGGGTCACCAACTTGAGAGCAAGAAATTCTTTAAGTAATCAAGGGCAGGACTATCATTGCAAGTAACATTATATAACTTGAAATCCCTAGCTACACTAATGAACACTATCCCTTTTATGGTGGAATTCTTAAAGGAACTTAAAGGAAATCTATGGTTAGTTCTGGAAGTTAATAAGATTTAATAAGCAGGAGAAAACAAATTAGAAACCACGCAATCTATCTTTCAGCCATTGGAAGGTAAATTGTTTTATTATTATAAAACTCTTTTAGAAAAGCCTAAGTAAAACCTTTAATAATTCTGGTTAAGTTCTCATGTTTCAAGTAAATCTTGGTAATAACAAATGAGGTCTTGAAGATGACCTCAACTCAACCTTCTCGCTCTAACCTTTTTCCAAGGTGCTTTGTCTTTCTTCTCTTAAGAATGCTGAACGCAAACCCATGTTGTCATATGGGCTTGAACAAGTTCTAGTAGCGTAAGTGTTTATAGATGGCCTTGTGAAATTAAATTACCTCCTTTTTCTTGATAAACGAATTAAGCAAATAAATGTCACAATAGATAAGATTTAAAGATAAGTACTCAGTGTCAAGGAATAAACTTAGCTTGGTAAGATGAATTGTACGAATCATATCTTGAGCCTCCTTGAAAACGTAAGCTAAGAATTGCAAGATGTCCTTTTAAAATAAATAACCCTCAAGAATATCTCATTGTGGTTGGCCCTAACTGTAAGTGTGTTCTGTGGTTGGACTTCTATGTTGTCATGTCTAAAAGAAAAGTAAATTGTCCTTGAAAGGTGTGAACGTTTCCGTGCTGCCTTTATGGCCATCCTTGTATCAAGTTGTTCACAGTGTTAGTTGTATCCTTGGTGACGACATGTTGCGTCATGTTATGTGAGCTTCCAGAGTGTGGGACTTACTATAATCGGGAAAAATATTTGAAGAATGTCAGGTTCCTAACTTTTATCCTAGTGCCAATTGTTACAACACACTCTGACTTAGTGAAGAGAGTTGTAGATCTAACCCTAATCTAATATTTACAAGGAGACAGAGATAGAGAAAATGCATCCCAAATTTGGAAGCCAACCCCATACTCCTTAAGGGAAGATTTGATATTCTTCGGATGCTTTCTGAGAAGGATGGTTAAATAAATGAGATGACATAATAAACACAACACAACCAACGTCAGTTGTAGGCCATGAAGAACAAAAAGGTGTTGTAGTAGATTTGTATGTAATGAAATTTACCAGAAAAGATGCAATGAAACAGCCAAAAAGGGGTGTTTGAGCAATATCCATGGGAAATTTTTTCATATTTCTTCAGAAATTGATACAATAGTCCACACTAAAGCTCAAAGGCACATATCTTGCATTACAATTTTCGACGGGGAGGTTACAGAATTTCCACGCAAAACTAATTATATATTACAAGTTTGAAAGAAGAAGGGAGGGGAAGATACAAGTTTTCCAACATTATTTAGGGAATGAGCCTCCGATCCTTCCATGTATATATAGGTAAGAATGAGAGAAAAGAGGAGAGGAGGAATTTGAAATCCTTCTTTAACCACCCAAAAATATATTAAAACACTTGTAAAAATGATGGTTGCCACTGTAAAACCCTGGTGCCTCCAACTATTATAAGCTCGCCAAAGGGAAAGAAGCGGAAAGGAAGCCCATACGTCTTTTGGATGTGGTATGTGAGAAATCTGGAAAAACTTTGGTCTAGTCGGAATTAGGGACTATACTTGACTTCATTTTTAAATAACTGAAACACCCTCTAACAATACATTTTCGTGAAAATTTGAGTTTTCAGTCAAAAGTTATGGCTGTTTGAAGATGAGGGTGCCATACTGTAGTAAATGTGAGTAGTTGCCTCGATTTTTTAGTCTTTTCGACCATTTTTGGGTCCCCGTGTCCTAGCTGTCCGGGAACATTTTTCTCCGCCATATCCGGAACTTCCATTGGCTGCGGCTATTTCAACGTTTTGGGGCCTGTGAAGTACTTTCATTCCAACTTTCCCTCGCAGCACCCACTCGGGACATGGAGTTTCCCGCCTTTTTTGCAATGAACTAGTTGAAGACCGAATCAAATTTTTGGGCATTTCAAGTACTTTTGTATCAGCTCTCTTGTGGATCGCGCAAGACAAAATCTTCCTCTTTTTCCGCATTTCATTGGTTATGACTATTTCATTTTTTGGGGACCTACACGGAATTTTGTCCCAACTGTACCTAAGGAGATACTCAGGACATCATTAATAAAATCCACCTTTCGGCCACGTCATAAAATCTTTACATTCGACCAAATCGGCTAAATTGGGCATAATCGGGTACTTTTGTCCTAGCTTTCTCGTGGACAGCATAGGAAAAAATATTCAACCACTTTTTCCACATTTTACTAGCTGTGGCTATTTTGGCTTTTTTCATGGCCCATGCCTAACTTTCGTCCCAAATGTCCCTCGGACCGCTCAGGACTTTTTTATCCACATTTACTACATTTTTTAAATAAGAGCTTTTCTAAGTATTGACTTTTTCTTCTCTGCCAACAACCCCCTTTGATCAACCTATTGTCTCTTATTCTAGTCTGATGCGCATTTACTAGCCTTCCCAGGAGAAACAAGGCTGATTAAAACATTAATTTCACTGGGAGAGGGAAATTAGTTAACATAAACATTACAAAAAAGGCTATGGCCACACATGTGAGGTCACCCCCATGCAAAACCTCCTAACTAAAACATGTCGATAACACAACACATACATTAGACACAAGTTATCAAATTTGGCCCTGTTGCAAAACACCCAACATTCTTCTATGGTTGGTCCCCTATCCCCTTTCGATAAAGAAAATATAGTGATATACAATCATTTCCCTACAATCACAAACATAAATTATCCTCTCTTCCCTCATGGAGGAATACTCCGCAACAATCGAGTTGTGCAAATCATATATACATAGAACGTTTCGAATAATCATCATCCATTAACCAATTCTATCATCTTATATCCACATATCAAATAGTTTGATTCCAACATCCATGAGATCATTAATTATACTGAGAACTTATTAAGACATAAGAAATTACATCATAGAATATAATGTATCCGTAATAAACTCTGAATAATGCAGGAGATCAACATATATTTAAAACTTTCTACCTGTGTCATCTTACATATCATAATCAAACACACAATCTGTTGCAAAGTTATGAACCCACCAAGCCTCTTAGAAGTAGATACCGGTGTAGATAGCATTTATACAAATTATTCCTTTTGGTGGTGAATAGAGCCACTGATGGAGGATTGATTGAGAAGATAAAGTCTCTATGATGGCATGACGTAGGTTTGAAAATGATCACAGAAAAAATGCAAAACAAAAAAATTTACAATTTCTTCAATAAGCAATCAAGTAATCCATCAAAAATAAATGTATAATCTGAAAAATACTAAAATTCAAACGAAACAGGAAAAGGAAAGTCTGCACTTAATCATCCTCAAGTCAGATGTCGTACGAATGGGCAAAGCCTAAGATTTGAATCACCGAATGTAAAATCCAACAAACTGAATACCAATTTGCATCAATGTCGAAATTCCTTGACAATGAAATGTAGATTATGCATTGAGGAGTATCGCAAGCTTTTAGAGGAATGGAATTCTCGAGTACAACCAAACTTCTAAGCTTAGAGGCTGAGTAATAGCTATATGAAGTATTCTCTGATACCATATCAGAGTTCAAAAAACTCTTCCATCATGTAGGATCTCTAGTGCATAGTCGTCACCATAGTGTCAAGCGATAGAACATTACATAGACAAATAAAATAAAGTCTTTCCAAATAATATTCACATAATCTATGTGATATTGCATCTTGTCATACAAATAGGGAGTGGTACCTAAATAGGCTCCATGATTTGTCCCTCAAATTAATAGAATGGGGTTGAACAACTAATAAAATGAGGGAGAAATTTAATTTTCCTCTTTACATGCATATCAAATATGCTACGTGAATAGGCCGGGTTGACAAAATAATATGAGTTCGAACAACTTCCCCAAGGTAATAACATGAACTCAAACAAGGGCATTCTCCATATCCACTTTGGGATTATTTACCTTACTTATTGATACTTAACCAATCCTGATTTTACTTCTCTCATAGATAATTTTAAAGCTATTCGAGTAGGCTAGTACCTTCAAAGAGACTCATAAGAACCTACTAACAACTCTAATTCTAATGCCTACCCAAGCTCTTTCTGTAATTGTTCAAATTTTGTATCATTAAACGGGTCTTGAATGACAATGGATTCTTGTCTAAATATCCACTCTAAGTCTCTTTTATTACATAATGGGTCTTTCTACTAATGAGATCAATACTATTGTTACTATTATTCATGGATTTGATAATAATGCACACTCCACAATAGTGTCACACTCCGCAATAGCGTGCACTATTGCATTGTATGTTCATGTTGGTTCTACGACATAAAGTACCAACCCTTATATATATTATGGATAAAATGCTCTTCAATATAAATTAATTTTTGCCCACTCTTGGATATATATAGGCCATTCCTTCTACTTTCCACGAATTTGAACTAAATTCCTCCGTAAAATGGCATTCGACTACAACTTTCATCAGTTGCCAATCATTGCCACCCCTTCTAGTGCATATTGCATGTCAACTTAATATAGGGGAATCCATCCATAACAAATAGGCTTATGTCCCGCCTGCTATCTATAACTGAATTTTCATGATGTCCTGTCTCGATACTTATGTTGCTAGTGAAATAATTAACACCCTTCTGATCCCATTCTATCCTCAGTTTGGAAAAATTTCTATAGCTCCTATCACTACCATCCTTTCCTACATATTTTGTTAATTGTCTCACAACCAATAGATTACAATGCACATTCACTATTTGATAGTATTTTTCCAGCAACCTAATGCACTTGGTTAATCTATTGATAGCGATGATGATGCCATTGACCTCATCTGATAAAAATTTATGTAATCTCAATTTTGCAATCCAATCGATGAAGATGAATATATGTTTCATTCCAACTATGTCTCTATTGAACTTGAGATTTATTGTCTTAAGAATGATATCTCTAATATGGAAAATACTACCGATACAACTATTAAATATGGTCAAAAATTTGGACGCTCATACCACTTGCACATCCTATTGCCATCTAGGATCATCTTAATACATGACATGATTTGTGTGCCTCTCATTATTGATGACAACTTCCTCATTTTTCCTTCTAAGAAATATCATTCAAATAACTTAATCATCGAATTTCATATACATGGAGTTGATCATTTCCAATTCATGATTTACTTAGTCAATGATCTTCAAAAACATGGTGGATACTACATGTTTTATTTCCAATATCCACACCCTCCCCCAATATACAATCCTCTAATACTTATATTTTAACATAAATCATCTAAAGAATTTTCACATTTCCATGAAACAATTTTACAAGTACTGTTCCTGTACATTCATTTTCATTATTGGCCACATGCTACACTCAATTTTCATACAAACAAGAATACATTTATATAATAACGACCCAAAAATTCACACACGAACAACACAGTAAAAGACAGGATTTTTTTTTTTTGACTTGCTTCGACACATAACACGACACAACATGTCGTCACAAAGTTACAACCAACTCTGGGAACCACTTGTTACGGGGATGACCACAAGGTCAGCATGGAAACGTTCACACCCAAAAGGATAATACACTTTTCTTTTTTTGACAGAACAACATAGAAGTCCAACCACATGACACTCTCACAGCTAGGGCAAGCCACAGTAAGAAATGATTGAAGGTTATTTATTTTGATAAAACACCCTTTAACTCATGACTTATGTTTTCAGAAAGATTCAATATATGATTCGCACAAATTCATCTTACCAACTGAGTTATTTTCTTATACACTGTAGAGTAGTTCACTTAAAGTCTTCTCCTACTTGCTAAATCTTATTATCTTCCAGAAACTAACCATTGTTTTCCCTTTAAGCTTGTTTAAGAGTTCACCCAAAAGGGGTAGTGTTTACTGGTTTAGCTAGGGATATCACGTGTTATAATTTTACTTTGCAAGGATAGTCTCACTCTTGAGAGATACTTAAGTGGTTTCAAATGTCTTGTTCTCAAGGGGGTTTTCATCTCCTCACAACATATTTAGTTTGAATAATAACTTTTAGTCTAACTTCTGTAAGGAAAAGCCACTCCATTTAATAAAACTTTTAGGTAACATATAACACATCATCAATACAAAGTCTTAGAAAGATTTAAATTAACACTTAATTCTCAAGATCAAAGTTTTACAATGCTTATGCCAGTGTAATGATTGAATATCATTTCTCACCAAGGTAAGTTACTAGTCAAACAACAAAAGGGAAAGAACACTTCACCACGTAGTTTTTCCGAACATACCAAGACAAGAGACTTCTTCCTTGCAAGCAAAGTTACAAAATTTACAACACATAGAACTTTCTACAAAGAACTTCATAATTTGAACTGATGAAACTTTTACACTCTTTTCCTTTAATCTACTTGCATAATCCATCTGCACAAATATTTACTAGAGTCAGTTCGCTAGAACTGAGCATGATAAGATATAAACCTCACCTAATAATTTATGCCATCTAGCATTTAAATAAATGAAAGTTTGCAATACTCCTTATCAAATAAATTTCTAACATACATTTAAAACTTAACTGCACATCTCATGATAATACATTTCATACTCATTAATGTTCACTTCCTTAAGATCTGCTTACATAAGAACACAATTCCAAGTGACTAGATATACAACCTTAACCATGCAATCAATCATACTTAAATTACAGTAATAATAATAACGCTCACCTAATACCCTCGACCTACTTCACATATATAAGTATCCAACAATATTATCTTTCAATTAAATAAAAGCACCAACGACATTAAGTTTATATAATAAATACAAGTATCAATCTTATATTATTCATCGATATTACCCAAGTATCAAACCTTCATAGATAATCAGTGATATGTAAGTATAATTTGGATATTTATCTCACAATTTTAAGAATATACTTATGTTAACAAAGATTCCACCAATCCACAAGTTCATATATTATTTAGGTATCCTTTTGGTTGCTTATTCCATGCCTTTATATGTTTCTATTAGTATAAGGGTCCAACTCATTGGAATGAGTTACGATCAACAATATTGTCATATTTTGCTAATATGTCAAAGATACATTTGACTAACTAGGATATGTAAGCGCGGTCCAAGCCACTATAAATACAAGTATCAACATTATCTCAACTCCCAATTGAGATGCAAGTATCAATTTTTAGCTAACATAATAATCATCATAAATGCCAGAAAATATTCCACTCGTTAACCAAGTATTGAAATAACATATTTATCCTTACTAGTTACCTGATAACATAATATATCATGTTATATAATTCAACCTCCACTTGCATACCCCAATTTATGGGTATTAATTATTGTTCTATAAAATGAAGTTAAATAATTTCAGGTGGACTTATATCCTTACTGTCATACATGGTATGCACAGTCCCATTATGGTAGCTGTCACCTTTACTTAAGGCTATGCATGACTCCATTTTAGGGTAGTTATCTTAACTTCCCTATTCATCTGTTTTCCTACCAAAAAGTCTTTCAACAAGCTTCAAGGTCAAAGTATAAGATATATTTATAATTTCATATTTCAAGCATTGCCTGAATTCATATGCATGAGGACATCACATATCAATCAAACTTGAAGAATGTCGACATTCATGAGAGTTCGATGTATCCAATATTACTTTAACCGATTCAAAGATCCAAGTAGTGCCTCAAAATTAAGCCATAGAATTATCCACATAGGATAATGACTTGCGTGCTTAACATATTCGTAAAGGTCATAGAAAACCCATTAACGCATGCTTCAGGAGGGTTCCAATCTAATAATAAGCTCATAGTAATAATAATAGCAGAGGGCCTGGTGAGGGGTTTTCAATAATCCCCAAGGTAAATGATAATCGAATGACTCAGATGGAGCTATCTAGAAAGACCAATAAAACTAGTATGACTCTTCCCAAATAGAAGCCCCCAATCCTAATGGGAGTTTATATTATTATAAATCCACAGTAAAATCCAAATACAGTCATATCGGAAATTCCCTTTTTCAAGCCATGTTCTACATAATATAAACAATACAAGAAAAATTATAAACCTCATTCACGCTCCATAATATTTTCTACAGAAACCATCATTCAAAGGAATAATCAAGGCAAAAAGATAAACCAACATTATAAGATCAGTAAGCAAGAATCGATGTAGAGATTTCTTCTATTCAAATAGTAAATAAGATAAACTGTAAAGGAGGAGAGAGATCAGTTCATGCAATTATGATTAAAAGTCATTTGAAACCCATCTCTTTTTGGGCATCTCTTTCAAGAAAGAGTCAATATATGTAAATGCATGTTATATAATATCCAGAGTCCAAATGCTATTTATTTAGTAAAACAAAAACACATCAACATTCCAAAAGAAACCCACATCTACAGCATTCGAACAAAATTTCAAAGATATATTTACCCAAATGCTAAAGGAAATAAATCATTAAGAGAGAGGGTTAGTCTTATCATGCCTGTTTGGGGCTTCCTCAATGCAGCCACTTCGAACCAAGGCTCCAGCAAAGAAACATTCCAAAAACATTCTTTTCCTCAGCACGAATCTCTCATGCAAGCTATGTTAAAACATTTCCCATTGTAGTACACTATTGAATTCATAAAAAAAACAAGTCTCAGTTTCTCAATGCTAGTTCTATTTCAACATAACATAAACAAAAAATCAAAATTCAAGACCCTAGACTGACTAGCTGGATGATTTTATTGGCATGCTGCTCTTGCCACTGCTGTGCCTTCTTTATTGAAAGTGCGCTTTTAGTTCTTCTGCAAGTGCCGAATTTACCATACGATGCACGCTCTAGTAGCCTCTTCCCCTCAACATTGAGCTGATACTATCTCAACAGACAATTGTGCTTCACATCTGATATATTATAATGGTTTTAAACTACGTGAAAGCAGGGTGATGCCCTTACCTCCAGATGTATCGATCACATTCAAATGAGTTGGGTTGAGTTTGGAGCAAGGTGGCCTCCACTGCCTCCATTGTGATGCCCATCTCTGCTAAATTCGATATTAAGTAAAAACTAAGTACCTACAGACCTGTTACAGGTCTCATTAAAGAATCTTTGCAATAAATTTCATCAGGTCTCCTGGTAACACTCTCACTGTCACAATAGTCGATTTTGATCAAAATATCTTGAAGGAGAATCCCGAATTTGAGGATGCATTCGATACTGAACAGGTAACAACATAGTTGAACAACCTGCTTGTTGGAAGCGCTCAAAAGGCTTCTACCATACTGAAACATGCCTGCTGCCTGGCTAAATCACTGTTGCATAGGATGTTGCTGTGGATCCCTGACAAGAACACACCTCGCAGCACCCAAGGAAAGTGGATGTAACACTCCTGCTACACTAGCTGGTAGTTGTGCGCGGCCAGCAAAATAAAATAGCACTCCTTTTTCCCCCAAACGCATCAGGAAACAACATAAAACCACGTCCACCCGAACTCAGGAGCAGCACACACAGGTGAAAACCATTTTCTTTAGCTTGTTGGATGATCATATATGTCCAGTAGCCACGTTTGGCACATGCAGCGAGTTTTGCGGCCATGGCAAGGGGAGAAAAAAACAAATGAGGAGTTCCCAAAACCTGCGACTCCATTGGATTGGGGTTTTCACTCCATTCATCCCAAATCCCAACAAAACTCTCCTCCCTGCTCACGCGGCCAGAACAGGATAAAGAGAGCAGGCAGCAAGGGACGCAAGAGATTTATTCAAATCACAGAAATAAATGAAGGTGGGGCGGCTGACAGAGGTAAGGCCAGTGGGAGATGGCCACGCACCAAGTCTAGATGGCAGAAAGGGGTGAGGGACGGTAGGGCCTTAGGCACAAGAACCTAAAATTTTGATTTTAATTCAGTCTCCTCCAACCTGCGCCACACACCTACCCCCCTTCTTTCCACGCAACCACTGCATTCCTTTATTTATTTATTTATAATTATATTTTATTTCATTTCATCTTATTTTTATATCTATACATGTATATATATATATATATATATATATATATATATATATATATATATATATATATATATAAAGAATAATAAACCAGTTAGTTTGGTTTAAAAAATGCAAACCGAAAAGAATGCCAGCAACCTATGAATAACTATTAAAATATTAATAATGTCGACAGTCCAGATCGACACTAATAATAGACGACAATGATCGACTATTCATAACAATCCCCCTTTCTTTTTTTTTTGTAAAAACAATTATAAGAATCTCTTTTTTTAAAAGGGACATACCCTAAAATACTAACCTGCCATACAAACCGTCTACCAGGCTTCGAACACGCAAATTTCCATTAAATAGGGAAAAAGTAACGGTCGCCGCGGAGGCCAGCACAGGAAGCGTCAACAACGACATGAAGGGGGGGGGCAACAAATTAGAGGTTACACTCAAGAATGAACACGGAGCAAAGACTACCATGGCGCCAAGACGGGCAACCCCTTCTTCAGCGCGGGACGGGGTTCGTCCTACAACACGATTAGACAAAACAACTAGAAGAAATGCTATAGAGATACTTAATATAAAATATCGATGATGATCGAAATTAAGGTAAAATAATAATACTTATAAAATAAGGGCCGATCGATCATTAAATTAAAATAACATCATTACCATTACATATTATAATTATATATATAATTTCTACCCACACTAATATTGACCAACGATTGAGTTTAATAATGCGACAACAAGATCCCCTTGTAAAAGGATAACGCACAGGACATTACACAGTCCACAAAAGGGAGGTGTCGATAACGACTCGAGGACGCCAGAAGGAGAGGGAAGGTGCTAAAACATCGCTGAGACATGGTCTAAGACAATAGAATTACACACAGTCGTTCGACGCCCAACAGGGAAATGGTCACTACGCCAAGAATCGGGGTAACCATGCTAAACGGGGCATCGCATCCTCCTCCCCTTAGGAAGAGCTTCGTCCTCGATGCAACATAATACAAAGGGAAAGAAATGGTTCACAACCAAGAACAGGTAAAGGAGAGATTACATCCTATGGTTTAAAATTTTAGCTGATTAATGCACGGTCACAAAGTAGCCTTAAGAACATTTGGTAGAAATTTTAACTTTCAAGGTTCTGTGAAGATTAGCAGTTCCTTCTTATTTATCATTTCATTAGTCTCCTTTCTGTTAACATTATTCTTAGTTTAATTTCTTTTCAAATTTCATGATTGAAGAGTTTTGGTTTATTCCTTATTGTGGGTGCCCAACATGAACTGCTAACACAATCACCCTATCAGGTTAAAAAAAAACACTACAGATTCACAAGCACGCAAGTATATACTTCAATGATTGTATTACACCACAAAAGGGTTACGCAATTACAGAATGGAATAGGCACAGTCTACATAACATAGTACTCGTCACACATCAATGACTGACATACAAAATAATCAAACAAAAGTGTACTATGATCCACCAGACATTTCCTCAATTCCACAGTATGAGGATTTTCACACGACTCCATACAAAAGCTATATGTACATAGGGTCCACAAGGGCATCAATGACATATCCATGACATCATAACACATATCCATCTGACATGGGTAGTACATACATCAAAATACCACTACCAAAACATCACAATAACTCAACATATATCCCGAAACATCAACCATACAGACAAATATCATAAGCTTCCCTCAAGCTCTTATGCCTCCCTCAAGTCTCTTATGCCTCCCTCAAGTCACTTATGCCTCCCTCAAGTATCTTATGCCTCCCTCAAACTCTTATGCCTCCCTCAAGTCTCATATGCCTCCCTCAAATATCTTATGCCTCCCTCAAGTCTCTTATGCCTCCCTCAAAATCTTATGCCTCCCTCAAGGAGGCCGGTTGACCCTATGGCCCAAGACAGCATAAAGTTCGAAATACTCCTAACCCAAGTGACATAATAACGCGTGCTTCAACAACCCTCTAGTTATCTGTAACTCCTTGGGGCATACCCCCATACAACGAAGCGGGTCCATAGGTCCAACCATTTTATGGTGCATCCCATGACCCTATTCCACAAATCACGACAATAGAACCAACACAACAATCCAATCAAAGTGCCAAGTGGCAAAGTACAAGCCTTGGGCAAGGCGGTAAAAATCTTAAAATTTTAAAAGAAGATCCAAAACCAAGAGAAAAATAAATGGCCAAATAGCCATAGTTAGTATCACAATCCACATGTTAGTACCAAAACCAAGGAAATGCCCAAAATTGTAAAGCATGGCAATCAAGAAAAGCTGCTGGTACTTACAAATTAAAGTAAAAATCTCAATTTACAAATAAAATCAACTTATAATAATGTCACATTACGATAACTGTGTGGCCTTATCTAGCCACCAAAGGGGGTACTCAACGAGTTGCTAGCACTCATAACATCGACCCTCTGCTCAAAAAATACATATCAATAATACAACTATCATCACCTCTATCTGAATCATTCCGCCACCACTTCGATAAGGCTAAACATAGTCATAGTTGCACTTAGGTTGCATAAATACAAACCACATAGGGAAAGAGGAAATAATCACAGGTTGTTATCTACTAAACCGAGTTTCGGCTCGAGTTATTGACCCATGGTACACCATTCCTCACTCTCAAAATACACTTCTACCAATTTCCCTCAGGATTGGTTAGCGTAAGGTTCACAACATAACAAGTTACTACATCTCTAACACAGTGGCTGGTACATATACAAGGCAAATCACAATCATACATTCACCGGGTGTAACACATCACTTTATCACATTCTGCACCCAAAAGTGCAATCACCATACGACAGGGATCACATACACTCACCGCATGACCCTAAATTACAACATGAAGCACTACATATTACACACATCATGCATATGATGAACATAGTACATCACAACATAACATCCATTGCTACATAGCAAGGTGAAACACACATCTCATCAAAACATGATAAAAACATCATGATATAACTTATTTCTTTTAACATCAATCTAGTCATACAAGACATTGATACACCCACATATCACAATATGCCACAATGCTCCAACACTCCGTCATCCAAAATATAATTCTTTTCACACATCACAAACAGTAATTCACACGTGAACTCTTCATAGAATCCACAAGAAGGAGAGAGAATACTCCCATCCCTAGCACATCAATATGATAACAAATATGCACTGAGTGACATACACATCACGTGCGTTCACAATATCACAATTACGACAATAATCACATCATGCTTATACCACATTACTCTTCCAATATAAATCATCATCATGCAATACCATCATCTCCATGAAACAATATCATGTAACACCATCACCATCATGTAACATCACCATACAACACCAATCCGGCCCATAGGTTTGAGAGCATGAACCTATGCTCTAATACCAAGTGAAGCGACCCAAAAATTCACACACGAACAACATAGTAAAAGATAGAATATTATTATTTTTTGACTTGCTTCGTCACATAACACGACACAACATGTCATCACAAAGTTACAACCAACTCTAGGAATCCACTTGTTACGGGGATGACCACAAGGTCAGCACGGAAACGTTCACACCCAAAAGGATAATACACTTTTATTTTTGTGACATGAACAACATAGAAGTCCAACCACATGACACTCTCACAGCTAGGGAAAGCCACAGTAAGAAATGATTGAAGGTTATTTATTTTGATAAAACACCCTTTAACTCATGACTTATGTTTTTAGAAAGATTCAATATATGATTCGCACAAATTCATCTTACCAACTGAGTTATTTTCTTATACACTGTAGAGTAGTTCACTTAAAGTCTTCTCCTACTTGCTAAATCTTATTATCTTCCAGAAACTAACCATTATTTTCCCTTAAGCTTGTTTAAGAGTTCACCCAAAAGGGGTAGTGTTCACTAGTTTAGCTAGGGATATCAATTTATAAAATTTTACTTTACATGGATAGTTTCACCTTTGAGTACTTCAGGAATCTCTTGTTCTCAAGTAAGTCATCTCTACATTAATTTATCTGAATATATATATTTTAGTTAACTTCTATAAGGGTTAACCACTCCATTTAATTTTACTTATATCACATCATTACAAGGTGTCAGAGAGTTTTGACTTAACACTTTATTCTCAAAATCAAGGTTTTACAATACTTATGCCAATGTAATGATTGAATATCATTTCTCACCAAGGTAAGTTACTAGTCTAACAACAAAAGGGAAAGAACACTTCACCACGTAGTTTTTTCCGAACATACCAAGACAAGAGATCTTCTAAACTCCTTGCAAGCAAAGTTACAAAATTTACAACGCATTGAACTTTCTACAAAGAACTTCATAATTTGAACTGATGAAACTTTTACACTCTTTTCCTTTAATCTACTTGCATAATCCATCTGCACAAATATTTACTAGAGTCAGTTCGCTAGAACTGAGCATGATAAGATATAAACCTCACCTAATAATTTATGCCATCTAGCATTTAAATAAATGAAAGTTTGCAATACTCCTTATCAAATAAATTTCTAACATACATTTAAAAACTTAATTGCACATCTCATGATAATACATTTCATACTCATTAATGTTCACTTCCTTAAGATCTGCTTACATAAGAACACAATTCCAAAGTGACTAGATATACAACCTTAACCATGCAATCAATCATACTTAAATTACAGTAATAATAATAACGCTCACCTAATACCCTCGACCTACGTCACATATATAAGTATCCAACAATATTATCTTTCAATTAAATAAAAGCACCAACGAACATAAGTTTATATAATAAATACAAGTATCAATCTTATATTATTCATCGATATTACCCAAGTATCAAACCTTCATAGATAATCAGTGATATGTAAGTATAATTTGGATATTTATCTCACAATTTTAAGAATATACTTATGTTAAAAAAGATTCCACCAATCCATAAGTTCATATATTATTAGGTATCCTTTTGGTTGCTTATTCCATGCCTTTATATGTTTCTATTAGTATAAGGGTCCAACTCATTGGAATGAGTTATGATCAACAATATTGTCATATTTTGCTAATATGTCAAAGATACATTTGACTAACGAGGATAAGTAAGCGCAGTCCAAGCCACTATAAATACAAGTATCAACATTATCTCAACTCCCAATTGAGATGCAAGTATCAATTTTTAGCTAACATAATAATCATCGTAAATGCCAGAAAATATTCCACTCATTAACCAAGTATTGAAATAACATATTTATCCTTACTGGTTACCTGATAACATAATATACCCTGTTATATAATTCAACCTCCACTTGCATACCCCAATTTATGGGTATTAATTATTGTTCTATAAAATGAAGTTAAATAATTTCAGGTGGACTTATATCCTTACTGTCATACATGGTATGCACAGTCCCATTATGGTAGCTGTCACCTTTACTTAAGGCTATGCATGACTCCATTTTAGGGTAGTTATCTTAACTTCCCTATTCATCTGTTTTCGTACCAAAAAGTCTTTCGACAAGCTTCAAGGTCAAAGTATAAGATAAATTTATAATTTCATATTTTAAGCATTGCCTGAATTCATATGCATGAGGACATCACATATCAATCAAACTTGAAGAATTTCAACATTCATGAGAGTTTCAATGTATCCAATATTACTTTAACCGATTCAAAGATTCAAGTAGTGCCTCAAAATTAAGCCAAAGAATTATCCACACAGGATAATGACTTGCATGTATAACATATTCGTAAAGGTCATAGAAAACCCATCAATGCATGCCTCAAAAGGGTTCCAATCTAATAATAAGCTCATAGTAATAATAATAGCAGAGGGCCTGGTGAGGGGTTTTCAATAATCCCCAAGGTAAACGATAATCGAATGACTCAGATGGAGCTATCTAGAAAGACCAATTAAAACTAGTATGACTCTTCCCAAATAGAAGCCCCCAATCCTAATGGGAGTTTATATTATTATAAATCCACAGTAAAATCCAAATACCAGTCATATCGGAAATTCCCTTTTTCAAGCCATGTTCTACATAATATAAACAATACAAGAAAAATTATAAACCTCATTCACGCTCCATAATATTTTCTACAGAAACCATCATTCAAAGGAATAATCAAGGCAAAAAGATAAACCAACATTATAAGATCAGTAGGCAAGAATCAATGTAGAGATTTCTTCTACTCAAATAGTAAATAAGATAAACTGTAAAGGAGGGGAGAGATCAGTTCATGCAATTATGATTAAAAGTCATTTGAAACCCATCTCTTTCTGGGCATCTCTTTCAAGAAAGAGTCAATATATGTAAATGCATGTTATATAATATCCAGAGTCCAAACGCTATTTATTTAGTAAAAAAAAACACATCAACATTCCAAAATAAACCCACATCTATAGCAATCGAACAAAATTTCAAAGATATGATTTACCCAAATGCTAAAGGGGATAAATCATTAAGAGAGAGGGTTAGTCTTATCATGCCTGTTTGGGGCTTCCTCAATGCAGCCACGTTGAACCAAGGCTCCAGCAGCTACAACACATTCCAAAAACATTCATTTTCCTCAGCACGTAGATCTCTCATGCAAGCTATGTTAACTGGAACATTTCCCATTGCAGTACACTATTCAATTCATAAAAAAAACAAGTCTCAGTTTCTCAATTCAACTGACTTCGATTTCAACATAACATTTTCGTAAACAAAAACTCAAAATCAATCAAAACCCTATACTGACCAGCTAGATGCTTTTATTGAGCGTGTTGCTCTTGCCACTGCTGTGGAGTTAATGCCTTCTTTATTGAAAGTGCAGTGGATTTCTTTTAGTTCTTCTACTGAGTGCCGGGGAATTTACCATACAAAAGATGCCGCTCCAGTAGCCTCTTCCCCTCAAATTGAATCTGATACTATCTCAATAGAAAAGCTTGCTCCACATTTGATAATTACAATGGTTTTAAACTACATGGAAGCATGGGTGATGTCCTTACCTTCCAGATGTATCGACCACATTCAGATGAGTTGGGTTGAGTTTGGAGGTCAAGCTGGCCTCCACCGCCTCCTTTGTGATGTCCATCTCTGCTAAATTGTGCTTCATGATTTTAAGGATGAAAAATCCACGCCTAAGTACCTACAGACTTGTTGTAGGTCTCATTAGAGAATCTTTGCAATAAATTTCATCAGGTCTCCTGGTAAAACTCTCACTGTCACATAGTCGATTTTGATAAAAAAGGTATCTTGAAGGAGAATCCCGAATTTGAGGATGCATTCGATACTGAACAGATAACAACATAGTTGGACAACCTGCTTGTTGGAAGCGCTCAAAAAGGCTTCTACCATACTGCAACATACCTGCTGCCTGGCTAATCATTGTTGCAAACCGTTGCTGTGGATCCCCGACAAGAACACACCTCGCAGCACCCAAGAAAGTGGAGGTAACATGCCTACTATGCTAGCTGGTAGCTGTGCGCGGCCAGCAAAAGAAAACAACGATCCCTTTTTCCCGCCAATGCGGCCAGGGAAACAGGAAGAAGGAACTTCCACCTGAACTCAGGAGCAACACACATAGGTGAAAACCATTTTCTTTAGCTTGTTTGATGATCATACGTCCAGTAGCCACGTTTGGCACATGCAGCGAGGTTTTGAAGCCATGACAAGGGGAGAAAAAAACAAATGAGAGTTCCCAAAACCTGCGACTTCCATTAGATTGGGTTTTTCAGTCCATTCATCCTAAATCCCAGGAAAACTCTCCTCCCTACTCACGCGGTCAGAGACAGGATAAAGAGAGCAGGCAGCAAGGGACACAAGAGATTTACAAATCCTAGACTTAAATGAAGGTGGGGTGGCTGGCAGAGGTAAGGCCAGTGGGAGATGGCCATGCACCATGTCTAGATGGCAGAAAGGGGTGAGGGATGGTAGGGCCTTAGGCACAAGAACCTAAAATTTTGATTTTAATTCAGTTTCCTCCAACCTGCGCCACACACCTACCCCCCATTCTTTCCACGCAACCACTGCATTCCTTTATTTATTTTTTTCACTTATATTTTATTTTATTTCATCTTATTTTTATATGTATACATGTATATATATATATATATGTATGTATTTATTTAAAGAATTGTAAACCAGTTAGTTTGGTTTAAAAAAAATGCAAACCGAAAAGAATGCCAGCAACCTATGAATAACTATTAAAATATTAATAATGTCGACAGTCCAGATCGACACTAATAATAGACGACAATGATCGACTATTCATAACAATCCCCCTTTCTTTTTTTTTTATTAAAACAAATATAATAATCTCTTTTTTTAAAAGGGACATACCCTAAAATACTAACCTGCCATACAAACCATCTACAGGCTTTGAACACACAAATTTCCATTAAAAAAGGAAAAAGTAACGATCGCCGCGGAGGCCAGTATAGGAAGCGTCAGCAACGACACGAAAGGGTGGGGGAACAAATTAGAGGTTACACTCAAGAATGAACACGGAGCAAAGACTACCATCACGCCAAGATGTGCAACCCCTTCTTCAGCGCGGGATGGGGTTCGTCCTACAAAACAATTAGACAAAACAACTAGAAGAAATGCTATAGGGATACTTAATATAAAATATCGATGATGATCGAAATCAAGGTAAAATAATAATACTTATAAAATAAGGGCCGATCGATCATTAAATTAAAATAACATCATTAACATTACATATTATAATTATATATATATTTTCTACCCATATTAATATTGACCAATGATTAAGCTTAATAATGCGACAAGAAGATCTCCTTGTAAAAGGATAACGCACAGGAAATTACATAGTCCACAAAAGGGAGGTGTCAATAACGACTTGAGGACGCCAGAAGGAGAGGGGAGGTGCTAAAAAATCACTGAGACATGGTCTAAGACAACAGAATTACACTCAGTCGTTTGACACCCAACAAGGGAAAGGTCACTATGCCAAGAACCTGGGTAACCGCTGAACGGGGCATTACAATAATTCTTGATGAATATTTTGGATCCTTATATGTCATACATACATTTTTTGTGTGGATTTTAGTTTGGAACCCTATTTCTTAAATACAAGATACAAAAATGTATCTCACTCTTCCTCTTTCATATTTCACATAAATATTTTGGTGTTTGTCCCTACACCCAAACAAAAAATTTTATTAATTCTTTGTATGGTTCCCCTACACATTTTTTTGTAAAACATATTCCTCAAATCTCAAATGTTCCTCCCAAGACAATATTCCTCATTCTACTTGTTCATCTCAAATCACATCATTTAACATATAAATTACTATTACAATATTTATTCCCATACAACATGGACTAATCCATAGGATATGCACATCCTAAAGTCAACATGCCAAATACCTATAGTTTTCAATTTCTTCCTCGTATGAAGGAGTGTTGATAAATTCATAATGCTCATCAAGAAATACTCTCCTAGAGTTGGCTATTCAATCCTCTTTCTCTATTGCAATAGAATTTTTTTTGTTGTCCAAATATTACTCCTTTTCAATGATGTCAACTCACGGTTCCCCCATGATGATTTATAATTGTAGGATTTCCTTCCCATTGATTCCCTATGTCGTTGGAGTCACTACTACAAGGGGGATGATTTGAGACAATATTAGAGATGACAATTGATCAAATTGTCTGGAATTTAGACAATAAAAAAATTGTATGTTGTCTCAAAGTGGGTGTTTCTATTTATTGTCTCTCTAGAGACAGTATAGATTAATACATATTTATGTCTCTTGAGAGACAATATCACTTTTGTCCCTCTAAAGACACTAAAATGGAAAATGGGGATCTATTCTAGCTTTATTAGATGTTATGCACAACAATAAATAACAAATAAATAAATAAATAAAATGACCCAAACAACTAGGTAAATGAAATGTAAAACCCTAAATTTTCCAAGAAGGGTTAGAGAGGTCTTAGTTGATTCGCATATATGTCAGAAATGTGTTGCAGTGAAGAATGGTGAATAGAGTTAAGTAATGACCACACAAGAGCTCCAGAAAGTGCATATCTGAGCTATCTGAGTAGACTAGGGTGTCTTGAGAGGGAAGGGGTTCCTAGGGTGCCCTGGTCTACGATCTGGGTGTGCTAGTCTACAGAAATAACTAGAGAACATCCTCTTAGTTTTTGCTAAGGGTCTGCCTTCCTTTGCTTCTTGTCATGTTTTTGTCACTAGAATGCACCGAATGTTGCAGTAAATCAAAGATGGAGGGAGTACCTACAAAATCCCAGAAAAAGCATCAAAAAACCTAAAAAATAAATATGTGAATGAAGGGGTCGTATTGTACTCAACTTCCAAATGGATGGACTCATCAATGAGCACCGCACTACATCTCAAAAAAAATGTAGTTAGAGGTTTGTGTGTGTAAATCGTGCCCTAGGTGCTCTTATGCTAGGCGCACTTTGTGAGTAGTGAGAAATAACTAGATGTATAATGTAAATAAATGGTGCCTGGAATAAAATTAACTCCCCTCCTATGAAGTGTGGTGTAAAATAACCAGCCTTTGTCCCTTGTGATGGTGCTAGATCGATGAAAAAAGAGCAATAAAATCATTTGATGGAATAAAATTAACTCCCCTCCTATGAAGTGTGGTGTAAAATAACCAGCCTTTGTCCCTTGTGATGGTGCTAGATCGATGAAAAAAGAGCAATAAAATCATTTGATGGATGTAACCTTAGGTGATGGTAGTAGTTATTAGTGTTTGGTACCTCACTACGGTCTCATAATTTTATATTTATATGGTTATGTTGATCTAATTTTGGTAACTAACCCCGACAAGGAAGACCACTAAATATATGAAAATCTGAAATGGCTAAGAAAGTGCCCAAAATATGTGAGCAAATTATAGAAAGGATCAAGGTTTCTCCTGAGGGGATAAAGGTGCCTAGGGCACCCTAGTGAGAAATATGATGAATGCAAAATGAAAATACAGATTGGTAAAGTACATGCGGAAGGTCAGAAGTGATGACAGAAAGAAAAGTAAAATGGCCAAAGGACATGAGTTAATTGGTAATTTCTTCACTCAAAAACCATATGAATAGTAGCATGAGACCGGGACTAAATAATACACAAAGTGTGTGACTTAGTGACTAAATTTTCCCTGTCTTTATGTTGGTGATCATAAAGATTGGTAACATAAGATAGATAGGGATGCGATCGTGATATCCATGTAGACTGTTGTAGAAAAGCATTCCGAAGTTCTAGAATAAGCATGGAGTTAAAAAAAGATGGAGTGTGGAGACTAAAGATGCAAAAGTGTAAAAAGTAATGATATTGAACCTAGGGAAGAAGTGCATGTGTAGCTTCCAATATGTGTTATGTACCTGCATATTAGTATGAGGTGTGTTCTTTCGCAAAACATTGTTATTTTTTATGCCTTTTTTGTTGTTGTTGTTAATGCCTTTTTTATTATTGTTGTTGATTGCTTGCTTCCTAGATGGGCAGACCTGTAAAGGAGAAGATGATCAAGTAGCTGCCAAATATGCATGTATATGTGTAAGAAAACTACATGTATATAGTTAAAAAATACTGTAATGAAAGTATGAAAAATGGAAAATAGGAACATGTGCACCTTATCCATGATGACAAAAAGGTTGTAGAGAATGACATCCTATATCCATCAGTGAAGTGATCTCATGCCACTGTGGCTGAAGAGGTGTAGGGAGAAGGTTGTGTTATTCTCCTACCTGAAACTACTTCCCCGAGAATGTGAAGAGATCTCTATGTTTCTTGGTTTTTCTGGCAATTTGATGCCACTGGCCGAAGTTGTGTAGGGAGGAAATTCCACTGTATCCTCTAACCTATAACTTCTCCCCAGAATTCTAAGGAAAACATGTCCTATTAAATACACTGTGTATAACATTTTTATAGATTACTCTAAACCCACTCATTGTATAACTCATTGTGTCATGGATGAAACAATTGGAAACTGGATTGCACCAATGTAGAGATTTGTCTGATGTATAAACCCTAAATTATTCCCCCCCTTTTTGGGGGTGTATGCGACGTCGTGGATAGGAGGATACAACCCTAGAAGAGTACTGAATATGTAAGCTTTACCCTACATGGGGAAGGTAATGTGCCTGGTATAAACCATGGCACACACAAAAAAGTGGCTAGAAACAAGTTTTAGTATGAAAAGACATGCATGTAGAAGACAAGTGTAAGCTATGCAACAAATGTAGAAGCTAGTAAGAAAATAAACACACAATAATGAAATCATAGAACGAAAAAAGTTGTTGTGAACATGACACATCACTCATGATGTCTCAAGACACTCAGGGCCATAGTGATTGCATGCAAACAAATAAGTGTACACACCAAAAAATGGGCAAGGCCCACATACAGTAACAAACAAGAGACAATCAATAGTAAACAAACAGACAAATAGAAATAGAAGTAGGTAATCTTGCAAAAAAAATCTGCACATAAGGTACCTGTTATCATGTTAGAAAGATAAGAAATATGTCAAAAGAGTGTATAACAAAGAAAGTAGTGTGCTAAGTACAAAATGAAATAATAACACCTGTATTATGAGAATGTGGATGCCCCCAGTCACTGTTGTGGTACTAGTAGTATCCAAGTATCCATTATGCATGTAAAAGACATGTATCTATGATCAAAACTAGAGAATGACATGAATTCACATGTGTGTATGGTAAACATAATGAAATACAAGAGACCTATATAGCGTGTTTAGTAAAGAGAACATATACATGTAAATGCAAAAAAGAGTAAAAGAAACCAAGATATGAAACATGTTGTGGATAGATTAAGTGGAATGAAAAATGGATGATACAAGCCACGTTCCCCCCGAATTTATGGATTTGTATACAGTGAGGTCCATTTTTCTTCCCCACTCAGCAATCAAGAATGAACTATAAACGAGAGTACGTCATTGAGAAATACTAAAAGTTTATGTTGTGTGTAGTACATTGTGATGAGTGCATATATATGTTGATGATATGTGACCTAAAGATGACTTGCGCATGACCCTATAGCTGAAAAATATATCACAACAAGATGATCAAAGGAGTGATGATGTAGCGTAAAGTGTATATCACTACAATATGAATAGAGGGAGTGGTGATGTAGCCTAAAGCGTATACCACTAAAAGATGATGGAATAGGTGACCATTTAGCTTAAAGCATACGTCAGTTAGATAGGAATGTTGCATGATAAGAGGTGGAATGATGAATGTGTGAGTGTGACGAGGTCCATTAGTGAAGTATACCCTTAACAGTCTAGTATGTACCATGAGACTAGAGTGTGTCATGGGTTAATGATTGCAGCGCGTAGTAAAATATGTAATATGTGCGATGATAAGAGACTACTATGTAATGAGAAAAATGTAGAAATATGTGATGTACAGAATATAATACAAAATGTATAGATAGCCTAATAGTGCGAAGTGTGTGATATGGTGTTAGGAAGGATGAGTAATATGTAATTCTATACTCGTAGACAATAGAAGTATGAGACATGGATGATGAGTATTAGTATGGTGTGTAGAAAATACATGACATGTAGATGTGCAAATGTAAACATTTGAATGATGTAGAGGAACTTGAATATGTATTATAAAAAATGTGAGATGTACTGTAAGATGTGTGAAGAGACACAATGTGTAGTTCCTACTGTGGAGTGTATGGTGTTCATGTGTAGTATGCCCTCAACAATCAAGTGTGAACCGAAGCACACGAGTGTGTCATTGGGTAATGAAAATGTGTATGATGAGTATACACATGCTAGAATATTGATGTATGATAGTGCAAAGATATGTTGATGTTAATATGGGGGGGATGTGGGAACGTTATACCCCCCAAGTGTGGAAGATGAAGAATCCATCATTTAATGTCATCTAAGAGATCGTTGGTTTCAGGGTCAAAGTTAAATGGATATGCATTAGAGACCTGATAATAAATGGTGTTAGGTTGATCACTAAATGAGCCATTAAGACATAATTTTTACATACCCATAGCATACTCTTCATCACTGAATGGAGGAAATTGACATTCATGTGTATAACAACGAGTGAGATTTTGTGTATAACTAAGAAAGGAGCTATTGCAAACGAATACTCAATCGAAATGCATGGGAAATGATATGTTTGTGTGATTAGGATTTAGAGTACCCCAAATGTAATTAAGCCATGATTGTCCTAATGTAATTGGTGTAGATATAGGATCAAGTGAAAGGAAAACTCTGAGATTAAATACACATAGGCCATAAGTGTAAGTGATGCAAATAAACCCGTAATAAAGATGAGGAGCATGTGGTGAAGGGTATATGTTCTCAAATGCAAACCCTAGTCAATTTAAGCCCTCATGTGTACATAAAGTGTCGTTGCAAGTACGATCAAATGGAATTGATCCCAATATGAATCATTCATAAAAAGCATACATTTTGAATATGGTTATATTGATGAGGGTGGTGCATGTCAAGGTATAGAGGATAGAGTGATTTCCATAGACTGGACAGACCCTCGATAAAGAAACATAGCAGTAGTAGCAGTAAGTGGAAGTGATGGAAAATGAGGTGGTTCATCCATAGGTTGAGGATCATCTATAGTATCAATGCATTGAATAGGAAGACTAGTATTATGAACTTGGTCAAAATATTGGAATGGATCGAGATCATGAAAAAACATATATTCAATTCCTTCATCTAGGAATTTTAGAAAATGATGTACATCAATAGCTTGCATGGTGGAAAAAAACTTCCTACCCACAAAAATTTATAAGAGATTTGGAATTTGACGATAAAGAACATAGTGTTAATAGTTTTTGGCCCTATAGTAATGGGTAATATAATGTGACTAATGCATGGACAAAGCAAACCATCATATGCACATAGTGAAAGACAAGATGGACTAATAAGGCAAGAAAAAATTCCTAGGTTCTCAATGAATGACTTGGGACATAAGTTAAGCTCAAATCCATTGTTAACCAAAGTTGTAACGCCCATTTAAGACACACACCAGAACAACACGACAATTAATTTTTTTTTCACTTGCTTGAAGTTTATACGAAACCACAAGTGATTGCAAAGGGATACAATATAATATTGATGGGTTTGACACAACATTTACCACCTAGGCACAAAGGAACATAAAACACCCATCACAAACATTTCACTTTCCTTTTCGAAAAGACACGACATAATAATACAAGAAAAAGACACATTTACGGTTAGGGCATCCCACGGTGAAAATTTCTTTGTGGTTACTTATTTTACTAAAAATGTCTTTCAATTTTTTTTAACTTACGTTCAAGGAGATTTCAGGTTATGATCCATACAATTCTTATTAAAAAGATATATTCCTTTCTTTTATTCTAGATAAAATTTAGCTTAGGATAAAATTTATGAAGGAAGATCATCATTAATATGAAAAGTATTCATTTAATTCGTTTAATTAAGAAAAGTGGCATTTAAAACCACAAGGTTATCATCCAAACTTACGCTACAATTTTTTTTTATGATACTCCATTGAACCAAAGAATGAGTGTATAGGAGTCTCGTTTAGGTTTGTAGCTATAATCTCCTTAAGAAAGGATCAACTTTTATCACAACAAAGAGCAAAATTACAATGTACCTTGAAACAATTTAGGGAAACAAGGTTAGATTGAATTCATCTTCATTATCTCATTAGTTATTAATCAGTCTTTTATTGAGAATAAGGAATTTATCTTAATTGGGTTAAAGCTCCATTTAGGATTCTCTTGGTTGAATTTAACAAAAGAATACATGTTAGATTTCAAACAGATGAGTTAGAATTTAATGATTTATTAATCAATCTTCCCTACTTACTAAGGTCTAGGCCTTTTCCAAAATCCAAAAATTCATTACACCTTCATTACCTTTTTACACCCTACAACAAGCATTAGAGTTTCTTATTACAACTAAGAGTATAAGGCTAAGTTATTTTTAACACATGACTAAATATTCCTTATCTTCCACTGAAATACTCTTGACTTCATCGAAGGGATTAAAACCTCTTTTTTTATAACATTTATGAGGATAACCAAGGAATTTTATTATGCCAAAAATGGCGTTATTTCTATAACCGAGAAGGGGTTTTAAAACAAAAATATATAATTCAAGGAGTTCACCATTTCCCTTAAAATGAAAACTAGACATGATTACAACATTTACTAATCAACATGGCACACTAACCAACGGTGACAACTGATTCGAATGTACTCCGATTTGGAAAAAAATGGTAATCAAACTTGGTCAAGCAATGCTATGATCTTTTTAAGAATACTATATTACATTAAAAAAACTACTCCTAAAAATGTCGTGCATAAATTTATATCTTTCACAATAGTATTTACAAGTTCAGGTTTCATTTGGTTATGAAAACATTACTCCAAAAAAATTAATTCTAAGGCATTTAGCCTCTTCTAAAATTTTCACAACCATTTCATATTTTTTCAACACATTAGGCAATTGAACCAAATAACTTCATAAGAAAATATGAAGAAACTTCTATAAATCTTTCCTTTTTCTACCAGCAAAATCCATCTGCACAATTATTAGCTTGAGTCATTTCAAGAGAACTGAGCATGATAAGACTACACAACAACAATATGCTACTATCTAACATCCTCATGAAAGGAACCCTCCTATTTGAAGAAAATGACCCACATTATAACCACTTATTTAAATTTTAAGAACGAAAAATAAAATTTCCACCATGTTGTCCAAGAAGGAAGTCATAAGCTGCAGATAATGGAAAAGTATCGAAAGCAACAAATTTTAACACCCAATAAATTAGAACCATAGCCTAATGAGTGAGAAACAAAATGACTGGTGTATTGGGATTTCAATCATGTAATCCTATAGATTATATGGTTAAAATATAATACACAACTAGCAATGAATAAAAAAAAAATTCAAAGAGATACCAAAAGCACTAGCTACAATTCTTAATCTCTATAATGAAAGTAGTTGAACAATCATTCAAGGAGGAATCATGGGTTTAAAATTTAAACATGGAATGTTGAGTGCATTAGCAATTCAATCATGTAATCATATATATTATGTGATGAAAATTTAGTACATAACCATGAACCTAAATTTCCTAAGAGAAAAAATATATATACCAGTTAAGATCAATGCCTCAAAAAAACAATAGTTTCACAATCATTTAAGAAGGGCCATTTCCCATATAATTTATAAACAAAAAATGAGAGTAAGGGGAGTCCCATTAGGTAATGGTATGTGTTTAAAACTGGTATTCAAACCAAATATCTAAATTTTCTTAGCCAAAGATCCTTACTAAGTAACGCATGTTACCATATTCAAAACCACTCCTAAAAAAGTGCATTTACATGAGTCATGAAAAGCCATTATTCTAGCAGCAATTTATATCATAATCAACCATGTATCCATAAGTATGAATACCTCAATGTCCATAACAATATCTTACAATTTCTATCATAACCCATCAAGGTATATATATATATTTATTTACCCACCAAATGACAAAAGCACAAAAAAAATAAAACAACCCAGCGAGTTATGAAACTGTATAAATACCACAAAAAGTCTTTTGTATGAGAATAAGGAAAAAGGGTCATAAAAACTTTAATTCCGATATTAACATTTTAAATACCATGCCCAACTTAGTTTTGGATCAAAAGCTCAAAAATAACTAACACGATGGCCTGATCGAACAAATTTTTTTGTTTAAATAAATAGATATTAGGTAAATCAAAATGCTGCCCACAAAACCAAGTACTATGTTGTTTGAGATTGACAAAAATGGGACATATAAATAATGTTTTAATCTTTTTTTTCACTCCATCCTAGCTCCTTTATTCTGTACTCCTGAAAACATAACCATGCCCAAACAATTTTTACCTGGACAAAAGGAATGAGAACATCTACCTAAGAAGACACTGAGGGATTTTGAGGATATGGCGTTTAAAAAATAACCAAATGCATGCACACTGATATGCCCATGAAATTTTCACAACCACCAAATATGTAAGAGGAACCAAAATTCGTACCCAAGGGAAGACAATTGGTATATTTAGATATAAGCAAAGATGGCATACTAAAACTTAAACCCAAAATGGGATCAAACATAGCTATGCAATAATTATGTATTTGACTGAAAACCATAGATAATTCAATCTGCCCACCATTGCATTTAGCAATTTTTTTTTAAAAAAAAGGCATTTTTCAGGAGAAAAAGAGGGATTTCCCATCAAGGCAACTTAGCCCAAAGGAGACCTTCAAAACGATATTAACCCAAACAATTTATTAGAGTAGCATGCATTCATAGAAACCAGAAAACCCCAAAACTAGAGAATAAGAAAGGATCAAGAACATGGTAAAAAGTTACTGAACATAAACCACAAAATCCTTGCTCGAAAAGAAAAATCAGGAAAAGAAAACAAGATTCATTTGAGGATATTGTTAGATCTTAGCATATTATGGAGATGGGTAGCTCATCAAGCCTTTTTTTACACTTTCACAAGTCACATACATCTAACAAGGACTGCAACAACCACATGTCCCCTTCTCAACTCTTTTTTTTTCTCGCAATACACCACTCTAGGCTCCCCCTTTTTGAGGGCACGACTAGAAGATGAAAGTAGCAGGTGGCTGTCCAAACACTGTGACTGCACTGATTACTGAGATTCAATGTCATTCACAAACCCTAACAAAATCCTCCCCCTCCAATCTCACTCAACCAACTAACTAGGAAAGAGCATGTTATAAATAAAATAGGGAAGATTCAACAATAATCCAATTTTTCAAGATAAACGACCATCATGGAGGATTATACAATGAGGTGGGAGAAAAACAAATTGTTATTAATTCCCACCAAATGTATGCCAAGAAATTAACCAAAAAAAATACAAAAAGAGATGGTAGGAGGCCATAAATTCCTCCACGCACCCCACTTGCTAGTAAGCAATATCTAATCAAGGAAATTCAAATCTAGAGGACTAAAACAAGTGCACCCAACAAGGAACTATTGGGTAAAGTTCCCAATAACCACCATTTGCCAACAAGAACAAAAAAAATCAAGCACAAGGAAACAAAAAATCTGACGCCAGGCAAGTTGAGTAATTGTCCATAAAGAATGGCAGGTCGGTGGGTGCATGAAAAAATTTCCCCATTAATTTACTATTAAAACCAAGGCATGCGTGGAACTTGGTCGGCCAAGGAGGATTATAAAAAAAACTTAGCTAATGAAAATTAGGTCCCTTTACTTAAATATGCCCAAATACCTTGACAAGGTTTTAAAATTTCCTTTAAAACTTTTAACAATACATCAATTAGCAACCCGATAAGCCAAATGATATAATATTAAAATAAAACGCTCGTAAGCGATGTTAAGGGGAACCCTCGACAACGAGTAACCACAAGACCGCACTAGGATGAATGATGCAAATAAGGGACTCTAAACTAACTTCGCAAAAAGGATGCAAATACCTTACGATCAAAAGGGAACTCAAATAAACATTTGATGTTTTACAATGGGAAAAGGGATAGATTTGGGGTCGACGCCAAATGGGGAATTAAATTCTCCTCCCCTTAAGAAAGTATCGTCATTGATGTGGCATAATTCTGAAGAAATAAAAAAGGGGATAAGAAACACAGGACAAAAGAAGACAAGGATTATTCCTACGGTTAGATATTTCTTTTGTTAAATCACGACCACAGGTAGGCTTAGAAAATTTTGCATATTATTTAACTTTCATTGTTCTGCGAAGATTGACAGTTCTTTCTTACTTCATTATTTAATTAATCAAATTTCCTTTAAATTATTCCTAACTCGAGACCCTAACAATTTCATTTTTGTAAAATTTTAGTTTGTTCATTCTTGTAGGTGCTCAATAGGAAATGCTATCAAAATACCATACCAGGGTCATATACAACACTAAGATTCACAGAAAATTTCACATACTATCACAACTACAGCCTACCACAAGAGGTTAACCAAATAATGAAAGGAACATACATGACCCACAAAACATAGTACTCGTCACACATAAATGAATGTCACAAAAACACTCAGACATAAGTGTACTATAAAAAACTAAAATTTCCACAATTTCATAGATGAAGATTTCACAAAATTCAGTACAATAGATGCAGGTACAAAGTTTCAACAAGGGAACAAAGCCATATCCACAACCCACAAAACATATCCAAATCACATGAGTAAGACATACATATTAACACTAGAGTTCCCAAAGCATCACAACAACTCCACATATCTCCCAAAGAATCAATCACACACCCACAAACCTCTTATGCCTCCCTCAAGTCTCTTATGCCTCCCTCAAGTAGTAATATATATAAATAAATTTTCCTTTTCGCTCCCTGAAAAGGTCGGACACCCTATGGCCCTAGGCACGTAAATCCAGACACCCCTAACCCAAGTGACATAATGACTCATGGTTTGGCAACCCGCTAGTTATCTATAACTCTTTGGGGCATACCTGTTAGCAAATTAATACATCTGTTAGTATTTGTTAAAGGATAGTTATCAGTTGTATAACCGTCTCCCTCACGGCTACCTCGCTATCGGCCTATTTAAAGGCGTCACTTTGTATCTTTTTAACATAGCAATACATTCATTCTCCTTGTAGCACCTATCATTGGTATCGGAGCAAGGTTTTTGTGTCTGTCCCACTGTGGAAAGTCATTTGCTGGTTCGAACAGTGCGTGGAGGAGACTGGTGCGTGAAGGGAGCAAAGTTTGAGTGCCTGTCCTGCGTTGCTTTGCTGCGTGCGTGAAGGAGGAGAGAGGACTGTCCGTTTTTGCTAAGCGTGGAGACTCAGCAAAGAACAAGAAGACTGTCCGCTGTGCGTGAAGACTCAGCAAAGAACAAGAAGACTGTCCGCTGTGCGTGGAGACTCAGCAAAGAACAAGAAGACTGTTTGCTGTGCGTGGAGAGAAGAAAACTGTGCATGGAGAATCAGATCCCGTGCGTGAACTCTACCTGCGAGCAAGCTATGTGCTATCCTTGGAGCGTGGAAGAAAATCAGTGTGTGCGCGTATGTCTCAAATTTCCGATGCACAAAGCACCGCGAGCAATGCACCAAATATTTGGGCATTAAATGACAACGAAGACACCACTGGACTGTTCTTTGCCTTGATCAACGAGCTACACAACACTGGGAACATTCTCTTTGACGAGATTGTGCGCCGAGGACTGTTGGAATACTTTTGGTTCGACGTTTGATGTCAAGCACGGCGGATTCGTGCAGAACTTGAACATGGTTATGATGCAGATGACGAACGTGAAATAGAACGCCCACAGGAGCGTCGACATCTCACTGCACGAGCCTATAGAGCCCATCTTCGGGACAGATTCCTTCAGTAAGCATTATATCCATTTTGAAAAATAAATAAATAAATAAAATACATTTTTGAGTTTTTGAAAATGTCTGCTCCAAAAATATTGCTATCCAATGCCCAACTCTTGAAAGGGCCAAATTTCGCCGCATGGAAAACTAAAATGCGGACGATTCTTCAATTCGAAGATCTTTGGGGGATTGTCTCTGGTAAAGATGCCCCTCCCACAGACGATGATCTGTTGGAAAAATATGAAAAGGCTGATGCGAAAGCACTAATGCTCATCACCCTCAGTCTTTCTGATGAGGTGCAGCCATACATTTGAGAAGTAACTGCTTCTTCTCAGGCATGGAGCACATTGTGTACCATCTACGAAGCTAAGAATCTGATGACAAAGTTGCAACTTCAGACAAAGCTTCATACGATGAGTATGCATGATGGCGAATCAGTAGAAGCCTTCTTGCGGCGTGTAGCTGAGTTACGTGCAGAACTCTCTGCACTCAGTGAACCAGTGGATGACAAGTTGCTAGTCCCGCTCACCCTGCGAGCTCTTCCTTCACGGTTTTGGACACTGATCACCACGTTGACAATTACTCAACAGGAGGTGAGTTTTGTAACCCTGGTGAATTATCTCCAGCAGGAAGAAGCCATGCAAAACGTACAAGAAGCCTTTGAAGAAAAGGCTCTTATCACGAGGCAAAAACATAAGCCTCAGAAAGGGCAATCTACCCCCCAGAATCAAAAGCAACATGCTCAGCAGCCATCTTCATAGCGGCCACCCACAGCGGCCACCCCAGAAGCAGCATAATCACAAGGCGGATCGGTGGTGCCACATTTGCTCCACGGATACACACACAACTCCGAACTGTTATTACAACGGTCGCAAGTATGGAAATTCTAGCGAAGAGAGCACTTCTGGCCGAGGATATTCCAAGAAATCCCGATGGCATGCTCGTAATCAGAGGCAGAAGGGCCACATTGCTGCTCAGCAGGATGCCACCCTCCGATGAAGAGGTACCAGATACAACTCATTCTGACATTGTTCTAGTCTCACAGACTTCGCAGCCGTCAGAAGATGTCTGGTTGATTGATTCAGGTGCCAGCAAACACATGACTGGCAACAAGAAGTTGTTCCATACTCTGAGTGACCGGCCCACTGGAGATCAGCTCACCATTGCAGACAATCAAGAGTATATTACAGCAGGGATTGGTGATGTCATCATTCCTCTTGGAACACGAAGATGTACACTCACAAAGGTGCTCTATGTTCTAGGTTTGACTTCAAATTTTTTGTCTGTAAGTCAACTTCTTAACCATAGAATGCAGGTTGAATTCTTTGTTGAGAAAGGGGTCAAGTCCTGCATCATTTCCCAGGGAGAGTCAGTTATTGCTCACGCATTTCCGAAGGGCCGTCTATTTGCACTGGATGCAGTCACTTCATCTAGCGTTGCTCTCTCTACATCAACGGCAGAGTCCACTACACTTTGGCACTTTCGATATGGTCATCTTTCTGCCGGGGCTCTGCATCAACTCAGTGCGAAGGAAATGGTAAGAGGGCTTCCTCCACTCTCCCATTCCTTACCTGTTTGCTCAGGATGTCTTGCGGGTAAACATCATAGAGGTCCATTCAAACAGATATCTTATCATTCTACAAAGCATCTTCAGGTCGTTCACACTGATCTGTGTGGACCCCTGCCAGCTAGCTTTCAAGGTTTTGCATACTTTCAGCTCATCATTGATGATTACTCATGGAAAATGTGGGTATATTTCCTTCCAAGGAAGAGTGAGGCACTTGCAAATTTCCAAACCTTCTACCAGCAAGCCACCAGCCAGTCTGGGAAGCCTCTTCTTCTCCTCCCCTCAGATCGAGGGGGGGAATTTGTGTCAAAGAAGTTCTTAGCATACCTGAAGCAGCATGGCATTCAACAACATTTGACTGCTCCCTATACGCCCCAACAGAATGGGATTTCCGAGCGCCACAACAGGACTGTCATGGAGATGGCTCGTTGTATGCTCTCGACCGCCAAGTTAGAGGATCAGTTTTGGGCAGAAGAAGTCCAGACAGCAGTGTGTTTACTCAACCGGGAACCCACGAAGATCTTGTAGAACAAGACACCGGAAGAGGTATGGACTGGTCGTAAACATTCTATTCATCATTTGAGAGTTTTTGGTTGTACTGCATATATGCATGTTCCAGATAAGAGAAGGAAGAAGATCGATCCAAAGACACTTCCATGTCTTTTCTTGGGGTATAGTACTACCTCAAAGGCATATCGTCTCATGGATCCTGATACGAAGAAGATCTACGAGAGTCGAGATGTGGTGTGATGAGTCGTCCTTTGACTCCTTGCCACACAATGGAGATCCAATACCGACCTCGTCACATAGATTACTCACACATCTAGATGATGGGCAAGATGATTCTTCTCAGAGAGAAGAAGAGCTGAGTGGAGACTTGTTTGTTGATCTAGGCACACTGGAAAACACATCTTCACATCAGCAATGCCAACGTCCGAAATGGGTCCAGAGTACTATCAGGGATGCATACCTGAACTCACTTCCTGGTACTTCTACGGGAGTTAGAACACGAAGTCAAGCAAGACATGAGGTAAATTTTGCACTCATGAGTTCAGTTGTTGAGAGCACTGAACCTGACACTGTTCATGAGGCATTAGACCAACCACAGTGGAAACAGGCTATGGATGCTGAATATGATTCCCTGATTCAGAATCAGACGTGGGAACTTGTCGATCTGCCTCCAGGTAAGAAATCCATTGGCTGCAAATGGATTTTCAAAACAAAATATAAGGCATATGGTTCAATCGACAAACACAAAGCACGACTTGTTGCAAAGGGTTATACTCAACAAGAAGGAATTGACTATGACGAGACCTTTGCACCCACTGCGAAGATCAAAACCATCAGAGTTGTATGTGCACTGGCAACACAAAATGGATGGAAACTTCAGCAGATGGATGTCAAGAGTGCTTTTCTAAATGGTGATCTACAAGAAGAAGTGCACATGGCCCAACCTGAAGGGTTTGTAGACGAGCATCAACCACACAAGGTATGTCGTCTGATAAAGTCTCTTTATGGACTTAAACAAGCACCTAGGGCATGGTATATAAAAATTGATGATCACCTATTGCAGCATGGATTCACTCGTAGCCCCTCAGATACAAATTTGTATATCAAGAAGGTAGGAACAAAGATTGTCATTCTGGTTTTGTATGTAGATGATCTTGTGATCACAGGAAGTTCTGAAAATCTTGTAGATGATGTAAAGAATGATCTGAAGAAATCCTTCGACATGACTGATTTGGGGCTACTTCACTATTGTCTTGGCTTAGAGATATGGCAGAAGAAGAATCATATCTTCGTCTCCCAGATGAAATATGCCAAGACACTCCTGGAAAAGTATGGAATGTCAAATTTTAAACCAATGTCCACACTTATGGAAAAAGTTTTGCAATTATCTAGATTCCAGGATTCACCACAGGTAGATGGCACTCACTACAGGCAGCTTGTGGGGAGTCTCATTTACTTGACTTATACCAGACTAGATCTTTGCTTTGCAGTGAGCTATCTCGCCAGATTTATGCAGGAGCCGAAGAAATTTCATTGGATAGCAGCAAAGCATGTGTTGAGATATGTCTGAGGTACAGTTGAATTTGGTCTGGAGTATCTAAAGAACACTCATGTCTTCTTACAGGGATATACAGACTCAGACTATGCAGGATCCGTTGATGACAGGAAATCCACTTTAGGATATGTTTTTCATCTCGGATCTGGACCTATCTCATGGATCAGCAAGAAGAAAACTGTTGTTGCTCTCTCATCCATTAAGGCTGAATACCGCACTGCACGAGGAGCTGTGTGCGAAGCAATTTGGTTATGTCACATTCTTGCAGATATAGGGATTCCTGAAGAGAAACCTCCCATCATTCACTGCGACAATCAAGGTGTGTTGAAGCTTGTGAAGAATCCTGTTTTCCATGAACGAACAAAGCATATTGAGGTCGAATGTCACTACATTCGTGAACAAGTCTTGAACCACCAAATTCAGCTCCAGTACTGCCCTACTGATTCTCAAGTTGCAGATATTCTCACCAAGTCTCTCGGCAAGGTGAAGTTTGATTTGTTTAGGGGGTACATTTGTAAGAGCAATGTATTAAGGGGGGGAATGTTAGCAAATTAATACATTTGTTAGTATTTGTTAAAGGACAGTTATCAGTTGTATAACCGTCTCCCTCACGGCTGCCTCGCTATCGGCCTATTTAAAGGCGTCACTTTGTATCTTTTTAACATAGCAATACATTCATTCTCCTTACAGCGCCTATCAATACCACCATACAATGAAGCGGGTCCATAGGTCCAACCATTCCACGGTGCATCTCATGACCCTATTCCACACATTACGATAATAGAACTAACATATCAATCCGATTCAAATTCCAAGTTGAAAAATACAAGCCTTGGGCTATGCTGTAAGAGTTTAAATTTGAAAGAAGATCTAAATCGAAGCAAAAAAAGTGTCCAAATATCCATAGTTAGTGCAAAAATCGACATTTTACTACCACAAATAAGAGAAATCCCAAAATATAAAACCATAACAACCAAGAAAAATGCTGGTCCTTGTAGAAATAAAGGAAAATTTTAATTTACAAACAAAATACATATACAAAAGTAGCACATTACAAATACTATGTGGCCTTATATGACCACCAAGGGGGTACTCAACGCGTTGCTGGCACTCAGAACATAGAGCCTCATCTTGTAAAATAAAATATCAATAGTATAACTATGACTATATCTATCTGAATCATCATGCCACCACTTTGATAAGGATAAACATAGTCATAGGTTCACTTAGGTTAAATCCATACGATGACCAGAAGGAGAGAGAGAAAGAGGAGCACAAGTTGTCATCTACTGATCCTAAGGTTAGCTCAAGTTACTGGCCCATGGTAAACATTCCCTCACTCCAAACATACACTTTTACTAATTTCCCTCAGGGTCGGTTAGCGTAATGTTCATAACATATCACTTAAATACATCACTAACACCATGGTGGTTCACGCACATTAACCATAACACTTTACACATGGTACCAATACAAGTTATATCACATACATTACATTTATGGTTTACAATACATCACATTTCCACGTATATCACCCCAAGTGCAACACTGTATAATAGGGGTCATATTCTCACCATATGCCCTTAAATCACGACACGAACCATCACATATTACTTGAATTACACTTATGATGAGAAAAATTACAACATATAGTCAATTATAATACAACAAGGTGACATACATGTTTCTTCACAACATAATGATGTCATCGCTATACAATCTAGTTCACTATATACCAACCTTGTCATACAACACATCAACACAACTACACATCACAATTGCTGAAAGGGTCCAACACTCCACAAGAAACAATAACATTCTTCTCACACACACAACAAGACTGTATATCACATTCTAATTCTCATTGAATTCATGAACAGGAGAGAGATAATACTCTCATCTGAACACATCAACATGCCAACAACTACACACTAAGTGACATACACAACATGTGCGCTAACAATATCACAGTTATGAAATAGTTTACATCATTCTTATATCACATTACTCTTCCAATCCCCACAACCAAGATGCAACACCATCACAACTCCAATCTATCTAAGAGGTTCAAGAGTATGAAACCTTCTCTCTGGTACAAAATGTAACACACACTAGAAGAACACAAAAATTAACAAATATTTTTTTTTGACTTGCTTTAAGTTTATATGACACCACAAGTGATCACAAAGGGATACAAAAAACTCTTGATGTGTTTGATGCAACATTTACAACTTAGGCACAAAGAAACATACAACACCCATCACAAACAATTCACTTTCCATTTCAACAAAACATAACATAATAGTGCAAGCACAAGAAACATTTACAGTTAGGGAATGCCATGGTGAAAATTACTTTTTAGTTACTTATTTTACTAAAAAATTATTTCAATTATTTTTAACTTACATTGAAGTAGATTTCAGGTTATGATTCGTACATTTCTTCTTAAAAAGATAGATTCCTTTATTTTATTCTAGAGAACATATAGCTTAGGATAAAATTTCTGAACGAATATCATCATTAGTATGAAAATTATTCATTCAATTCGTTTAATTAAGAAAGGTGGCATTCAAAACCACAAGGTTATCTTCCAAATTCACACTACAAAAACTTGTTCTGAAACTCGATTGAACCAGAGAATGAGTGTAAGCTCAAATTGAGGAGTCTCATTTAGGTTTAGAGTTATAACCTCCTTAAACAACCTGGATCAACATTTATCACAAAAAAGATCATAATTACAATGTACCTTAGAAAAAGCTAGGGATAGAAGTTATATTGAATTCATCTTCATTATCTCGTTAGTTATTAATTAGCCTTTTATTGAGAATAAGGAATTTATCTAGAATGGGTCAAAGATTCATTTAGGATTCTCTTGGTTGATTTTATCAAAAGAATACATGCTAGATTTCTAACAGATGAGTTAGAATGTAGTGATTTATTAATCAATCTTCCCTACTTACTAAGGCCTAGACATTTTCCAAAATCCAAACATTGATTACACCTTTATTACATTTTTACACCCCACAACAAGCATTAGAGTTTATTATTATGGCTAAGAGTAGAAGTCTACATTCTTTTTAACATAGGACTAAAGTTTCCTTATCTTCCAATGAAATATTCTTGACTTCATCGAAGGGATTACAACCTATTTTTTATAAAATTTATCAGGATAACCAGGCCATTTTGTTATGCCAAAAATGGATTTATTTCCATAACTAAGAAGGGGGTTTAAAAAACAAAGCTATAATTCAAAGAGTTCAGTACGCTTGACAACCGTACTGTTGATGGAAATCATGATATACAAGGATGGGTCATTATCATTAGATGTAAATGTTATAGGTTGAGATAATGCATTGTCAAATCCTTGATATAGAAAGTCAGGGTGCATACAAATGTGATAAGTAGTAAGAAGATGCAGGAATTTATGCATTAAATCAAGAAGCTGAAACATGTAATCATTAAGGAAAATACTCATGATGACTAGAATATAAGGGGAAAATTAAAGAATGAGGATCCTATAATCGTGAATATTGAAGTCGGGTTCACCAAATTGATTAAACTAAAATGGAAAATGGGGATCTATTCTATCTTAATCAAATATTATGCACAACAGTAAATAATAGCTAAATAAATAAATAAAGGGAATGACCCAAGAAACTAAATAAATGAAATGTGAAACCCTAAATGTGTAAAGAAGGGTTAAAGATTCCTTAGGTAATTTGCATATATATTGGTTCTATTTCGAAGTGAAGCCTAGATGAACAAAATGAAGAAATGAATGCACAAGAGCTCTAAGAATTGTATATTTGAGTTTTCTGAGTAGATTGGGGAACCTAAATATGGAAGGATTCACCTAGGGCTCTCTGGTATGAGATATGGGTGCCCTAGTTTGCAGAAATGACTAGGGAACCTCTTATGGGGTTTTGTTGAGTGATTGTCTGCCTTCGCTTCATATTGCATGTACGTCACTGAACAATTTTGGATGTCACTATAAATAAGAGATGGAGGAATCACTTGTAAAACCCCATACAAAGCATCAAAAACCCTAAAAAATAAATATGCATATGAAGGGTTCAGACTATCCTTAGCTTCCAAATGGATGGACTTATCACTGAGCATTACACTACATCTCAGACCCATTGTAGTTCTAGGTGTGTGTGTGTAAATCATGCCCTAGGTGCTCTTGTACCAGTCACACTTTGTGAGTAGCAAGAAATAAATAGATGTAGAATGTAAATAGATGGTGCAAGGAATAGAATTAACTCCCTTCCTATGAAGTGTGATGAAAAATAACAAGATTTTTTCTCCTGTGATGGAGCTAGATGGATGCAAATGGAGAAATAAAATCCTTTGATGCATGTAACCTTAGGTGATGGTATTAGTGATTAGTGTATGGTTCCTCATTATGGTATCATAACTTTATATTTATATGGCTATCTTGATCTAATTTCTTAATTAACTGCAAAAAGGTTGACCACTAAAAATATGAAAATATCAAATGGATAGAAAGTTCCCAAAATATGCGAGCACATTACAGAGAGGATCAGGGTGCCCCAGAGGGGATAAAGGTTTTTGGGGCACCCTAGTCCTAATTGGGTGCCCCAGTTATAAATAGGATGAATGTAAATTGAAAAAAATAGATTGGGTAAGTTCATGTGGAAAGTCGAAAGCGATGATAAAAAGAAAAGTAAACGGGCCAAAGGTTATGGGTTAATTAGTACTTTCTTCACTCAAAACCGTATGAATTATAGTATGAGATCGAGACTAAATAATACCCTAAGTGCGTGATTTAGTGACTACATTTTTGATACATTGAATTCAAAGTTAGCTTTAATGGTTTCAGGCAGTTGCACACATAACACCATGTTCAACTATTTTGCATTAATTTTTGAACAAACATTTTTATGACATAGTGGATAATCAAACATCAAAATATAAAATTCAAGTGTATATTTATGTGTTCAAATTCTTCATAATTTGCATGCATATATTAAACACATTATGGTTTCCACAAAATGAATTTTTATGCAAATCTTACATATTTATTAATAAACCTACAATGAAGACAATAGAAACATGTAATAATTTAAAACCTACCTTTATTTTACATCCTTAAAGTGTATAGGATGTGATGTATGAGTGAAAAATATATTTTGTAGTCAACTATCCATCAAAACCTTGTTAACACTAGCTAACCATTAATTATCTTATATTATGATGTTTCATAACATTTTTACAGTTAATTACTTCAAACCGATGTGCAACAATGTCTCAAAAGAAACCATTTTTTTGAAGAACAAATGTATAGAAAACATCCCACAAAATTAAACTTCAATTTAGTTTTCAAACAAAACATGTATTATATGATGTCTCACATTTTCATGATTTAACTTAAAGTGACGAGAGAAAAACCAAGCAATAAAAAGATAATTCTTCATTAATTTGAATCCAAGATTTGGAGAGGTATTTTTAATCAAAGATTTTAACATAAAAATAAAATAGAAAAAACAAACCAAGATTCCATACCTATTTAAATACTTGCAAAAAAATATTTTATTCCAATTTCTTGAACCCCGCAGTAGCTATTTATTTCTAAGGCATATTTTCCAATGACTGAACAGATTAAGACAAATTTTTGGACATTTTTGACACTCAGGACAACATGAAGGAGTTGGACTGTAGAACGTTATAGACTGTTTAAGTAAAAGTTAGAAATTAAGTTTAAACCATTCTAGTTTATAAACTATAATCTATAAAAATTTAGAGTTAAGTCAGACTCGAGATTATGAATCAGATTCGTGTCTGCATTTTTACGCAGGAGGAATACTTATTTGATGAGACATTTGCAGTTGTGTTTTCTTGTCATAAGCGTTTTCTAGCTAACACTTTCCCAAATATTGTGTAAATTTCAGCTAACATAATACATGAGAATCATCACGCATATTGATAATATTTTGCTAAATGCAATTAACAGGTATCCAACATGATCAATTTCTCATGAAGCATTGATGTTGTTTCACCAATTTAAACAAATAGATGTCCAATATGATCAGGTCACCTTTGCTAGCATGCTAGCAACCTATGTAAAACATAGGAGCTTCAAAATAGGGCATGGACATCTGTCAATTTTTTATGGAAAAGGGAAATCCATCAGATGTTGTAGTTGCAAGTTCCCTAGAAGATATGTTTGAAAAATGTGGAAGCATGCATAGGGCATGTGAACTAATTTGACTAAATTCCTAGAAAAAATGCAGTCTCATGGACTGCAATGATTGTAGGATATGCAAAATTTGATTTTGTTGAAATTGCATTGGAAAGTTTCAAGAAAATACAATTGGCAGGTTTGAATCCATGCTCTACAACATTTTCTATTGTGTTCCCAGCATGTGCCAAAATGGGAGAATTAGAAAAACACATGGACATTCATCGAAGCATCATGGAAGAAAATTTTCTTAGATGTGTTGGATGGTGCCCAAGAAAACATGTATGCAAAATGTAGAGGCATACACAATACATGTGAACTATTCAGAAAAATACCTAAAAGATATGTGGTCTCATGGAATGCAAAGATTTTGGGATATGTGAAAACATTGGCCTCATGGAATACAAAGATTAAGGGATATGCATAAAGGATAGAGGAATTTTATTAGATGGTGTGGTTGCAACTTCCTTGGTAGATGTGCATAAAATCTGTAGAGGCATACACAAGGAAAATGAACTATTTGATAGAATACCTTTAAGAGATGTGATTGTGTGGTAACCATTCATTACAAGCTATTCAAAAATTTATTTATTGAAAATGATTTAGAAAATTTCAATAAAATGTAATTGGCAGATTTAAATCCAAATTCTACAATGACAATCTTTGCTAACATCCTACTTTCATGTGAATAAATTGGAGCTTTGGAAGTGGGTATGCACATCCATAAAGGAATAAATCATAGATTAATTTTTTCAGCTTTTCATGGTGACAACAACCTTGGTAGACATGCATGCAAAATGTGGAAGTGTAGACAAGGAAAGTGAACTATTTGACTTAATGCCTCAAAGAGATGTGTTCATGTTGACAGCATTTATTGCACGCTATGTACAAAATATATTTTTTGAAAAGGATTTAAACAAGTTTTAATAAAAATAATTGGAAGATTCAAATCCAAAATACACAACCTTTATTTTCATCCTACCTACCTGTACTAAAATGGGGGATTTGGAATAGGTTATGGACATCCATAACATCATATAAAGGATAAACAAATTTCGTTACATGTTATTGTTACAACTACCATAGTAAATCGGTTGAAAAATCATAATTACTAATTTTGGAAGATGCAAAGAAAACATGTTTACTAATTTGAAAACTCATAATTTTTGATGTGCTTAAAAAATATATGATATTTTCCATGTATACAATGTCTAATGTAAATCATAAAATGAAGTACAAACCCATATTTTGTTTTGTAAGAATCAAATGCAATAAATTATGTCATATGAAAGCACTAACCTTCAAAACTATGTCAATTTTTTCATGTAATTGTCAATGTAAAGGTAATAGTGATTAACAAATCTTCGACAATTTGCTTTTTAATCTAACTTTGATAACTACAAAAAAAAATACAATAGTATACTCAATATTGATATTTTGCATACCATGAACTAAATGGAACTGTAACATTAAAATATTGACATATGTCTCTAGTGTAAGCAAAAAAATTCTCAAATATACCGAATATTACTCTATAGAATCTAAACTTATAAGTCAATAATGCCAAGTTACAATTTCCAAATAGGTGATGGTATATAAAATATTAATAATGGAAATAAAATATCCCTCTCTTTTTTATGCTTTTGTTATATGCATCAAACAGCTCTCTAACCCCATTTTACATTTTCCATCGTACTTCCAACTTATGCCAAAATGGGAGATTTGGAACAAGGTATGGATATCCATAAAAGTTTAAAGGATACAAGAATTTTTCCAGATGTTGTAGTTCTAAATTCCCTAGTAGACATGTATGAAAAATGTGGAAGCATAGACAAATCACATGGACTATTTATAAGAATGCCTCAAAGAGATGTGTTCTCATGGATAGAATTAATTTCAAACTATGCACATAATGGATACATTGAAAAGGATTTAGAAACTTTTAAAAATGTAATTGGCATGTTTAAGACTAAATTCTAAAACCTTTTCCAATATCCCACATTCCTGTGAAAAAATGGGACCTTTGGAATAGGTTATGGACATCCATCAAACCATAAAGGATAGATGAAACATTTTAGATGAATGTTCTAGCTACCATGGTAGATATGTATGCGAAATTTGGAAGCATAACCAAGGCACATGAACTATTTGATAGAGCCTTGAAGATATTTTTCCTCGTGGAATTTAACTAGGACACTTCAATTACATCTAGGATACTTTCAACTACATCTTGAAATAGCTTACTTCAGTTATGCTTTAAAGGTTTTCTATGATCTTATATGGATCTCCCATTTTGGAAGATGCCTGAAGGATGCTAGAAAAGGTTTTAGAGCCTATCATCACAATGAAAATTGCATTTGATTGAAATTTTTCAAGGCCTTTTAAAAAAAGATGGAAAATAAAAAGATTGGCTTATTATAGGAGGTGGTTTATTCAAGCCTAGGAAATGAGTAGAATCATTTCGCAATAGAGGAATTTATGTCAGTTATTTTACTCTGAATAGAATAATAATGTAAAATATAGCTACACTAAAAGGTTCTTTAAAGGATATTATAAGAGTGGGTGATTACATGGTGCATCCCCATTATCTTGAAAAAACTACCTTCTTGAGCTGCACTCAAAGCTTGAGAGCTGGTTGTGTTGCTACCTTTCAATTAGATATAGATAAAAATAATAGAAAGGTGATAATAGTGCTTGTTTAATTCAAATTGAAGAATTTAGAGAATACATATAAACGTGGTCATAATAATGAGAAATTAAAGGAGATATGTACAAATATTTATTTGTGTATTCGGAAGGAGCATGGACTATTTGTAGGATTTGTGGATTTGGTTAAGAATAGATGTATTCCAAAAACTACATCAGGGAAGGTACAAAGATGGAATATAAGAAGAATCTTGTTGACAGGTCAGATTGAATTGGTCATGTTATTATCTTAAAAACCAAATTACGTTTCTCATTTTATTACTAAAAAGACTCAAGTAAGCCTTCCCAAAAATTTAGATGATCTTCAGATTGAGAAAAAAAACATTAGAAATAAAATATAACATGACATATTGTGGATATATGTTAGCTAACCTTAAACATATATGAAAATATAACTATATGCCATAAAATTCAAAATAGAAAATGGGGAAGAAACAACAAAAAAAATATAAGATTAGATGGATCAGTTAATCCTTATGGCTACTGAAGGAAAGTGGGTCGTGGATTAGGGGCAGATCATTATGGACAAGATCCAAGGGTAGTTGTTACAATTGTTCACAGCTAAAAAGTTCACTATAAACTCTTAACTGGTGTATTCCCTTGCCTTCACAAGACCATTCAAATTATTTTCCACATCTCCCCATGTACCTCAAAAATAACATGTATATGACAAGTATCTGTAACTAACTCACAAGGAGAGAAATTCCCACTATTCCAAGGTGAATGATGCATTCACCAAGTTCATTATCAGGCTCCTTAAGGTCTATGTGGAGTAAATGATATATTCTCAAATAGTTTCATTTATTTAAAAATATGTGAGCCACTTCATCCATTTCCCTACATTCACCTACATCAAAGTATTAGACTATGATCTTTCTCCTCGTAGGCTACATAGGTACCTGAGTGAGAAAATCACAATGTTTGAATTATGGACACAAATGGATCACATTCATTTCAAATGTAATAATAAAAATATAAAGTTGTGCCATTTCCCATTTGATTGGGATTATATTCATGTAAGAATTTCATGTATGAAAGTAACATTAAAGCATCCTTCATTTCCCTCGGTCTATACACCTACACATCTAGGTCTGACTTCAACATCAAGAGAAATATAGATACTTTCACCTTCTGGGTTTATACCATATGCCTAAAATTGAAGACTACTCGGCCAATTGTAATTATAATTTTGAGGTACAAAAAAGGGACTGTATGTGGATGAGATTAGACTAAGTGATGGATCTCAATATTTATTTTGTCATTAAGAGGATAAAGGATGATGGGTTAGAATCATTTGACCTCAAGTATCGATAAGTGCAATCTTCACCCCTTCCTGTGATTCCATGGAACACTAGATAATCAGGTGATATAAATGAGAGGACTATAGTAGTAATATAGAGATCAAGAGAATGGTTCAAGAGAAAGAGAATCACTTTGATTAAGTCTAGTGGTCTTCTGACTCTATCTAGACATGTATCTCAAACTTCCTCTCTAAGAGCATCCAAGAAGACCATGGGTTCCACTCACTTATAAAATTATTCAAAAATAAATATTGTTGATGAAGAGAAAACTAAATATCCCCATGTTAGGAGGCTCCAGAAGAAGGCTAAGATCTTTGAACATCTCATTGAGCCTCTTGAATAAGTATAAATTGATCTTTCAAGTCAACAGTTCACTAAAAAAATCCAAGTGTATCTTCCTCAGCAGTTTATTCATCACATTGTGAGGAAGTTGTGATCCCCTATCGTGAACCTATAAGTGCCTCCATTCTTGATATTGTGTCTACTCCGATGAAAAATTTCCCATGGATTCAGGAGTTTCTTGGGATTGAGTTAAGGATGGTAAAACAATTTTTACCACCTAATTTTGAGTCCATCTAAAAATTCATGAAAACCAAACAGAGTAAGAAAGAAAAATTAACCTCTCATTTCCTTACTAGGGCCTCTAGATCCTAGTGTGTATAGGTTACCCAGCCAATATTTATGAATCCTGTAAAAGAGATGAATAAAGATGAATTTGGGTTAACCTAAATCTCTTTGGATCAATCAATACATGAAGATGATACACATATTTTAAATGTGTTTACATACCACTTTCTCACTAATAACAGAGAGTATAAAAAAATAATAGAGCAATTGGAACTCTTACTACCTACGTGTAATCATTATGTGAACCTAACGTAGTGCCAACTCAACATGCAGAAATAATTCCTCCCATCAACATTCTTGACCCTTAGTTGATCTAGAAATCCCAAGGGTATACAATGCAAAGTAGAGATAATGCTAAGTGGGTTGAAACTATCCTCGAGAAAATAAAGGAAATTTTTCTAGAAGTTATCTCATTTTAAAAATTTTCCCTCACCACTTCTTCCAAATTCAAAGTGACCAAGGATGAGATTGAGAAAGAAAAATCCCACTGGGATAGTGTGTTTCCAATGGTATCTAAAATGAGCAATATTGATTCTCACTCCCTAGTGAGAAAAATGTGACCACTTTCATCTCTAATTTTTTTCCTCCTATATGGTTTCACACGATGAGTGATATTTACGAAATTATAAATGATGTTATATATGAGATTTATTCTTGTGAAGAACATGCATCCCAGATCTTAGAAGGTATTAGTATTGGTGTAAAAAATCTCAGATCACCTACACCTAATGAAAATTAATCTATGTAAGAGATCATTAAGTACTTCGAAGAGGTTTTCAAGAAATATGAAGGATATTCCTTCTCATTCAATGAGGAAAATTTTGAATCTCTCACAGAAATTAGAGTTTCAATCTGTAATACTATGATGGATCATTAGGCATTGTTCAACCAATGCAAGAACCTTAGCAATGTTCCTAAAACATGGATCAATGTTTTAAGTTTTGTTTTTATTCGACAAGCAAACAAGGTGGTACCTGTGGAAACCCATTTCAATAAGAGTTCAAAGGTTGAGAAATCATCCCAAGCGCATTCCCTCAATTTTTTTCACCATCTACTTCTTCATTGGTAGAGACTTCGTCTTCATCTGAGTGATCAATCCTTCTCATTATTTCTTTCTCTTCTTTCTTATCTCTCCATATTCTATTTCTTCATTAAGAATGTACTTTTAAAATATTTTTTCTTATTGACTTAAGTGACCTTTAATTTTACATTGTAAGACTTCTTTTTCATTAATAACAAAAGGACCCATTTTTTTTCCCTAGGAATATGAAAGGTCACAAGTGATGATGATAGGTGAAAATTCATGTGGGGGGATATGTAAATACATTTGGTGATGCTATAAATTAGAATGGATCCTCCATTCCAAAAGGTATTTCACTTGTGATTTGATATTGGATAACTTTTTCTTTACAAGATACAAGAAAAAGATTACATTATTCTATTCCCTCTTACCTATGTTTCCTCTACTTCTTACATACTCACCTTTGTAAGCATGGTGATCATGAAAAACAAAGAAAGGAATTAGTACCTTTAATAAATGAATCAATATAAATTTTTGTATTTGGTTTGTTTGTCAGATTATTGTTTGTATGGTTGAATTCCTCTAATTGAGTGTAGATCTACTCTAGTTAATGCTATGAAATCTGCAAGTTCTTATTCACAAAATTAACCTTCCCTTCACTACTTCATTACTCCCCTCTACCTCCTTTCCTAAGAAAATTATTCCCTTGTAATAAGTAAAAGCAATTTTCCACTGGTGTAGTGGAGTATTCTTGTGTGATCCCCAGGTTTATGACCCCCCATTGATTTTTTTCTGCATTCAATAAATAGGAGCCTCACCATTACCAAGAGGAGGGACATAGCCTCATAGCATTGGTGAAAAATCACTCAATTCTCCTTGCGATAAATTATTTATCCAACATGAATGTAATAAAAATTTATCTTGAGTATTTATCCACCCTAATTTTTTATTTTAAATATTGTAGATGGAAAATCACTCCACTGTATCAAAATGTCATTTTCTAGATGGAAAATCACTCCCATAGGTGTAAACATATAAATTTCCTAGTTTACATCTTGATCATCCCATGCTCCTTGTTGGAAATATTTTATGTTGCTTTGGTTTATTCGTTATATTCATGGGCTTGCTGACAATATCTAACATAAAACTTGCAACATTTCAGAGATCACTTATTGACAAGGTGATATAACCTCTGTTTTTGAGAGGGGAAACCCCCTCATATTATTTGTTTGTGGGGGTTTGAGTATTTTTAACCTAGAAAGAACCCAAAAAGGGAAATAAAGAAAAGTGAGAGAGGAATAGAAGAATGAGAAAGATAGTGAAAAATAATGGAGAGAGGTAGCATGTAGGGACAAGAAAACACAAATTTCATTCCTACATGCTATAAAGTAAACCATAAAAGTAAAGAGATTGAATAATCATACTTTGCATGAAAAACAAAGAAATGGAAGATTGCATTTGACATAAGAAAAAACATAACCACTAATAATATCAAGACACAAAGTTCTAAAAGAGTCCCTATATTTCTTATTGAAAAGAAACACAAATTCCCCTTCTTGCCTTGTCTTCATAATGATCAATCTCCATGGAAAGTATCTAAACAGAAAGCTTTATTATTTTCCCTACCTTGAGACTATAGGACAAAAATTTCCTCCAACCTCCAAGAACCTTTTACAAATGACCTCTCACTTCCTTTCATAACCAAAAATTTGGTTCTAAGGTATTTAGGGTTTACATGACATGACTTTAGGGTACAATTAGGTCACATTATAACTTTATTTTAATAACGTCAAGTCACTTTATTAAAATTAAATTGTTGTATCACATAACTGACCTGATTAAAGGTATTTATTACAAGAATAAATTGGTATACATACGGACCCCATTAGAGTGACTTGTAAACATACCTAAGCAATGAACCATATATAGACAAAATTCCATCTAGGATTAGTGCCTTCTCTGTTGGGTGAAGAGTCCACCTATCTTGATCGTAAAAAAATGACCTCATTGACATGTTGAATTTCTGAGTTGTTTTGTGATCTTCCACTCCACCAAGGCTTCTAGTTTGCAAATTGGTCAATTGTTATGGATAATTATTTTCTTGGTGATTGATTATCGAATTGAATTTCATAAGTTATTTTTTTTCTTCTACTTATGTGATTTTTTTATTAATATACAACCCCAAGCTCTCATTAGTATGATATAATGTTGCACCACTTATTCTTCCTCTGTTATGCATCCTTTCATATGCCATAGATGAGTTAAATCCTGCTCCATATGTTGTATAAATAAATTTGAGAACAGTTGAATATACTTCATAATAATACTCTGCATCGCAATAAAATTTTTGACATCTATTATGCATTTCATTTTTCTTAAGGCAACTACATATCTATGAGGCATGTTATCAAACACAGGGTGTACAATATTTTTTTAATACTAAATTTTAATTTTGATTAAGTATACATGGATTTCCATACCCTGTTGAAGAGAAGTTGAGTGAGAAAATTCCTTTCTATTATTCATATAAACCTCATAAGATGCGGAAATAACTAGAAAATATAGACCAACTTTACTACCTTAATTTGATATGATTTTAACCTTCCTACATTCAATAGAGGAACATGTTTCATTCGTTCTTTCTCATTTCTCACCCATATAAGAAGAAGGAATGAAAAAAATTAGTGATGACGAACAATGGGAATATGTTATCTCATTTTAGTGATTCTAGCTAAAATTAAGATAACCATAGAAATTTTTATAAAAAATATCCTAAAATTCCCTTTTGAAGAGATTTTCGGGTTTTTGGGTTTCAACAACATGAAAACCTGAAACTAGCCAATATTTCAGGTTTTCGGAACTCATGAGCATTAGAACATGGTTTACAAAAATCATGCTACATGTCGATTGACTTCCGAAACCCAAAACCCAATCTGTCCCTTTGTGTCAGGTTTTTAGGACCTTGGAAGACCCAAACATCTCATGTTTCATGTCAGCTGTTTCCCGAAACCCGAAACCCGAATTGATAGCTAATCCTTTGTATTGGGTTTTCGGGCACTCCAAGCATGATGACATGGCATTACCTCTGAGTTGTCAGGTAGTTGGAACACATGTCATGTGAAGTGTAATAGATGAAGGGGTTTTTATAAATATTTGGATTTACACATCATTTGTATTTATTGTATTTTTGGTTACGTGAATTTTCTCATCCATGCTTTCTCCACCTTCGAACCTGATTTGATTTTGTGCTCGATTGCGTGATTCATTTTCAACTATTTTTTAAATTTTATGAAGGTATTTTATCTACCCTCTTCTTGTGAAGTTTTGTTGAATATGTTTTTGTGATGTTCTTTGTGACGTTCTCCTTCCTTTCCTACATTTCTTCTAGGTTTAGGGTTTTAGGTTTTCTTCTTCTTTTTGGGTTGTATTCCAATAGAAATTATTGATTAAGAGCTCACCCTTAGGGTGTTTTCCTATTTTATACCTTGGAATATCCCTTTTTTTGTTTTCAATAAAAGGAGAAGAATACAAAGTCCTAACTGTTTAAATGGTGGAAATATTGCATGTCTTGACATCTCAAAAACCCAATCCCTTATTTAAGGTTTTGAAGGGTGTTCTACAATCTCTAGGTTCTGCAGTGTTTCGGGATTTTCTAAGTTCCAGACATCCAACATCATCCAACATCCAATTTATAGTGTGTCGGGTCTTGCAAGGTGCTCAACATCTTCCGATTCCCGTAGTGTAACGAGTCTTCCAGAGTGTCTAACACCTACTAAGTTTCGACAATCTCTCTAGTCTATCAAATTTTGAGAAGTGTCTGACAAGACCTAAGTTCCAACACTCTCTCCAGTGTGTCAAGTTCTATCAGGTGCTTTACAAGTCCTAAAACCTGGATAGTGTGGCGGGTCTATGGGGTTGATAAGTAAGCTTCCAATTCCGATTGCTCATATAAGAGTTGTTTAGGCATTCTTTCTTAAATATTTCTCATGTCAGATCCTAGATCATCCAAAGACAAGTCAGATAGATCCAGGAAGATGAAATACAAGTATCGAAATATGGAATTCCCCTCCTATATAGATCACAATTACGACATCCAAGATACGGAACTCAGTAACATTCACATGGAGGATTTTTGGAACACAACAAACGATTCCTCTCAAAGTCCCTGGATGAAGTCAATAACCAATAGTGGGCTCCCTCTTACAGTAGGATTCCCAATGTCTGCTTAATGCCCTGAGTTCATTTTGGCCTGTGCTTCCCATTATGACTCAGACTCTCACTCAGTAAAAAATCAAGCAAGAGAAGTCATAGTGAAGTTGGACAGGGGTTATTTTGATGACCTCCTAAGATTACCAAACTTCTAGGAATATGTTGATGTAGATCTCAAGTCAGCACAGTAATCCTAGTACAAAGATCAAGAAGAATGCATCAGGCATGTGAATAGAAATTTCTTGATCAAGGCCAACCCATCCGTCTCAAGGTTTGCCAAGTTTTTCCCTAGGAGTGATTTCATCCTTGAAATCAGCAACATCATCACCTTACTAAGTCACGTATTTGGACTCCCTGAGTCAAGATACTTCCAAGGATGGATGTATCAATTCATGGTTATTATCCAGGATTGGATGCAAAAGGAGATAGGGATATAGAACACATATATCGGTACCTCACTCAGCTAACATGGAAAGGTTCCGAAGATCAGTTCAGAATAGTGAACGATGCTTTCTTTTATGAAAATATCTGTAGGATGAACCTTGATCTAAGGAAAAGAAGAGTCTCTGATGAAGCATGGGCCGAAGTATCAAAATGGGGTTGTATCTTCTTACAGTTTAAGAAGTTCACATACCTTCAGGTGGTCATGTATCTAGGTGTTTCTTTCATATTGCCCAGATTCCTAGGTGATAAGCTGATCCTAATGGAGTTTTTAAGACAGTTGGATTTCCACAAATTCCAACAAAACAAACACAAAGCTGCCATATCCTTCCCTATTTCCATTAGAAGCTATACGTGCCCTATGGTGGTCAAAGCTAAGAACATGGTGGATGAGATTCAGGACAAATTGAAGAAGAACATGAAGCACAGAGATGTATTTGATTTCCAAGGAATCCTTAAATCATACGGGACTTTATATTTACATAATCCCAACATAAAAGATATTGGGTTGATCTTCGAGATGAAGTTTGCATCCAGAGAAAGGATAATAGCAGGTTGACAATTGAAGAAATCCAGATGGTAGATTTTTCTGATATCCCAAAAGGCACTAAGGACAATGAGAGTGTCCTTGATGCCTCATATGATGGGTTGAATGAAGATCAATATGGTATTCCCGGCCATTGATTGGTCCATTGCTGTGAAATATTCTATCATGGGAATGAAATATAAAGAAGGGAGTATTGCAAAGCTAGATGCTTTAGAAGTAGGACCCTCAAAGGGGAAAAAGGAAAAAGATAATAACCCTTCCAAAAGGCCAATGAAGGTTAAATTTGTAAGAAAGGGAGAATACCAATTAACTACACCATTCGTAACTCTTCCAAAAACAATTGAGGTTCTTGATTCACCTCCACAACCAAAAAACGGGAATCTTCCTTTAAGAGAAGAAATTATTCAACCTTTCATTCCTCCTTTGGTAGATAGTTCATCAGAGGTAATTCCTCCTCCCGCTTCTCAAGCTCCCATTACATCATCCTTAACTCCTCCCATTCAACTTTCCTTTCCTCAAATTTCTTCACCAAGTTCCTCAGCCATGGCTAGTATCTTTTCTGGCCTCTCACCTCTTCCCACTAGACCCCAGTTAACCGTGGACATGCCTCCTCCTGCTGCACCTTAATTTCCTAAATCCACTACCATGAGTGCTACACTTATAGTTGTTACCACTCCATAAGCTAATCCTCCTCCACCTGAAGATGTGACCATAATGACTGCAATGGAAGAAAATTCTTCCAATATTCCTCAATGGTTGGTAGATCAGACTTCGAGGAAGACTAAGGTAGTTTTTCCATTAACCGCCTTTGATTTCAGATCCCTTAAGGTCACTCCCACTAAGTCAGCCAAGAAACCCAAAATAGTCTCAAAGATTTCAGGGGATGCCTCAGGGCATAAATTTGCAGAGATTACTACTCACGTAGCTGATAAAACTAAGGATGACATAATGGTCACATATTATCAATTCACAAGGGTGGCTCTGGGGAAAGTAACAACAGAGGGAGCACATTAGGATGCACAAGATGCAATGAATGTGTTATGCCAAAATCTGAGGGAAACTAAAACAAATAGAGATGATTTAAAAGAGAAAATAGAATAGCTAACAGAAGTGCTACTTAACCTCTCAAAGCCTCCTGAGTCAACACCATCATCCTCTACTCCTATTAGGTTTGATTTCTCATCAGTACCCATCATCGAGAAGATTAATGAAAAGGGGAGAACAGTCGATGAATGGACCCAAAGGCTGCTCCTGCAAGGAAAAGTCATCAAAGATACCTTTGAAGTCTACCAATCCTGAGAGGATATAAAGAAAGATAGACAGAAAATGGATGATGCGTTTTCAGCAGAAATTATGAACCTAGAGTGGACTTTCGAAGCTCTCTAAATGCTGAAATAGATTCCATCCCACATCTTCGTCTAAGAGGGCATAGTTCCACATGGGGATAAACATTTTCAGCTAAGCAAAGCCATCAGATTCAGAATAAAGATCCTCAACAAAGCTTGTAGCAAATTGAGAGAATCAAGAGATCAATTGGTCGATGGCAAGAATGACTTAGAAGAAGAGCTAGTCAAAATATGTGCTAAGGTGTTGATTGAATTCTTGGTTATCCTACCTGTTGATGACCTTTACAAACAGATCCAAGGATCACTCCAACATGAACCAACTTACGGATTCAACATGGAAATCATTGATAGGTTTTTGAAAATCGAACATTCTTTGGAGACCCTGAGGAAACTCAATAAGAGATTAAAAAAGCTTCCTGGCAACACTAGCGATACTAAAGAAACATGTGAAGTTCTGAGTGATCATTCCACCATGCTTGATGAGAATGAGATGCAGGGTATAATCCGAAAGTTCTAAGAATTTCAGAACAAGCAAGCTTTGTTTGAGGAAGATAAAGATGAGGATAAAGAATAAGCACAATACGACATGTCATTTCAATCTTGAAATCGACATGTATTTTTCATTTTTGTTTCATCACATAGGAAGCAAATTTTGACTTGGTCTCCTGCGTGAGAGTCAAGAAAAATAGGACTCTCTTTTAAAAGACTATTTTCTAGGATTTATCCTATTTTCTCTCAACTCCTTTTATTATAAATAAGGGATGTGTATGCATTCCAAAGGGTTGAGATTTTTGGAATATTGAGACCTATTGTGAAGAGGAAAAACTTTATGTTTTCTTTCAGTCGTTTGAGGAATAGAAATCGATGGTATTTTTACAAAATTTGTGTTGCGAGATTCATCTCTCTTAAGATATTGTTCTTATGTTCAGGATCTTAAGCTATTCTTTGTTTAGCATTCTTAATCATTTTAATTGTTTCAAAAATTACATTAAATTTGTTATCTAGAACTCGTATGATTATTTCGTGATCTGTGTTTTCTTGAAAGAAAATATGTTCCCGTCATTTCCTTTCCATTGTGTTTTCCTTTATGATCCATTCCATTTCAAAAAACAGCAACATCTTCACCTAGTGTGGATATGGATTTTGGGATTTCATCCCAACCCCGATGGTTAGAATATTGTGAATATTGTATATATTATTTCCGCTATGTTTTAGATTAGTAATAAATAGGAAGCCTCACCTGTCTTTGAGAAGGGATTTAATCCCATGCACTATGGTTGAACCTCATATTTTGACGTGACAAAATATCCCACCAAATGTTTTTGGCGACTCCGCTAGGGATATATAGATTGATAATGCTAAGCTTATCCTTTTGGTGTCTGGCGACTCCGTATTTCCCTTATTTTCTAGAAGATCCATTTTCCAATTCAAGCTGTCCAAGAAGATATTCACTCGGTCAAGCCGATCCAAGGGTGAAACTAATCCATTCTTTGATCTTATTCAACAACATAAGGTTAGACTTTCACCCAATAGTGTTACATCTAGCCAGGTAAGAAGTTCTTCACCCATCCAAAGAAATGGATTCCTCAAGAACAAGAAGTCTCTACAACTTGTTGTGCATTATTTTTTCCATATAGTCAGATTCCTGTTCACACTTCATTTAGAAGAATGGTAACACAACCTGTTCCTTGGGGTGCAACTATTGGTCCACTTTCCCTTAGTCCAACATTACATGACCTACCTCATGGATCACGGAAGAATATTCCTAAGTTCAACGGTGATGGGAAACAACATCCTAATGAAGAAATTGCCTCATTCTTTGGTACATGTGGTGTTCTTGGGGTTTCTCAAGAAGATGTTTCTATTCAACTCTTCATTGAAACATTGCATGGTGTACTAGCAAAATGGTTCTATCATTTCCCAAATGCATGCATTACCAACAGGGATACCATGAGATCTGCATTTGAAGCAAGGTTCAAACCAACTCAAGATTCTCATGCCTTATTAGTACAGCTTACCCACATGAAGAAGGAGTCTTACGAACCTATGTGGGACTTCATAGAAAAATTCAACAAGCTGATTCACAAGATTCTAGATCACATTGTTACTACTCTTGAGAATTATAAATGTTTCTTCATCAACGCTCAACCTCTGGATGTGAGCTTCTTGTTAAGAAGATTTGTTATCCCTGATTTGGCCACCACTCAAGCTACAACCACCAAAATAGAAGATGATCTTATTCTAGCTGGAAAGATCAGAAAAGAATCATCCAAGCCTAAAAATCAGAGTTCTTCTCAAAATACTACTGATCTAATGATTCAAAAGATGCCGAGTGACTTGATCTCTTTGAAAAATCAAATGTTTTAATAGGTGAGCAATGTTCCATATCTAGATATTCCTAGATGGAATTTCAATAATACTAATGGCGCTCCCACAAGAGATAGACCGCGGTTGACTGCTTCTCAACCAAGACTGGCTATTAAAGCTCCTCTTGTTAATGCTATAGTAGAGATAGTCTAAGAAGAGGAAGAACCAGGAGCAAAATATTCTCATGAAGCTTTTGAAGCTTCAGGATACGTTGATGAGTCCTATGACGATTCAGCTAGTGAATCCAACATTGGTTATTTGGAATACGAGGAAGACAAATGTGAACATGATGATCAATCATTGATGGTCTTTACTTGATCCCAATCTTAGAATCCCTAGATATTGTTTCATTTTCTACAATAGCTTTATCTGCATCAACAGTACAATCTACTGCACTTTGGAATTTTAGATATAGAAACTTGTAGGCTAGTTCATTGCATTAGATGAGTTCAAAAGAAATGGTTCATGGAGTACCCAAATCATCTAGTTTCTTGCCTTTTTTCCCTAGTTGTCTTGCAATAAAAAAACGCATGGATCCATTTCAGGCAAGCACCATCCATGCCAAGAAGTGTTTAGAGGTAGTTCATACAAATCTGAATATCCCTCTACTTACTTTGTTTTCAAGATACAAGTACTTCCAAATTTTCGTGGATAACTACTCTCGAAAGATGCGGGTGTTTTTCTTGAACAAGAAAAGTGAGGGTCTTCAAATTTTCTATAAATTCTATCATCGTGTTGTGAAATAGAATGGACAACCACTTATTCTACTTCACTAAGATCGAGGAGGGGAATTCAAATCAAATAAGTTCTTGGCATTCTTGAACCAACAAGACATTAAGAAAAACCTGAATACTCCCTACACACCTCAGCAAAATGGCATTGTTGAGTGACGAAATCACACAATGATGGAGATGGCTCGCTTCATGCTAACAACAACAAATCTCGAGGAATGTTGTTGGGCTGAAGTAGTACAAATAGCTATATATCTTCTCAACAGGGCACCAATAAATATTCTACAAAATAAAACGCTAGAAAAGGTGTGGAGTGGTAGAAATCCATCAATTTATCATTTGTGGGTATTTGGTTTCACAACATACATGCATGTCCTAGCCCAGAAGAGAAAGAAGGTAGAGCCAAAAACACTCCCGTGTATCCTTCTTGGCTACAACACTACCTCGAAGGCGTATCATCTCATGGATACTGAGACAAAGAAAATATACGAGAGTCGTGATGTGGTTTGTATTGAGTCATCTTTTGACTCAATAGTATCAACATAAGATCCTCTTTCAACCACCTCTCACCGACTAGTCTCCGAATCAGATGATGATCGAAAGGGGACTACTCAAAGAAAAGAAATGCTGCCAGGAGAGCTATTTGTTGACCTTGGAGAACTAGAGAATGTGACTCCACATCAATCCACATGGTAACAACACAATTCTTCTCAAAAGTAGCCAAGTTCTCGTTTGAAGTGGGTACAAAGCACCATCAAGGACTCACATTTGCAACAACTCCCAGATACATCATCCAGAGTCAAAACGAGGAGTCAAACAAGAAATGAGGTAAAATTTTCACTCATGAGTTCACTGATTAATAGCTTCAAGCCAGAAAATGTTCGTGAAGCACTCAGTCAACCTCAATGGAAGGAAGCCATGGATATAGAAATTGACTCACTCAAGAAAAATCAGACATGGGAACTTGTCGATCTGGCTACAGGAAAGAAACCCATAGGCTGTAAATGTGTTTTCAAGACAAAATATAAGGTAGATGGATCCATCAAAAAACATAAAGCACAACTTGTAGCAAAAGGATATGCTTAGAAAGAGGGCATTAAATATGAAGAAACCTTTACACCCACTGTGAAGATGAAGACCATAAAAATAGTTTGCGCACTTGCAGCGCATAAAGGATAGAGACTTCAGTAAATGGATGTCAAGAGTGCTTTCCTAAATGGTGATCTAAAAGAAGAAGTATACATGACCCAACCTAAAGGATTTTTTGATGAAGAGCATCCTAAAAAGGTATGTCGTCTCATCAAATCATTGTATGGACTGAAACAAGCTCCAAGGGCATGGTATATCAAGATCAAAAATAACCTTTTGCAGCATGGGTTCACTCGTAGCTCCTCATATTTGAATTTGTATATAAATAAGGTAGGCAAAGAAATTGTCATTCTTGTTGTATATGTAGATGATCTTGTGATCACTGGCAGTTCAAAAGATTAGGTTGATATTGTAAAGAGTGATCTCAAAAGAACCTTCGACATGACAGATTTGGGGCTACTACATTACTGTCTTGGCTTGGAGATATGGCAAAAAGAGCATCAGATTTTTGTCTCCCAGACAAAGTACACCAAGACACTCCTAGAAAAGTATAGAATGTCTTACTGTAAACCTATATCCACTCCCATGGAAAAAGGCTTGCAACTTTCAAGATTCCAGGAGTCACCTCAAGTAGATGCTACTCTCTATAGGCAATTTGTTGGAGGGCTCATCTATTTGACATATACCAGACCAGATCTCTGCTATGTTGTCAGCTATCTTTCTAGGTTCATGCAAGAGCCGAAGAAATGTCACTGGAATGCAGCAAAGCATGTTTTAAGATATGTTCGAGGAACAACTGATTATGGTCTAGACTATAAGAAGAATGATCAATTCATCTTACAGGGATACATCGACTCAGACCACGTCGGATCTGTTGATGATAGGAAGTCAACTACAGGATACATATTTCATCTCGGATCTAAACCTATCTTGTGGATAAGCAAGAAGCAGAATGTTGTTTCTATCTCATCCATAGAGGCATAATATCACACCACACGAGGAGTTGTGTGCGAAGTGATATGGTTACATCGCATTTTGGATGACCTGGGAATTCCTAAAAAACAGTCACCTATTCTCTATTGCCACAATCAGAGTGTGTTGAAGCTCATGTAGAATCCAGTCTTTCATGAACGAACAAATCATATTGAAATTGATTGCCATTTCATTCGAGAGCACGTCTTGAACCATCAAATTTAGCTCTAGTATTGTCCTACAGAAGCACAAGTTGCCGACATACTCACTAGATCTCTTGGAAAAGTGAAATTTGAACTTTTCAGGGGTCACATTTGCAAGAATAATGTAATAAAGGGGGGAATGTTAGCATACGTTGCATAGTTCATATTTTAGGAGTGTTTCTTCTATTTTATCCCTTTATTATTTCTTCCTTGGTGTATTCCATTATTCTCTCACCTTCATCCAAATCTTCCTCTTCATTTTAGGGGAATATAGTTATTTATTTCTCCTATATAATGTACATGCTTCTTCATAATAAAATCAATGTGTTGAGAGCATTTCACTCCACATTCTTCTCATCCATCTGCTTGCTACATATACCTAGTTAGATATCCCATTTAAATGTTCTATAAGGAAATGGATCTTTTTTTCCCCTTATTTTAGTGTGACCATTTGGTGTCAGTGTCATCGACAACAAACCTATCCCATTAGTTTCGTTTCCACGTAAATTAAATAAGGACATTGGTCTCAAAATATTCAAGGAATACATTAGCCACTATTGGAGATAATGGTCACCCAATTTCTACACCCTATATTTGTTCATAAACCTTCCCCTTTTAATGAGAAAAAAGTTGATCTAATTAGGCATATTTCTACCAAAGCAGCAATCTGTTAGTCTACGGTGTTACAAATAATTTTCAATGCTTCATCTATAAATATTGTGTTATACTTTGTGAGTTTGTTTTTCATATTATTCAATTTTATAGATGTTTCACAATAATGGAGGGACAACAGTAGGCCATATTTACAACTTCTAAATTTTGTGCTTTTAATTCGTTTTGCATGCTTTTTAATATATCAATGAAAGAGAATTTTTGTTCAATTACTTGTACAAAAATGTAAAAAAGTGAAGCAATATTTTAAGAGCCTAGATGTAGACAAATGGGTAATTCGTTAAATAAGTTTCACACTATCTCGTAACTGGTAAATATGTATTACTCTCCCTTCTAATTGTGCCAGTTAAAGTATAGTAGGTTGTAATCGAGATTCTTTGTTTTCATGTAATTTTATTTTAGCTTTTTATTTGCCGCATATTGTGGATGTGCTTTCGACTGTGTTTGTCTTACAACAGTTTTTAAAATTGCAGAAAAAAAGAATCACTTTTAAACCCTATTTCTCAAGAAATTTTCAACTTTAAGATGTTCGAATTGTCTTCGTTTATATAATTATATACAGTTTATTATTTAAGTTAGTTATGTAATGTTTTATGAAATTCAGGACGGACATTTTTTATGTATGTTATTGTTGGAAAGATGAAGCTCCCTATCGTACTCTTTACACACAAGACATAATAATCAAAGATAATATAAGAAAATCCATTTTAGTCGATTACAAATACTGAAAATATAGCTTTTTATTAGATCAAAGCCGCAGGAGAAGCAATGGAATCGGTTAGCACAGCAAACCAGGCGAAGCGAACAGACACAAAATACTCACCACACAGAATTAATAAAAACTCCAAGCTCTCCTTATTTCATATCACGCCGCATTCCTTATTCAATCCCTATATCCGTGTGGAATGCGCAAAACAGGTTGGTATTGTCCACATGCAAGCACAGCGTTTATAGTATTAGTGGCATATATATGAAATGTATCAGCAGGCGGGAAGATCTTTGGGAGGAGGAGGAAGAGATTGGGATTTTCCATTTCCATTCAAAACAACCCACGCCATCTTCAATCCCAGCTTAGGTGCACCTCGAGATGGCAATGCATAAACCAGACTCCTGCACAGGTGCATTTTCATTCATTATTTAGAGTATATTATATTCAAAAGAACAAAATGCATTGAAATATTAGACGAATACCTGGATTATCGGCCCGGAATCTGAGAGCTACCCAACCACCCTTGGGAACTCCAACTGTGTTTCTCTCAGGCGGATCCACCAGATTAAAATTAGAGGGGTCTGTAGTCGCATTGTAGTTTCCCACACCTTGGCCCACTATGAAGAAATTGTAGCCGTGCAGATGGAGAGGATGACTCTCTGGTCCAACAAAGCTGGTGCCCTGGAGAACTAGCTGTATGCTGGAATTGAAGGGAACCACTTTCACCCTCGTGTTGTTGAGTGTCCGGGTGTTGTTTGGAGGCGTGCCGCTAAAGTTGAAAAGGAATGGCGGATTGTCGGGAAAAGTGGAATTGTAAACTCCTTTTGAGTGCCCGAAGAAATGCGCTTGAAGAAGAGCGGCGGTGGGAAGAACGAACGATATGTTGTTCACGGCTGCAAATTTGGTTCCGTTGGGGCCTTGGCATGTTTGTCCATTCGGACACGGATTCAGCCCCAACCCTACTGTGAATAGGAATTGTCTATCCACCTTCTGAGGAACAGCCGCTGGAAATTTCTTGCTGCCCAAGCTTCTTATCTTTAGGCTGAAATTGGCAGCGAATGAAGTATCGTTCAGGGCTGGAAGTGCTGGGAACGATATGGATGAATTAGATGCTGTTAAATTTGAGCCGTACTCTAAAATTCCAACAGTAGTTGAGTTATCAAAAGTTCCAGTGCCGGTAACATAAGGCCGTGCAGACATGATAAATGTGGTATTTGGTGCAGTTTGAGATTTTGCGGTGAAGAGCACGTTTGTGGTTTGGCCTGGAGTTATGAGAATAACATCAGTTTGGAAAGGCTTAACATACACAGCGTCCGCTTCGACTACAGTTACCGTGTGATTGGCAATTCCGAAGAACAATTCATCATTGAGAGCAGCATTGATTATGCGAAGAAGGTATGTTTTTCCAGGTGTCACTTTCAGCCTGAATGTATCTGCATGTAAATGTACACATCCAAGACATAAGTAGCACACTCTTACACTAAGCAAGATAAAACATATTAAAAATTATACAGGCTTACACATTCAAGACATAGCACAGTCTTATAACACAAAGCATGTAAAGGAACATGATCGTCCTCACCTTTGACAGAGCAATTATACAAGAGTCCAGGGAGCCCGTTAATTGTGTATGCATCCGATACATTTGGACCCCCGCCATTTTGTAGTGCTTGACTAATAACAGTCTCTGTGTCTGCATTCCACCATTCCCCTGCAATTTGCAACACAAAATCAATATTGTATTTTCAAAAATGTTCTTGTACAATTGGTGCAAATGATCCGCAATTACAGAAAGTCATTGTCATTGTGATTTACCGAAGAGAATAGGAACTTCGTGGTGCGGCTTGTGGAATGGGTAAGAAGCATGCCTTTTTGGGGTAGATAATAATCGGTCCATAGAGAGTTGCTCGCAGCCATGAAATGTGGGCATGCCACCACAGAGTTCCTCTCTGCCCTTTGATGGTGAATTTGTACACATAACTTTGCCCGGTTCGAATTGGACACTGAGTAATATAAGCAGGGCCATCCGCCCATGCAGATCTTAGCTGCCGAACTCCATGCCTGAAATAGATATACAAAATTATTCTTTCATGTATATATAGACTATTTACAGACATTATAAGGTGAATTATTGCATACAACGGGCAGAAGAAACTTATTTCATTGTCATTCTTTATATGTAACTTACCAATGGATGGTAACATTGTTGGTGACATGATTTGTTACATTCACCACTACTCGATCTCCTTCCCGAGCAACAATTGGAGGCCCTGGATACTGCCCGTTCACAGTTATCACAGATTTCGTATGGCAAAGACGAGTCACATTCTTCATTTGTATCTGCACATAATATACCGAATGAATCAACGAATTAAAATCGATGGTCATCTAAGAATCTCATAAAAGCACGATAAACTTAAATTGAAGCGTTGTAGACATTCAATAACATTGAAGATTATAATCAAAGAGATATGTCTCACGTCGAATTTGTAGTGTCGTGTTGTTGCCGAAACAAAATGAGCAACAAAAACAAAAACTGAAATTCCGAAAAGTGCGCCGCCATATTTCCTGCGCATTGCCATAATCATAGACCAATTGTATTATATATGTACCCTTTCTTTGCAGAGTTAAAAGACAACTCCTCCCGATATGTTAATTTTACCTTGGAAAGAAAATGCTACTGTTGCCAACTTGAGATACATGGGAACATATATATAGGAAAATATAAACGTGTTATGAGGTTTTCTCTTCTTTAGTTAGGTAGGTTGGTATGCAATGGATAATGCTAATCTTTAACGTCAGCAGATACAAATCCATACCAGTTTTTGTGGCTACTATCTGCATTTCCATTTGTCCCAGCTTGTGTTTGCCTCGCTTCTTTTTCCTTTACATTATTTCTCTTTCCCGCTGGGATGGGAGACAAGGCTGTGGGATCAGTAGCGGGACTGTATATAGCCTGGAGTGGCAGCAAAGTAAAACTTGAGCCCATTAGCTACCAGCTTATTTTTCATTACTATTAGTTTGTCTCCCTAAGTACGCATGGCACGGTGGGTGCCCTGATCACTGCAATAATATTGATTATGTTTGAGGCTAAATTAGTCACTCGGCCTGTATCAACTTCTTGTAGTATGGCGACTGAAGTGGACTGTGCAGCCGCCGGGCGATCGACAGGACATGACGTGAAATTATGACTAACAATATTTATCAGCGGACGACAACCATTCAATTCTATCCCGTAATTCTGTTTCCCCAATTCCAATTATGTGATATTTTTTGTGAGTAGATGTTCATCGTCACTTCGATTAGTACATTCTCTTCCTACTCACAATACACTCTAATAATTTCAACATCATAACCCTTTCAATGTCAAGTGACTCTCGACATCCTAGTTTTTGTTAACTAGCAATGGCATGCAAGTGAAATGTGAACGCCTAAAGGGATCAGGTAGAGGAGTGAAACCAAATACATGGTCATAAGTGTCAAGAAAGTCCTCTATATGACGATGATCAGCGGGTGCAGGAATAGTCTCAAACAAGAAGGGTAAAAGACCCTCGTGGGTGAAGTAACATTCCATGGAATCATTCTAAGTTGAATAGTTCTCTCTCCCAGTAAGAAGTGACGGAGGCTGTAAGGTGATCCTATGATGCTCAAGTCTGGGAAGAGAACTCTCCATGATGTGGAATCAAAAGTGTAAGGTGCGCAAAAGTGAGATGTTAAACTTGGTCGATAATGCGCCTGCATGTGAAAGCCCAAGAGTACTAGTGAACCGCCCCAGAATGAAGCACTTTATAAAGTATTGTGCTTACAAAAACTTACAATTTCATCACGTAATGTGTAAAAAATCATGTAACTTTGACTAAAGAAACGTTGAAAAACAAGCAGCGAGTCAAAAGTTATAGCATAAATACGATTCCCACAACTGATGAAAAATGCCAATAAATGCTGCAAATGCATTAAAAAAATGCATGAAATGGGTACAAAGGGTGTCATGTGGGTACTCGTTCGAAATGCAATCAAATTTCAGGTAGGGTTTGTTTTTCTTGCGAGGGGGGATTGGCCTCCTACCAACCCCAGACCTCACCCTCCATCTTTGACATGCGTAGGAAGGGCATAAAACAAGTAAAATATAGCGTTGAAAATTATTACAATGCCGTGGGAATGTTTTTAATCCTTAAAACATTAAAAAATGGTTTTTTTTAACCTCCAAACAATACTAAAAGGGAAAGGATGAGAGCTAGGTGTCAAACCATGGATGTACCAAAGTAACACATCAAGATCCACATGTAAACCATCGGGTCAAACAGGTTGTTGTCACTTCATCTAAGTTTCTTGAGCTATCTGGGGTAAAGGAGTGACTGAAGTTAGCTAGGGCCATGTGTGTGAGTTAATGTAGGCGAGCAGGAGCATCCACATGTTGGGTGAGTGGAAGAAACCATCAGAGACTAGCACAGGTTGTGAGCATCTGCCCAGACTATAGAAGTGAAACATTTGCAGAGTTCTTTGCACTGGATGCGTGATGATTGTGTAGAATAATTACCCTTCATTTGAGCAGGAGCCTGACAGAGTAACAACGTGGCTCTACAAAAATAAAAGTTTGAACACCGAGTAGAAGCCAAGCCAGGGAAGCTGATAGACGTCAAAGGCAATGTAGGAGCCAATTAACATCCCGCAAGGTAAGAGAACGTGAGCCTAAGGAAAGGCGAGTAAGCCTACAACTAGAACAACATGCAGAAGCACCAACAAGAGATCTCGAGTGGTAGATGTAAGGATTACTAAGAGTGTAGGTCACCTACAGAAATAAAAAAACTATTAACAAAACACAAGAATGCAAGCTGAAGCTCGAGCTGAGTGAAGAACAAGGAGCATGAGTTGTCCAAGTCCAAGGTAAAATAATGCAGACTATCCAAAGCAAATGTTGAAGTCAAGGAAATGCAAAAAATGCAGACCGAGCCAAGGAGTGCAGGGCGACTTAGTCAACAAGATGGGGCCGAGTTGGCCCTTAAGGGCAACTCATTCACTAAAAAAACTCCAAAAACAAGCACACGCAACTCAAGTCTACACCTTGAAACACAATAAACCTCATGAAAACACCATCTAAGTCACATGTAAACCTGGAGAACCGAGCGATCAAAGACACTAATCCTGAAAACCAAAAACCACAAACAAGCAAGGTATGAAGCCTCAATCAATGCAAGAAGAGCATGATTAGAATATCCATTATGACACATGCACCGAGAAATGGATATCACGCCGGAGGCCAGAAAATGCACAAAAAACCGAAGAGTGCATGAATCCACAAGATCCACTCTGATACCATGTAAGAGAGTTTGTGGATTAGAACGAGGTTCTGCCCATATTTTGAATCTTTACATGCACATTTGGTTGATGTTAACTCCTCACGAGATCTCTTCATGCTTCCATTCACACGTCTATTGATGTGCACTTCGTCCCTCGTGATCTTCACTTTTGGATTTTCAAACCCTGTTGCATGGTATCAGAGCTACACAGCTTGCCATCACACCAAAAGCTTGAACTAATGGTGGAGAGGGATCTCATCATGTTAATCAACTGCTATGCCAACACCCTCCCGTATGATGGATCCGGGTCTACACACAATAGGCCCAACAGCATTAGGAGGCAGTGACACCGGGAATTTCCTGGGAGGTCACCCATCCCAGCACTACTCTGGGGCTGGCATACTTAACTACCTGGGAATGTTGTTGGGCCTATTGGGTGTATCCCCGGCTCTATCGTTTGGGAGGGTTTTGGCATAGCATTTGTTTAACATGATGAGATCCCTCTCCATAATTAGTTCGAGCTTTTGATGGAGAGGGATCTCATTGTGTTAATCAATGGCTATGCCAACATCATTAGGTGAGTCATCTCACTTAGGTGAGATCATAGGTCTAAGAGTGAGTGCGTCATATGCATCATTGGGAGTTACACTTCTATTATGGGAATGTAACTCCCCCTCACTACTCGAGTTGTCATGATTGCAGCACTGGGGGTTACTCAGCACCTCCTATATGTACATCCCATTTGATCTATGAGATAGAGAAGAGTTTGTGGATTATAACGAGGTTCTACCCATATTTCGAATATTTTCATGCACATTTGGTTGATGCTTGATCCTCTCAAGATCTCTTCACGTTGTCGTTCACACGTCCGTTGATGTGCACGTCGTCCCTCATGATCTTAGCTTTCAGGGTTTCAAACCCTCTTACACAACCCACCCATCAAACCATTTCCTACCAAAAAATTTCCTGTTAAACCCATTCCTATCCAACCCACCCATCGAACCCACTCATCCAACCCACCTGTCCAACCACTGGTCCAACCCATTCGTCCAACCCATCCATCCAACCCATTCTTCCAACCCACCCTTCCAACCATCCTATCTAACCCACCCGTCTAACCCACCCATCAAACCCACCCATCCAACTCACCCATCCAACTCACCCATCCAACCCACCCGTCCAACCCCCGTCCAACCTATTCGGCCAAAATTGTGAAAAAATGAGGGAACAATGCTCTGTGAAATCACCTTTGCCACGATTTTTTTTTTTCAAAATTTCACAAACGATTCAAAAGTAAGTTTTTAGAGGGGTCTTCTTAAAATGAACCCCATCATGAAATAGATGTGGGACATACAAGTATTTAATTCCCAAGTTTTTATCTCCAACTTTTCATTCATGTCTTCATCTTCTATAACAAATTAAAAATCATCCAATCTAAAACTTTTACACATTAAGAAATAAAATAAATTAATAGAAAAGTCTATTTTCCCATATTTTTTCAAAAGGTTCTATCTCTTTTAGTAGTGTACAGGCCAGTTGTTAGTGTCATACAAGTGATGAACAAGTTAATTACGTTGATTCAGTTAACCCTCCATATGGCTTAACATAGATGCAATACAATGTCATATTTAAACTCGATACTATTTTTGATATAGTTGTCTCATGTTACTCAATACTTATTTCATCATGTCCCACACTTGTTTCGGATATCAATAAGAGTGTTGATGAGGGGAAACACTAATCACTACCTTAATAGCTAAACAAAAACCCTAATCACTAATGTGCATGAAATTGATAACATAAGGAACTCAAAATGCAATATTTTTAACGCTGCCACCTATTAGATTTTCCCTACTTTTTATTTTGGCCCCTTTAAATAAAAATTACATTCACCTAAACAATGAAAGTGAGATCGAGACGATACAATGGAGAAAAGATAACAAATATTATTTGGGTAGGAATAATCTGAGCTATGGATTAAGTGTGGGATATGGAAGTATTTAATCCCCACATTTTTTATTTCCCACTTTCCATTCATGATTTCATCTTGTCTAACAAATTAAACGTCATTCAATAAAAAATGTTAACAGTGTAAAAAATAAAATAAAATAATAAAAAAGATCCTTTTCTCATATTTTTTCAAAATATTCCTTTACATTAAGTTATGGAGGGTTGAGATTTTGCAAACGATTGACACTGACTAGGTGACCCCCTCCATATGGCTTAAAATGAACACAATACACTACTCTTCTTAGACCAATACTATTTTGTATATAGCTGACTCAAGTTACCCAATACTTATTTCATCATGTCCTACCCCTATTCGATAAACCCTAATTGTTGTATTAATAGCTAAAGACAAATCCTAATCACAAATGTGCATGAAATCGACAACATAAGGAGATTTCAATTAAATTTTTTAGCATTTAACATATGTAGACTTTGGGATTCATGAAATCTTGCCTTTGAAGTATTCATCGACACATCCTTACTTTCTAATATATCTCTAAACTATGTTGTGTACCACAACCCTTTTTTCATTCAAACAATTGACAAAAAAAAAAAAACTTGCTACATATGGGCTTTGGTGTAAGAAAGAAGAGTTTCACAAAATGATTCCACCCAATATTTTCCTCTCTGATTTATTTCTCCTCCATAAAACCATCTATGCATCTTTAGCATAAAACTTTTTTACATTTAGAACTAGCAATTGCATTTGAATGTGCTTGTGAGAGGCCGATAGGTAGATTGGAGGAGTATTTGAATGGAGTAAATTAGTAATTTTAAGAGGTTTCAGATTGCAAAGTATTGGTAGAATTTTAAGAGACAACAATCCATGAGAAAAGCATGCAAAATATGTTGGCTTTGAAAGGTTTAGGCACCAACCTCTAGTGCACCACAACAGGGATGTGGATACACCCAAATTATCTTGGAAGATTCCAAGAATATCTAGCATGTTGTTGTACCTTTGGACAAATTTAAGGTGGAACCACTCCCAAGCCCCGTATTAGTACACGCACCAAATCATACTAGATCACACCTTACCAGAAACCATACACTTCCACATATCCCACGACAACACCAAACACAACACCAAAAACTATTTATTATTGATATTCAATATTATCGATATCAACAATGGTTGTACATAGTTACTACCTCGAGTAACCATTACTTAGATTTCCAAGTTGTGTTGCGTAATAGTATTCCCCAATGAAATTAACGACTTAAATTATCTACAGTTTATTTGGCAGGAGGATAATGACAAAAAAATGAGAATTGCAAGAATAATCGACTTTCAGTAGGCCTATTGGCAAATAATACCATAATTTGACAGTATCACGTGCCAGTGATCATAGGATTAGAATCCATGTATTGTATTGTTGAGAATTGAGTTATACATTGTGGTTATTTTATATATTGATTTTTAATTTTTAAATTGTTTGATGGTAAAATATAATATTCGGCTATAATGAGTTTAATGTGTTTAAGCTTTGGCTTGTTGACAGTCTAAATTCAACTATAATGAGCTTAATGAGTTTAAGCTCTAGCTTGTTGGTAGTGTAACAATGGATAATATTCTTTGGTTAGTTTAGCTAAGTTTGACCATTGAATATCATCACATATGGCATTGAATTGTTAATACTTTTTTGTCTATTGAATTTATTTTCAAATATTTTGTTCACCGCATGAATAATATGTGGTTAAACTTGGCTTTTTTGGATATATTTTATCTATTTATGTATGTGTGTTGTATGTATATATACATATATTTGTTGTGAACAACTCTAGCCAAAACATGTCCGGGGGCCCGAATTTTTTTTTTGTACTGATGCATCCATATCAAAAAACCTTTATCCTTAATAAAGAAGTATTTTTTCATGGATTGTTGTCTCTTAAAAATTTACCCATATATAACAAATTGGAAACTCTTTAAATTCATTTACATTCATTGAACTTGTGATTTAATATTCAGATAGAAGTGTTTCCTCAAACTAAAGTGGGTTAATAGAAAAAATAAAAAATGTGTGCCGTGAATTTACAGCCCACAAATCTTCAACTGTAAAATAACATACCAATGCTATGAATCCATCCCCAAACACCATTTATAACCATAATGGATCTTGACATGTTTGAAGAACACTAAAAAAACTAACATTAGATACATTGAATGAAAGTAGCAGCAACACATTCGAAAAAATTAAAAGGTGCCCCCTCTCATAGGCATTGCCAGCGGTAGAACACGAATCTTTTTTGAGTGGAACCAGCTCAGACCCCACCAATAATAGACTCTCACCCCTTCACATAAATATAAATGATTGGTTCCACATTTGGCACAATTGATTACTCATACCAACAAATGAACGAGGAACAACATTGTTTTTTCATCTCTCTATTATCAATGTTTTCTCCCATTCCTCCTTTTGCCCCCACCGCCGGTATTTGTATCTTGTGACTGCAGCACATAAGAACAAATCATACATCTTTTCTAACTCCAAAACGGGTATTCAATCCATACAAAATATCAAAAGAATTGTGCATGGTTAAAAAAAAAATGCAAGGATATCACACTTACTCCTACACAAAAGGATCGTACATTGAAATAAGAACAAGGTGCCCATCATGAAGCTGGTGCCATCCATTCTCACAGATCCACAACAATCTGTCAAACTGTCACAGCTGCTTTGCAGGTTTCTCATGGAGGTCGCCCTCCAACATTTACATAAACATGAAACTTTTGTACTTTTAGAATTAAACACGAAACAGCCAATTCAAAAGTTTTTTAGTTTATTTTCTCAGATGGAGAGACAGATACTAAAATATTGAGTCAATCTAATATCCTATCTCATTTTTTCCACTACCATGCATCCATACCTCAATCTTTACCTTACAATTTAAAAGATCGGTTCTGTTAATATAAATTTCAACCGAAGTAAAATAATTATTGCCCCCAACGAATTCACAACCGATCACCCTTCACATATAAATATAAAAAAAATTTAACCTTACCAAGAGATATTTAAAAACTCCAATTTCTTGTCATCTCCGTCCTTGCCTTTCTGGAATCACGCCTTATCCATGTTACCTTCTTTCGGTTGGGAGCTCATTTCGGTACTATAAACTTTTGTCGCATTTACTTGGGAATGAATCAGAATGATTATATTCAAGTTTTCATACTTACACACTACGAGACTAAAATAATAAATCTTTACCGAAGCTAACATGAAAGTAGTAGTTAGGTTAAAATATTATTACTTGTTTATGTTTATAGAAAACGAATTTATTGTTGTATATAATTGAAAATATGAATATAAATGAGAATATGAATATGATATATGAATATCATTTTTTTGCATGATAAAATCTCTGACATGTTTACATGTTGCAGAAAGTCATCGGGTTTGAAATGTTCTCGTTGTTAGACAGATTGAGGTAGCAGAGGACGATCACACCAAGAAAAATTTCACGACACCTTGTGGAACTTTTACATATAGCATAATACCTTTTGGCCAAATCAATGCAGATGCTATATTTCAAAGGGAAATGGATCTGACATTCAAATGTTTGAAGCATTACATTGTCATATATCTGGAAAATCTCACGGTATTCTAAAAAAAGTGGGGAGACCATATTCATCAGGAACAGGTACTCATAAGGTGTAGAAAACATGGCATATCCTTAAATAAAAAAGAAGTGTATCATCGGAGTTACAGAAGGTAAGTTGTTGGGGAACATTGTGAACAAGCATGGATCACACATTAATCCTAAAATAGTGAGAGCCATTCAAGCATTATCTTTGCCCATAAGTAAGAAAGGATTTCACTCCTTCTTCTGCAGGGTAATCTTTCTTCGGCGCTTTGCTGGAATTCGCAGAATTGACAAAGCACATCACGACCATGATGAAACCAAGCAAGCTTAAAGTGGAATAATGATGGAAATGAAGCTTTTGAAGAAATTAAGAAAGCCATTACTAAAGCTCTAACCCTTGTATCTCTAGACTTCTGTAGAGAATTCATCATGTATTTTTATGAATCAGAACATAATATTTTTGTTGTTCTTGTCCAAAATAATGATGAAGGCGTGGAGGTAATTATCATCTTCATGAGTTTCCAACTGAAGAAACATGAGCTAAACTACAACCAACTAAATAAGCATGCCTCTATAATGTTCAAGGCTATAACAAATTACAGGTTTTTACATACTCAACTCTTATATGGTGGTGATGGTTTCCGGCAGTGCAATCAATTCCATCTTGACATAACAAAACCCTAGAGCTAAGTGGGGAACTTGGGTTGCAAAGAATCAAGATTATGACTTGGAGATTCAACCTTAAAATTCAGTGTGAGGAAATGGTTTGTCCAGGCTGATTGCTGAAGATGAAAATCTCATAGCTCAACATGGTGGGGACGATTGTCTCTTTCCCAAGTGTTTTGAAGACATGCCAAAAGTTCTCTTAATGAACACCACTAGTGAATGGTATGCAGATATTGCTTATTACTTTTCATATGGTGAATGCCCCACTCATCTTGATTGCAAACAAAGGAGAATGCTTAAGCTAAGACTAACAAAGTTTGTAATCTAGAACAACGCTCTCTACAAAAGAGGGCTTAATAGATGATTTCTTAAGTGCGTAGACAAGAAAAACATAAGAAATTATTGAAGGGATATCATGACCAATCTTGTGGTGGGAATTTCTCAGCGATGGTCACTTCACATAAGATCTTTTAGGGAATATATTATCAGCCTACCCTCTTCATAGATGCCCAAGAATGGGTCTCAAAGTGCAAAGCATGTAAAACATCTGTTGGGAGACCAGAACTTGCAACACTACAACTCAAGCCACTTTTCATTGAAGAACCATTCCAGCATTGGGGTATGGAATTCATTGGTTCTTTGAATCATCATTCCAGTGCGGGACACACCTATGTGATCACAGTGACATATTATTTCATGAAATGGGTGGAGGCCATGCCTGTCAATCAGGCCAAAACTAAGACAATGTGAAACTTCATAAAACATAACATCATCATCTGTTTACGAGTTCCAGAAAATATCGTATTAGATAATGCTACATATTTATGTTCAAGGGAGTTGATAGAATTTTTCTATGGTTATGGGATTTCCCTATCCAATTCATCATATTACTATCCACAGGGGAATGGTTAAGCTGATTCGATTAAAAAAACAACGCGGCCATTGTCCACAAAATTTTGGATGAGAATTAGAGGAATTGGCACAAGAAGATGTATGCTCCATTGTAGGAAGATATGATAACTCCAACTAAATTCATCGGTATGTTGTCATTCCACTTGCTATATGGAATTGAATTAGAATTCTCATTATAGTTGAAATGCAAGCTCTCGAATTGCTCTAGCGAATAAAAGATGAAAACAAGGATTTGATTGTCAAGAGGATCCCATTCCTTGAGAAGCTAGAGGAGAATAGAATTTGGATGGTAGATTGTATCAAAGAACATGAATTTAAGGTAAAGATGAATTTTGACAAAAATGCCTAGGGAAGGGAATTAAAAGTGGGAGACCCTTTTCTGCTGTGGGCCAAGAAGAGTGAGCCAAAACGGGTCCGCGTCAAGTTTGATTCATTATGACTCAGTCCATTCCAGTTCCATGAGACTTGCGGTGAAAATGTATTTCTACTCTAATATCTAGATGGGACGTTGTTAGAATATCCTCGCAGTGGGCAATACCTAAACAAATATCATCAATGAAAGTGGGTATTCTCCCACCTTGTACCATTGGTGATTGTTAGGTGTGTTTTCCTTTTTGTTGTGTGTGTCTTTTCCACTCCATGTTTGTTTTGTTTTTCCTTTTCTTTATTTTACATGTGTTTTCTTCCTTGTTATCTCTCTCTAGTAATTTCTACATGACTCTGTAGGGCCCAATAGATAAGACACTTATCTATGTGTTATATATTGAGATTATGGGATTCCTCATGTCATGTCTTCACCGAGATCAGTCCATCCTATGCCCCAAAGCTATAGCTAGCTATTGCCATGGGTTTTTGTAGTGGAAAAAATTCAATAGAAAGCAGGACAATGATATCCCTGTGTTAATTTTTTTAATTTTTACCTTTCCAAGACACCCCATGTCTACCCATTCTTAACACCAAGCCTTACTTTTTCTATGTAATGGTCCTGAATTTGATGTCCATCCAATCAACCTAGGTGATTTAGGAAAGTAAACTTAGTCCCCCATAGGTGATTTTAAAAGATTTTGGAGAATGTCAATTTTTGAGCAATTTTAGGAAGGGCTACCATTGGCCTTCCCAGGAATAATGCACCCCATGGAGCGGAATGAAGGAGAAAAATTTAACATAGAGATGAATTCAAGTGCCAAAAACATATGTTATTTATTTGGAAGATTTTGGAAAGATTTGGAGGTTTCGGAGCTGATTAAGCAAAAGTGGGTTTTCGAGCCTAAAGGACAAAACACCATGAAGAAGTTCCTAAACTTCAAACAAAGAGTCCAAGGGATTCTTGAAAATTAAAGAGCCCAATAAAGTACCTACGGAAAATATTTTCCATGCACTAAATTTTTGAAAAAACAAGACATCCTGAAACATCATGCACTTCCCTAGACAACTCATTCTTCTGGCATGCAACTGGCGGTACCCATAAAGAAGGGGTCATTTAGAGGTGATGCAATCATAATTGAAGCTTTAAACTATAACCATTAAATTAATTTCGTGGTTTTAATCTAATTTTTCCTCTAAGGAAAATTTGAGAAAACACGACGTTCCACACTGAGAAATTGAAGGGACCATTAGGTCATGGGAGCTCACATTTTGATTTCAAAAATCAGGTTGCAGGTGGGCTCGACAGTGGAAATGAAAGGTTGGAAAAGGAATGGAAAAGGGCCAAATTTTCCAAGGGAACATTGAAGGAGATCCGATCTTGATAACTAAATTATCATATCACCTCGGTCGAGCTCAAAAGGTAGTCGGGTTGGGTACAAACAAGTAACTTGCTTAGCGAGTCAAGTGAAAGAATGGAGGCCCAAGCCCGAAGTTTTCATACTTCAGGAATTAAGAATTTTGGAGACAAGGAAGAGGGAAAATGCAATGGTAAAGAAAAGAAAAGACCCAAAATCCAAAATACGTGAAGTCCAAAAATCTCAGGGGTGTGTTGGGGTCAACAATCCCATGAATCAAGATTTCTGAGTTTGAAATCTGAAGCCCAAATTTCAGATTTTGGGGGTTTGGAGGTTTGGGGTATTTTCCAAAAAAAATGAAAAGCACGAGAAAATCCCCAAAATGCCGAATTCTTAAAGAGTTCAGTATTTTTGGGGTCAAACTTGAGTTCAGGGTTAAAGAGGCGGGAATTCTCAAACTTTCAGAAGTAACAATTTTTCTCTTTCAGAGGTCCCAATTTTAGAGGTTTGTTTTGGGCTTGAGTCAAAATGAAGTCCAAAAAGTGCAAGGTGTGAAACTGGAAGTCTGAATTTTAGACTTCGGGGTTTCAGGGTTTTGGAGATCTCGGTGGGATCCGTCAGATAAACAATGTCATGGGTCTAGATGGTGAAAGATCCGAAAGCAAAAAGTTCCAATTTTTGGACTTCAGACATTTGGGGTTTTAGAGGTTTCTGACGTTGGGTGGATGAATAGTGATAGTGACCACCAAAAATGCAAAGTTCCGTAAACCTGAGGTCTGAATTTTGGACTTCGGGGTTTTAGCATTTCGGAACCTTTAACCCCCTAACATGAAAAACACAAATTGAAGTTTGAATCCTGTAGTTCAGATTTCGGACATCGGGGTTTCATATTTTGGGAGTTTTCACGTTCTCAAATAGATGAATAATAACATCAATCTCCAAAGTTAAAATCCCTGAAAGTCCAAAATTTCATATCTCAGAGGTTGTGAGGGACTTTAGATTCTGAAAAAATAGAGCCAACCACTTGCCATTAATACATTATGGCAGCCCAATCTTCAAACGGCCATAAATTTTGACTGGGAGCTTGGATTTGCATAAGAAAGTAATTTTTGGAAATCTCTCTCTGTCCTCTACACAACTATTTAAGTATTTAAAAATGAAGAAATACAGTGTATTATTTTATAAGGTGGTTCCAGATTTCTCACCTACTAAAAATGATGACGGATGGTCTTCTTCGTTTCCCAACAAGAAAGGTACAATGGAGTATGGGCTTGGCAGATTGGCCCATCACTCCTACATGGACAATGATGAATTTTGTAGGAGATTGGAGTGAATTTTCATATTTACAAGGACCATAGCTGAATGGGGTTTGAAAAAGATGTTTTTTACACTTACTAAAAATAGTAAGTTATCCTTCCCAGTCATAGTAAGTGTTGAATCATGAAGTTCAAGTATTCAGGAGTGAAACCAACACAATCTCTCTCTTCTGAGTACGAGATAGGTGATAGTGATGTTTCCTATATAGATTTTAATTATCTAGAATATCGTATGATGGCAAAGGAAAGATGGAAAATAGAAGATAAATTATTCACAAGTGGGTTGTTCGTAGTTCTAGGAAATCCCATGTTTGTACAATGTATTGATCTCGTCTTGGCTTGATCACATCACTATGAGCCTGATACACAAACCATTCAAGAATACAATGGTATTGAAATGGAAGTCATAGCCCCTAGAACCATCTCACTCGCCTTGAGAATTCTGACATCACCAAACATGGCTATCATCACAAAGGAGAAGGTTATGCACGAGTGGGAAAAAATGGATACATACCTATAAGGGGTTGCACTAGGGTCATGCATGAAGACATGAATAAATCCTTCAAGGATTCCAAATATATTTTTATATGTGATTTTTTTAAATGTTATTTGGATGCAATCACCCTCCTCAACAGAATGATGGGAGAATTAATTACGAGGGAATTTCAAGATTGGATCACTCTATTTTTCATAATGTTGATTGAAACAAAGAAACAAATAGATTAGGATTGGATAATAAGTGAAAACTTGCATCTACATTTGCTCTAGGTACCCATGGAAAAGAAGTTCTAGATGACTTCTTATTTAGTCTATTTTCTCGCAAGCTTGAGGTCATTCAGGGGATTTTTTCGCGCCCAAGACATTGCTGCAATGGTTCCAACATTAGAGAAACTCCCCTAATTGGTAATGGGATAAATTCATATAAACTTCACTTGCATGAATGATGCATTCACGATGTTCATGGTTAGAAATTTGAAGGGTGATTTGGATGAAGGATGTCACCATAAGTGGCATCCTTAATAAAAAAATATGGTCCCCATTTTATTCAATTCTCAAATTTCTCCTACTTGTGAGTTTTCGGATTTCACCAAACCCCACTAATGTTTCCAAAATACCTTAAGTCATAAATTGTGTTATTTAAGCTCTATAGGCAGCTCATCCAGATAAACAAAAAAATCATGAATATAAGAATGAAGCGGGTCTTATTTCCCATCTCTCTCAGGGTGTTCACGTGTAAGAATGTAATTCAACCCAGCTGGAATCTAACTTCGCACACTTAAATTTATATCTTGACATCACCAAAGCCAACATCAACATATGAGGTGATTTAGATAACATTCATATCCCATCGTTGTGCTATGTTCTATAAATTTCAGACCATTGGGTCAACTTTTTCGATGAATACAAGGTACAGGAGAAGGATCACATGAGGATGGCAACTGATGAGATGAGTAAGTTTCAGTTGTCCTTGTATGAGGATTTTTTCAAGACAATTAAACATAAATGTATGATCTTGAATATGAGTTAATCAAAGGTTCCCCATTTCCTCAAGTCAATGGGCACATTCGCAATTTGGGATATATCAAGGAACGAACTGAGAAGGTGGTGAGAAGAATGAGGGATTGGTTCCAAAGGAAGAGAGCCATTTCCATTCAATCATGACGTGCCTCCACAAGTCAAAATAAAGCTTCAAAACAATCATCATAAAAAGTGGTGGAAATTACTTCAAGTTCACGACAATCCAGAGCAAGTTCAAAGAGAAAACCTATAGAGTTAGAGACTTATTCTCACAAAAGGTCACCCAAGAGAACTAGGATAGAGGAAGACCCAGTTGTAGAAGAGCACACAGTTCAAGACCCATACTTTGAGCCGCCACAAGAGGTCTCGGCTATTGTTAAAACTACTACCTTTCCCATCCAAGATGTGCCTCCTCCACTCGAGTAGGTAATGGTTAGTATGCTATTCCTGAAGCCTAAGTCCGATGAAATGGTCCCATGGATGCAAGAGACAATAACACCTAATACATGCACTTTTCAACAAGTCAGGGTCCCTGATTTGGCCAATCAAAGAAAAATAAATCTCACACACATAGCCTCATAGTTCTACAGTGGAGACACAACTATCCAATTGATTGAGGTATCTAGATCTAAGGTGATAAAGCTAGTGGATGAAAAGACATCAGCTGATTATGAGATGAGAACAATCCAACTAGGTCTGGCTACTAATGAAGGATATTTGAATATATATTAGCAGTCTTCCACTCACTTGGTGGTGAGGAAAAAATAATAAGAGAAAAATATTGCTGAGCTGGAAGAGCAGGTGAAAACTCTTTTGTCCTATGTACAACACCTAGTGGATCCGAGTGTCTCAGCAATTCCTATCAACAAAGTTACACCCATCATCATCTTTCATCCAGAATCTATCAAGAGGACACAAGATCTTGTGATTTAAGGATGAGCTAATGGAAAATGGATCAAAATAATTTCTGAGCAAAGAAAGTTAGTTCTTGAAGACCTAGTCAAACACTTCTCCTACATGTGTGTAGCTACAAACTAGGCAAGGATGATCAAATAAGATTTGGAGAAAGAAAAGGATCACTAGACCCTCTGTGTCCATTGGTGTAGGAAATAAGTGACAATCGCTCTTAGGATTTGATCAGAAATAAGGTTTTTGGTACCGCTTTTTAGGACTTTTCATGTGTATGGGAAAGGGCCTTAGAAACTAGGTATAAAATGGTATCTTTCAAGAACATGTTAAAAAATTTGAGGGAAATATATTATCTTTCAATAAGGATACCCTGGAGTCTCTATCAGGGATTGGTTTTGTCATTACACTCATTGCAGAAAAGTACCCATCATGGTTCGAAAAGTGCAAAGATATCAACGGTGTTTTGGATGGTTGGACATAGACTCTAAGTTGTTTGTACAATCCTCATACCTCAATAGTGTCAACTATTGTGGCTTGTTTCAGCAAGGACTTCCAAGATACAAATATCTTCTTAGCGGCGCGGGATGGAGACTAGTCAGGAAGTGATATCAAGTCTACTAGAGCAGACTATTATTCTGAATGATTCTTCCCCTTCTTCCTTCTCTTTCTCTCTTTTCTCCTACTGAAATTTCTATGTCTTCTATAGTATAATTTTGCATTGGGGTTACACTTTATAATATGCCTTTATGTAAATTAAATGTGAATTTAGAAACATAATGAAAAATTAAGTCACCTTGATTTTATAAAAGGGACTTAATTTTTTTTTAGGAATATGAATAGTCTAAAGTTAGAAATGGGGCATATGAAGTGTCATCGGGAAGATGAAGAGTCATCCTTCATCTATAAATTGTAATGATCTCCTAATTTGGGCTTCTTCTTAGCTAGTTTTCAATTTACAATCTCATGACAGAGTAATTCTTTTGAAGGAACAAAGAGATAGCTAATTTTCTTCTATTTGTTCCACCTCACATTTCTTCAATACCTCATTATGTACAACTTCTGATTTAACCAGGTCAATACAAGGGAAGAAGGAATTATGTAGCTTCCAGTGCATGAGGAGATGCATATGAAACTTTGTACGTATCGCAATCTTACTCTAGTCAGTGGCTCTAAAATTTGCAGAGTTGTTTTCTTGTCATGAAATACATGTGTTGAAATTTCTAACTAGTGCGCACAGGAATCTGATTTTTCTACCTACAAACATTAGTTCTCCTCCCCTTAATCTCCTCACTCCCTTTCCCGTTACCTTCACAGAGAATTCCCCCCCTTGCAAGATAATTGCTAAGAATTTTCTGCAAGGTCAGTGGAGTGCCCCTATTAGATCCCCAGCCGAAAGGCCACCATAGAAATCCACATTTTCACGTGCATACATATATGGCAGCTACACTGGTTAAGTAGAGGGAATTAGATTTCCAGAGCATTGGCAAGGAATCCACAAGTTTTTCCACCCAAAAAAGTTCCTTGCCAACAGCGTAGGATTTAAATTTATTATAAGTTATGTTAATGGCACAAGATATAATGGAATTTAATATGTATTTTGAATAATGATAGTCAATTAGTTGGATAGAATTATAGTTAATATCAGACATGTAGCCTAGATAATATATAAAGAACATATGGATATGTTTTTAATAATGGTTCCATGAAGTATTTTATGGGCTTAGATTAAATATTCTAATAGTTTCTCTTTCAAAAGTTGAAGCAAAGTATATAGCAGAAAACTCAGCCACTTATCATACGATATGGATCAGAAGAATCCTCTCTATTGTTTTCAATCCCTTAGTTCACGATACAGAGATTATGAAAACCGAGTGTGATAATGGTGGAGTTTTCCATTTCCTTCTCAATGAATCATTTTTTTGCATGTCGTGAATGATGGGCATTTATCTTCCCCGATAAAATTTTAGCCGAGAATTATTTGATAAAGGTGACGATGTACGTATCTAATTGGAGGTGGGTCATGTCAAAGCAATTTGAGGTTGTTGAGCCTTTTTGTAAAAAGTCTTTGCTAAAAGATCACTTTGAATGTTTGACCCACAACCATGATCATGGGTAAGAGGGAAATTAAGTACAAATGTTGCTCCCACATCAAAGAGAGTAAAAGCTGGGGAGGCGGATTATTGGGGTAGATTTGAGACTAAATAGCAGCCATTTTCATATGAGATAGGGGGTTAAAGCTCTAGATAAAGTATACTTGCAACCTTCAGACCAAATAAACAAGGAACTTGAGACCAATTACATAGTCTTGAGTCCTGCCATTGAAAATTCAGCTAGGAGGGAAGTGGGCCAGCAGACCAACTTCTAGGTTTTGAACCTCTTTGTAAAAAAGTAGCTAAGAAGGCATGGACTAGTTTCTAAGCATATCCTGATCAGTGCTTAAATGGAAAAATTCATACCAGTGATGAGCCTGCAGTTTCAAAAGAGTCAAAGGGGGGTAGGTTTGGACCAATATAGAGAAAACTCTAGATGAGTTATATGAGCCCACATTATAAAAGGTAAAATTATAAAATTGGATCTCCGTGACTCTAATACTCCAATCTCAAGATGAAGTCACATGTCAAGATCCGGATCAAAAGCAGAAGGGCAGACCAAACAAAGCGTAAATAACTGCCAAATCATCTAATTCTGGAATTCACAAAATGCAAAAGGCATCCTCCACGCCTGCTCAAGTAAATTTCTCCCACATATAGTGGCTCTGGTTTAAGGGGGAGTGTTCAATAGGCATAATATTTAGCACGTGTATCAAATTCAAAGTACAAAATGAGTGTAACGGCTGCATTCATGACCAAATCTCTATAAGAATTAATTTCCTGCCATCTGGCGTTTCTTCGCGAATTTAAGATCCTGTTTCAGACGGAATAACGAGTGACTGAAAATTCTATTGTAAACCATTTCTTGCTAAAGCATTGCAAGATAGAACTTGTAGAGTAACCATTTCTTAGCAAGATATTTTATGGGTTCTTACACGCCAGGTGTACATGAGAAGATGGCAATGCTGAAAAATACATATAAGTTATAACAAAACAACATTGGGGGAATATAAGATGATTGTATAGTGAAAAATAGAGCAGAAGCTGAAAGGAGATAGCACATCAGTAAAAATTCTAATTTAGAGAGTCCATTCCTCAATTGTATTCGGTTCCAAATCCAGAAACATTACTGTACAACTTCTATATTAATTTTGCATTTTGAATACAATTGAAGAAGGATTATTGTATCCTCTTCTGATGAGGGTATTACTACTAGGTTTCTTTATTGTTAGTTTTTGGAATACTTATCTCGTATGGTTTCCATTTGTCACCAGTAAACCTCTTCTTCTCATTTAAGTGCTACATGTATGCTGAAGGCGTTTCTTTATAGCTAGATGGAGCTTGGTAGGAATCTTTCATTTTGGTCACCTATCAACATTAGTTCTCACAGTACCTCAAATCTTCATCATACTGGCCTTCAATCCTTACTGTTTCATCTTTCAAATTCCCCCCTTGTAGATAATTACAAGCTATTTTCTGCAGGGTCAGTGGAGTGCCCCTATAAAAGATGAGCCACTGGCCAAAGGCAACCATAATCAATCTACCTTTTCAAAAGAATAGTCACCAAAAGCTTATGATAGACAGTTGCATCGGCTTAAGTAGAGGGACTTAGATTCCAGCAAATAGCGTTATGCAATGGAAAGTTCCAGAAGTTTGTCCACCTGGATAAAAAAAAGCCTCGCCTAACACTAGATTTAAGGTCTTATCTGTAAGTTTTTATGAAAAATATGAAAACACTAATAGTATTGTTGACAATGTTCAAATCATGAGAGGTATTTTAAAATGTATTTAATAGTAACATAATGTCAGATGCACATATATAACTTATATCATTAGTTTTTAAAAATATTCCATACGTGTAAATGTTTCGTAGATCATAATTATCCCGATAGAAATTCCTTAATTTTAGATTCGATCGGCAAAATTGTAGCATTTTCGGCGGATAAGGAAGTGTATAAATATGTGAGTTCATCTACAAAATATTATCAATGATATGATCAAATTTTTACTGTGAACCATCCAGCAATGGCATGGGTAAAAATGAGTCTAAATTTACTATTTTCCCTAGAGATACTACAAGTATTCTACATTTCTTCCCAATGTGTGATAAGGCATGGGGTGGTCATCCATCATAAACATAGATGGGAGTTTTTTACTGTGCTTTTTTTTCCCCTTTCATGTGAATAATGTGAGGTGCTTGAGACCCAAACGCCATAAAGTGTAAAACTTTGATAGCAGAGAATATTTCAGTAGTGCAAGTTATATGAGTTGTGGAATCATGTGTGGTAGATTAAGGCATTTAAATGGTCACATATTTCTTTCCAAATTTCCATTCATTTCTTGCATCTTATCATTTAGCGGTTGAATACATCGTGTAATTTTTCAACATTGAGTGGCATAAAAAAAGTTATAATTAAAACTAACAACGGTGCATCTGGTAGTGGTTTCCAGCATTTTCTCAAAAAAATGTTTCAGCTCAGTTATGTAGGGCCATAAAATTGGCACCCTAGAATCGACAAAAAAGTATGTAACGATGATGTTCATGAGTGAATGCTCCATAATAGATTAAAAAAATACATAGTTTCAATTCATTATTTTTAAGTCAACTATAGGTTGAATTGTTGATTAAGATGATCTGCAATGTATGAATTCAATAGGATAGCTTCATCGTATCCATGACATTTTCCTTAATAGGTATTATATTCCTTGGATTGGATCATCCAGATGGTATGGAAAATATTTTAAAAACATACGGTTTGATGAAATATAGCAATATATATTCGCATGTTTAGCTTATAATTTATGCGAAAGAAATATCTATGTAGTATTTGAGTTTTGTAAGGTTTCAATGCCAGTTGGGTGCCATAAACCAACGGATGGAAGATAATGGTGATGAGATTACATTGACAAATCCTGTCATATATCTAGAGAAGATGTTGTAACAATGCTTTAAGGGTTAACATTGAAACTAGGTTTTGGCTTAAAGTTGATATCGTGGTGTAGTCAACATGTATTTCATCATGGTCTGTGCAGGGACCCCCAGATAAATTTTCTCCTGAGATATGGTTAACTATTTAAGCCTTGTTTCTTCTAAGTGATATGTACAAATATCTTCCAAAAATTTTCACTCTCATCGTGACATAGATCCATCTACATTTATTGGGTAGGTATGCATTTGGATGTTGTCTATTTGAGTTGTAAAAGTGATTATCAGAGAAGTATTTTCTGGTTTGTAAATTGGGTTAGTAAATAATTTTTATTTGAATGTGTGTTTATCCAATCCTGGCTACATTGCATGATGATGGAGGTTTTTCTAACTGATTTGTACAACTAATATCTATGTTGATATCCTTGGTTGAAATGTATTGAATTTTTGTATCGTCAAATTCATCTAGTGGAGTTATTTTCCCTTTAGATTCCAAGGGAAATGTCATCTTTCGAGACTAGCACCAGGATCTTCTATTAACTTGCAAGATTTCATTTATTTTCCAAGGGGGTCACTTCTTTCATTACGGTCATCTGGGACCTGCAATTGAAATCTTCTTTGGGGTATTCTAATGTAACCAAAAAAGACCTTTAGGGATTTAAAAATGATGCACTGCTTTGAAATTTCCCATGATTTATCAATATAGCTTATCCCATTTATATTGTTTGTGGGAAATCAATAGTAAATTTGTTGATGATTATGTGCTAAGGTTTGCTAGATCTTACTTTGTTAAAACTATAAATTAAGGGGGGAAATGTTGATGGTAATTATTGTTATCTGAAATTTATCGCAAGGTGATTTCGATAACTTGCACAACTTATTTAGACTTGGAGAGGAAGAAATGGTGAAAACAAGAAAATTGGATTTTGAAGGCCCCCTTTCTTTTCTGTAACCTCCCTATTCAAGAAAAATATAAGGCGTTAGTGGAAATTTGCTTAAAATTTGGAAAAATGGGGAAAAGGGCTTATTTTTATGTATTGTGGATTTTGGGGCTGTGGGTAGAACAACTGCAGAAGGAATCAGGGTTCTTCATACCTGACTTGGGTCTAAAATGCTAAGAAAACAATGATTTGGAGAAAAGTCAAGTCCCGACGTCCCAGGCAACACAGGTTCCATTAGGACACGAGTTCCCCAAAATGTTGATGTGCCCAATTTATGAAGGAATAAAGTGTATTGTGGATAAGGTAGAGTTGGATGACCCAAATGTCCCAGGCAAGTTCGGTGGGTATGTGGAAAGGCGGAAATTTCTACAAACCTATGTGTTGCGGATAAGGCAGAAAAAAGGAGGCCTGCACGGTGCACATACCATGAGGACATAAGTTCCCCACGAACCTGAAATTACCACACATTAGCAAAGGAAATGCCATGTGCATATGGTGGGGGTCAATGGCCAACCTAGCCTGGTGAATGATGGATGATTGAGGACATAAAATCCTAAGTTAGGTGACACGAAGAAAGGAGTCCCACACGGTCCAAATACATCGCAGATAAGTCGGGCCCCGACGGCCAGGTGACCCTTGTGTTGTGGTGTCAAAAGTTCTCTGAAAACCTGTAATACCTGCATATCAAAGTAAAAAGGAGTAAAAATCTAGTGCATAGTAGATTGTGAGAGCCTTCCTGGAACGCCTGCCCCCAAAGTTCACACAGACATAACTTTTGACTTAGAACTCTAAACTTCACAAAATTTGACTTTTTGGAAAGGGCTTGAAATTCTAATTTATAATAAGGCTAGATATGTGAAAAGAAAGAAACATCTCCAACTCAAAGAAATTAAATTCGCAGTCCTGTAAAATGTAAGAAATCCGTGACAAACTCAAAATAGCTTCTCAAACTTTGAAGTAATAACTTTTGCAATTCTCAACGGATTTTCACAAAATTTGTCTCGTTGGAATTGTGACTCCATACATGACTCACAGTAATCACGAAAGGAAGAATATAATGAAATTTTGATGATTATTTTAAGGAAAATGTTCCATGTTTTGAACAGTGATTTTATTAGTGGTTGGAGATGCATTTAATGAAGCATGGGTGGACATTTTTCATTGTTGTAAGTCATGGGATAGTATGGGGTGCCTTCTGAAGGTCATATATAATCATACGAGAAAATTTATGACATATTTCAAGTTTTTATAAAGTGGATTTCACGATTTACATCTCTCTCTCTCTCTCTCTCTTCCAAAATTCTATAAATTGAAATGTTGGGCTCATTGTAAGGGGGAGGAGGATAGTTTGAGTAGAAAAACTCTGTCATTTTGGTTTTGTGAAAAATAATTTGTTGTAGGCCTTTGTGGTGGACTCCTTGGATGGTGATCCAGTACTTTCCTCTCTAATATTATGGATTATGCATATTAATGAAGCAATAGATTCAATTTTTTCGATGTATCTTTCCTTGCTGAGGTTAGTGCATTCTACTTTCCTCTCTAATGTTATTGGAAATGTTTGTGTCTACTATATGCTCTTTAAAGTACCTATTCTTATTTTGTATGCATGGATATATGTTGTGAATGTTGTTATTAGATTTTGGAACTGTCATCACCCTATCTGATCTGCATTTTTCTTCCATTTTGAGACATTGCAAATTGTTCTCATTCCCTTATTTCAGTGCATCACCTATGTAGTGTAGTTTTCCTTAATTTTCATGTTATTTCTCTTTTCCAGGTTCCTTGGGAATTGTAGGATAAAGATAGTTAATATCTTCATTTCAATAGAATTAGTTTGCGCTAGGATTAGGAAGAAGAACCAACTTTCTCTGGAGGTCTATCTCAAGTAGAAAGTCACAAAACTTGGAGGTATGACCCATGTTACCTCGTCACACCGTGAACTCAAGCACACACACTTGTGCTAACGAGAGGGTGTTGTGATTTGGTGATAACAATTACTTAAAAAACATGATTCTTTTTTGTTGATAATTTGTTTTTATCTCAAGATCAATAATCACAATAATTTCTTGTAATAAATGTAAGATTTCTTGTTCTAATTGATATTTGAAATGAAAAATTTCTTTGAGGTTATTGGTTCACCATATATATTTTTTAGCATGTTGTTAGAATCACTAGGTTAGTTTAGGACATAGAATGATCTCAATGTAATAATTTACCACCCATGAATTTATCTTATATGTATTAGAGAAATATTTGAGACTATAGGCTTCATAAGGCCTACGACTATGGATTCCAAGGAATATTTACACTTAAGAAGACTTGAGGAGGATATTGATTTATGTTTGAATAATGATGAAATAAATTTTCTATTTGAAAGGTTTGGTAAGAATGGTTAGGAATTACCGTCATCCTTCATATGGATTATCTGTGATCTATTATGCTACAAGGATGCAGGAATAAAATATTTTCAAAAGTTATTTTTAACTTCTGATTGAGGTTATCAGTTGGGAGATTGGATATGGATATTCAATTGTGGATGTTTATGTGAAAAATATGTAGTTGATCTTACATCTAGTTATTTTCTTGAACTCTTATCTTAAAAGAAGTTTCCCTAGGATATTTATAATAAACATAGGCACAAAACATCAAGCTTATGCATTGTTTTAGCATTGAAAATAGCTTCTTGGAAAGGAAATGTATGAAATTATAACCATATATTGTGTTGCTTCCATGAGTACCAAATGATTTTCCTTTTCAAAATATAAATTAAATTCAAATTGTATGTTATAGGAAAGGAGATGTATGGAACTGAAAACTGCTTCATTTTTTGTTTACATGGTGTATTTTGTACCAAAATAGTTATTTGTATCATGTTAGATTTTCAAATAATTTCTTACCATTTAATATAATTTGATGAATACTATAGGAAACATTTCATTCTCTCACTTTTGTACTTATTGGGAGTGTTTGTGTACCCTGACATGTAGATGTGAGTGCCTTTGGGCAAGGTGATTATTTAGTACCTTATAGCCTTGTCCTTGATAAAAGGTGGGATTGCTTCAGGTGGAATGTGTGTAATTTCTATAAATGATATAATATTATAAAATATGTATCCTTTCAAAGATAATTTTCTAACTATTTTTTAGTCTGGAAGGATTTTCTTAAATTAGAAATAATACTTAGATAATTGGTATTGTTTTACCTAATACTTAACAAACTAATGAAATAGGTAAAGGGTGATAGGACAAGGAGGAATACATGTTATGATTTTGATGAAGGGTTTTGCACACATTCTGACTTCTTAATCCAATGCTGATTGCGAGAGCTCCCTTTTGGCTAGAGGAACTACATGTGAAATACAAAAAACACCACTAGATAAAGTTAAATAAAATAACAAGTGGACTGCCTAGCAGAAGCTAGATACAGGAAGCATGATGCTTCCTGAATAGGCTATCAATCAAATTTTATATAAAAATATTACTATTATCTAAAATAAACATGAAATAACAATCTTATTGGAATTGAAAGAATTTAGGTATCTCGTACAAAGAAAATAAGAAAGATTAGATAAAAATGTGGCTGAGGTCAAAATGGGTTAGTTGATGGGCTGGTATTGGGTTGCAGGTATGGTATAGGCTCAGGGTAAGGTCTGGTAAAGGTTAGGATTGATTATGGGTTATTAGGGAATGAGCATGAGCTCATTGGTCAGAGGTATGTTTGCAGAAACAATAATCGATGTCGGTTGTGTGACCGATTTTGGTTAGGAAGAATCACCGACGTCAGTTTATTAATCGGTGTTAGTAGGGTAAATTAGCATAAAGCTCTTAAAAATGGTTTTTTACACTCTCTATGAGTGCATAGAGATTAGAAATGGTGAGGGTGAGGTTGAAAAATGGTCTTAGTGACTCAGGGATGACGAGGATATGATGAAGATGGGTTAAAGGGGTAGATATGGTGAGGTGATGGGTTAGTAGGAGGACAGGAGGTGTACGGATTCACATAAAAATAAATTACTCAGAATAATGTTGATCTTACTGAAAGAAAAACAAGATAACTTAAAATATATTGGGTACTTAGTGAAGAATGGGTCTAGAGAGTGCAGGAGGTGAAAACGATGATGCAATGGATCCGGGGAGAAGGGACATCATGTACGTGCCATGACAGTTCATGTCTTCAATACTCTTTGTGTGAATCCATGATCGTGAGGAAGGTGATGGATGCTGATGGTTGTTAGTAGTGCTCTCGGGTGCTTTCGTTTGCCTAAGTGATTTTAGGAATTTGAGTGCTCCAAGTCTTTGTTCATATGAGATCTAGAATCGAATGACCAGCCTCGATAAAGGGTTTTGGAAATGTATTTAACCTAACTGATTACATTTAGGGGACCAATGTCGGTTGAGGTATAACTGGCGTCGGTCAAGGCTTGAATATCTAGGTTGGCCAAAAATAGTCTGATTGTTGTTAATTTTGGCGTGGTCTTCAGTCTTCATTTGAGTCTTGAGTGATAGAATGTGGGAAAAGAAGTGAGAGTGTTTTTACGTTTGTTAGTAGGATTTAAGTATAGGTTTAAACTAAGTCGTAGCTGGTTAGGATAGTCTTAGACTTGGTCTTATGTCATTAATGTGGTTTGAAGGAGTCATGGGGTGAGGTGGTCAAGTGAGGATGTTAATTAAATTAATTAAAGTAATTAATTCAATTAATCATGTGCACTATGGTGTATGATTAGGTAAGGTATGGTTAAGTTGATTAACGGGGTTATAAGGGTAGTATGACCTAATTTTGGTGTCTACATTTTACCCCTTTTTTCATGTAGCTTATATTGATAAGAAAAGCTAACAAAAATAGGAAGTGGTTTCCCCAAATATATGTGAGAGTAGGGTTGCCTCCTAGTAGGGCTAAAGGTGATGCTGCCCCAATTGTGGGTGGAGGTGATCCCCCTCACACTAGGAGCTAATGAGGTGTTAAATGGATTCAGTGAGTGTTTTGATAAATAAGTGATTAAGAAACATGAAGTGCAGTAGGTAAGGGGTATGGGCAAGTTGGGTAATGGTTTATGTGTCATGGGTCATCGTTCATAGGTAATAGATATTTGGTAATGGGTCATAGGTCACGGGTATTGGGTAATGGGTCATAGGTCATAGGTATTGGGCAATGGTTCACATGTCACAGGAGTTGGGTATTAGGTATAAATGATTGGAAACACACATATGCTCAAATTGTGGTACAATACCAGGGTAAAAATATTATAAACTCTACCTCGTGTAAGTTTGATAGGTTTATACAAACAAGGGTGAAGTGATTGAGGTATCTAAGGCATAGGATATGGTCAGGAAACAAAATGTAGGTGAGGTGTACAAAATGTTTAGGTATGATCCGGTACACCAAAGGTTTTGTTAGGATAAATGACATGACAATAGGAAAGGTAAGGTCATTAGGCTAATCAATACAGGTAATAGCATCACAAGGTATAATAAGTACACTAGTTTAAAGGTCATAAATAGGTGGGTCAGGACATGGTATATAGGTCAAGGCATGGGTAAGGCCAATGTGTAGGTAAAATGACAAGTCCCTAAACTCAATTACGAAAAATGTATGGGTAGTGTGTGTTTGTGGGTAGGTAGCACTGGGTGCTGGTACTATCATAAGGTATGTCACAATGATGAGTTTTGATCAATATAGGTAAAATGGGGTTTAAATGGTAATGAAATGTTACTAATTTGGTCATGTCTATTTGGGGTTAAAAAAGGAAAAATATTATTTTTACAGAATCATTTGTCATTTGTTATTTGTAGAAAACGAAAGAGGAGAACGTGAGGCTTGGAAAATGACAGGGGGAGGTGGTAAGTTGAATTGGCGAGCCTCGTAGAAAATTATTGGCATTTGATTGGCAGGTCTACGAGATCAATTCGAGTGATTTCATTCGTTTGGAGGTGAGGAGTTGATTTGGTCATGATAGAGGTGGGAGAGGGGTCGGGTGGACCACTGGTGTAGTGACTAGATGTACCACCACATAGACGACACCGAGATGAGGAAGGATTCAATCTGATTCTGTCATTTGGTTGAAAATAGTGTAAAATTGTTTGATTTAAAATTTTTGGTGGGATGTAATTTTGAAAATGTGCTTGAAAATGAGGGAAATGATGGGTGGGAAGGTTAAACATAGGGTAAATAGGATGGGGAATGAAGCTAGGATAAGTTTGGGTAGGTTAGAGTAAGGATTTAAGTCGTTTGTAGTAATTTTTTGTAGACCAGGGGAAGGTTTTTGATTTATATGCCGTGAAAGAGACCGACATTGGTCTAAGTTTGGCTGATGTCAGTTGTGCTTTAGCCAGCATTGGTTCTGTCATAGCTGATATACGCTGGTTAAATTGAACCTATGTTGGTCAAGAAAAACCGGTGATGGTCAAGTCGATTGGCACCGGCTAAGGTGAATGAGAAATAGGAGTAAGAAAGGTTAGGTGGGCGAGAAAAAAAGGTGGAAAGGGGGTAAATAGAGGGTATATGTATAGAGATGAGGGTAAAATTGTAGCGTTGGCGTAAAAGATAGGAAAGTAGGTGAAATGATGTTTAGAATGATGAGTCATGATTGTAAAGTGGTAGAAGGATGGTACCTAAATTAGGTAAATAGGATGGGCAAGATTGATGTGGTTAGGCATGGTTTGGGGGATTAAAAGGTAAGTGAAGGTTTTCAGGTTGTAACAATGTTGTAGTTTATTGTATGCACGTTAGGGACAAGTTGCGTATGTGGAATAAATTACCACGTCTGTTGCTAGTGATACGGTCGAGTGTGATTGAAAAGTATTAGAGTCACATGACGTATGTTAGATTTATTGGGATCTAATTCTATAGGTGTGTAGCTAGATATCTGATTTTTATTGTCATGTTCATTGATAGATGGGATTCAATGACCAATAATTTCCACTTACCGATGGGTGAGATTACTTTCACCCTGGATGATGTATATAGGATATTACAACTACCAATAGTTGGGGAGCCAGTTTATTCTATTACTTCAGAGGCATTGGAGGAACTGATAGTGGTTGTGTTTGGGGAGGTGATGGTCAAGTTAAGGTACTATAGTACGAGCCTTAGCTATGGAGACATGTATGCGGCCTATCCTCAGGAGACAATGTTGGTTCTTTTGATGATGGAGGTGATATGTTGTTTCACCTTGCAAGATACAGAGGGTGGATGATTCCCAAAAAGCACTGATGAGAGTGCTCTAGGACATGTTGGAGGAGCAGATCCATTTTTCCTAGGAAACGACATTCGTGGTGCGACTATATAGGTAGCTGTGGGCTTATGGGAGATTGAGGTGGTTCAGTTTGTGTTACACATTCCTTATACACTTTTGGGCATACGCGAACATCATATGTATACGTTCAGTTTGTTTTCTCTGACATGATTGGTTTGGGGGTTTCTTGGTCAAGGTTGGTTATAGATGATAGGTACCACTTGATGGAAAACAAAGGGTGACTAGGGCTGCACATGATGTTGCATATTATAGGAAATTACTGAAGGGATTCTCTAGGGTCAATATTGTTTGGAGGCCATATGTTTTCTATCCTTCATACATGCACATGATGGAGGAGTCAGAGGAGTTACATCTACTCAGGTGGATATAGGGGCATCGTGCCAGCGAGGATGAGCTAATTCCTATAGAGAGGGTCATATGACAGTTTGGGATGCCACCACAATATAGGAGAGATAACGTGGAGAGACCTATGTCTCCACCATGACTAAGTGTTCCTATAAGGCTAGAGGAGAAGGAAATGGACAAGCGTATCGATGATGTTGGGGTCACTTATAGATATAGGTAGTGGTGGGAGGCACAACTATGAGTGACACCATTAAGGCCAAGGAAGCAAGACTTAGCCACCATTACAGTGCAGAGGGATACCTTGCAGGGTCAGGTAGCCTTCCTGTAGGCACAAATTACAATTGTATAAGGTAAAATCATAGGATCAAAGGCATAGGTTACCATTTTACTGGCTCAAGTGGTGGCCCTACAGGCCTAGGTTGCAAAGGGACAGACACCCGTATAAGGTGGAGATGGAGATGGGAGATAGATAACTACATTATAAGCATAGGTAGCATGTTTATAGGGCTATTTTTCCACTACACAGGCTCAAGTTGTGGCCCTACAGGCTAAGGTTGCATTGAAGGTACCTCTGAAGACTCATGGATAGGGTCCCACATTATAGGAAGTTACAGTAGGGAAGGGTTTGAGGCCAAGGGTTGGAGGATAGAGCTCATAGGTTGTTGTGAGACCTATGGAACCACCTCAGACAGTGTCAATGGTGAGGTTTAGGGATGCCCTAAATGAGGCTCAATACTACCAGGATCATCTGATGACCACCAGGATAGATGTACCCTCCCATGTTGAGTACAGAGAATAGCAGGAAGAGAGTGAGAGGACTAGATCCCACACTGATAGATCAAGGAGTAAATGGGGTCAGTGAACCAAGAGGAAGGTTCAAGATGAGGCTATCAGTTCACTAAGGCTAGGTCTAGGTGAAGGTGGATAGATGCCATCAATGTGACAGATAGGTCAGGAGGAGGAGACAAGTGAATCTGGCCCAGAGTGTTAGAGGTAGGGTGATGAGTAGCCATCTAATCTGATTATTGTATAGATTTTTTGTATATACCTTCCTACGTGCTGATGATAGTGAGGATGTACATGAGAATTTTATGATTTTGATTATTATATCGGCCTACGTGCCAAAGATAGTGAGGATGTACATGAGATTTTTTGAGGTACTGAGTCTTTATTTGTATCGATGTACATTTTTATTGAGACATAAACATTCTTATTGTTAGAGATGATGATATTTATGACATGGATAATGTACTTGTGTTTTAATTTTCATTTTTATTATGTATTGATAGAAATTAGGTTAATTAGGCATGATTGAGTCATGTTCATGTAGGCATGATGGAGTTAGGTATAGGTGTTTTTGAGTTAGGTCATGTAGGCATGGTGGAGTCTAGGTCATTTAGGCATGATTTGGCCATGTGTGTGTGGTTGATTTAATTTTCAAGTTTTTATTTTGGAAAATAAATGAGGATGTAAATTTATGTTGTGGTGTAAATTTCCAAATGTTTGATATAATGGAAATGTAGAATGTATGATAGGATGAGGTGATCAAATGGTAAATATTTATATGTTTATGATTGTGTGATTTCCAAGTTTTATGTAAAATGGAAACTAACTAAGGTAGTATGTGAATAAAAAATATGGGGAAAATGGGTTAGGGTAAAGAGTGGTCGAGCTAACCTCTAGGGGTCCCATGCCCTCAGAGTGCTGCCTACATAGCCCTGGCAAAAAGGGGCCTCAGGCCGAGGTAGTTATCAGATAAGCTAGGGAAGAATATGATGAGGTAGTGGGATGGGTTTTTAGCTTTTAGGAATGATTGAGTCTAGGTCAGTTTAGGCATGGTTGAGTTGGGTTGAATAGACATGGTTGAGTTAGGTTGAATAGGCATGGTTGAGTCTAGGTCATTTTATTCATGGTTGAATTTAGGTATAGGTATGATGACGTCGGTGAAATAGTAACTCTTAAAATGTAGGTGTTGATGGTCTGGTCCTATATAGGAGAATCAACAAGTAATGCATAAATTGAAAGGTAGGGGGTGACCAAAAGATCCACCTCATTAGAAAGAACCCTAACAAGTCTATCATACCAAAGATGGGGTTATGAATGTAAGATCCTAAAGGCATTGCATGATTTACTATTCTGAGGGTGAAGAAAGTCACATGATCACGAAATGTCACTTTTGGGAAACGTCGCTTGAGAGGGCAGAAAATTAGGGTGATAAAATTAATGTTGTGAAATAGGCTATTTTAGCATAACCTAGTGTGAGATACCATGCCTATTTAACAAGAGACCCAAGATCTAAAATAGGAAAGTCTATGATGAAAAGGTGATATGTTTCTTTTTTCTTTTATTTTAATAGAATGATCGATGCAGGAATTCTATATGGAATGAGTATATTATTTCCTTGAGGTCTTCGTGAAGCTAATTAGTGGGGAAGCTTCTGCATATTTATTTAATTTTTTTCAAGAATAGTATTATTTTTATGATAAACTATGTATATAATGGCTTGTTATGTATAGTTGTCCTTCGAGGGAGCTTTCTATTCATAGTAGTGAGATATAAAGAGTCGATGTCCTTTTTAAGGGAGTCATCTTTTTTCTGGAAGTTTTACTCAAGGATTTGAATCTCATTTTACTTTTGAAATTGTTTTGCTTTGGAATTTTACGTCATGGAAAAGACTATAGAGAAAGATAGTCTCCTATATTGGAGACAAAACCATAGCACACAAAGGTTAACTATGGAAGAGAGAGTTTTAGGGATGAACGAACATGGTATTCCATCTTTAAAAATATGAAAATTATCCATGAGAATCATGTCATGAGTAGAGTTGTTGTACTCATATTGACGATAAGGCAAAAATTGACAGATAATCACACAATTCTTGTTTAGTCGTTAATCTTTAAAACGGTAAGAAAGAGTTGAATGATGCTCATGGGGAAAGCACTTAATTGATGCAAGGTGATATAGGAATTGATTCAACAATAAAATGGTCGAATGTGCAAAGCATTGAGGGGCTTAGGTTCAGGTTTACCTTCGATTGAAGACAAACGATAAGTTCCTGATCCATAGGTATGAGTAATAATATAAGGTCCAAGCTAATTAGAAGAAAATTTACCCTGTTTTCTTTTCTCCTCTTTTTCTACATGTTGATTTTCCTTCAGGATGAGGTCGCCGACCTGGAAGGTCCATTCTTGTACTCATTTATCATAGGCATGTTTGATATGTTTTTGGTAGATTTGGAGGTGCTCAAGAGAATTGAGACAACGTTCATCTAATAAATCGAGTTGTGAAAAATGATCTTTGTGAAAATCATCATTGTTGAGCTTATATTTAAGTGAGATACGAAGAGACAGAATCAAGAATTCAAGAGGTAGAACAAACTTTGTACCGTATACTAGAGAGAAAGGCGTGGCAATAGTTGAAGTATGAATAATAGTGTGATAAGCCCATAAGTAAAAAGGAATGTGCATATATCAATCCTTTCTAGTATCGTCAACAACTTCCATAAGTTTTTTTTAAAGATTTTGTTGGTTGATTATGCTTTTCCATTTTTCTGAGGGTAGTAAGGTGAGGAAAAAATGAGTTGAATGCCAAGGGAATCACATAGTTTCGATAGGGTTCTATTTTTGAAATGTTTTATGTTATCAGTGATAAGATAATGAGGAACACCAAATAGATAAATGATGTGATGGTTGATGAAGTCACATATTTTCCAAGGCTCTGTAGAAATAATAGGTATGGCCTCTACCCATTTAGTGTAGTATTTAGTAGTGGTGATACTCCATTGATGGAGTTGTGAAGAATAGAGATTGATTTCTCCAAAAATATCCAAACACCATTGAGAGAAGGTCTAAAGGTCTCATACAATATGTAAGGTGTGACTAGGCGTGTGATGAAGATTAGCATTTTGTTGGTAGTTTACACAACGTTTGAAATATTCACAACAATACTAGTTTAAGGTTGGCCAATAATAACCAAGGCATAGAATGCATTTAGTGATAGCCAAACAAATGAAGTGACCTCTAAAAATTCCATCATGAACTTCCTTGATGGTGTAAGTAATTTCAGAATTGGTAAGGCAATGTAAGAGGATACCATCAAAGTCATGTTTATAGAGAATAAAACCAATGATGACATAGCAAGAAAAACTTTTGAGAAAGGTTCGTTGTCCATTGCGAGTAAGTTCTTAAGGTAGAATTGAAAGGGACAGATAATCTACAAGTTGTTTATACCAAAGATCATGTGGGTCATGTTAAATGGTTCCGATGAGGTTGATGTCTCAAAATAGATAGGAAGGCAATTATAAGCTTTTTATGATGACAAAGATTTTCGATTTGGAGGATGAAGAGGGCATTTGAGATGCAAGACATGCCATGGTGTCTGCAAATTTGGTAGTGGAACGTGGAGTGGTTTGAAGTTCATTTTGGTCAAAGGTAGTCAAAAGTATGTTGACATGATGTTTATACTTTTAAATTATTTGTTTACGACACTGGTATGTACCATTGACTTGATTTACAACTAGTTCAAAGTTGCCAAAGATATTAATTTATTTGACATTTAAGGCGATGGAAGTTTGAAGGCCTAATATGAGTGTTTCATATTCAGATATATTGTTGGTACATTAAAAAAATAGTTTGAAATATAACAAGATAGGCTCCCCATCAAGAGGAATGAGGATAAGTCTAGCACAACCCCCGAGTTGACATTTATAACTATTGAAAGATAAGGTCATCTGGTAAGTAGTATCATCCAAAGAAAGGGAAGTAATGGATTCATCGGGGAAATCAAAGTTAGAGGATTGATGCCAGGAGAGAGGTGCATTTACAAGTTGGTTGGTGATAGTTTGGCCTTTGGTATATTTTTGATGGATGAATTCGAGTTCTAGGTCTGCAAGAAGCATGAGCCAGCGTGAAGCACGTTGATGTTTGTAAGGCTTGGCGTACATGTATTGTAAGGGGTAATTATTGGTGACAATGAAGTTTTTTTATTTAAGTAGCTAATCGTGAACAAAACTAAGGCTAAGCATATTTTTTCAGCATGGGTGTATTAGGTTTCATAGTCCAAAAGCATATGGCTGATATAGTAAACTATTTACTTCCTATTTTGCTCGTCACGATTAGCGAGCATGACACCTAGGGAATGGTAAGTAGCAGAAATGTATAGATAAAATGGTTGGTCATCCTTAGGAGGTATTTTTTTAAGGCTTTAAAGGTTTTGTGGCATTCATCATCCCATTTGAAGGAGACGTTCTTTTTTAGGAGATGATGATATAGGTGGGAGTAGTCAGAGAGCTGCAAAATGAAACATTGGATAGATTGCAACTTTCCTTGAAAACTATGAAATTGGTGAAGGGTACTAGGTGGAGGCATTTCAAGAATAGCCTTCATTTTAGTAGGATCGAATTCTATGCCATGCAAATAAATGATAAACCCAAGGAGATTTCTGGAAAGGACAGCAAAGAAACACTTCTTAGTATGAAGCTGAACACAATACTTGATGAGATGATCAAATATGACCATAAGGATAGTTAGGTGTTCAGATCGGTGTTTAGATTTTGAAAGAAATTCATCTACATAATCTTCGAATATGTGATGCATGATGTCATGGAAGATATAATTCATAGCGCTTTGATATGTAGCACCAAACTTCTTAAGGCCAAAGGGCATCACTCGATAGATAAAGGTCCCCCAAGGAGTGATGAAGGAATTTTTGTGTTGATCCTCTAGTGAAAGTAATATTTTTTTATAACCCAAGAAACCATCCATAAGTGATAGCATCTCATGGCCGATGGTGAGGTTAACTTCTTGGTCAATACTTGGTAGAGGAAATTCATCTTTTGGGAAGGTGAGGTTAAGGTCCCAAAAATCCATGAAAATGCGAAGTCCTCATGTCACTTTTTGATACAATGTTAGAGATCCATTAGGGATATTCAAAGGGTAAGATGAAGGAAACTTAGACAAGGCGTTGGAGTTATTGTTTGACAAGAAGGGAAATGGGAGGATGCATTTTCCGTAGCTTCTTCTTTACATGTTTAGCTTTAGGAATAGTTATGATATTGTGGACCATGATGTTTGGGTCAATACCAGGAATATCAGCGTAGGACCAAGCAAAAGCATTGCTATAATCATGAAGAAATGAGGTTAAAGCTTCATGATAAGCATTTTTTAAATATTGGCCTATCTTTAAATTGTGGTGGTCATCCTGAGTATTAATATTGATTTCAATGGTCAATTCATTTAACATAGTTTGCATCTTAGAAGGAAATGACCGATGAATATAAGAATCCTCCACACTAAGGTAGGTGATAATAGACTCATCCTCCCGACATTAAATGACGTTCATAGAAGGTGTATCATTGACGATCATATCAGGATACACGATTGGCAAAGAAGATGGAACTTCCCCGTCATGTTGATAAGTCAGAGGTCCCGGGGACATGGTGTTCACAAAAAAATAAGTTAGGAGGAATGGATTGTGGATCCATAGACTCTGTAGGTAAAGGTGGTGAAGATGGTAAATGGGGTGAAGAAGGTTTTTCGTCCCCAATGAATTCGACACAGGTTTTTTTAGAGGATGGTTGGGATAATCCAATACCACTACATTCATTGTGTTTACATGTGGTACATGGGATGATAGTATGACGACCCTATTCATAGAAACCAAAGCAAAAACCCTTCCATGTACAACAATGGAGAAAGGTATGGTCAAAGCAGCGATTGGTGAGAGATTGAATGTTAGAGGAAAATGCTCATGTTTGGGAAGGTGGCTCAGGTGAGTACGTAGAAGTTTCAAGTCCCCCATATGTTAAGTTGGTGCGAAGGTGGGGAGGACTATAAGTGAAAACTTTGCCTATGCAGTGGTCATAATAAGGATGGTTGTGAAGGTTGCCATAAACTTGAGGAGTAAGGAATGTGTTAATATTGTACAGGCAGTATTCCCCAAGAGTGAGGTATTGAAAAACACCTTCTAAGGAGTAGGTGTTTGGTATGTGAGTGGCAGGAATAAATGAACCAATAGGTGATTAGGAAGAAGTATTGGTTGGTTGGGAAGTGGATGGTTTCTTGGATGAGTTTGTGAAAGAGGCTGCAGCAGCCATGGGCATAGAGGAATTATTTATGGCAGAGGAAGTATCCATATTGGTGGATGGGGCTATGGGTGAAGGAGAGGTGGCAGTGGTGGTAGATGCCTTAACTGATGTAAGGACATTGTTATCTAAAATAAGCTCATGCTTATTTTTGGTTAACTGCATCCATTTTCCCTCATTTATTGCTTCAATCTAATTTTTCAAATATCCTAAGCACTTAAAATTTCTTGAAAACATTTCCATCAGATAGGAAATTTATTTTCCTTTCCAAAAATATAAAGAAGTCCTCCTAACTCCTCATATTTTGTAAGTTACGAGCTGGTGGGCCTTGGAAGGTAAATTTGCCCTAAAGTGGACTGACGAGAGTTTTTAAGGATTTTTGCCAATGCGGAGATGTGGACCGACAGGAGATATTGAGACTTTTCACCCAAATTGAAAAAGTGGGCCGACATGCCCGAAGAGGGAAATTTGCCCAAGAAGAGGGCTAGTGGGTCTACGGGGAGTTTTGGAACTTTTGTGCTTTTTGCAAATAGGGCATAAAGTGAACTTTGGGCCCACAATCCTACGAGGGATCTTAAAGCCAAATGAAGAAAAATTCCTAAAGCCCATAAATGGACACATGGCCATGTTGAAAATTCAAAGCGGGAAGGCGGGTCGTCAGAGGTAGTTTGAAATTTTTACCCCAAGAAGGCATAAATTGAAATAAGGAGCCGCACCTCTGTTGATGCCCAAAGAGCCATATGTCAAGCCTCAATTGCATGCATGCCATTGGGCCTAGGATTGACTTTTTGTCTAAATGGAAAATGTGGGCCGGTGGGCCCATAGATGATATTTTGCCAAAAGTTAATTATGGGGCTACTGGGAAACTTTTGCATATATATTTTTTTGGTACCAAAAGGCACAAGGTCAATTTCGGGCCCACAGAACCGTTCTGCTAACTGGTTTTTACCATTGTTGTATGGACCCAATTCGAAACATTCAAATGGACATATCTTTAGACCCAGTGCCCAAAATTCAACAAATTTGGCACCATTAGAAAGGTCTTGAGCTCTTCTATGCTATAGGAGCCTGAAACTCTAATTTTGACGAGGTTAGGTGGGTAAAAAATAGGAAAACATCTTTTGGGCCATTAATGTAGAATCCGATTACTTCAACTACTAGATCTAATTTTATTCGATCCACCATTCTTCCTTCTTTGAAACATCGAACAGATATACAGAACAAGATTTAACATATAGTAGGCAGATCCACGGAGGGCATTGATGGTTGGTAGTTGGATATTTTGAGTAGAGTCGAGTTTGTCTCTTTCCATCTCTCTGATTTTAAATCTATATATTGTAAAACTTGTCATTTGAGAAGGGGAGACATTCTGGGTGTAGGGAAACTCTGTCAAAGTCATTTCTTGACTCCATTTGAGCTGTAATCCTTATAATATGCCTAGAGAGCGTATTTGTACCCCTGAGCACCGCATGTAATAGTCTATTCACCTTAGCAATAAAATATGGTTATGTGGCATCTTTCAACCCTAGGCATTGTTCTATTGTTTCTATGCATCTCTATCTCGTGTTTTCTCCCTGTGCATGTATTTAACATTTACAGGTGCAGGACATTGTGCTTCATGGAGTTTCTATGGCAGATCTAGATCTGGGTATGTGTCACTTTTTTCTGACCTCAATCAGTCCCCTTTTCCCAATTTCATTCTCCCTCAACAAAGTATCTCACACTTACTTTTCTGGTGTATCACCACTTAGTGTAGGATATTTCACCCTCTCTATTTCTCTTTGTCTCCTTGGAATAGTTAGATTAGGATTAGTTAGATTCTTCCTGCACCGAAGTAGCTTGTGGCATGTAGATTAGGAAGAAAGAACCGGCTTTCTCCGAAGGTCCATCTCAAGTTTTGCATGTCCCATAGCTTGAGACATGGTCCCGTGTTATGCAATCACACCGAATGCCCCACTCACAACCAGGCCATTCAAGCGTGCTGTGATTCTACACTAATAGTTTTGGCATACCTGGTGGGACAAGTTTTAAGTACCTTACCACTTTATTTCATCAAGTTGATGTGTTCTTTATGAGATTAAGCCTTGGGAGGCACATACAAAGCACATCTAGTGACTCCATCTGGTCAAAAACCAAATCTTTGATGTTGTAGACCTTTTCCATCAATTTCCATCCATTCATATTTCTTTCCGCATCTTTCATTTTCTTCCATTCCATGAGGTTGTGCAATCATGACTTCATTTCCATCTTGGAATTCACTCTTGCAGTGGAAATGCTATTTAGATCCATCTCTAGGTTACTTCAATACACCTCCAGAAAGGTTTCGAAATGATAATTAGCACTATGGATATCCAGGTGATTCATATTCAAATCAGTTTGGTCATATTTCAAACTATACAGCTATTACAGAGCATGGATATACAAATTTTGTAGGTAGTTCCACACGTGAAGAAGTTAATCTACCAGAGAAGATTGAAAAAATGGAGGTTGGCATGGTTTATTGAAGGGCTAAAACATAGATGAAAGCTTTTAGAATTGGTTGCAGGGCATCTTGTTAATGGGAAGGCCCTTTTCCAAGACATTACAGGCCTGAGGAGAAGCATGAATTCATGGTTGAAATGCTGCCTCAAATTGCACAATGGACTGAGGATATTAAGGCTTATTAGTTGGATACAAGACAACCTTGTCAATTGGTAAGTCCACCATCTCATAGCTTTTATGTTTCTCTTTCTCAAGCAGCGTCATCTCAACCCAAGCTACAATTTCCAAGCTTCCCATCTTCTACCCCAAGTTTTTATTTCCCTTCTCCATCTCATCTTAATTCTTATACCCTTTTCCCTTCATAGTAGCCATTTCCTCCAAAGAAACAAGAAGTTCCACTTCCCTCTCCACTACAAAGAAAAATAAAACTGGTTAAATCCCAACTTGTCACTCCTCTTGCATCCCCAAATCCATGTTGGGGAGATGAAAATAAAACAACTAGTCAAGGGCAGCAGGAAGAGGAACCCAACAGAAAATAAATGACAGACAATCTAAAGAATTTGGCTACTAAATTTGGGTTTACAAAGATTCCCTTGATGGTTAATCCAATAGAGGAGGTCAAGGATGAAGATCTAGTAGTGGCTGAGGTTGAGTTTACAATAGAAGAAGAACAAGAACAAGAAGAAGGAGATCAACAATCTATTTTCTCTAAATGCAATGTCCCTAATGGCACTATGTCGAAAGAGGATGTTGATTTGATCCAAGCTGCACAACTAGTTAATGAGGAGAAACAACCAACTCCAAGTCCCATTGAAGAGAAGTATATGGAAGAGATCAAATAAGTTCTGAAGCCACTCAATGAAGATAGCATCATTTTAGATTCTTTTCTTTCATTTCAAGGGCCTTATTTGATTGATGAACCCATGATGGAGGAGGACCATATAGTTTCAGAGGCCCCAAGAGTGGAACAGGCTACAAAAGAACCTTCTGTTCTTCCTCCCTCTTTATCCCCTTCAAACGTTAATGTTGAAGAAGAGTTTGAGCTTTCAAAATTCATGTTTGAAGATGACTAGAAACATGGTGAGCAAGTTTCAAATCAAGAGGAAACCATGGAGGATGTTAAGTACATACAGTAGGACAACAAGGAGGCATATTTTCTATTTTACTTGGAGGATTACTTTGATGGAGAAGAGCCCATGGAGATCACATCATTTTCTCCTCCATCATCCACCTTCCAAGAACATGAGCCTGCAACCATGAAGGAGAGCTATCAAGAAGACCTTGCTATCCTAAATAGTCCTTTAGAGCAGCAAAGTGAAGATTTTGATTTGAAAAATTTCATGATTGAGGAAGGGGCTACCTAAGAGCAAGTTGGTCTCAAAGAAACAACTGAGGAACTCCAGAGCCAACAATGTGTCGCAGAAGATTATAATGATGTAAAGGAAAATTTAGTGGATGTTGCAATCAATAAAAATGAGCTGCAGATTGTAGGGGAGGTCCATATTGCTGTAGAGGAAGGAAAAGAGCAAGAAGCTTTCATCATCTCTTCCACACCATCCATCCAGGAATATTTTCCAGAAGAATACATTCTTGGCATTAAATATCATAGCAGTGGGAAAATTTAAAGGATCAGACCTTGTCCAATCAGGTACTTGGCTTCATTAGAGTCAAGGGAGAAGCCAAAATTAATCATGCTTACTTTTGAGTGTGAGAATAAGTTTCAAAGTACCAAGGATCAGCTGTAATGCCTCTTCAATCCAAATACAAAGCAACTAAAAGACGTATTTTTCTTGTTTTTAGCTGACACCATGATGATTTGGGTGGAGGACCAGATTATAGTAAGTTATTCACTCATGCAAGTAGCCATATTCAGTGTCAAATAATTTACATGGCTTCCCTTCTTGAGAAAAGGGAGCTACTTCTCCCTGCTAATTGGAGGATTTTTTTGAGCCCTCTTTCTCTCTGGTTAAAATAGATTAGGTATGTTTTATTTCAGTAGAAGAAGTGATTTTTCACACTCTTCATATCTCACTTCAGATGTGTATGATTTCAAATTTTTCACATAGTGTGTTGTGGTGTTTTTTTTTTGTTGCACAGTGCATTAAGAATGAAATTTGGTGAGGTCAGATCCAATCCCAGTTTCAGTGGTTTTCCAAGTGGAGTAGGGATTAAATTTTCAAAGTTTAGATCAAATTTTTGTTTACTAATCACACTCCATGCCTAATGGATGCTTCAAGGCCACTAATCCTTTCATCTAGAAGGCAGATGTCCCCTATGAGTTGTCAAATTGTTATTCAAAATAAGCTCATGCTTATTTTTGGTTAACTGCACCCATTTTCCCTCCTTTAGTTATTTAATGCAGTTTTGTAGACATTCTAATATCTTAAGGTTTCCTCAAAATATTTCCATCAGATAGGAAATTTCTTCCCCTTTCCAAAAATATAAATAAGTCCTCGTAACTCCTCATATTTTGCAAGTTACGAGTTAGCGGGCCTTAGAAGGTATTTTAACCCAAAAGTGGACCGGCGGGAGTTTTTAAGGATTTTTGCCAATGTGGAGAGGAAGACTAGTGGGAGATATTGAGACTTGTCACCTAAATGGAAAACTTAAACCAGTATGCTCGAAGAGGAAAGTTTTCCCAAGTAAATGGCCAACGGGTCTGCGAGGAATTTTGGAACTTTTGTGCTTTTTTCAAATAGGGCACAAAGTGAATTTTGGGCCCGCAATCCTGTGGGGGATATTAAAGCCAAATGAAGAAAAATGCCTAAGGCCCATAAAGGGACAAGTGGCCATGTTGAAAATTCAAAGCAAGAAGGTGGGTCGTTGGAGGCAATTTGAACTTTTTCCCCCGAGAAGGCATCAAGTGAAAAAATGAGCCGCACCTCCACTTATGCCCAAGGAGCCACATGTCAAGCCTCAATTGCATACGAGGCGGCGAGCCTATGAGATACATTTCACATAAATGGAAAATGTGGTCTGGTAGTCTTGAAGATGATTTTTTTCCAAAATTTAATTGCGGGGCTGTAGGGAAAATTTTAAATTTTTGTTTTTTGGTGCCAAAAGGCACAAAGTGAGTTTCGGGCCCGCGGACCCATTCTGCTAACTAGTTTTTTCCATTTTTGTACGGAACTAACTTGAAACATTCAAATGGACATATCTTTTGACCCAGTGCCAAAAATTTAAAAAAAATGCACCGTTGGAAAGGTCTCTACCTCGTCTACGCTATGGGAGCCTGAAACTTTAATTTTGACAAGGTTAGGTGGGTAAGAAATTAGAAAACATCTTTTAGACAATTAATGAAAAATAATATTTCTTCAACTTGCAAATCTGATTTGATTTGATCCACCATTCTTCCTTCTTCGACACACTGAACAGACATAGGGAGTAAGATTTGATAGATAGTGCTCAGATCCCTGGTTGGCATTGATGGTCGATAGTTGGATTTTTTGAGCAGAGTCGAGTTCGTCTCTTTCCCTCTCTCTGATTTTAATTATATATATTGTAAAACTTCTCATTTGAGAAGGGGATACATTCTAGGTGTAGGGAAACTCTGTTAAATTCATTTATCGACTCCATTTGAGCTGTAGGCCTTCTCCTACACCTAGAGAACGTATTTGTGCCCGTGAGAACCACATGTAATAGTTTGTGCACCTTATAGAGAAAAAAAAGATTGTTCTGTGGTATCTTTAAACACTTGGCATTGTTATGTTGTTTCTATGTTCCTCTCTATCTCATGTTTTCTCCTTTTTCATGTATTTCATGTTTGCAGGTGCAGGTCGTTGTGCTTCATGGAGTTTCTATGGAAGATCTAGATCAGGGTCTGTGTCACTTTTGTATCACCTCCCTTAGTCCCCTTTTCCTTATTTCATTATCCCTCAAAAGAATATCTCACACTTCCTTTTCTGGTGTATCCCCACTTAGTGTAGGATCTTTCAACCTATATCTTTCTCTCTGTCTCCTTGGAATAGTTAGATTAGGATTAGTTAGATTCTTCCTGCACTGGAGTAGCTTGTGGAAGGTATATTAAGAAGTAAGAACCAGCTTTCTGCGGAGGTCCATCTCAAGTTTTGTAAGTCCCACAGCTTGAGAGATAGTCACATGTTATGCAATCACACCAAATGCCCCACTCACAACCATGCCATTTGGGGGTGATGTGATTATACACTAAAATACATCATTACGTCGGTATAACATATTATAGGTCTTGAATGGTGAAGGGTCGGAAAGGATGGTATAATTATGTCCTTCATGTTTAAATTTTAAGTAGCGGTGTAAGGTCGAAGTAACATAATCCATGACATGGATCCACGGTCGTCCAAGCAACATGTTATACTAGAATTCCCCCTCTAAGACATAGAATAAATTTGGAATGGTACGAGTGCCCACCTGAATGTGGATAATGATGGTACCAAGGGTGGAAGTCATGCCATCATTGAATAAATGCAACATAACTGGGTTATTATGCATGTAATTAGAAGGAATGTGCATTTTTTTATATTCATGGGAGGATATGATGTTAATGTTAGCACCACCATCTTTCATAATGCGTTGAACACGTATATTATCAATATAAATGGAAATGAATAGGGTGGGATTGGGATCATCTGAATTGAGAGGTACAATTTCGTTGTTATGGAAACTCAAAGTAGATACTTGATGAGTGGTAACAGGTGTAGAGGAAGGCGTTTAATTGGTGAGGGAAGGTGACATGGTGAGGAGTGATAATAGAGGCCACATGTGTTGGGTTGTAGGTTAAACCTTGATGGATTATAAAACTTCCATGAGGGCCTATTGATATTAAGAAGTTTGGACGAGGTTGTACAAAGAAATTTTTAGAAGAGATTGGTGTAATTGTTTTATCATTGTATGATGAGCGAATCCATCAGAAATAAGATTTTTAGGTCCTTAAATAGTGATTTCTGGCACGGGTGCGGCTTGTATATTGGTCACATGATTAGTGGATGGGTTGTTTGCTTTCTCCTTTCCTTTTTCTTTTTGGGTGTGAGTAGCAATTTTAACCATATTGATATGGGGTGAAATGATAGGTGTAATGATAGAATGAGTAATAGAACGAAGGAAAATGTTATTATGAATGATGTTGGGTGCACTGACATTTAGGCGGAGCTTTGGCTAGTTCTCTTATATAGATCATATTGATCTCTAATGTTGGAGGATGGTAGGAGGATTATAGAGCTGGTGATGTGGGTCACTGAATAGGTAGTGGATGAGGATGTGTGGTGATAGGTGGGGGTGCAAATGGGTCCTCATATAGAAGATCATTGTCGTCAAAATTTTGTTCAGGAGGACAATGTTCGAGAAAAATGATTTTTAGAGCCTTACAATTTTTGACATCATGTCTTGGCACACGATGATAGGCGTAGATTTTAGTATCATCAAACCTTTTTGGTTTGGGTTTGAGTGGGTCGCAAGGTCTAAGGGGTGGGAATGTGATGACAACGTTCTCTAAAAGGTTAGCTAATATGTTGGCATAAGATCCTGCCAATGGATCACAACGTAAAGTGAGTGTGGGTTTGGATTGAGATGTAGGTGATTGTGCTTTAGGAGGCACAATAGGAGATGGGATAGGTTTGACCACTAGTTTGGTAGGTGGTACTATTTGATTCTTAGGATGGGCCTTCTCGAGTAGAAGCGTAGTTGATGAACTAGCGATGGAACAAGTTATAGGCTTGACTACCTCTTTGTAGGGTAACATGTTTTTTAATTTTAGTTGTAACTTACTTGGTAAAGGTGAATGAGGTGTACGTGACATGGAACAAAAATTGGATGGTGGTAGAGGATGGGTGAGCCAAACTGATAATGAAGGTGCGGTGAAGGTTTCTTGTAAAGGCAAGGAAGAAGGTACTGGTTGAAGAGAAGGAAGTTTCATAGGTAGTGATGAGAGTATTGTAGCTAGTGGTGGTATAGGTGGTAATAATGATGTCAGTGATGGAAAATGCTTTTCTTGTAGATTAGGTGTAATAAAAAATTGTTATGAAGAAGTGGGCTACTATGCTTTTGATTTTCCTTTGGTACAAGGTTGTTTAACCAATGTAGATGGGTGAGGTCCGAGGATAGAGCGAAAGGGTGAAGGTGATAAAGGAGTGGTTGGTGAAACTTGTTTTTGTGGTCTAGATGGTTGGGTCTTATTTTTAGGTGGGGGAATATTTTTTGCGTGGGTTAGTAAATTCATAGATAAATCTAGTTTGACGGGCTGATGAACTAGGCTTGATGTCAGCATGACACCTAGTGTGGTGATGGTTTTGTCTATAGGGAAAAATGTAGGTACATATAGGCTCTTAGGCATAGGATCAGGTTTAATGGTTGGAAAAGGTTTTGGTGTAGCTGAGGATGATAAAGAACATGCAATTATGGCTGGTATGGGCATGGTTTGTTCGATTGTCTTAAATAACTTTAGATAAATCATAGAGGTATTATCAGATGTCATTTGTGTTTGGGTGGAAATGGGTAACTAAAGTTGGCACCAAAGCATGGAATTATCAACGTAATTGAATAGGTCAGTCAAGCATTAAAATTGAACTACTGTAAGAGGAGATAATGTGGGTTTAGTGGAAATCCCCGTAAAATATGTCTGTGAGACAAGGAACTGGTTGGATTTAGACTCTATGGGTAAAAGAGATGAAAGCATATCAACGGGATCCTAGAATGCTAATGGGGAATTGTCACCATCAGGAAATAACACATTTAAAGGATCCTCTATGGGTAGGGGAGATGATAGTGGGGATGATATAGTTCACTTCTTTGTTGGGGAATTAAGAGAGGATGACTCTCCCATGCATAGCAGAGTTAATATCATTTTTTGTTCATTAGGTGGCGAGGTAAGTGGTGAAACAACACTAGAAGAAATTATGGACTCCTCTGTGGGTGAATGGGGAAATGAAGGGAAATCCTCTATGGTTGAAGGATTATATGAGGTAGGCTCCTCTATGGGAAGAGGATCTCATGCTAGAATATCATCGATAGAGGAGATTAGAGGCAATTGAGGAACAAATGGTAAGGTTTCAAACACAACATGGACCTCGCGAACATTACTATCATTAGTTGAAGGTTCGCTAGTTTGGTTAGATGACAGGGTATGATTAGGGAATGGCTTCTTCAAAATATGCAAGTTTTGATTTGCTGGTGCGTTGGGGTTGTCCAGGACAAGATCTCCATTATCTAACATTTCCTAGACAATATTCTTAAAGGTTATACAATTACCATCACTATGGTCTTTGACGTGATGATAATTACAATCGTCATGTTCCTTATACCATGCATGCATAGGATGAGTGGGGTCAAAGCCAGCATGTGGTTTTATGGGTGGAAGAGAAATCGATTTGGCTTTAAGAATATTTTCTAAGACTAAAGAATAGGGCCCCCTGATTAGAGTTTACTTTCTTTTATCCCGTCTGAACTGAAAATTTTGAATAGGAGATAGATTGGAGGTAGGTTTTACTTGGTTAGATGGGTGAGATGGGCCAGCTTTGAGAACTACTATGCTGGAAGATCCTTTTGCTTTGGAATAGTTTTTTTGGGGATTTGAAGATTTAAAGGCAGTGTTTTTGTTACATAATTGAATTTTATTCTCTTCAATGGCATGAAGTTCCATTTTTTGGGCAAGGGTAAATCCTTCGTCAAAGGTACGAAAGGTTTATACTTGCAAAGTTGGTGAGATGTTTCTAGAACAAGATCTATTGAACAACTTTATAGGGTCAGCTTGAGGTAACTGGAACATTAGCTGGTTGATGATACTCCTCTAACAAGTGATGAAATCTGAGATAAATTCATCATCGTACTATCGTGTTGAGTATAGGTTAGTTATGGTGACTTTTTTTACGACATTGATTGAGAAATGGTCCAACAATGCTTGAGCCACTTGGTTAAATGAATAAATGGAATGTCTAGGTAAACCAATTTACCAATCTAACACGGGTCCTTTCAAGTACATAGGGAATGTCTGTAAGAGTAAAGCATCATCATGGGCAATTAGATAACACCCATGTTTGAATGACCATTAGTGTTGTTATGGGTCTTCTTTACTATTAAAACAATTGAATTTGGGTATTTCTCAATGTACATGATATGGTCAGATGGGGATAGATGGATGAATAGGATCATTATAGATTCCATCATAAGTTAAGGAGTTGTGAGAGCCAGAAACTGATTCTTCTAATTTTTTCATCTTTTCCATCATCATCTTAATGAATTCATTGGTGGGTTGTGACGATTGATAACCCCCTGTGGTATAAAGAGGTTGATGATGGATGTATGATGTGGATGGCATCCTAGTATATGGTGATTTTGAGTATGGTAACTATGGAGGGGGAATAGATGCATTGGGAAGGTATCTAAAATAAGTGATAGACGAGATTGGGGGTTGTTAGTTATACGTATAAGTGGGTGGGGTAGTCATAATTACTCTTGTGGTAACTGGGGCTAGGGACTATGGGATGGAAAGAATGAGGTTTTGGAATGGGGTATTGGTTTTCGAAACAATGGGTGGTTGCAACGCAACTATTACATATGAGCTAAAGGGGACCGATGGGGCTATGTTTAAGGTGACTAATGAAGGAATGGTTGACACCACAGGTGTGATAGATGTTGTTTGTATAATAGTTATAGATGATGTGTGACCTAGTTGAGACACCACAGGTGGTAAGGTGGAGGAAGGTAATGCCAAGTTAGTAGTAGCTCACACGGAAGTGGGGGTTACAGTAGGGGGACATACACTGGTATGTCGTATACCAACTATCTTGATGATTCACGAGTAGAGTAATGGGCGAGATAATGTTGTAGGATAGTGGGGTTGTGTTCAAGGAGTCTTGTGAATTCCTCGTCACCGGTACTAATGGTAATGGGATGAGTTAGATTCATAGGCAACAGGACTGAAGGTGATGATGGGCTATGTGGAAGTGGTTGAAGGCTAGCATAAAACACAAGGGTGTTGGCTTTGTGACGTGTCAAAAAAAAATTGATTTGGCGTAGGATTTATGCTCTGTTTTCTATAAATGACATAAAAAAATAACAAAAATTGATAAAATTATATTCTGGGAGGTGAAACTTTTCGTTGTTTTAATTAAAAACTAAAACATAGGAACCGACGATGGTTACAGGGTGACCGATGTCACTTATAGAAACTAATACTAGTTACTGTGGGAAATCAATAGTTTTGCAAATGAGGTAAAGACTGATAAAAAGTAAATAAATAAATTGTATTTGACTGTGGTTTCAGAATTCTGGGTATATGATGATGTTAATAATTTCAACAAGAATAGGAGATATGATGAATGTTTTTTTCAGTAGAACAACCAAAAAGAGCTAGAAACTGATAGTGTTTAGGTTAAATGATGATGGTTAGATGTAAACCGATGATGGTCGCTGGACCGACGCCGATCATTGTGAATTTTGAAAAAAGTGAAGAAAAATTGACTTTTTATGAATTACGTTAGATGAAATATCAACCCAAAAACCTGGGTATGATAGTAATGGATCCAAATACACTAAAAAATAGTCAGAATACACCAACTATGATGGAGGAGTGTGAAAGAGTGAAAACTATGATGTAAACACAACTCAGGAAAATGCTAAGAGAAACATGAAATCCTATAGGTTAATTTTATGTTTTGGCTTATGCTACTTAATACTGACTTGTGAACAGAGAAGAGTTTTTGGTTAGGAAGGTGTCCCATGAGGAGGTAAGATATAAGGGTGGTTTCAAGTTATGTTTTGGTGGGGGTGATCCTTTCTCTGAGTTAATGACTGGATAGAGAAACCAGTTGGGAGCTTAGTGTTAATCCTCTGATCGTGTGATCGTTGGAATCTTCTTCCAAGTAAGGTTTTCTTTAAGAAGATGTGTAAATTTTTATTTGTGCAATTTGGAAGAGAGAGAGAGAGAGAGAGAGAGAGAGAGAGAGAGAGAGAGAGAGAGAGAGAGAGAGAGAGGAGAAAGTTCTTCTATGATTCAATTATGTCAACCATCAGCTGGGCAAGAATTCTAGCATAAAGGTTTCCCTAAGTTTTAATGTGAGCTAAAAATTCAAGCATAGAAGTATGAGATGCAAGTATTTTATAATCCAAATCAAAGAGTGACTTGGAAAAAAAAATTATTTTCACTAATGTGAATGCAATAAGATAAAGAATGATTCCTTTTAGTCCCGAAATAAAAATGTCACTTAGACAAAATAGAAGAAGGCAAAGATTCTCAGGGAGAAAATATAATGTTAACTTCTTTTTTAAAAGAAAAATATATACAACAATTCCCTAAGAATGAATTCATGCAAGGAACCTTGGATGGATCCCACCGGGCGTGCCAAAAAATTTCACTAGATTCTTAACAAACTAATGAAATATATAAAGGGTGATAGGCCAAGGAGGAATACCTGATGTGATGTCAGTTGAGGGTTATGCGTGTATTTTGACTTCCTGATCCAATGTTGATTGCGAGAGATACCTTTTGGCTAGGAGGAACTATGTGTGAAATACAAAAAATACCACCAGATAAAGTTAAATAAAATAACGAGTGAACTGTCTAGGAGAATCTAGATCTGGGAAGCGTGATACTTCCTGAATAGGATGTCAATCCACTTTTATATAACATTATTAGTGTTATCTAAATTTAACATGAAATAATAATCTTATTGGAATTGAAATGGTTTAGGTATCTTGTAAAAACCAAATAAGAAAGGTGATATAAAAAGGTAGAAGAGGTCAAAATGAGTCAGGTGATGGGCTAGTATTGGGATGCAGGTCTGGTAAAGGTTAGGAGTGATTATGGGCTATTAGGGAATGGACATGTGCTTGTTGGTTAGAGGTATGTTTCCAGACACAGTAACTAACATCAGTTATGTGACTGATGCCAGTTAGGTAGAATGAATGACATCAGTTGCTTAACCAGCGTCAATAGGGAAAATTAACAGAAATATCTTAAAAATTGTTATTTACACTCTCTGTGATTGCACAAAGATTAGAAATGTTGAGGGTGAGGTCATAAAATGGCCTTAGCGAATTAGGGATGAATAGGAGATGATGAAGATAGTTGAAAGTGGTAGATATGGTGAGGTGATGTGTTGGTAAGAGGAAAGGAGGTGTATGGATGTATAGAAAAATAAATTACTGAGAAGAATGTTGATCTTATTGAAATAAAAATAAGATAACATAAGATATATTGGGTACTTACTAAAGAATGGGTCTAGAGAGTGCAGGTGGTGAAAAATAGGATGACTGGGATCCAGGGAGAAGGGATGTCATGTATGTGCCACAACAGTTCGTGTCTCCAAGCATCTATAGGGGAAATTAATAGAAAGCTCTTAAAAATGGTTATTTACACTCTCTGTGATTGCACAAAGATTAGAAATGGTGAGGGTGAGGTCATAAAATTGCCTTAGTGACTTAGGGATGACTAGGAGATGATGAAGATAGTTAGAAGGGGTAGATATGGTGAGGTGATGGGTTGGTAAGAGGAAAGGAGATGTATGGATGTATAGAAAAATAAATTACTAAGAAGAATGTTGATCTTACTGAAAGAAAAATAAGATAACTAAAAATTTACTGAGAACTTACTAAAGAATGGGTCTAGAGAGTGTAGGTGGTGAAAATGATGATGACAGGGATCTGGGGAGAAGGGACGTCATGTATCTACGACGGCAGTTCATGTCTCCAAGCCTCTTTGTGTGAATATGTGATTGTGAGGAAGGTGATAGATGATGATGGTTGTTGGTAGTGCTCCCGAGTGCTTTCCTTTTCCTGAGTGCTTTCATGAATTCAAGTGCTCCAAGTTTCTATTCGTATGAGATCCTAAATCGAATGACCAACCTCAGTAAAGGATTTTGGTAATGTATTTAACCTAACTGACGATGGTTAGGGTACAAACGTTGGTTGAGGTATAACCAGCATCAATTGAGGTGGGAATATCTAGGTTGGCAAAAAATAGCCCGATCGTTGCTATTTTTTGTGTGGTCTTCAATATTCGTTCGAGTCTTGATTGATAGAACACGAGAAGATAAGTGATAGTCTTTTTAGATTTGTTAGTAGGAGCTAAGTCTAGGTTTAGACTAAGTCCTAGCTACTTAGGATAGGCTTAGAATTAGTCTTAGGTAATTAATGGAGTGAGCTGGTCAAGTGACGATGTTAATTATATTAATTAAAATAATTAATTCAATTTTTCATGTGTACTATGGTATATGAATAGGTAAGGTATGGTTAACTTAATTAATGGGCTTATAATGATATTTTGACCTAATTTTTGTGTCTACAGGTATCTTACATTTGTATTTACAACATTCCAAATCAAGAATAAGTGTTTATTGTTGTAGCTATGAGATTTTTGGGTAGCTTGAGAATAGTTAATACATAGAATTTATTTTTTTATAAAGATAAAAGGAAAGGGTTTTGAAAGGAACCCATAGCATTTACAACAACGAAAAGATATAGCAATTTATGGATAAACCAAATAGACATGAAATAAAATATATAGAACTAAACACCTTACATAACAACAACAAATGAGATAAGTTGATTTTTTTTAAACAACTAACAGAAAACATTCAGTAATTTTACATCAATAACAAATCTAGCTACTAACACAAGTTATAACCTCTACACTCTAGAGATGAAGTGAAAAAAATAAACAATTATCTTGTCCATTTGAACTTTTTTCTATGACATCCTTTCTTCTTCTTTTAAATAGTTGTCCATGCTTTAACAGTGTTTTCCGAATAAACATCACATCGGATACAAACATCCAAAGAATCAATATTTTGAAACATTTTAAAAGGAAACCCTAACAAAATTATTGTATTAGCCACATAAGTGATCTCGATAGGTTCTTGGCTTGTATTTTTGAGGTTCCCATCTTTTCTAACTGGCACATACTTGTGCCCTGATTAGGGGTTCCTTAAGGTATTTTTAACTAATTATTTTATCATTGTATCTGCACCCTCTTCCTTGGTCAAAGGTTAGTCCTTAATTTCGATTCTGATTCCAAGGAAATAATTTCTTTACATTCAAATATAAGTAGATTTTAGATAACATCCTTCCACCATTAAAGTCACTAACTTCCTTTAAATTTCATCCCTTACTTAAAACATCATTTCCATCAAAATGGTAGACCCTCATAATTTAGAAGTTCAGATGAAGAATGATCATAAACTTTGAGATCAACTTGAACTGAGAGATTTGAAGTATTCAAGTATACTAAAATGAGAGCATAATTAGGGTGCGATAAAATTTCAGTCACCGAGTGTATCACCAAAATTATACACCAAGTGTTAATGATGGATTTAAAGATAGATATGCTCTAAAATTGCAATGGAAGGTGAGCTAGGCTTACCCTAAATTTTTTTATTGAATTTACATTTGTAGAGGGGTTAATATAAGGATATTCCACAATTTCAATAATAAAAGGTGAGTATTGGAGACCCATACCTTGTTAAAAATATTTTTCATATCCCAAGCTAGGTCAAAAAATAAAACAAAGAAACCTCTAACATAGATGGAAATGTCCGCATTCTCATTCAATAATGGGTATCAATACTTAGACATCAAAGAATAAAGTGCAAGAAGGCTATGTCATACACTATTGAACCTCCAAATCAAGCACCTATTACAAAGAAAATTTTCCTTACCCATAACCTTTTACCCAAATGAGAAAGAGGGTACAGAAATAACATTGGCTAATGGCCTTGTTTTGGTCACTTCCTTAGTCACATATCAAATGCCTATCACTAAAAAAAAAGAATGAAAAATAGGGAAGGTCGCCCCTTTAATTAGCTTTGATTCCATGGAGGGTTTTATCATAAAGGAAAGATCCATAGATTGCACAATTGAGGGGCGCACTTTCCTCAACCCCTCATGATATTTCCCACCATATCCATCCATAGGTGATGATATCTAACTAGAGGTATGGGGGAGCACAGTTCCCCCAAACTCAACAATTTCAATCAATCCATCCAGACACATATCACCAAGGCTAGAAGGACCCTATGTAATATCCTTATCGCCATCAAAGCTAAGTAGCACAAGGCAATTAAGTTTAATTTCTACAGTTCAATACAGATGATATAAATTTTTCACTCACCTTTTTCAATTACATATATTGAATACACCTCTACCTAAAACATATAACATATAATCATGACATTGATAAATATATGACTATGTTTTCCTTTATGTTGAAGATGTTATTTTAATTCAAATGAAAACATCACACTAGCCCCTTCAAAAAAAATTTAAAATGAAAAAAGGAACATTATAATGAAAATATATCTGTATAAGGGAGAGGATCCTTTCATGATGTACCCAAAGTTATTGGGGTCTAATATTTTTCATTATACCACATGTTAATACAAGAATAACATCAAGAGATTCATCTCCCTCTTTTTGACTTGAAAGTATTCAATCCAAAATTAAAAGACATGCTCATGGACCATATAAATACATTAGAATATATTGGTGAAATAATTTGTCACAAGGGAAAATTATGATCTTTCACCATCGCTCTGGGATTCGATCCCTCTACTTACAAATAGGGAAACTCCATTTATTGAAAAAATGAAATATGTACATGACTCTATCCATCATGTTGGTGCTAGATTTAATCTCGCCCTGTTTGCTCAGAAATTTTCTCAGTCTTCTTGGTTTGAAGTATTTGTTACCTCCCCCTGTATGGATGTGTGAAAACTTTCTCCTTCATCTGTATTCCATTGTTAATCCTTATCTATGGTTGTGGATCACGTTTAGCCATGTATTATCTACAATTTCTCTTTCCATGAGAAACATTTTTAATTCTGGGCATGAATGGCGAAGTTTCCTTTGCATTTATTTTTTCACGGTCGTGTTTTCCCTGTCAAATTTTATCTCAACGGCTTTAGATACGAGTCCATCGCTAATTGGACAAGGCATGGCAGGTTTACTTGGCGAACTTGTCACTTTTGTCACATTTGCCAAAAATGTTAAACTGACCTCGTGCGACTCTATTGATTTCAAATTATCTGGTCAAAATGATGACTGGTGGCAGAGCAAATTTCTTATCTTTGTCCTAAACATGTACATGTGTTGTAAGTTGAGCAGTTGCGAGAAAGCGGGCCTTTTTTGTTTAAAGGTGTTATGGTGAAAAGAGTAAAAGGGTAAAAGAAATGCCTAAGTCCCGCAAGAGGACACGTGGCCACTTTTAAGTCAAAAGCGGGAAGGCGGGCTATTGGAGCACTTTGAAGTTTTTTGGCTTTGTTTTGTGAAAAGGAGTAAAGTTATAAAATGATCCGCGACTCTGCGGGGGACCAATTAATGTCACATGTTTGGGTTAGCATTGAAAATTCAAAGTGGGGAGGCGGGTCACCGAAGGTTTTTGTAACTTTTAGCTTTGTTATGAAAAAGGGATAAAGTATAAAAGTGAGTCGCAACTCTGTTGGGGCCCACATCAAAAGTTAAAAGTGGAGAGTCGGGTCGCCAGGGCATTTTGAGACTCTTAGCTTTGTTTTGAAAAGGAATAAAAGTCATAAAGTAAGTTATAGCCCCATCGATGCCAAGGAAAGCCACGTGTAGGGCCTATATTAAAAGCGGGTGGGTGGGCCAAATTGTCTAAAAATGCTCATTTTCTTTAAGTGATGCAAAATGTGAAAAGCACCCCCAGACCCGCTTCAACTCAAATATTTTCCACATGGACGGCTCAAATTTGAAGTTGTGAAAGACAAAGTTAACGATTGTGATATAATGCATCTGGTTTTTCCGCCATTATTGCTCGAACGCAAACCAGGAACCTTAAGGGATTCGATTGCTTTCATCCTTCTTGGTTAAATCCATGGTCTCTCATTGTTTTTATCAGCAAAGTGCAATTGAATTGATTTTTGAGCTTGATTCGTAGATCTGAGAAGTGCAGGAGTTGAAGTTTTGAAACAGAGTTGTCCGAATACCTGCAAAAAATGAATTATCAGTAGAGCAAGATGCAGAGGAAAAGGATGTGGAGAAGGAAGCTACAGGCTAGAAAGAGGATGGACATGCTACCAGAGGAGATGATTGAACACCCCAGTTAAAACAACCAGTGGAAATAATTGAAAAAACTTACCTTCTGTACACCTGATAGCTTTTGGGTGTAGATTTGTTAAATATCACTTTCTAGAACAAATATGTAACAAGAAAATTATTCCTCGAATATTCTTCTTTTGGGGGGAAAATTTGGGATAAGTGAGTGAGTGAAATTGTATAAATGAATGAGAATACTCTTGCAAAAGGTTGGGGGTTAAATTTTCTAAGAAATTTTGAGAAAAACCATTTTCCCGAGAGACTCTCTAAGAAACTAGTTTATTTCCCTGTGTTTGTAGATCTAATCATGTCAAGATGGTTGTAAGTGTACAACCATTGAACAAGCTCTGAGATTGTTGAAGAAACTCTCCCCTGCTGATGAATCTAGTGAACCTTGAATGAATTTGTGTTGATCATGAGCATAATTGTGTTTGCTTTTATTTCATAATTTCTTCAAATATTTTTTCATGTTCCTGTTGCAATATTATGTTAACATCCATGTGAATCACACAAGATCCCATCCATGTGTTAGTATTTTGGCATTTGTAATTTCATTATGAGAAGAGCTTTCATCTAGTAATGAAATAAACAATTTAAAATCACTTTACTTTCACTATGTTGATAAAGATTATTTGTAAGCCTATGAGTGTATCTTAGGCGTGACTAATCAGGGATTTCCAACATTTAATTGAGTCTTTAACATGAGCCTTTGTGTTGAATTCTTGAAGAGTGTATGAAATCGTGCATCTTTGGGCCTCCATTGATACACACCTTCTGGTTGAAGGAATATCTTGACTATTTTGAAGAATTTTTTCTGTGAGTGTTCCAATATTTGTAAAGGCTCTCAAATCTGGTGTAATCAAATTTATCTTGCTTAACTTCCCACCAAAAAATTCTCAAACGATGAATCCTACATGAACTACCCCTGTTTGTACTGTATATCCACAAATATTTAACAAATTTCACTACCAAAATATGCAGAGACAATCAAGTTTCAATTATTGTCTTTAGTAACCCTAACCTTGTCAAGAAAACATCTCCACTCTCTAGTGTGACAACTCGTGAGAGTTATATTGTGTTGCATTGATCATATTGTGTCTATGTTTTCATGAAAATTGTGCAAAGAAAGATCTCTTGATTTTCCTTCACCAAAATGGGTTACAAAATGAGTCCTCTCACCCTGGTTGAAGGCACAACCTAAAGTAGTGAGGGTAGATCAAACCCATTAATGAGGTGCTATCCATTTCTCTAACGCTTGAGTGAAAAAAGAGTTAGCTGAATCCCATCCCCGTCTATAAAACGACTCATATCATGATTTGTTTTGTCTCTAAGCATCCTGTCGTGAGTTGTTCAGCCCTCATAGGGAATCAATTTGGATACCAACACTGACCATTTCTAGGGATTATTTGAATTGCATAGGCTTATTTGAACATCAGGACCTATTTATGTGGCAACAACATAGTAGGATTATTTGAATTGTAGAGGATTATCTGAACACTAAGACCTAGTTATGCTACAAGCAACACTGAAGTGGTGCTTTCCAGGTATTATTTGAATTATAGAGGATTATTTGAATACCGCGACGTATTTGAGTGAACAACAGAAGTGGTCCCGTTGTCGGGGATTGTATTGAATCACTTATTTGAATCGGGGATCACCCTATTTGTTGGCATCATTGTCTAGGGATTATTTGTACAAATAAATACACATACGTACCCTGGTAATGTTTCTTACATGATTTGAGTGTAAATATGTTTTTTTAAACTTCATCATTTGTTGAGATTTATAATAATTGTGAGGGATTGCAAGTTCATCGTGCAATATTTCAAGTTTCTAGTGGTTATTGCACTAAATTTGCATCAATAGTGATAAATATGGGTAAAGGAAGGTTAGATCTGTTAATCTTTGTAGAAATTAAGCATTGATAGACACTTGGCAAGTTACTTATAGTGCATATGCACAACTAAGGTGAAAATCCTTAGTGGTGACTTCGTGTTGAATTGAAATTTTGATGAATACCAGAGTCGTAACCTATGTCAAGTGAAATTTATCACTAATCTTTGTGAAGTTGGAGGGAAGAATATATTTATTCACTAAGGACCCCCACTAAAAGGTTATTTCCAGAACTAGGAAAAACAAATTCATAAGGAAAATAAGTCTAGAAAGTTGTTAACAATCAAGAATAAAAAAGGGAGATATCAGTTCTGAAAGGTGATCAATCTGTGGTTGAAGATTACTATACATCTTCAATTGATTCTGAATTAGGTAATATTTATATAAATTTGAGCTCTCCAACTGGAGAGGGGCCATCATTTGTGTCTGAAAGGATTGCCTCCCAGTTTTCCCCTATTTCTTCCAAGGTTGATAGGGTTTTCCAAGAAGTTGAGTTATTGGAGAATATCTATTTTGAAATCCATATTCATGTGCTCTAAATACCACTCATCCCTCATCATTTTGATTCTCCTATAAGATCACCTCCTCAAGAAAATATGGCCCAACCTCCACCTAGACCTCATTTTGTTGTCAACACTTTTAGACAAATAGATTTCAGAGGTATGGATGGATATCTAAATATGGTGCCACAAGATGTTAGAAATAGGTTGCCAAAGTTTCAAGGGAATAATGCATCACTGTTGACCACCATTTGAGAATATTTTTCAATATGATGGAAGATTTTGAAATTGACTTTGAAGACGTGTATATAAATTTTTTAATTCATACTCTTGAGGAGGATGCACGTGACTGGTACAAGTATTTACCATATAATTCGATAGATTCATGGACTGAGATGAAAAATGCGTTTAGATTGCAATATGGGGATAAGACAGATCTCAGGTTCCTTTTATCTGAGTTTGAAAATATAAAGAAAAATACAAATGAATTTGTCCATGATTTCAATACTCAGTTTAATAAGACTTTCAATAGGCTACCTATAATCCTAGGGCCAAGTGATGTGTCTTGCTTAATAAAATATTCTGATGTTTTTGATAAAAAGGATACTTATTACTTGAGAGATAAGAACCTGACAACATTGAGGCAGGCTTTCACCATGGCCTTACAAATAGAAAATAACATCAAAGTAGTTGGAAAGCCTCCTAAGAGGGAACATTTTAAGTTGATCGATCCTGAAAGGCCTCAATCAAACAAAGTTGTGGATCTAGAAGATGTTGTAAAAACTTTGGTCAAAGTTGTTAAGGAGATATCCTATAAACTGGATAGAGCATAAAAAGGGATAGGACAAATTTCCCAGGGTCAACACAAGCCACACGGTCATGATATATTTCGAAATCATCCCAAAGGTGATCATAAATTAGAATACAGAGGGAAAGGGCCCATGGGATCAGGAAACAAACAGTCTCAACCCAGGGAGAATAGATTGGTGCCTGATCCTTTGACTACCAGGGTTTCTACTGTGGAGGAGGCCAATGTTATTGAGTGGTGTGATATATGTTTCTTACCTCACTCCCCATGTGATGTAGATCAAGAATTTGAGGAAGCTGATGATAATGAGACATATGACGATCTGTGTATGATGGAGAGCCTTGCAAATTCAGAGTAGGGGCCAACCTCAATTGAATTGATTAGTGCTAGAATAGTTAAATATTTATGGGATTGTGTCCACAAGGTATTTCCTCTTCATCCCATTAATTATTTTGAAATTGATATGGTGTAAGATTTTTATCTTCTTAATCATGACTTTGAATACTTAAGAGCTTTGATGATTAAAAAGTATGATGGAGGAATCCCTTCTACAGAAGACAGGTAGTTGTTGATGAATGCAGTAGTGGCTCAGGAGAAAGAACATAAAACTAGAAGTAAGGTTGTCAAGTCAAAGGGGGAGGGCCACTAGCCAAGCCAAAGATTCTAATCCTTACCAGTATCCCTAAGGAGATCCCTATGAAGGATACATCTGGAAAAATCCTAACAACCCCAAATAAGACCTATACTTTTGTCCATGCCCAGGATGTGAATACTCCTATATTTTTAGATGAAGTTGTGAATATCCCTTCTAACACTACCCTACCCAAATATGTTCCTTATGACATAGCCAAAATATTGAGTTAGATCAGGGTCAACGGTTCCAATTTTTGAATTACTCAGTATCTCTAAGCATAAGAAAATGGCATTCGAATATTTGGGATTTAAGGAAGAGAAGATTACTCAGGGAAAATGTTTTAATAATATAGAGTTTCCTCCCATTGTTGTAGAATTGGAAATACCACAAGCATTAGAGGAACTGGGTGAATCATCTAAGGTTTAATTGGGAACTTCTCTAGTTGAATCTCATCTTAATGTGGATCCATTTTTTACCACTTTTATTACTAAAGATAGGATGGTACATAATTACATGTTTGATTCAGGAGCCTCATGTAATGTAATGCCTCTTGAGGTCATGAATGAGTTAAATTTCAAGGTAACAACAGTTTTTGGGAAATGTACTACTATGGATTCAAGAGAAGTGCCAGTAGTTGGGCATGTCAAGGGATTAGTATTGTAGTTGACAGCTTTTCCATGAAAATGCTTAACCATGAATGTGGTTATTATGGATAGTCCTGCCAAATGGGGGATGTTATAATCCATAAAGTGGGCAGCTAGTATGGGTGGAAGTGTGCAAATGGACATGTCATATGTAACCACACCAATTAAGGGTTACCTTGTAGAAGTTTTACAATGAGAAGAAAATTTTACATCTCATTGAGGACCCTAACAATGCTTCTTATGAAGTATTGTACATACAGATGTTAATGCTGACAACTTGGTGGCTTATGATGATTCTAAGGAGCATTAAATTTATGAGTGCAAGTATCCTGAGATGATTGGTTCTCCCTGGACTCTAATTTTTGATGGGATTTGTTCTAGATCTAGTAAAATCATAAAAGATAAGCCTCAGAAAGTATGGCTAGATAGCAACTTGGATAGAGAAGAAAAACAAGCGTATATCTAGTTGTTAAAAAGGTATCAAGACTTCTTGGCTTGGTCGTACTCAGAATGGTAGGAACTTGAAATATTTACTTGATTGATTTCCCAAAATCAAGGCATGCATCATTGTATAGTGTATAGTTGTTTGGTTTGTTCTGTTCTTTTTGTTTTTACTGTTTCAGTTTGTCGTGGTCCTTGGTGACTGGTTTTTGTCGGTTTCTCAGTTTGTTCTTGGGAAGTTGGTTATTGTTTCTTTGTTTTGGAGATTGGTTCTTGAATCCATTGACCAATGGATTTTTGGCACATGGTATACTATGTTGTTCTTGTGGCACTTGCTAAGGAGTGCCCATCCCCAAGTCGGAGCCGATGTTAGTGCTTGATTTAATCTCGCTCTGTTGGTTCAAGAAATTTCTCAGTCTGCTACATTTAAAGTATTTTCTTGTCTCCCTATATGGATACGTGAAAACCTTATCCTTCATTTTTATGTCATTTTTTAATCCTTCTCTATGGTCTTGGATCATGTTTAGCCATGTATTATTTGTATTTTTTCTGCCCATCAGGAACATTCTAAATTCTGGGCAAGAATGGTGAAGTTTCCCCTGCATTTTATTTTTCCACGGTCATGTTTTCCCTCTCAAATTTTATCTCAATGGCTATAGATATGTGTTTATCTCTAATTGCACAGGGAATGGTGGGTTTATTTGGTGAACTTTTCACTTTTTTTACTTTTGCAAAAAATGTCAAATTGGCCCTATGGCCTTATTGATTTCTAATTGGCTGGTCAAAATTATGAGGTGGCAGAGAAAATTTCTTATTTTTTCCCTTAAGATGTACATGTGTCCTAAGTTGAGCATTTACGGGAAAGCAGGCCTTTTTTGTGTTTTAAGGCATTATGGCAAAAAGAGTAATAAAATGGTAAAAGAAATGCCTGAGGCCCGCAAGAGGACACGTGGCCACTTTTAAGTCAAAAGTGGGAAGGTGGGCTATCAGAGCACTTTGAAGTTTTTTGGATTCATTTTGTGAAAAGGAGTAAATCTTTAAAATGATCCATGACCCTGTGGGAAACCAATTAATGTCACATGTTTGAGTCAGCATTGAAAATTCAAAGTAGCGAGGTGGGTCACCCGAGGTTTTTATAACTTTTAGCTATGTTATGAAAAAGGAATAAAGTATAAAATTGAGCCGTGACTATGTTGGGGCCCACAAAAAAGCTAAAAGTGGAGAGGTGGGTGGCCGAGGCATTTTGAGTTTTAAAGCTTTGTTTTGAAATGGAGTAAAAGTCATAAAGTAATTTACAGCCCTGTTGATGCCTAGGAAAGCCACATGTACAGCCTATATTAAAAGCGAGTGGGCTAGCCAAATTGTCTAAAAGCACTCATTTTATTTAAGTGATGTAAAATGTGAAAAAAAAACCCCAGACACGCTTCAAATCAAATCTTTTCCACGTGGATGGGCTCAAATTTGAAGTTGTGAAAGACAGAGTTAACGACTGTGATACAATGCATCTGGTTTTACCGCCATTATTTCTCCTACGCAAACCAGGGACCTTAAGGGATTCAATTTATTTCATCCTTCTTGGTTAAATCCATGTTCTCTCATCATTTTATCAATGAAGTGCAATTGAATTGATTATGGAGCTCCGATTTGTAGATCTGAGAAGTGCAAGAATTGAAGTTTTGAAACAGAGTTGCTCGGGCACCTGTAGAAAAATGAATTATTAGTAAAGAAAGATGCAAAGGAAAAGGATGTAGAGAAAGAAGCTACAAGATCGAAAAGGATGGATATGCTACCAAAGGAGATGATCGGATGCCTCAGTTAAAACAACTAGTGGAAATAATTGAAAAAGCTTATCTTTTGTACACCTAGAAGCTTTTGGGTGTAGATTTGTGAAAATATCACTTTCTAGAAAAAATATGTAACAAAGAAAAGTATTCATCAAACATTCTTATTTTTGGGGAAAAATTTGGGATAAGTGAGTGAGTGAAATTATATAAATGCAATGAGAATACTCTTGCAAAATGTTGAGAGGTTAAATTTTGTTGAAGAAAGTTTGAGAAAACCATTTTCCTAAGAGACTGTCTGAGAAAAGATTTTATTTCCTTGTGTTTGTAGATCTAATCATGTCAAGATGGTTGCGAGTGTACATCCATTGAAAAGCTATGAGATTTTTGAAGAAAATCTCCCCTTCTGATGAATCTACCAAACCTTGAATGAATTTGTGTTGATCATGAGCATAATTGTGTTTTCTTTTATTTCAGAATGTCTTCAAATAGTTTTTCATCTTCCTGTTGCAATTTTATGTTAAAATCCCTCTAAATAACATAAGCTCTTGTCCTTGTGGTAGCATTGTGGTAGTTTTAATTTCATTATGAGAAGATCTTTCATCTGGTAATGAAATAAACAATTTAAAATCATTATACTTCCATTGTGTTAATAAAGATTGTTTGTAAGTGTATAGTGTATCTTAGGCGTGACTAATCAGAGATTTCCAACATATAATTGAGTCTTTAACATGATCCTTTGTGTTGAATTCTAGAAGTGTGTGTGAAACCATGCATCTCTGGGCCTCCATTGATACACACCTTCTAGTTGAAGGAATGCCTTGGCTATTTTGAAGCATTTATTCTGAGTGTTCCAATATTTGTTAAGGCTCTCAAATATCTGGTCTAATCGATTTTATCTTGCTTAAATTCCCACCAAAAACTTCTCAAATGATGAATCCTACATGAACTACCCCTATTTGTATTGTGCATCCAAAAATTGAACAAATTCCACTACCAAAATATGCACAGACAGTTAGGTTTCAAGTATTGTCTTTAGTAACCCGAACCTTGTCAAGAAAACATCTCCACTCTCTAGCGTGACAACTCGTGAGAGTTAGATTGTGTTGTATTGATCATATTTTCTCAAGGTTTTCATAAAAATTGTGCAAAGAAGGATCTCTTGATTGTCCTTCACCAACACGGGTTACAGAATAGGTCCTCTCACCCTGGTTGAAGGCACAACCTAAAGTAGTAAGGGAAGATCAAGCCCTTAGTGAGGTGTTATCCATTTCTCCAATTCCTAAGTGACAAAGAGTTAGATGAAACCCCTCCCCAGCTACAAAATGATTTATACCATGATTTTTCTGTCTCTAAGTATCTTGTTAAATTTGTGATGCTACTCAGTTTCCAAGGGAGAATCAATTTTTATACCAATACATCATAGGTGACCTTTCGACCAAGGATCAAACAAGAATGCTCCTCTAAACCTGTGTGCAAAAGGAGGTGGAGGAATGTTTTGTTAATGGAGAGAGGGTATAAAGTGACAAGGCGGTTTTACTCAATAAATAGAAATATGACTTTATTGACACAACACAAAAATATTTCCAAATAACCAACAAGAAGAAACAGTGTCAAGGAAAGATGAACAAAAAAACAAGTAAATCTAAGTTTATTTGCATCATGTTGCACAAGTAACCATGCTCACGGAGTAAGGTTGAGATGTAGAGGAAAACATAAGACAGAGAGATAAAAGAATAGTATTTTCTTGATTGTAGTAAGACAAATATTGGAGCTATCAACCAAGTAAAACTCAACCTCGGAGTGGAGAGGGCATTGAAATATATAGCCAAATATAGTGGCTCTTTACATTCTGATGTGACTATTCAACTTAATATGCAATCCTCAATGAACAAATAAAAAATTTAAGTGACTTAAGTCACTTTTTACAAAATTTTCTCCATGATGAAGAAATAGAATTCTAGAGAGAGAAAGAGACAAGAAGAGATACAATATAGATGTTGTGGAATGAAGTCTCGCTCTTCCTTTATGGCAGAGATGAATTCGCATCTAGACATGATCTTCCTTGACTGATTATCTGATTGAATCAAATCTCTTCTTGGACATGAAAATAATGTTTCATGCCTTATTTGGAATGGAAACCATTTATTATATCTTGAAATATCTTGTTTCACCTCTTCACCTGTGTGAGAAATGGTAGGATGAACATATGAACATGATAGCATTCCTTCCATATGATAACTCACACCTCGTACAATCATCATGAAGAATCCACTTCTACCACACACATCTTGGCCTTGAGAACATGGGTTGTGTTTGGAGCTTCTTGAGGATCCCTGGAAGAAACATAAAAACACTCACAATCATGGTTCCCATTGTAAACTACTTCAAATAATTCAATTGGACATTTTTATCAACAATCATACCACGTACACTAACTAAGGTTATAAAGAACTCTTTCATCCATTCCCTAATTTTTTTAATGATGAATCAGACACTTCTACAACCCCTTATAGGAAACACTCTCATAACACAATTCCTTCTAGTCTATAATCCGGTCTAATAAGAATCCCATATTTTGTTTGACTTGTATGGGTTGGCCTCATAGCCATTGGAAACAGTAATGTAAAAAGAATTAAAAATTGATGGATAATGTAATGTAAAAGGAATTAAAATTTTATGGCCTAATACACACTGCCCAATCTTTATCAAGGCCTTCAGTTGTCCGTAATATTAATTCTAGGCGTTTTTTTCTTAAACCAGCCCACCATGACTTACCAGGATGACTATCTGTAAAAAGGTTGGACATGTTTTCACATATTTGTGCCACATATGCCTCAAGTTGTATAGTTTATATTACATGACCCATGTATTCCATTTAATGATACAAAATCACTATCTCAATCTCTTCTTCATCATTAATTTGGTGAAATATTCCTTTTGGTGGTGGTGAAACCCATTACACAAGAAGTAAGAGTACTTGCTAGTATACCCCATTTTTTTTTAGAAGAATGTGTAGAATATCCATTTTCTTCAACATCTCTCGTAACATTGTCTATGTCATATTTATTCCAATCATTTCTGTGTATTCTTACTCTTTTAGTTGAATACCTCATTCTTATTGTTTGGATGTTTACTTCTAAAGGTGGTCTATTTTTGGCATCTTGAACCAATGTGTAGTTGACATCTTGAATTGATGTATTGTTGGCCTCTTCTTCGTGTCCTTCACTTGCTGGAAATATGACTCCTTTGATTTTGGTGATAGTTGGCCTTACTCTTTTTGTTAGTTTTCTTCTTCTCACGGTGACAATAAAAATGCAATAATTTGTTAAAAATGTGTCAATCCTATGGAATTGTATACCAATAAAAACTAGCCCTATGAAACTTACCAAACAAATAGTGGATATGCAACCATACAATGTTAATGTCTAAGTTTTTACCAATGCTTACTTCAAAGATGATAGGTGAAAATGCATAGTTGAGAGGGAGGGATTGTACTAAGGTCTTGAAGTATGCAGGGATATTTTATTTCTTAAAAAGTTAGGCAACTTTTTTATTCTGCAAAACACACTAGAACATATAATATATTTTTTGAAAACAAATCATTGTACAATAATTTTTTTGAATTGTTTTGTAAAAACATAAATAAGATTATCTTTGTATCAAAAACTATGAAAAAATTACGACAATTTTTTATTTTTCTTATTATGGATGGAATATAGATATTCAAGTCCTTTAATTTTTGGTTTTGGACTAACTTAGAATTTTACAAGAAAAATGTGATTTTTCACAACAACATTCTACATGTTAATAACTTCAATAAGGGATTCAAATACAAATTTTCATGGAAGTTTGGGATAGTTTCAGTAAAACAGTTTTAGTAAATCATAATGAATTTACAGTAAATATGGAATACTTACACCATAGCTATAGTTGAACAATAAGTTGAATGTTGTTGTATGCAAAATATTGTTTGAGTTGCATGCAATAATCTGCACTAGATGAAGTAGGAACTTTGGCTCAATGTGGCACTTTGTAAAGTACTGCTCCTCAAGTATAGAACTCTTTAAATATCTAGCCCAACTTGCATCAAATGAACTGAATTTATAAGATGGATAGAAGTGATGTTGATGTTTGATCCTTGTGTTTATTTCTGATTGGTTGACATTGATCGGTGTGGATCTAGAATTTAAATATTATAATCCAATGACTAGATTTGAATTCAATTTTGAATATATTTTCTCTTCCAAACATTTGAATTTTTGGAATCCAATAAATGCATTTTAGTTTAAAGCTCTTGAGCCTTTTCATGACATCTATTTATGGGAGGTACCTCATTTATAAGAGTAGATGCAATGGAAAGTGGAGGGAAATTGGACGAGTGTCTGTAGTGCCATATGATTTTAAAGACTATATAATTTAAAAATTGAATGGTTGTATTGTGTTGGAGTTTGGTCTAATACAGACCGCTTATCTATATTTTTGTCAAAAAAAAAAAAAAAAAATTTACTTTTGTTGTGTCGTCAATGAAAACATGATACCACCACTTAGGAAATTTTTTCGAAACTAAGAAAGGAACATTATAACGAGAATATATCCGCATAAACTATGTTGAACATATATTTTATGTAAGAATATTTATAGAGCATTACAATTCATGGAAACTGTTTGCACGCAAAAACTACATATGAATGTGTGCATTAAATATGAGAGGTTGCATTAAATCGCAAATATCTTCATAGCGAAATCAACGTATATACCGCAGATACTGATGTATAAAATTGCCAAGGGATCTAGTAGACTGTTTCTTGTGAATCCTCGAATGGACCCTCAGTCAAGATAAAGTAGTTTAACATGAGGGTGCTCACCGAAAAGTACGAGTAGATCACAAAATCCTGTCCAAAGGTTATCAACGGTAGCGAGAGGTAGATACGTAGCTCTGATTATGCATTCTGAACTAAAACAGGGAACCTCATTAGTTTTAAAATCCATAGAACAGAGGTGTCACTTAAAAGGAACAAATAAACCACCTAATATCACGAGGAAACCTAACCCATTATTTTGAGAAGGTGAAGTAGAAAAGAATGTAAATGACACACAATATTTTTAATATAATAGTCAAGACATATATACATTCGGCAATGGAACACATTACATTAAAGAGGTTGAGCAAGAGAATCGAACTCGTACTCTAGAGGAGGTGGATCAGGCCACATATTACAAACTATTAGAGTGCACATATGGACATAGAGATGTATATACAGATACAAAAGCTACTTATGTCAGGTAAAAAATATAAAAAGTCAAACAAAAGAGCGTTTTTCATAATGTGGTTCATGCATAACGGCACCACGTCTTGTGCCAACTCTAGCCTAGGTATACCTTCGCTCAATCAAACCCCCTTGCAACCTCTGCTTCAAATTCATATTCTTTAGCATCTCTCCTTTTTGACATACCCATTTCACCATTCAGTTGTAATTGCTATTATTAGAATATGGAGGACATACGACTTAAATAGCATAGTCATTATTCTAGACCATAAATAATAGGGAAAACCCGGAAGTTGGAGGCTTGGAACTATGAGCATGATAGTTGATGAGACTAAAATATAAATTGTTGTTTTCAAATCTCTGCTACTTTTTGCGCTTGGTGGGGTCTTAATTGGCAGTGTTAGATTTTGACGTTCAATGTTACATGTCACGATAAAACTAGTTGGCGGTCTAGAAAATTATATGGATGGCATTTGGTGTTCAAAATTTAATAGTCCCATCAAATTTATTTTTTATAATAAATATTACAAAATAAATAAGTTGAGCTAAATTTTACATGAATGTTGTTGTTCTTTTCAATATTCTCCTAGAGTTGTGTGACTTTTATTTAATATTGGATAATAGATTAGACTAATCAATTTCACATTTTATCATAGATTCATTTTTTCCATAAAATTTAATGATGCACTAATTAATTTGAACATCCATAAACATCATTAAAATTTATGAGAATATTATAACATAATTTAAAACTACTACTTTAAAGATAATGTTGAAAAAAGTGTAAACTTGCAATTATGTAGAAATGAGTTCCATCTTCCAACTTCTAGGCTTGCAAGTTTAATCTCAAATTTCACCTTTCTTGTAAAATCCCAAATCCAATGCATCTAGTCCACTATCCAATTTGTATTTTAAAGAAATTAATCAAATTAAAAAAACCACTTACAAATCAAAATTCATAGATGTTTCTATTTTATCAATGAGATATGAAAATGTTTATATTTCATTAATAAGGTATTAATATAATTCCATTATTTTAATTTTGTTTACATTCCCAAATTTCCATTTTCGTTTGTCATTTATCATGAATCTCACAAATTTTAAATTATAGTGTTTATATATTATTTAACTTATTATTTTTCACACACACACATGTATATATCTATATATCCTGATCAAATTTCAAATATATATTATATCATTTTAATGTTTAAATTAAATGTTTAACTATTAAACATAACTGTCATATTTCAACTTTGGTTGTATTTTGACATTTGAAATGACAAAAAATGTCAAATCACCTTGCAAAATCTAACACTAATAAATAACATGTGCAAAGTGGAAAGTTAACCGAAACACGCCAATATTTTATTCTCAGCCTTGTTTACACTGATAGACATTTTTACAGATATATGCAGTTACCTACAAGACATCCAACATTAATGGTTGGGAGGTAGGGTATACGCGAGGACAACCATCGCACAAATATTGGCCATCCATGTCTTCCATAGACTTATGTATGCTTCAATTACGATTATGACTATGTTTTTCTTTATCTTTTCATGTATGTGTGTTGTTGCACTATTGTCCTTATTGTGTGATCTTAGGTTCTGATCTATTACTGATGATAAGAGATCAACTAGGGATGATACTTGATGGTTGACCACACCCATCAAAACAAAAATCTATGATGCTAGTTGGTTTTAAAAAAACCGATCCATCTCAGTTAAATACATTTTTATATAAAACATACATTTTTTGTTGTATTTACAAATGTTAGTTAAGTTTTAGGGATTATATACTTGATATAAACACATTTTCAATAAAATGTGTTATTTGAATATCTATGTGATGCAACACTTATATTTAAATTTAATGTATTAATAATAATCACGACGGTTTTACCAAATTATTTAATTTCGATAGAGATAGGTTGACTATTTCACAAAGTATAAAATACAGTTAAAACAGTAAAAAATGTATAGGACATGCATCAAATCTAAGCTCTAAGATCAACAACCAAAATATGTAGTGATACGTACATGCATTAAGCTATAGATCCAAGGGAGGTTTTTCATGCTTTACAAATGGCTGACAAGGATAATGGGGAGGAAGATGGGATAGTTGAGCATCGAGAAAGAAAATAGGGTTGCCGAGACATCATTCTGATGGGCATAAAGAAGATAATAAATAACAGGAACCTCTGCCCTCACCTTTGAACACAGTTTGAGGATATTTTTGGATACCACAACGAGAATGCAAGATAGAAATGATGAACTGGTTAATCGTATTCAAATGAACAACCTTTTTTATATTTCTAATAATTTTGTTTTCAGTGCAATTGTTTTTCCTTAGATCTAGTTCAGGAAGATAAGGTTTTCTAAGTGGTGGAACATCTACAAACACTTGTTTACCATTGGGGCAACATGACCTATACAGTGAGTAGAGAACCACCATAATAATTGCGTCAACACTCTCCCCTCGTGGTTGTGGTCGTAGTCTTCCCCATCATCACTTGGAGAACCAACACAGAAGCTTGATCCCTCACTCTCATCCAACCTCTCCATTTCAAGTGAGTGGTGGAAGGATGATCTTTGACCACTTCTCGGGTGCTAGTGCTAGCAACAATGAATCTGGTGGTGCTCAGTATAACAAATATGATGTTCCTCCTTCTATCGATGATCGTGGAAACAAAAATGTTACTAACAATACTATTTTTGTTACTCCCTTCCAAAAAATTAAATTTTTGTATGTCACTCTGGATGTCTCTCCTAAATGGAATGATAAATATGAAAATCAAGATGGTTGGGAAGGTATCCCAAATCTCTAATTGTCTAGAGTTAGCAATTGGTGTGGTAAACTAGATAACCCTTCACCACTGGGCTCCATGTTTACCACTACAACTAATTGTCATGTCATTAGTGATATTTTTTTACTACTCATTGTTTTATTCATATTTATTTGATTATTCGTAGAAATTGTTAAAAATTTAGCCCATATGCAAAAATTAACTCTCAAGGTTATTATTATTGATGTGAATTCTGAAGTGTGAAGTCATAACACCCTATTTATATGACTAACTATGTACTTTAATCTAATCAAACTCAAAGAGGATTTGATTTCATAAATAAATTATGTGATATAAGCATAGAGTTTACAATATATCATCTAAAATAATTATGTGTGTTTTTCATATGGAGGTTTGAGCAATTCTTTAAATTATGATCAATATGATATGAGGATATTACTTAAGATAGCAATACCTCACATTATGTGTTATTAATACAAATATTTTGATTAAATTGATTCCACTATGGTCAACGGTTTACTATTTACAAATATTGTGATTAAATAGAAAGTATTCTAGTTAATTAAATAGACATTATTATAGTTAAAGGTGAATGATTTCAAAAATAATAATTTGGTAAAGAAAAACTAATTTGACATTGTTGAATGAAAAATGGAATAATTCATAATAACTATAAATATTTCATATCTAAATGAATGATAGAGTCCAAGGAGTCTATGAAGAGACTATGCTTGTCAAGGTAACATTTCAGGAAGAGCGAGAAGGTCGATGTCTATAATTGTGATGTCCTTCCTGTATAAATGTTCAACATGCATATGCTAGCTTTGACGTATAGTGATCAACGATTTGCTAGAATTTTCTCGACATCAATGTACACAACAATCCACAACCATTAATATGGACTATGCATTGTTATATGGCCCCTGACATTTTACATTGTAAAGAACACCTTCGACGTAATAAGTTTTGTGGATAATATAAAAACACGTTTAATTAAAAGTGAGACTTGAAACATGGAATGCTTGTTTTGTAACATGGACTCCTTGGTTGTTAATGTTTTAGTAAAACATGTAATTCAAACTGAAAATATTGACGATTTTTTAAAAATGATTTTCACAAATACAAAAATACTTCTTTTATTTTTTTATCTTTTTAATTAGAATTCCAATAAATATTAAAAAATCCTTGAAAATTTTGTGGAAAAAGGGTGGCAAAAAAGTATATATGAGGCTAGTGTCATCCAAAATACCCCCAAAGGCTATTTTGACAACTTAAAGGATTATTTTTTATTTGGAAAAGGTAAATTGATAAAAAAAAATAGAAAACATCACTGTTGGGAAAATCCACTTCCTACTTTCCTAGCCCCTCATTTCCATACATGGCAAAACAATCAGAAAAATGAGCAAATAAAAAGCAAATAAGCTAAATCGGGTCTAGGAGGAACAAGAGGAGTTCTTTCTTTGTTCCTATTGTTCCTTACATTTTTGCATCGAATACATAAGGGTTTGGGGGCATTAAGGTTGGATGAATCGATATTTTCAAGAACTAGAGGAATAATCATGCGGTGTTGGTAGTTCCCCGTATTACCATATTGGCCACAAAAATGGGGAATTGGAACAATGTTGCATAGAGTTTGGACATTTCAGGAACTGGAGAAATATTTTTACTAGGTTGTCAGTTACCTACATGGCCAAGTCATGTGACTGATAGAACATAATTGTGGGTGAAGAAGATATGTTGGGCACCAATGGAACAGGTCAAACTGTTCCTTAGTTCCACCTTGAACTTGATTCTTTGCAAAACACAAGATCTATAGAAAAAGAGAATAGGTTTGGCCGAGTGACCAAAAACACAAAATTTCCACACTTACTCTTGTTATTTGAGTATCTGGTTGATCTTCACCTGAAGCGAACCACATTAATGTGTATTGTGAAACCTTTTCACGGCCATCCTGAGGTCCAATCTTCAAATGGCCATAAATTTTTCCCTGTAACTCCAAATTGCACAAACTTGGTACTATTGGAAACCTATCATGTGATACACCAAAAAAATTCCTTTATTACATTTTGTGAGTTTGTGATGATGAAAAAGAGGAAATATAGGGTAAGTGCAGGAAGTTGGGAGAACAAAAAGGGGTCATAAGTGGACATCATATTAAAAAGCAATGAAATCTCAACTTATAGGGATTATTAGCAATACACACACTCAAAATTAAAAAAAATATGTAAATATGAATCATAACATCCAAAATATAGTTTCTAAACTACTATTATTTTTTAAAAATGGACAATTTTAGCTATATTAAACACTCAAAATTCTATGACATGGTTTTTTTTGGGAAAAACATATAAGATTTTAGTCCGTTTGCTTGTGATTCGGATGACCAAAACTTGTTTTGCTTTTTCTCCTTTGGTAAAAAGTGAGATGTCACTATTTATCTTGGGATGGATTTTATTTTGTACTTTTTCAAGCATTACTTTTTTTAAATGATTTTTTCCGTGAATGTGGTCTAAATTTTTTAGAAAACGGAGCACTTTCCATTTTCCCACCATAACTACATCAAAAAAAATTGAAATCAGATAATGTTTTGTAACATGTATAGAAATTTTCCATGCTTTGGATGGTATTGGTTTTATCACATTCTGACAAGCAAAACAAAATTTGTAGTCTTAAATGTATACATGAACATTAATGGGAAAAAATGTCTTAAAGACCTACTTTTCGTAAAAAGTTATAAAATGATATTTATCTTATTCTATTCACTTTAATATAAAAGTTTCTATGAAGCTAATAATCTCCCATACGCGATGGTACCATATTTGTGACATGTTTTTGATTTTTCTGCATTGTTAAAGTCGGCAAAAGAGAAAATTTGATTTTTTTGGCCTTTCACATGCCATAAAGACTTTTCGAAGATCTAGTTTGTGATAAACAAATATTTCTCGAGCCTTGAGTTTTAGATTTGATTATATAGTAAGAAATGTGATCATGGTTTTTAAATTACGATGGTGGTTTCTTAAAATAGAACCATGATCATGCTTTCTAAATCACGAGTGTTCTTTATAAACCACGATCATGGTTATTAAATCATATTTACACGAATCCCAATGTTCTATTTACCATGTGATTTTCACTGTATTACCTTACTGTACAAATTACTGTGAACTTTTGTTGCTTTCTACACATTTTTCTTATCATCAGAATTAAAACATTGTGGAAAACAAGAAACGAAGTCAAAAAAGGAAATTAATAAGTAAAAAAGCATAGGATGAATTAGAGGCAACAACATTGCAAGATGTTGAGTGAATGTAGAAACTTTGTGAATCAAGAAAATGTTAATCTTCAACCCATACTATTGTAGGAAATGAGGAACCAAGTAATGTTTCTACTTTCAATGTTGAAGATTAATTAAATACTCATGATGAAGATTTTTTTATTGTCAATGTTGAAGATGAATTAAATACTCGTGATGTATTTGATGTTGAAATTTAAGGAGATAATGAAAATGTGAATCAGGAAATTCAGGTTGAAACCATAGACAAACAAAGTTTGACATAAACACCTCCTAGAAACCAATTATTTTATTAAAATTGGTGAGAGACCTAATTATTTTATTAAAATTGATCAGAAAATTATAAAACCAATGTATGACAAAATTTCTAGGTGGAAAATCAGAAGAAAAGCCACTAAAATTTGGGGTAATCATTTTTAAATTTTAAATGATTTTGTAAGATGTTAGTTGTTGGTTAGTTCGATGAAATTTACTAAAATGAGACCTACATTAAACACCTTAATATTGGAAACATATAATATACATGGTCAAACCTCTACAATTTTTGAAAATCATCATGATGCATATCCCATTGTTACTGACAAGAGATGCACAAGGCATAGTAATGTTGTGCATCATGTACTTACTACTAGTGTTGTAAGTGAATCTACAAAAAAATAATGCTTGATTCTAGGAAAACGAAAGTTAATCAAAAAAATCTAATAAAATTAATTGAAAGGTGTAATATACTTCAATCACTCAATAACATTGATTCTTGGCTCTATTTCACTTTTCTTTACCTTTTTCTTCTTTGAAGCCATCTCTGTAAACAATCTTGCATATCGCATGATAATGATTCGATAGACAATTTTAAATGCTTGAAAAATGTCTTAATTTATACAATAGAATTATTTAAAAAAAATTTCATCTCCGATACTAACAATGATGCATGTTCTTTATAGTTTAACACAAACTCTAGAAGTGCAACATTTTTGTAAATAATTTGTTTTTAACTGCAATAATTTGGATTCTTGTTGACTGGTAGCCTCAAAAAATATTTGATGCATTCATATTTTCTTGGTGATCAATCCACTCAAGGTGCATATGAGGATCTTTGTCTCCATTGATCAATTATTGCATATGAACTATATGAAGCTAGTTTATCTTACATTCACCTGATAACATTGTCATTTTCCTTAGCATATGTGAAGGAAACATGAAATTCATACCTTAATATACATTAGATAATATCCCATGATCTAGTTACCATCTCCTCAATTAAAGATCAATATTCTTGTACAAAACACCAAACATTTCTATCCATATACTCTTATTATAATTTTCCTTCCACACAATATGGAAACAGGATTTTTTTTTCTGGGTTGTCTAAGGAATGGAGGTCTATATTCGGACCATAAATTTCTCCACATGTGTCTAATTGACCTCAGACAATACTCGTTGGATTTTTATTAGCAAGAAACATTTTCTTTCCAAATTTCAGAATTTTTACTTGGATAAATCTCGAAATATGATCATTTTTCCAGTTGTTTTTAGTCAGATTATTACACAGGCCTCAAAATTTCTATAATTGATATCTCAAATTTTGATTCTCCAATCACCATAAAATTTGGATAATGCTTAATTCATAGTAAGAGAGACATAATTTTAAATTTGTATCTCATTTCACTTGTTCGGTCAAGAGATATCAAGATCCCTAGTTTAGGACCGAGAGCCTTCAAATTGGAATAAAATTTAATCTACACAACTTAAGGACATATAAAAATTAAGGTTTCAATATACATCTCCTGTAAATACTCTCGAATCTAACAGTCAAGATAAATTCATCTCAAAAACATGGTTGAGGGTTTACAGCTTGTTTTCCAGGCGCAATCTTCATCACACTCATTTGAAAACATGTAATTTCATGCAAAACAGAGTATAATTATTCTTTCAAAACATCATGCACACGTTATTCTTCATTATTTTATTTTAAGATCCTTTATCTACAATGAATTCCTTTGAATAACCTATGAATATGTGTTATTTTTACGAAGTATGGAGTCTTAACAAGCTCGTAAACTGACTCAACACTCCCTAAGAAGACTCAACAACATTATAAATATAGAAATCATGTGCATATCACCTTAATACTCTCATGATATCCATACAAGACAATTATTACATGATGACCTGGTTAAAAAATACCTTATTTAGCTTATAACAACCCTCTTTGCCAAGTCAACTCAACCTATAAGTTTCTAACCAACACATATTAACCTTTTACAAGTATATATGCTCTTTTTACAACACATTAAACCTTAACAAAACTAGAAAACATGTCTTATTGGTCTCATATGACCTTATTTTTCTTTGTACCTTGATGCTCCTACATCAAAGTGCCCTTGAGAGAAAAATATGAGCTCCTGCTCAAATATTTTGTGTTGTTTCTTGTCTTCCAATTCTTTCTTGTTTCTTTTACGTGTTTACTTTGTGTTCTACAACTCCTCCTGTATTGATTCTTTATAAATTTGGCATTCTTTCTTATTTCTTGCTTTATCCTCCTTGCCACAATCTTTTCCTTTAATTTTTCTCTTTGCAGATCTTCTATCTCGTTCACTATAAACATCAACTCTGCTCTATGTTCATAATAGCATGTAGTCAAACCTTCTTGGTCCTTGCAAAGAATGTATTCACAGGACTCGATAGTGCTCTCGAGTTTCCTTATCAACCATTCCTTCTCTCATTCATCCTTGGCCTCTTTGTAGGCTTGTTTCACCTTAGAAATAAAATGAAGTTCTTCAATTCTGAAGTCTACTTTCTTAACATGCTTTAATGCTTCACATGTTTCTTCAACTGAAATCTAATTGTATGAGAATACATATATTACCTGTTCAATTATCTTGTCTTCATGATTACTCCTGGCTTGATATATGACTTCCTCTAAAGATTTTAATTCTTCTTACAACTACTCAATGCTTGTCTACTCAAACGGAAAATTCAGTGCTTCTTCACCTTCAAGTTCTTCAACTTGAAATTCTTACTCTATGGCATGTGTACGTCAATAACATGTCTCTATCAACTTCAACTATTCCTACAAAAAGGAAACATCAATGTATTCATGAAATTCATCAAAATTTGGTCTTGTAATAGAAAACTTTGTAGATTCTCTAGTCTCCATGGATGCCCCCTCCTTCTTTGGAACATATTCTCTTCCTTTTTTCATTTCTTGAAACATTCCTCTTGGTTTCTCTATAAGAAACTCTTCATGTTGTTATGTTCTTGGAAACATATCCTAGCTCTCCTTATTCTTCCTCCACTTATCTCAAAATTTTACTTAAATGTTGTTGTTTAAGTACTTCGAAATTTTTTAGATGAACGAGTTTAACAGTCTCAACATTGATCATGAGTTCACTTATACAATTTTGCGTGTCTTGAAGCCCAATTTTTAAAATCTTTGAAAATGATCAATTAATATGATTTTTCCAAATTAAGTGAATATGTTGATTCTTTTACAAAACCATTTAAAAATTTCACAAGATGAATTCAATTATGCACTCACACTTAATTTTCCATTCAAAAATCTGAAAGTGCATTTAGTTGTTTGATGTGGGTTATGGATACTAAAATTTTGATCTCAAACCACTTAACTAGTTGTGTGATTGCTTTATCGATTAATCAAATAAACTAATTTAAATGTTTTATCTAATCTAAATGTTCTAAAAAACATGTAAATATACACCACAACTCAGAAATTGATAACGAAGTTCACTCGAAGGCTATGTCTCCAAATTCACAGAAAGTGAATCAATATATTCAACATCCAATGAAGTATAATTAAATCTTAAATAATGATAAATAGATATTTCTACCTGCAAATGAGCTGATAAATTTCCCAAGGAACTTTGAAAAATAGCAGAAACTGTCCCAAGAATGGTCTGTGGCTCATACAGTGCTTCCGCAATGTGATCCCCTTGCAAATGCGAATGAAAAATGCCTAGAAATAAATATTTATAAAAAATTAATGAAAAAAAATTATATATCTCGAAAGAGTATGAAAATATGGACAACTTCCCTTTTTACTCCATGGCCATGTTTAGATTACAAGTTCTTGGAAAATTTAGATCTCTATTGGTTCCTCTTGCATGTTCTGTGCAACTACTATGGAAAATAACCTACAAATGAAACTCTACAAAACTTCATGAGAAAATAATACCACCATTATGTTTGTATTAAATTTTTGAGTAACTTTACTTATTACTCCATGTTCTGACTTTGCCTCTAAGTGCCTCAAAACTGAGCTTGACTGCAAACTGCCATGTCTAGTCTCCTCAAAACAAAGATCACAAAGCTCTATATTTAATGGCAAGCTCTTTTCTAGCTTGACCAAGCTAGGTTGTTTTTTTTTGGAAGGTGGGACATGGGGGAGAGGTTCTTGGTTTAATTACCATCACTGTATTTTGGCGTCACCACTTTGCGTTTGGAAGTGGGGAATCCAACATTAGCTATGGTGGTGGTTTTTATTTGTTTAAATATAGAATTATAAGTCTATATAAACATTTAAATAGCCACAAATTTTTCCATTTTATTGGGATTACTAATTCCACCGAAATGTTAAACATTGATAATACCACATGGTTTATTGATAGGCCCAATTGTTATCCTAGAAATGTTTAATGTTGTGCCAAATGTATAGGTGTCGAGCTAGAATGTTTAGTTGTTTATATCACCCAAAATGTGGGTCATGTAATGCCCATCTAAAACAACCGCTGGAGATGAAGAACAACCTAGGTTTAGTTACAAAAATTATGGAATAATTTTTATTTTTTATTTTTTTCTTCTTAAAGTGATCCCAACAAAATTTCTAGAGTCTATTACAACAGTTAACAGAGATAAGGTTATCCCAATCATAGATAGATTATCTTCATGTGAGCATGGGAATAAATTTCCTTAGGCACAGAGAGAGGGTGCACAAAGAAAATTTTCTTCCAGGCGTGGAAGAGGGGGGCGGGAAGGAACTTTTCCCAGGCGCGGAGACGAGGCGCGGGAAATAATTTTCCTGGGTGTGGAGACAGGGCTCAAAGAGAATATATTCCCAGGCATGGAGATAAAATTTCTCATGTGCACAAATTTGGAGTGTAGAAGGAAACACACGAAAGGAAGGGCGCAGGAAAGAATTGACCAAGTTTCCCTTTTTCAAACTTAGATTATTTTTGAAGTCCAATGAAGTAGAAACTTTGTAAGGTTATAAATTTTGACAGGGATCTCAGTTTCTAGCACGCAAGGACTTTCTGGAAAGATATAGATGCCCTCTTTGCAAAAAAACCTTAAAAGGTACATTTGGATAAATTTTTAAGGGTGTATTTTGAGAAAATGATTTTCTGTCACTAAATAGTAAAACTTGTAATTTTAACTTGCACAATTAATTATAATCCAATTTCTTTCCTTCACAACATGCCAAAAATACATGGAGGAATGTGCTTGGGTGATTCTAGGATGGATAACAAAGGTTACTTTGTTTGATTGAGAATCAATTCAAAGTTTCTCAATTTGACAGCAAAATGACTGTGAAATGTTTTGCACCTGATTTGAAGGATTCTATAAAAAAAATTTAAGTGTTTTAGTTTGTTAGGGTTTTTTTAAACATAATAAGTTCAATTTAATGTTTCATTTTATTATTCATTGTTGCAGGGGTCATTCTGTACATATTGGATAAAACATTTTCCAGTTTGAAAACATCTAACAGTGATCCAAATCGAATATATTCATTTACATTTACCAACTTTAATAATATATTCATTCGAAAACAATCTAACCTATTAAGTTGATTAAAACAAGGTATTCAAATGCAAATTTACAACTTCAAATTTCCCCAACATTCGTTTCTGCAGAAGAGAGCATCATAAAATTTCATCATGTATATTCGGTTTTCATCTTTCTAACCGAGATTTCAAAATACATTTAAAAATCATGTTTCCAATACAACAATGCCATTTGGGGAATATAATTCAAACTTATACTAATTGAAAAGTGATATCCTTACTACTTCGTTTCTCATTCCTTGAAATACAACATACAGAATATGAATATTTCCTTTCTTTTATTAAAAAATAGAAAATAGAGCGCATCTCTTTCACATTTCGAATTACAATTTTCGTAGCAGATACAAAGCATATTTCCATCACAAAATATACAAGGACATACACTTCAAAGTGGGAAAAAGGTTTTACAAATAGAACTCTCACAAGGGACTGTCAAAACTATCTTTTCCTTTACTCCAGGACAACAAGATGAAGATCCATCATTCTCCAATTTTGATCACAAAAAAGGCAGGGTAAAGGCAATGCTCTGCACCCAACAAAGACATCCAATGAAAGGAGAATCCATCATTGTCCCCCAAGCCCCAACCATAATAAAATAATAAATGTGTTTCAACTCATGGAAACAAAAGGCTTCTACATCACAAATGAAATCTTTCACATGCACATTTCATATTAAAACATAGTTAAAAAAAAACAATAGTTTTAAAACCACATGCAAAGAAAACAAAAAAAAATGAGGTTTCTTCACACAAGCCAAAGGAGAAAAAAACTATGGGGGATGCTACTTATGCCTCCCAAATGGAAAATGGGTATCACCACCTAATTACAAACTATCAAAATATAGTATATAAAATCCCTGACATTCCCTTATGCCTCCCCCAAGTACCCCTTATTCCTCACATTTCCTTATACCTCCCCAACCTCTTATGGCACCCCATAATGAGTAAATAAATGCAAGCTATTTCTTTATAAGGTGGAACCTGTTGGTACCCAAATTTAATCTCCTTCAATGGCCAAACAACATCATGGATTTGATAGGACACTAAGAAGAAGATAGATAGTTATGTATGCCATATTTTAGCTAGGGAAGCAGTCTATCTGACTTTTTAGCACTCAGGATTTGATAAGGAGTGGTTACAAACTTTAGAGTATTTGATCTATCCTCACTATTTTAGGTTGTGCCTTTCAACCAAGGTAAGAGAACCCTTTTGTAGCCTGTTATTTCTGGAGGATATGGAGATATCCTTCCTAATGAAGTTGTTAAGGAGACCTCAAAAAAAAAATGATCCATGCAACATAATCTAACTCTCACGAGTTATCACTCTAGATAGTGGAGATATTCTCTAGACAAGGTTCAGGCTATTAAAAGACATTTGGAATCCTAATTGTTTTTGCATGTTTTGATAGTAAAATTTGTGCATTTGTATAGACACATGAAAAAAAGGGGTAGTATAGGTAGGATTAATTTTTTTGAATGAATTTGGTGGGAGGTGAAGCAAGATAAAGTTGATTATACCAAATCTTTGAGAATTTTTCCAAAATGGAAGACTAAACCAACATAATGCCACAAAACAGATAAAATGTTTCTTTAACAAGAATATGTGCTTCAATGGAGGCACATATTAGAAATTTTTCATATAATCTATGAGATTATAACATGAAGGATTGAGCTTGAAAACCCAAAAAAACATCAAGATCTGAGGCCAATCACGCCTGAGGTACACCCAGAGGCTTACAAACAATCACTGTCAACAAATGAGATAAAAATGATTTTAAATCGTTTATTTCAATCCTAGATGAAAGCTCTTTTGAGAAATAAAATTGTAGATGCCACTAAACTATCATAAGGATTGTGACATGTGTGATTGGGATAGATTTTGATACAAGAATGCAACATGAACAAAGAAAACTATTTGTAGACATTCAAAAGTAAAAAAAATACATTTTGCATAAGATCCACACATAATAACTCAAGTTTGATTAAATTTATTAGCAAGTGAAAGTTTCTAGAACAATCTCAGAGCTTTTCAATAGATGTACACTTGCAACCACCTTGACATGATCAAATTCAATACAAAAGAGATATATAGGCTTCTCAATCAGCTTCTCATAATGGATGGGCTCTATCAAGCCTTTTCTATTAAGAAAATCAGTCTCAACCCCTCACACTCCAAAAATTTGCAGGATAAATTTGTATGATTTATAACATTCACAATAGAGCCCTTTCCCCCAAAAAACCCAGACATTTATTTCCATCAGTGCTTTCCATGATCACGATCGTGATTCCCAGAATCAGATCCTCAAAAATTTGTTAGGTGCTCAGGGGGTCAGATCTTTTTTAAAATATCCCACATTCAACTCCTTCCTCTAGAAAATCACTCTCCCCTTAACTTTCCAACCACTTATGCCCTTATTCTATCAAATCTATATCTTTACATGCTTGGGAAGAATAAATGGAATATCATATTCAGCCTAAAGTTTAGATCTCACCTTAATGGTAGAAGACGTCACTAGATTTTTCTCACCAAACCCGGATCTCAACAGGTCCTTCGCATGCCAAGGAAAGTAGAATCGGGCCAAATCTGATAGTGAGATTGCATATTAATGGTGAGAGATGTTTACAGACCTTCCCCATCAAACAAGGCAACTAGATTAATGTTCTTGTTTGTTTGGTGTGTAGGAGGCTGCAAGAAATGATAAAAAATCAAAAGAATACATGTGCCTATGAGCTCTGGAGTGAAAATGGTGGAAAAATTAGATACAGAGACATAGTTGCCATTGATTTCTATTTTGAATTTGGACCATCCACGTGGGAGATCAATTTTTCCTTTTACTAGTTTTGGAAAAATGTAAAATTTTCACATTTTTCTTCGTGCCTCCGCCCTTGATAAACGAGACTGAAACATGTCCTAAGGTGGGCCCGAAGGAAATGCGGCCAAATTTTGCCATTTCAATACCTTTTGGAAACAGGAAAATTTCCCAAATTTTCCTTACAGCTCCACCTTTGGAAAATAGGCCTGACACGTGTTATAATGTGGGTCCCATCAAAACCACTCTTCCATTTTTACTTTTAACTCCTTTTCCCCAAAGGGAAATTTTTCTAATTTTCCTCCAAAAATCCGCACCTCTACCGTTGACTGGAGCAAGTTTTGACTTTTCTGTATCGGGCCCGCGGGTCATTTTGATGATTTTAGTTATTTGAATATCAAGGGGCAAAAACTCCAAGTTACCCCCGATGGCCAGCCTCCTCACCTTTTGAAATTTTCAATGCCAACCCTGGCCTCCTTCTTTTTGGGCTTGCGAGCCATTTTGAGATTTTAATCCTTTTAATGATGAGAGGAAAAAAATCCAAGTTGCCTCCAATGGTCTTCTTCCCTGCCCCTTTAACTTTTCAAACTGCTACATGTCATAATGGCACATCTTGAGATGGTCCCCAAAAATTGAGATCTTGAATGAGCATGGGCTCAACACATGTCCCAGGCCTTTTAAGAAGTTGCTAAAAAGACGAAGGAAAGAAAACCTGGTGGAAACCTCCAAGTGTCGTTATGGCACAACTTCAAGAACCTTAAAAGGCTTCAAAATGATTCGGCAGGGGCACGCGGCCATTATAGAATTTTACTCCATTTTTCCAAAAGGGAAAAATATCCAAATTACCCTTGAAGGCCCGCATATTTTCCATTAGCTTTGCCATGTGTCCATCTGCGAGGTCAAAGTAAGACTTTTTCCATGCCACTTAAAATTTACTTTAATCAATTCCTAGCGGGGCCATGAGGCGATTTCAAATTTTTTTCCAAAGTAGCCAAAAAGGTCAAGTTGAGAAAAATTACCCACCCTGCCCCATCCAATTAGAATAAGCCATGTAAGGACCAAAAGAACCAATCAGATTTGAGCGGAGCTACAACACCGAATTTGACTTTTTACAAAAAAAGTAAAAAGTGACAAGTTAAACTATTTTCCCGTCGTCCCCTAACCAACCAAAAGAAGCCACGTTACCACCAAACACTGAGGAATAAATTTGATAGGAAGAAGACACCTGTCAGACTGTCAATATACAGGGTATCACCATTTATGCCTAAAACTTGATTTTTCAACAAGGATGAAAATTTTCTGAAACAAAAAACAAGTGAATCATGATTCTGTGCACCTTTTCGACCATGGATTTGGATTTTCAAAGGCATAAAAATATAAATCAACCATTATCGAGCTTCCATGGTCGAGGAAAAATAGGAAAAAATGGCAGATCCTGCAGATTTTGAAGAAATTAGGGGGAAAAAAGGGCAGATTAAGAGGCTTCTTCAAGGATGGACATTAAAATGTATTTTGAAAACAATTCAAAGCATTTCTAATGGAGGTAGAATCTTGTAGAACACCCACATCAAGAGCCAAAATGTTTCAGAACACGCAAATCAAAGGAAAATAATGGTAAATGGGGTGAGACAAATATGATCACCAACATCGGCTTTGGCTCAAGGATGGGCACTCACTGCGAGTGCCAAAATATCCATTGGAAAAATGATTCAGCTTACAAAGCAAAAAACTAGAACTATCCCTCAAAAGGAAACCATAAACTAGTAAAAACAAGCCACTAGGGGCCAGAACGAATAGAAAACATGAAAAATAGAAAACAAACCAACAAACTATACAGTCTATAGATGATGTTCATCATGAATCTAGGGAATCAATCCAAGAAATGTTTCAAATTCCTGCCATTAACATGTAATTCGAGCAATTCCCCATTAGGGTCCTTCAGGAAGAAGGTATGCTCACCAATCCAAATATCTATGGAGTAAGGGCCCATCCAAAATGATTCAAAGTTATCATGCTTGCCCTTATCTTCATGCCTACTATCCCATAGTAACACAAGATATCTAACATTGAAAGCTCTGGGAGTGACCTGGTTGTCAAATAAATTCTTCATCTTTTCTCTGAACTTATACGTACCTCTGGTGGGATGCCCTCCTTTCTTCATCAAGTTCAACAATCTGGTTAATGCGAGCATCATAAGGACTTACTCCTTGATCCTCTAGTTGTTGAATGAACTAAGATGAGGATAATTGCATATGCAAGGGCAGCAGTTCCTAAGTTCCATACACCAGCTCAAATGGACTCTTTCCAGTGGCTCTGTTAAAAGTGATTATGTTAGCCCAAACGGAAAGCTTCAACTATTCACCTGATTTTGTCTTATTCAGTTCAAAGGTTCTTCTGATAATCTTCAGAAGGTTTTTATTACTAGACTCAACTTATCCATTTCCCTGAGGATTGTAATTATATGCATATGTCAATTTGATCCCATACTCTTCACATATTTCCATCGAAGTTTTAGCTCTGAAACTCATGGCATTCTTAGCTATAATTTTTATTGGCATTCCAAACCTATAGATGACGTGGTTTAGAACAAAGTCCATAACAAATTGTTGTGTTGTCTTCTTGGTGGGGATTTCCTCCACCCATTTAGTAAAGTAATTAGTCACTACAAGAATCCACTTATGGCCAACACTTGAAGGGTATGAAATTTCACTAGTAAAATTCATTCCCCATTTCTTGAATGGACCTTCAATTGATACAGGATGCAAAGGAAGGTAACCTAAATATTTCGTTCTTCCAGAGAAGCACTGGTAACTCTAACATCTTCTAACCAATAAGGTTGTATTCTTGAAGAGAGTTGGCCACCAATAACTAGCCCTCAAGATCTTGTCTGTTGTGACTCTTACAAAAAAATTCCCCCGAAAAACTCCTTCATGGAGATCAGCAATTATCTTGGGGGATTCTTCTTCAGTAATGCACCTTAAGAGGACTCCCTATGGGTTCTTCCAAGCTAACCCATAATTAGTAATGACATATTTCTTGGAAGTTAACTTAAGGGATCTTTTCTAGTTCTTACTTAAATACTCAGGGTAGTTCAGATGTCTAAGATAAAAATTACATCTCTGTACCACTCAGAACTCATCAATTTTTCAAAAACATCTACCCTACCTTCTTCTAACTCATTTACCACAATATTTTGCAAGTTACACTCAGCCATAAGCTTAGCCAAGCCCAAACCTCTCACTAGCTTCATGGTTTGGATTAACATGTCATATTCTTGCAACTTTTTCACCCGTCTGCATCTTTTTCTTGAGACTTCCATCTCTGATAAGATGTATTTCACCATGGTGTGGGGAACATAGGAAACAATCTTAGAACTAAAAAATGTAAGGCCTGAAAACCTTTGTTTATTTTACCAAGGAAAATGCTTGTTTCTCCATAATAGTGTATTTCAACTGAACCCCCTGTAATGAGTTACTGATAAAGTAAATTATCCTCTCAGCCCCTTCATCATCCTTCTATAGCAGGAAAGAAGCAATATTGTTCTCTGAATCAATAGAAAACAGTTGAAAGGGATTCTTATAATTTGGAGCTGCTAGAACAGGTGCATGCTTTAGTGCCTCTTTAATTCCATTGAAATATTGGATAGTAGCTTCCTCCCATTTAATGCCCTGGTTCTTTTTTAGCATGGAAGTGATTGGAATGGTCAACAAAACAAAGTTTGATATGAATATCCTGATAAAGTTTATCTACCCAAAGATAGATTGAATTCCATTCTTGGTCCTTGGAATTAGGACCTTGAATATGGCCTCTACCCTTTCTATATCAATCATCACCCCTTATTGTGGATGATGTGGCCAAGTAATTGTTCCTTCTGCACTCAAAAATCGAACTTCTTTGGATTGACTGTGATGTCATATTCTCTGCATCTTATAAGCATCTTCTGCAAGTGTAGCAGGTGATCACTTCTCTTCCTGAAAAATGTAGTTCCAGTCACTAGCTGCAACATGTTATCCATGTTTGGTAAAAGATAATTATCCTTCATTGATGCTCTGTTCAAGTTTCTGATGTCACCATTATTCTTTCTGATTGGTACTAGGTTTACAACCCAAGAAGAACACCTTGTGGGCTGAATAATCCCTCCATCTCTTAGCTTCTTCAATTCCTCTTGCATTCTACGGGATAAGAGTGGATTGATTTTCCTTTGTTTCTTCTTAAATGGCTTTGCATTAGACTCCAAGGGAATCTCATGTTGAAACAGGTCCTCTCTGTATGCTTTTAGTTCAAAATAGGTCCAAGCCATGCAATCCTGATACGTTTTCAACAATTGGATGTATGATTACTTCTCCTCCTTGCTAAGAATGTTGCCTAAACAAATTTTCCTTGGCTTATCCTTTATACCAAGATAATGCTCCTCAACATCTCTCGAGGCTTCCATATGTCTATTAATAATGCAATCAACATTATCAAAATTGGACTCAAGAGAAACCAACCCTTAAGGAATGGTATTAGTCTTTATCTAGATGATTTCTTTTCCAATCAAGGTTTCCTTCCCCTCTTTAGCACATACCATTGGCTCCAAATCAATCCATTGATCAACAAACTCTCCCTTGTTCTACAAAAATCTTTTGATCTGAGCATCATCATCAAATACCTGCTAGTGTTTAATGTTGTCAGGGATAGAGGGTCTTGTCAATACTTCCACATCATATTCACAATTGTCAAAGTGAGACACCAACACTGCAAATTTTTCTGCCAATTCATTGAACTTCCTATCATGATGGACAATTTTGAATGAATCAAACATCTCAATGAAATCCCAAACTACATGTGTGTATTGTTTCATTTGTTGATTCTTTGTGGTGTACAATTTTCTAAGTTGTTTTACAGTTAATTCTAAGTCTCCCTTGACAACGATGTCTTTGAAACCATACTTCCATATAATTCTTAAACCCAAAAATAGTGCCTCATACTCAGTAATGTTGTTAGTGCACTCAAAGTAGTGTTTGAAGGAAAAAAAAAATTTCCTGACCTGGATAAAGCAGAACAACACCAACACAAATCCTAAACTTGGAGCAAGATCCATCAAACAATAGATTCCAAGGAGATCCTATTTGTTCAAGGCATTTTCATTATTCAATCTTGGGCTCCTTCCCATCAACAAATCCTACAAAGTTATCAGCATCAACACTTGTGTACAGAACTTCATAAGATGCATTGTTGGGATCCTCAATAAGGTGCATCATCTTATTTTTCCCATACAACTTGGCAAGGCTTTGTTCGATTGGGATGTTGGTATAGGACACATCCATTTGAACACTCCCACTAACACTTGCATCCCGTTTTCAAGATAACAACATACCGCACTTGGATGGGCAATAAAAAATAACTACATCAAGCTTCAAACTCCTGCCTAGATAGGCTACAAGTTGTACCACTAGACAATTCAAACATCCCACCACTAGTGCTACTATGGAATCCATGATAGTACACTTCCCATATGTTGTTGTTAATTTGATATTCAGCTCATTTATGACATCTAGAGGCATAACATTACATGATGCCCCTGAGTCAAACATACAGTTGTGTAGCAATCTCTCTTTAATGATCTGACTCAAGACTTGGGCAATATCATAAGGGACAGACTTTGGCAAGGTGGCATTAGAAGGAAAGCTGACACACTCACTAGGTGGTACAAAATTTTTGACAGCTTGGGCAGGAGGAGGGGTATGGTTTGTGTTTGGAGCTGAAGGTATTTTAGCAGATGCATCTTTCTTCGGAGCCTCTTTAGGAATGTTTTAAAGTAAGGGAGATTTTTTCTTGGCTTGAGGCCCTTCCCTTTTGACACCCTTACTTCTTGCGTTATATTGCTTCTCTTGAGAAATAACACCATTCATCAGTAACTGTCTATCTTCCTCAAATGGGATTCATCCATCATACTTATTTATCATTAAAACCCTTAAATATTCAAATTCATTGTTCAAAAATTCAAAAGCTTGTACAATATCTAATTCTAAGCTATGACAGGGATGAAGAATAGGTACCCTATAAGTGCAATCTTAAGAAGTGGTGGCAGTTCGGGCACTTATCACCTCAGTTAAAGTTTCCCCTTGTTGTGAGCTCATGGAACAACCCATCATGCATACATCATCATCATCTTCGTCTTATTCTTGTTGATCTTCTTCACAAGGAGCATTGGGAATGAAACATATATCACACAAATCAATGACATTTGTGTCCTCCATAGAAACAACTCTGGTAGCCAAAGAATTAGGTACCATTGTGTTTTCCCTCACCTTGGACTACCTATTTCCAAATCCAATAGGTTCCTTTCCTCTTTCATCAGCTCTTTGGTGATTTGTGAACCTATGTTGGCCTTGATGCTTGTGTTGACCTATTGAGCTCTATCCAATTCTTTTCTTAGACTAGGCTAGTTTGTAGCAATTTTCTTTGACACCACCTACCAAAGTCTTTGAAACTTCTTCCAAATCAGGAACCTTATTTGTCTAAGGTTTTTATGTGTTAATTAGTTTTACACCCTCCATTTTTGGAGGCTTACCAATTGCCTTGAGGTTGTTATCAATTTACAGGGCCATGGTGAATGCCTGCCTCAAATTAGCAGGGTTTTTGTCACTCAAGTAGTAATCATCTTTTTTATCAAATGCATCTAAATATTTGATTAAACATGATTCATCACATGTCCTTATCCTAACAAGTAATCTCCTCAAGGTCTTATTAAACCTTGAGTTTAAATGATGTACTGACTCATTAGGATTCTTTTTGATGTTTTCAAATTCTGTCAAAAGAAACCTAGTATTAGTTCTATCACCAAACTACAATTTGAATGCATTTCTCATCTTTGTCCAAGAATCAATGGAATTATCTAGAAAAGCTTTATACATGTCCCTTACATCCTCTTCCAAAGTATGGATAAATAGTTTTATATATACATCTTCATGTTCAATCTCAAAGTCTTCCATCATATTGATAAAAAGCTTTAGATGTTGATCACGAGTTATAGCATTGTTTCCATGGAACTTTGGCAGTTTGTTCCTTAGTTCTTGGAGAACTAAATTTGGATAACCAACCATCCCTACAAAATTTATAGGTCCAAAGGTGTTTACAACAAAAGGGGGTCTGGGTTGGGGTAAGGACATGTTGTTTTGAGGAGGTGACCCTTGAGGGGTGACAAATTGATAAGCGGTAGAGGGTCTTTGAAACACAGGGGTATAACTTTCAAAATGGATATCCTATAAAGGCAATTTTATTTTGTAAATCCCTATCAACTTTTGAAAAGATAAGTGCAGAATGAGAAGAAAACATTTCAAAATAAAATGAATACCCCTCTCCAGTTGGAGAATTCAATTCCATAAAGAGGCTACCTAATCCAGAAGCACTTGAATTACAGTCTTCAATAATAGGCCAATCACTCTCATCAATGGAGATCCCCTTTCTTGTATGCTGATTTTCAACAGCTCTCTATGATTTTCTTCCTTCTGACTTTGCTTTTCCTAGCTCTTGAAATAATGTCCTAGCAGGATCCCATGCAAAGAAAGACTTGTTTCCTTCCATCTTTGAAAAGGTTAGTAACAAAACTCACTTGATAGAGGTTAAGACACTGGTACTTTTTCAAGAATGAGATCAACAAGGAGTCACCACTAAGGGTTTCCACATTAGTTGTGCAAATGCACTAAAATATGATCTGCCAAATGTCTGTCAACACCAGAAACTAGAACTGGAAAGAACTGATTTTTACTAACCCAGATTTATCAATGAAAGCACTTGCAAATTTGAATGCTTCTTATAGACCCAAAAACAAGATGATGCTTGAAAAATGTATTTGTAATTTGAGAATACAAGAAGTGTTTACCAGGGTCTGGATATGAAATGTAACACTTATTTCCCCAGAAGTGGCACTAGAAGCGTGTTGGTACCCAAATTTAATCTCGTTCAATGACCAAGCAACACCCTGGATCTGAAAGGATGCTTAGAGGTAGATAAATAGTTATGTATGTCATCTTGTAGCCAAAGAAATAGTCTATCTGACTTTTTAGCTCTCAGAATTTGAAAAGGAGTGGGTAGCACCTTAAGAGGATTTGATCTATCCTCACTATTTTATGTTTTTCTTTTCAACCAATGTAAGAGAACCATTTTGTAGCCTTTTGATTATGGAGGAGATGGAGATATCCTTCCTAATGAAATTTTTAAGGAGACCTCGAAGAAAATATGATCAATAGAACAAAATCTAACTCTCATGAGTTGTCACTCTAGATAGTGGAAATATTCTCTAGACAAGATTCATGATAGTAAATACATTTTGAATCCTGATTGTTTCTACCTGTTTTGCTAGTAAAAATTTTGCATTTGTACACTCACGAAAAATAGGGGTAGTACAAGTAGGATTAATTGTTTTGAATATATTTGGTGGGAGGTGAAGTAGGATAAAGTTGATTATACCATATTTTTGAGAACTTTTGTAAAATTTAAGATTAAACCAACAGAATGCCATAGAATAGCTAAAATGTTTCCTTAACAAGAATATTTGCTTTAATAGAGGCCCAAATAAGCACCTTTTCATACAATCTATGAGATTTTAACATTAAAGCTCGAGCTGGAAAAACCAACAAAACATCAAGATCTAAGGCCAATTACGCCTGAGGTACACCCAGAGGCTTATAGACAATTGATCTCAATAGATGAGAGAAATTTGATTTTAAATCATTTATTTCACTCCCAAATGAAAGCTCTTCTGAGAAATAAAATTGTAGATGCCACCAAACTTTCATAAGGACTGAGACCTATGTGATTGGGAAATATTTTGATACAAAAATGCAACAGGAACAAAAAAACTATTTGCAGACATTCAGAAGTAAAATAAACACATTTTCCATGAGATACACCTAAAACAACTCAAGTTTGATTAAATTTATCAGCAGAGGGAAGTTTCTAGAACAATCTCAGAGCTTGTCAATGGCTGTACACTCGCAACCACCTTCACATGATCAAATTCAATACAAAAGAGATATACAGGCTTCTCAATCAACTTCTCGAAAAGGATGGGCTCTATTAAGCATTTTTATTAGGAAAATCAGTCTTGAACCCTCACATTCCAACCATTTACACGATAAATTTATGTCATTTATAAAATTCACAATAGAGCCTTTCCCTCCTAAAAATCTATACATTGAGTGCCATCAGTGCTTTCCATGATCACGATCATGATTCCTAGAATTAGATCTGTAAAAAGTTGGTAGGTGCTCATGGCGGCATGTCGACAGTAAAATTTTCCTCCGTAATTTCTATTTTATTAATGTATGTATTAGGAATAGGATGTTGTTAAGTATAATTAGTAGTGGCATCCAATATAAGATAACGACGTTGTCAGTACGGTGCCACCAATAAAGTAGAGTACAACAACAGTCAGAGTACAACAGGAATGTTTTAAAAAGTAAATATTTGTCGTAAGTGGTCCGGTAATGTTAAAATTTCAAAGTTTGGGTAAGTAGAGAAGTAGGGTCTACATGATTAGGAATTAGAAATATTATATTTGTAATAAGGACAAAGAGTGATGTCATTAAAATTTTGTGTATTTTTTTTTTGGAAAAGTCTAAAAACGTGGTACCCATGTGAGATGATAAGGTTTATCTTATCTTAGAAGATAAGCCTACATGTAAAGGAAAGAGTTTAGGCATGGAATATGATTGGCTAGAAGATATTTCCTATCCTATTTTAGAGATAGGATGGATAAGCCTGAATTCCTATAAATAAAGAGGTCACCCCCCCTCATTTAGAATAAAAGGAAGTAGTGAGAAATATTGTATGAGTAAGTGTGTAAAGGAAGCCATCATTTTGAAGGTGTGTTAAAGAAGCCATTAAGAGGTGTAATTGTGAAGTTTTTCCCATAGTTATTGCTAGAAGGAAAGTGAAATCAGTAACACTTGAAGTACCTCATGGGTGAGATTGTAACAATTTCATGTTGATATTATAATTTACACTTATATTTTAGATTTATCATCATTCCTTCTTATCATAGTCTATGGTATTCTTGTGTTATGTTTGTTGTTATGTTTCCAGATTCCATCCACCAAACTAAATTTTTTGCATTAGTAAATAATCATAGCACGAGGAGTTCCCTATAAAGAATTATCATAGTGCTAGATTGGTGATGGCATTTTGGTTCCTTTGCCAGGACCATTCCTCGTTGGTGGATTTTCTAGAGAGATATTCCCACTTAGTCAGAAAATATTTAGAGGGTAACCTTTTTTTTACTGTGCATAGTAGTTACCATGGTAAAGTCACTTTTTTCCATGAATAGTATTTACTGCAGTAAAGTCACTTTTTACCATGAATAGTATTTACCACAGTAACTTCACTTTTTACTATGAATAGTGTTTACCACAGTAAAGTCAGTTTTTACCGCAGTGAGTCAAGTTTTACCATAGTTACCATGGTCATTTCTATTTTCTATTATAGTGCAAATAAGTCTTGTTGATTGCACTTGTGGGTTGGTATTTCACTGTGGTTACTTTTTAAAATGGGGAAGATTCCTATTTTTTCAGCCCAATCTAATGAAGATGCTTCTTATTTCATTCATGAGTTTAAACGATCTTGCATTTGTAATGGCCTCATAAGAAGGGAACAATGGACTAAATTTTTTTCCTACCTTTTTGGATGGTTCAGCCCTTAGGTGGTTTGAAACACTAGGTGATAATGTGAAAAATTCATGGGATTTATTAACTGAAAGTTTTCTTGAGGAATTTGGTGAAAAACAGAAATATGCAGATCTCATGATCGATATCACAAAGCTATCGCAAGGAGAGAAGGAGAATATAAAGGATTATTATGATCGTGTTCTAGAGCTAAGGAGAAAACTCGATGCCCATATCCAGAAGGAAGGATTAGCGGATGGGTTGATGAATGGCATGGATAATGTCCTCTGTAAGCACTTTATTCTTGGGATGAAGCTAGAGATTAGACAACGAGTGAAGTATGATTGCCCAACTACCATTGAACAAGCAAAGGAGATTAAAAGAAGGCAAGAAGAAAGAATGGAAGAGGAGCCCAAAGAAATTACTACTAAGGTAGATCCTACACCAACAACTTTGGTCCAGAATCCACAACCACACTCGGTGAGCACAAATCTTTCTCCTAGTACATCTACTGAGTATGAAGATTTTCTCAGGAAGATGGGCCAGTTAACTATTAATATTCTTCAAGGAAAATAATTTAGTTCTCAGGGAGGAGATAGAGGTACAAAAAGAAATATTTCTGAAGTTGTATGTTATGGTTGTTATAAAAATGGTCACTCTAAGTATAATTGTCCAAATAGAGCTTCTACATCTTGTACAAGAGATAATGATAAAGGAAAAGCACCTGTGAATTCTTTTGATGTAGTAGATGTGTTTGTAAAAAAAAGAAAGAAAGAAAAAGATAACCAAGATGGAAATGATCCTAATAAGATGAAAGGAGAAACTAGTAAGAAACATAAGAGAAGAAAGTTGGGTGTGCAGGATTTTCTGATTTCACAGGGACGAGGACCATACTCCATCTTAAAAGATCTATCCAAAAGTCCTACAAATATTACATATGGTCAACTCTTGGCTATTTCTTCTAAGAAGAGGTGGGAGTTGCGAAGTGGACTCAATGATCGATGAAGGAAGGAGGTTGAGGTCCCTGTTTTGGAGCCAGAGGTGAATCCCTATGATCCACAAGCTGAGGTGTTATGTAATGGTATTTAAATTCATGATGTATTAGTTGATGGAGGTGTTGTAGTTAATGTAATGAAAGAATCTGTAATGAATATGTTGGGTTTAAAAAATTTCCCCTCAATACTTATGTTAAGGTCATTAAATAAGGGAAAAACTAAACCAGAGGGTGTAGTTTCAAATGTGGCAATATATGTTATGGGTGTTGTATGTGTGGTAGAATTTCAAGTGATGAAAAATGGTACTGTTGTGTACCCAATGTTGTTGGGAAGACCATGGCTAAGGATGTTTCATGCAAGAAACTACTGGAATGAAGGCTTCATGACACTTGGACATGGTAGAGAGAGGGTGAAGATAAACGTGATCCCTCGGCATCATAAGATAGAACCTGTAGATTCAAGTGAAGAAACTGATGATTGGACATCCTCTGATTACTCTAGTACCAGTGAAGTGGACATAGAAGATTAAGAAAGTGAGGTTGATGTTTCGGTCATGGATATCCTTCCAGTCACACTGACTCATGAACCCATAAAATTAGTTAAAGAATAAATTGATGATCGTCTCCAACAAATAAAGATTGGTGATGCTGTGATGGAGAGTGAGAAGGAATCCTACCTCCAGCTCTTTTGATGGTACATACACATATTCACTTTTGATTACAAGAAACTCCATCAAGTAAGTTAGTTAGAACATTCTATTGAGCTGGTAGATGGTGTTAAGCCCATAAAGTAAATGTCATATAGAATGAATCCTAATTTTACCAAGACTGTAAAAGAAGAAATAGATAAGTTACTTGATGCAAGGATTCATATTTACTGTGGAGAATTCAGAATGGGTTTCTCCCATGATCTCAATAAAAAAGAATGGGAAGCTACGCATTTGTGTTGATTATACAAATCTCAATAATGCAACAAAGACAGATCATTACCCTCTTCCATTCTCAGATCAGATCTTGGACGAAGTAGCTGGCCAGGAATGCTATAGTTTTGCTGATGGATATAGCGGATACAACCAAGTTCATATAGTGGAGAAAGATCAGCTGAAGACCACATTCACCACTCCTTGGGGAATGTTTGCTTATAGAGTTATGCCTTTTGGGTTGTGTAATGCTCCAGCAACGTTCCAGTGCTTGATGAATAGGGTGTTTGAACCCTACATTGGGAACTTCATCAGAGTATTTCTAGATGATTTTTACATCTATGGGAGCAAGATGGACCACTTGCACAAGACGGAGACAACATTTCAAAGCTTAAATGAAGCACAAGCCTCACTAAACCCTACAAAGTGTGTCTTTGGATGTTTTAAAGGCATTTTGTTAGGGCATGTTGTATCTAGAGATGGTATTGGTACTGATCCTGATAAAGTTTCAAAAATCAAAGAGTTTACCATTTCCTATGAATAGAAGTAAGTTGAGATCATTTTTAGGCCATGTGGGTTACTATAGAAGGTTCATCAAGAATTTCTCAAAGATTGCACAACCACTAACCCAGTTCTTGAAGAAGGATGTTACTTATGAACCAGGAAAGAAGGAACATGAAGCTTTTGAACAACTGAAGGAAGCCCTGGTGTCTTCACCTATTTTAAAGAATCCAGATTGGAGCAAGCCATTCATTGTGTATATTGATGCTTCAGATGTAGCACTAGGAAGTAATCTGAGCCAAAAGGATGAAAATGGGAATGATCATCCTATTTACTTTAGGAGTAGACAAATGAGTAGTGCTGAGGTAAATCATACTGTAACTGAAAGAGAGGCTCTAGCTATCATTTTTGCTTTAAAGAAGTTTAGAAATTACTTGTTAGGGTAGAAATTTATAGTTGTAACACATCATCAGGATCTAAAATATATTGTAAATAAGCCTAACCCATTAGGGAGGATAACAAGATGGATAATTTTGCTACAAGAATTTGAATTTGATATTATAGATAGGCCAAGAAAGAAGCATGTCAATGCAGATGCACTATCTTGAGCCTATGATGGTTTAGGTTCATCTTGTGATGATGATGATTTCCTAGATGCAGTATTGTTATCCCTTGACACAATCGCTAGTGGATACATAGATATTTAGAATTATCTTAATGAATTCAAGTTTCTTGATGGTGCCAATGCAAAGACTAAGAGGAAGATTACTCAATCCAGTCATCCATATTCTATTATACATGGAGTATTATTTCAGATAGGACTTAATGGACAGTATAAGAGGGCAGTTGGATGTTGTCAAGGGAAGGAACTGATAGAAGAATTCCACAATGGTACATGTGGAGGACACTTCTCTAGACAACTTACAGAAAGAAGGATCTTGGATGCAGGTTATCACTGGCCCACTTTTTTTAGAGATTGTTATAATTATTGTAAGACGTGATATTTTTCAAACACATGGTAACTGTAAGACTTCATCAGCTTCATTATGCCATGTTCTTCCACTTGGTACCTTTAAAAAGTGGGTAATAGACATTGTAGGTCCACTTCCAACTACCCCACACAAAAATAAGTATATTGTAGTTGCCACATATTATTTAACCAAGTGGGTTGAAGTTAGGCCATTGAAAACAACTTCCATGGAAGAAGTGGCAAGGTTCATATATGAACGCATTGTCACTAGATTTGGTTGCCCATTATAAATTTTAATAGATCAAGGAAGCCACTTCATTAATGAGGTGGTAGAAGCCCTAGTCAACAAGTTTTCTATTAAGCATGGGAAGGCAACAACATACAAGTCAAACACAAATGGACAGGTGGAAAGAATAAATTTTGTGTTATGTCAAATTCTAGCAAAAGATGCAGCCTTGCAGGTACATAAGTGGGATAAAAGGATTCGTGCAGCATTGTGGGCATATAGGGAAACATCAAAGTCAGCAATAGGATACCCCCCATTTCAGTTGGCTTATGGCATTGATCCAGTTCTTCCAATTGAGTTTGATATTCCCACTGTGAGAGTTATGAAAAATGAAAGGATGAATGAAAGTGATTCAGTAAAAGAAAGGTTGGTGCATCTTCATTTGCTTAAGGAAATGAGGGAAATAGCGAAGGATATAAGATATAAGAAGAAAATAAGGAATACTTTGATCAAAATATCCGTTGGTCTGCATTTCATGTGAATGACTTTATTCTAATATATGATTCCAGATATAAAAAAAGAAGGCAGAGAAAATTTCTTCCCAAATGGATGAGGCCCTACAAAATAGCAGTTGTGCATGAAAATGATACATATCGACTGGAGGAATTGGATAGCACCTCCATTACAAAATGGGTCAACCACGACAAGTTAAATATTTTCCAAGCACTATAATAGTCTACTCCGAGGACGGAGTAGAAGCTAGGAAGGGGGAAAATGTCGACATTAAAATTTTCCTCCGTAATTTCTATTTTATTAATGTATGTACTAGGAATAGGATGTTGTTAAGTATAATTAGTAGTGGCATCCAATAGAAGATAATGGTGCCATCAGTATGGTGTCGCCAATAAAGTAGAGTACGGTAACAGTCAAAGTACAATAGGATTGTTGTAAAAAGTAAATATTTGTCGTAAGTGGTCCGGTAATGTTAAAATGTCAAATTTTGGGTAAGTAGAGAAGTAGGGTCTACATGATTAGGAATTAGAAATATTTTATTTGTAATAAGGACAAAGAGTGATGTCATAAATTTTTTGTGGCATTTTATTTGTGGAAAAGTGTAAAAAGGTGGAACCGATGTGAGATGATAAGGTTTATCTTATCTTAGAAGATAAGCCTACATGTAAAGGCAAGAGTTTAGGCAATGGAATACGATTGGACAGAAGATATTTTCTATCCTATCTTAGAGATAGGGTGGATAAGTCTGAATTCCTATAAATAAAGAGGCCACCCCCTCATTTAGGCATAGAAGGAAGTAGTGAGAAATATTGTATGAGTAAGTGTGTAAAGGAAGCCATCATTTTGAAGGTGTGTTAAAGAATCCATTAAGAGGTGTAATTGTGAAGTTTCTCTCATAGTTATTGTTGGACTGGCAAGTGAAGTCAATAACACTTGAAGTACCTCATGGGTGAGATTATAAGAATTTGATGTTGATATTATAATTTACACTTATATTTCAGATTTATCATCATTCCTTATTATCATAGTCTATGGTATTCTTGTGTTATGTTTATTGTTGTGTTTCCAAATTCCATCCACTAGACTGAAAGTTGTGCATTAGTAAATAATCATAGCACGAGGAGTATTTCCCCGTAAAGAATTATCATAGTGCTGGATTGGTGATGTCAGGCACATCTCTTCAAAAATCTCCCGCATTCAACTCCTTCCTCTACCAAATCACTCTCCCCTTTACTCAATAACCTCTTTAGCCCCTATTCTATCAAATTTGCCTCTTTGCGTGCTTGGGAAGAAGAAACGGAAGATCAGATCAAGCGAAAAGGCCAGATCTCACCTTAATGGTAGAAGATGTCCCCAGATTTTTCTCACCAAACCAAGATATCTAGAGGTCCTTCGCGTGCGAAAGAAAGAAAAATCGGGCCGAATCCGACAGTCAGATTGCATATTAATGATGAGAGACATTTACAGACCTTCCCAGTAAAAATAGGCCTCCAAATTAATGTTCCTCTTTATTTGACGTGTAGGAGGCTCCATGAAATGATAAAAAATCAAAATAATATGCGTCCCCAGGTGTTCTAGACTAAAAATGGTGGAAAAATTAGATAAAGAGACATAGTTTCCATTGATTTCTATTTTGAATTTGAACCATCCATGTGGGAGATCAATTTTAGAGCAGGCCTGTGGGTTCCTCTTTTTCTTTTACAACTTTTGGAAAAATATAAAAAATTTCACATTTTCTTCTTCATCTCTGCCCTTGAGAAATTTGTCTGACATGTGTCCTAAGGTGGGCCCCAAAGGAACCATGGCCAAATTCTGCCATTTCACTTCCTTTTGGAAAATGGAAAATTTCCAAAATTTTCTCCATAGCTCCGCCTTTGGAAAATGGGCCTGACACATGTCCTAATGTGGGTCCCATCGGAACCATGCTTCCATTTTTAATATTAACTCCTTTTCCACAAAAGGAAAATTTTCCAATCTTCCTTCAAAGGTCTGCACCTCTATCGTTGACTGGAGCAAGTTTTGACTTTTCTCTATTAGGCCCGTGGGTCATTTTGATAATTTTAGTCATTTGAATATCAAGGGGCAAAAATTCCAAGTTTCCCATGATGGAGCACCTCCCCACCCTTTTATATTTCCAATGCCAACCTTGGCCCCCTTCTTGTCGGGCTTGCAGGCCATTTTAAGATTTTAATCCTTTTGATGACAAGAGGCAAAAAATCCAAGTTACCTCTGATGGTCCGCTTCCCTGACCCTGTGAATTTTCAAACTATGACATGGCACAATGGCCCATCTTGAGATAGTCCAAAAAAATTGAGACCTTGAATGAGTGTGGGATCACCATGTGTCCCAGGCCTTTTAGCAAGTTGTTGAAAAGTCTAACGAAAGAAAACCTGGCAAAAACCTCGATGTTTCATTATGTTACAACTTCAAGAACCTTACAAGGCTTCAAAATGATTCGGTGGGGGAACGCATCCATTTTAGAATTTTATTCCATTTTTCCAAAAGGGAAAAACATCCAAATTATCCCCAAAGGCCTGCATCTTCGCAATTAGCTTTGCCACGTGTCCTCTTGCGGGGTCAAAGTAAGAATTGTTCCCTGCCACTTAAAATTTTATTTAATCAAAGCCTTGTGGGGCCATGGGGTGAGTTTAAATTTTTTTCCAAAGTATCCAAAAATATCAAGTTGAGAAAAACAACCTGCCATACCCCATCCAATGAGAATAAGCCAAGTAAGCACCAAAAGAACCAATCAGATTTGAGCGGAGCTATGGGACCAAATTTGCTTTTTTGCCAAAAAAGCAAAAAGTGATAAGTTAAATCATTTTCCTATCATCCCTTGACCAACCAAAAGAAGACATGTGAATACCGAATGTTGAGGAATAAATTTGATAGGAAAAAGACACCCGTCAGACCCCCGAAATATAGAAAATCACAATTTACGCCCGATACCTGATTTTTCGCTAAGGATGAAAATTTTCTGAAATAAAAAACAAGCGAATCATGATTCTGAGAACCTTTTCGACCATGGATTTGAATTTTCAAATCCATACAAATATAAATCAACCATTCTAAAGCTTCTATGGTCAAGGAAAAATAGGAGAAAATGCCAGAGCCCACGGATTTTGAAGAAATTAGGGCAAAAACAGGCAGATTCAGAGGCTTCTTCAAGAATGGACATAAAAATGGATTTTTAAAACAATTTGAAGCATTTCTAATGGAGGTATAAGATTTCAAAACACCCACATCGAGACAAAAAAATTGTTAGAACACGTAGATCAAAGGAAAATAATGGTAAATTGGGCAATACAAATTTGAGCACCAATATCGGCTCTGACTTGGGGATGGACTATCCCTGTGAGTCCCATAAGAAAAAAGGTAGATTAAGTGCCAAAATATCCATTGGGAAAAGGAGTCAACTTGCAGAGCACAAAACTAGAACTATCCCTTAAAAGGAAACTAGAAACCAAAAAAAAAATCCACTAGGTGCCAAAACAAACATAAAACACAAAAGACAGAAAACAAACCCACAACATATACACTATACAGATGGTGTTCATCATGACTTTGGTGAATCAATCGAAGAAATATTTCAAATTCCTGCCATTAATAGGAAATTCGAGTAATTCCCCATCTAAGTCCTTCAGGAAGAATGTATGCTCTCCAATCCGAATATCTATGGAGTAAGGGCCCATCCACAATGAGTCAAAATTGTCATGCTTGCCCTTATCTTCATGCCTTCTATCCCATAGTATCACAAGATCTTAGACCTTCTTGTCAAATAACTTCTTTAGCTTTTCTTAGAACTTTGCGTGCCTTTGGTAGGATGCCCTCCTTTCTTCATCAAGTTCAACAATCTAGTTAATGCGAGCATCATAAGGACTTACTTCATTATCCTCTAGATGTTGAATTAACTGATATGAGGATAATTGCATATGCAAGGGAAAAAGGGCCTGAGTTCCATACACTAGCTCAAATGGACTCTTTTAACAGTGATTCTATCAGCCCAAACAAAAAACTTCAACTGTTCACCCCATTTTCTCTAGTTCAGTTCCAAGGTTCTTCTGACAATCTTCAGTAGTTTTTTATTACTGGACTCATCTTTTCCATTTCCTTTGGGATTTTAATTAGATGCATATGTCAAGTTTATCCCATACTCTTTGCACATTGCCACCAAAGGTTTAGGTCTAAAACTCGTGGCATTATCAACTACAATTTTGATTGGCACTCCAAACTTGCAGATGATGTGGTTTAGAACAAAGTTTATGACAACTTGGTGTGTTGAATTCTTGGTGGGGATTTCCTCCACCCATTTAGTAAAGTAATCAGTGGCTACAGGAATTCACTTATGGCCAACACTTGAAGGGTATGAAATTTCACTAGTAAAATCCATTCCCCATTGCTTGAATGGAGCTTCAATTGATACAGACTGTAAAGGAAGGGAGCTTGAAGCTTTCACTCTGCTAGAGAAGTGCTATAAATTATCACATCTTATAACTAACAAGGTTATATCCTTGAAGAGAGTTGGCCACCAATAACCATCCGTCAAGATCTTGTCTATTGTGACCCTTGCAGCAAAATGCTCCCCCACAAACTCCTCGATGGAGATCAACAATTATCTTGGGGGCTTCTTCTTCAGTAATGTACCTTAAGAGGACTCCCTCTTGGTTATTTCAAGATAACCCATAATCAATAATGACATATTTCTCAGAAGTCAACTTAAGGGATATTTTTCGGTTCTTACTTAAATATTAAGGGTATTTCAGATGTTTGAGATAAAAATTACACCTTTGTACGACTCATAACTCATCAATTTTTCAAAAACATCTACCCTATCTTCTTCTACCTAATTTACCTCAATATTTTGAAAGTTTCTCTTAGCCATAAGCTTAGCCAGGCCCAAACCTCTCACCATCTTTGTGGTTTGGATATCCATGTCATATTATTGCAACTTGGTCACCCGTCTACATCTTTTTCTTGAGACTTCCATCTGTGATAAGATGTCTTTCACCATGGTGTGGGGAACATAAGCAACAATATTAGAACTCAAAATGTAAGGCCTGAAAACCTTTGTTTCTTTTACCAAGGATAATGCTTGTTTCTCCATAATAGTGTATTTCAACTCAGCGCCCCACAATGCGTTACTGAAAAAGGAAATTGGCGTCTCAGCCCCTTCATCATTCTTCTACACCAGGATAGAAGCAATAGTGTTCTCTGAAGCAAAATAAAAATAGTTGAAATGGATTCTTATAATTTGGAGCTGCTAGAACAGGTGCATGCTTTAGTGTCTCTTTAATTCCATTGAAATCTTGGATAGAAGCCTCCTCTCATTTTATGGATTGGTCCTTTTTTAGCATGGAACTGAATGGAATGGTCAACTCAGAAAATTTTGATATGAATCTCTTGATGAAGTTTACCTACCCAAAGGAAGACTGGATTCCTTTCTTGGTCCTTGGAATTGGGACCTTGCTGATGGCTTCTACCTTTTCTGGATCAATCATCACCCCTTCTTGTGACATGATATGGCCAAGTAGTTTTTCCTTTTGACTCCATAATGGCACTTCATTGGATTGAGTGAGATGGCATATTCTCTACATCTTATCAACATCTTATCCAATTACAGTAGGTGATCACTTCTCTTCCTAGAAAGTACATTTACATAATTTTTATACACTGCAAGGAACTCATTGATGTAACCAGTAAAAGCAACATCCATTCCTTTTTGAAAGGTGGCTCCAACATTCATCAAACTAAATGGCATCCTAATATACACGTACGTCCCCCAAGGAGTAGTAAAGGCTATTTTAATCCTCTTAGATTCCTTCACCACAAGTTGGTTATAACTAGAGAAACCATCCAAGGTAGAAAGTATCTCAGTACCAATCACTAGCTATAGCATGTTCTCCATGTTTGGTAAAGGATAACTATCCTTCATTGAAGCTCTGTTCAAGTTTCTGAAATCCACACACAACCTGATGTCACCATTATTCTTTTTGACTGGTACTAGGTTTGTAGCCCAAGAAGAATACCTTGCGGGATGAATAATCCATCCATCTCTTAGCTTCTTCAATTCCTCTTACATTTTAAGGGATAAGAGTGGATTGATTGGGCTTTGTTTCTTCTTATATGGATTTGCATTAGACTCCAAGTGAATCTCATGTTGAAAAAGGTCCTCTCTATATGCTTTTAGTTTAGAATAGGTCCAAGCCATACAATCGTGATAATTTTTCAACAATTGGATGTATGAATACTTCTCCTCCTCGCTAAGATTTCTGCCTAACCAAATTTTCCTTCACTTCTCCTTTGTACCAAGATCATGCTCGTCAACATCTCTCGAGGCTTCCATATGTCTATTAATAATGCAATCAACATTATCAAAATTGGACTCAAGAGAAACCAGCCCTCTAGGAATGGTATTAGTCTTTAGCTAGATGATACCTTTTCCAAACAAGGTTTCCTTCCCCTCTCTGGCACATACCATTGGATCCAAATCAATACATTGATAAGAAAACTCTCCCTTGTTCTATAGAAATCTTCTGATCTGAGGACCATGATCAAATACCTACCAGTGTTTAATGTTGCCAAGGACATAGGGGCTTGTCAGTACTTCCACATCATATTCATAATATGTGGACACTACGAAATTGTCAAAGTGAGACCCCAACACTGCAATTTTGTCTGCCAGGTCATTGAAATTCCTATCATGATGCACAATGTTGAATGAATCAAACATCTCAATGATATTCCAAACTGCATACTTGTATTGTTTCATTCAACAATTCTTTGTGGCATATAGTTTTCTGACTTTTTTACAATTAATTCTAAGTCTCCCTTGACAATGATGTATTTAACACCATGCTTCCAAGAAATTTTTAAACCCAACAATAGTGCCTCATACTCAACAATGTTGTTAGTGCATTCCAAGCTGAGTTTGAAGGAAAAAACAAATATTTCCTAACTTGGAGAAAGTAGAACAACACCAGCACCATTCCCAAACTTGGAGCAAGATCCATCAAACAATAGAGTCCAAGGAGTGGCCATTTATTCAAGGAATTTGCATTATTAAATCTTGTGCTCCTTCCCATCAGTAAATCGTACAAATTTCTCAGCAACAACACTTGTGTACAGAACTTCATAAGATGCATTTTTGGGATCCTCAGCAAGGTGAAACATATTATTTTCCCCTTAAAACTTGAAAAGGTTTCCTTCAATTGGGATGGTGGCATAGGACATATCCATTTGAACATTCCCACTAACACTTGCAGCCCATTTTCTAGATAACAACATACCCCACTTGGCTGGGCAATCAACAATATCTACATCAAGCTTCAAATTCCTGCCCTAGATAGGCTGCAAGTTTTACCACCAGACCCTTCACACATTCCACCACTGGAGCCTCTCTGGAATCAATGGTATTACACTTCCCATATGTTATTGTTACTTTGATATTCAGCTCATTCATGACTTCCAAAGGCATAACATTACATGATTCCCCTGAGTCAAACATACAGTAACAATCTATCTTTAATGATCAGAGTGGTGAATAATGGATTTAAACTTAGCTGAGAATCTAAGAAAGATGTTCCCAAATAAACCTCAGGTGGTTCATCTAGCTCTTCTGATGCTGGTGGTGCTTCTAGTTCTTCGATGAATGGTGGGGTCTCCACAATTTTTATGTTTCTACCTAGGGAAATCTTCTCCTCTTTCATTCCAAAATACCCCAATGCCCTCTTCTTGTGCTCAAGGATCTTAAGAAACTGAAAAATTGGAATTAAGATTTTGATTTGACTCAAGACTTGGGAAATATCATAAGGGATAGACTTTGGCAAGGCAACATTGGAAGGAAAGTTGACACACTCACTCGGTGGTACAAGAATTTTGACAGCTTGGGCATGAGGAGGGGTATAATTTTTGTTTGGAGCTGCAGGGATTTTGGTAGATGCATCTTTCTTAGGAGCCTCTTTAGGAATGTTTGAAAGTAAGGGAACTTTTGGCTTGGCTTTAGGCCCTTCTCCTTTGATAGCCTTACTTCTTGTGTTATATTCCTTCTCTTGAGCAACAACAACATTCATCAGTAACTATCTATCTTCCTCAAATGGGATTCCTCCATCATACTTCTTTATCATTAAATCCCTTAAATATTCAAATTCATTATTGGGAAATTCAAAAGCTTGTATAGTATCTACTTCTAAAGTATGAGAGGGATGAAGAATAGGTACCCTATGAATGTAATCCCCAAAAAAGGCAGCAGTCTGGGAACTTATCACCTCAGTTGAAGACGACCCTTGTTGTGAGCTCATGGAACAACCCATCATGTAGACATCATCATCATCATCATCATCATCATCATCATTAGCTTCTTCTTCTTTCTGATCTTATTCACAAGGAGAATGGGGTATGAAACATCTGTCACACCAATCAATGACATCTGTCTCCTCCATAACACCAACTCTTGAAGCCAAAGGATGAAGTACCATTCTATTTTCCATAGCTTGGGACTTACTATTTCCAAATCCAACAGGTCCCTTGCCTCTGTCATCAGATATTTGGTGATTTTTGAACCTATCTTGACCTTTTCTACTTGTGTTGACCTTGTGAGCTTTGCCCAATTCGTTTCTCAGCCCAGGCTAGTTTGTAATAAATTTCTTTGACAACCCCTTCCAAAGTCTTCACAACTTCTTCCAAATCAGTAACCTTTCTTGTCTGAAGTTTTTCTGGGTTAATTATTTTTACACCGTCCATTTTTTGAGGCTTACCAATTGCCTTGATTTTGTTCTCAATTTGCAGGATCATGGTGAATGCTTACCTCAAATTAGTAGGGTTTTTGTCCCTCAAGTAGTAAGCATCCTTTTATCAAATGCATCTAAATATTTGATCAAACATGATTCATCACGTGGCCTTATCCTAACAATAAATCTCCTCAAGGTCTTATTAAACATTGTGTTGAAATCATGTACTACATCATTAGGATTATTTTTTATGTTTTCAAATTCTCTCAAAAGAAACCTAGAATCAGTTCTATCACCATACTACAATCTGAATGCATTACTCATCTCTGTCAGAGAATCAATGGAATTATCTAGAAAAGCTTTATACTAGTACCTTGCATCGTCTTCCCAAGTATGGATAAGCAGTTTGAAATATACATCTTCATGTTCAATCTCAAATTCTTCCATCATATTGATAAAAAGATTTAGATTTTGATCACCGGTTATAGCGTTTTTTCCTTAGAACTTTGGCATTTTGTTCCTTACTTCTTGGGGAACTACTTTTGGATAACCAGCCATCCCTATAAAATTTATAGGTCCAAAGGTGTTTACATCAAAAGGGGGTATGGGTGGGGGCAACGCCATGTTGTTTTGAGGAGGTGACCCTAGAGTGGTGAGAAATTGATAAGGGGCAGAGGGTCTTTAAAACACAGGGGTATAACTTTAAAAATTGATATCCCCTAAAGGCCCTGTTTCTTGGAAATCCCTATCAACTTTTGAAAAGATAGGTGCAAAATGAGAAGAAAAATTTTCAAAATAAAATGAAGGCCCCTCTCCAGTTAGAGAATTCAATTCCCCAAAGATGCTACCTGATTCAGAAGCACTTGAATTGTAGTCTTCAATAATAGGTGGATCACTCTCATCAATGGAGATCCCCTTTTTTGTCTGCTGATTTTCAACAGCTTTCCATTATTTTCTTCCTTCTGACTTTGCTTTTCTTAGCTCTAGAAAAAATGTCCTAGCAGGATCCTGTGTAAAGAAAGACCTATTTCCTTCCATCTTTAAAAAGGTTACTAATAAAACTCACTTGACAAAGGTTAAGATATTGGTACTCTTCAAGAATTAGATCAACGGGGAGTTACCGCTAAGGATTTCCACCTTAGTTGTGAAAATGCACTAAAATATGATCTTTCAAATGTATGTCAACACCAGAAACTGTAAGTGGAAAGTAATGACTTTTATTAACACAGATTTTTCAATGAAAGCACTTGCAACTTTGAATACTTCTTACAGGGACAAACACAAGATGATGCTTGAAAAATGTATTTGTACTTTGAGCATACAAGAAGTGTTTACTAGGGTCTGGATATGAAATGTAACCACTACTCACCCAACAGTGGCACTAGAAGTGTGTTGGTACCCAAATTTAATCTCCTTCAATGGCCAAGAAGCATCATGGATCTGACTGGATGCTCATAGGTAGATAGATAGTTATGTATTTCATCTTGTATCCACGGAAACAGTCTATTTGACTTTTTACCACTCAGGCTTTGAAAAGGAGTGGGTAGCACCTTAAGAGGATTTGATCTATCCTCACTATTTTAGGTTGTTCCTTTCAACCAAGGTAAGAGAACCCTTTTGTAGCCTATTGTTTACAGAGGAGATGGAGATATCCTTCCTAATGAAGTTTTTAAGGAGACCTTGAAGAAAATATGATCAATGTAAAAAAATCCAACTCTCATGAGTTGTCACTCTAGATAGTGGACATATTCTCTAGACAAGGTTTAGGCTACTAAATAGATTTGGAATCCTGATTGTTTCCGCATGTTTTGGTAGTAAAAAAACATGTAAAATAGAAAAGAGGAAAATAAGTCAAATGAAAGAATTAAAAATTTCCACAAAGATGATTAGGGTTAGTTTGGATCCGTAAGATCCAAAGGCCTAAATATAATCCATCCAATGGCTAGGAATGATCCCTACAAAATTTAGGTGAGAGTTAGGTGAGAATGTTTTAAATAAAATGTATGGGGAAAATTTGAATGGCACCACTCAAGTGGTGTAGAAGTTAAATTTATTCTATAACCTTTTGGATTAGTTATTGAGCTTTAATTAAAAATCCATGACCCTTGTAATAAATTAAGTCTGATTTCTCCTTAGTAATTAGGCAATGGTTATTAAAGGAATTAAATTTAATTGTATTTAATCATTGGGAGGGTGTTTTAGACTTAGCCCTAACATAATAAACTATTAATTGAATCTTGAACCGTATTATTAAATTAAATGAGAATTATAAAAATGGAGGATTTTAAACCAAAATGGAAATCAAATAATATAAATTAATTATTAATTAAAACAAAATTTTGTTAACCAAGAATGTTTGCTAAATGTTGCAACTGATATTGTTTTAGAAAAAAAAAATTCTATAATTTTTCTAAATTAAATGTTGGTTTGTCTTAGGTTTTGTGCGGGTAAAATTTTGGGCGTTACATTAGCGAAATTGGAATCCAAAAATATAAAAATAGGAATCCAATAATAGTGAAATTAGAATCCAAAAATATAAAAATTGGAACTTCATTGTGTCCAATAACAACAATATTGGAATCTAAAAATAATGATATTGGAACTCTATTACATCCAATAACAACAATACTGGAATCCAATAGTACTACTAATGGAATCTAGTAAAAGTAATACAAATGGAATCTATTATACACAAAAAAGTGATAAATTTCTAATAAAAATTGTAATAAATTGGAGTCTAGATTCACTGGAATGTCCAGTTTTACTGAGATAGTGATTTTATTGAAATTTGTGCATGTGGTTTTTGGTATTTTTATTGCATGTATTCATATTTAATTAAAAAATAGTACAAATCATATTTTGAAGTTTAGTGGTGCATACATTTCTTAATTTTATCATCAAGTACACAAGAAATTACACTCTCCTTAATCACTAGTTTTCTCGGGCATTGTTTGGATTATATAGATCTTATTCTTAGGTTACTTTAGAGGTTGATCCACACTTGAATTTTCATCCTTTGTTCACCTTTGATAATAATTTCCATTCCTTTCATTTGGTATCAAAGTGAGGCTCTACAAGAAATGACTTCCATCACTTCTTCTTCCATGACTATCCCTATTTTTAAAGGAGACACATATGAGTATTAAAGGGATCGATTGAAAATAATTATTATTTGGAAGGTAATTTGGGAAAATATTGTCAATGAGTATCAACCACTTGCTAATTGGAATTTTGTCTCTCAAGATCATAAGAGAGTGAAAAAGGATAAAGAGAATGAAGATCCTCAAGCTTTCTTTTATTTTTAGTGTACTATAGATCCTAGCATCTACCCAAGAATATTTAGAAAAAAAAATACCATGAAGAATGGATTACCTTGGATAATTCACATCATCACTCTATTAAGGTAGGAGAAGCAAAATTCCAAACCCTCAAAATGAATTTTGAAATTTTAAGAATGTCATGAAGTGAAGCTATAGGATATTTTTGCATAAGGGTAAATGATATGGTTCATATATAGAGAGTTTATGGAGAAAGTTTTTAAGATAAAATTATTGCTAGAAATACTTTGAGATCTTTGGCACCAACATGAATACATATTATGATCACTCTTAAAGAGTGTAAGGACATGAATACTGAAAGTGTCGACAAATTACGATGTTCTCTTTTTTCCCGTGAAGATAAGATGAATATAAATGTAGAAAATCTAGAGCATGAAATTGAAACCAAGAATAGAGTTTCAAATCCAACAGAAAAAAACATTGAACAAAAATTAGAGAATTAAAGGAACTCTAATTCATAGGGAAAATAATAAGAAAATTTCACAGGGAAGAGTAAGAAATTATTTATTTTTTATTATTGTAAAAAACATAGACACTTTATAAAAGATTGTAGGAAATTGGAAGTAAAAAAGAAGGCATAATCAAGAAAGGGAGAAGAAGAAACTCCAAGTTGAAAAATAAAATGAAATATGACTCTAATTATTGGCTTGCATGCAATGTGGAAAACAAGGATGCCAAGAATATACATGTGATTTATTTATTCAGGTTTCTCAAATCACATGACATGTCAAAAAGAGGGTTTTAATATGGAAGATGACACCTTCAAAAATCAAGTTCATTTAGGGGATATAGAAACTGTTTTGTAGTCACAAAATCATACACTTTAGAAATTATTTATCTCAGTATCATACTACTATTTAGAAGTTTATTGAGTGAAGAAATTACTAATTAACCCCCATCTTTTGGCCATCTTGTTTTATTTTATTTCATCATTACCGACTATTTACATCCACATGCCCAGTTTATTTCGGTCATTTCCTATTTGTTATCCTCAACTGGGGCACCCAGGATAGTACTGTAGTGCCCGTGGGTGCCCTGGTGAAACCAGGGGCACCACTGTTCCTTTTGCACTTTCCAGCCACCTTTTGGGCTCCTTCTAGCCATTTTACACCTTTATCTTTCTTTTGGTCTTCCTTTTCGAGGTTAATTCTAAAATTAGATCGAGATAACCCTACAAATATAAATTTATGATACCATAATGAGGGAACCTATCATCACTTACTACTATCACTCCATCTATTACATTGGTGATCACTTGCATCCACATAGCTCCATCATCAAGGCATAAGGTTATGAAATATGCATCACATTTCATAAGGAGAGGATTCTATTCCATTCCATACACATATTCTACTACATTTTCTACACATAGTTATTGATCGCTACTTCACAAAGTGCATCTGGCACAAGAGAAAGCTAGGGCATGTCTACACAAACTTGCACATAGAACTACATCAAGTCAGAGAAGTAGTGTGACACTTAGTTAGAAATTCTACCATTGTGGAAATTGTGGTTAGTCCAACCCCTTAATTTATTCATTATTTTTTTTAGGGTTTGATGTTTTGATGTTATTTTGGGGTCTTGTAGGTCTTTCTTTCATCTTGTAGTATTGGCAACATTCAACATAGAATAGTGAATTTGATGTGACACAAAGTGGGGGTTTTAACCACCTTCTGACCCTATAAAAGTCAGTTTCATATATTTTGCACAGACCAGGGTGTCCAGATTGCAAACCAAAGCACTCATAGGTGCCCCAGTCCTCTTCCAGGAACTCTAGTCTAGTTAGATCTTCTAGATCCATCCTTTTTAGGACTTTTGCAGAGTCATTCCTACTCCTGATTTTCCTAGTCACCTCTGTGACACTCGCTGACAGGAATCTATTATCATCTGAGTTATTCTTCATTCTCTTTTTCATATTACGGTTATCATTTCCTTTTGCATAGTTTCTTAACTCATTTACATTGTTGTTTACTGCATTTATCTACTTTATTATATTTTTTTATAGCTTAGACTAACTATATATATACTACATAGTACATTTTTAGTTAATCATTTTGGTGAACCCGATTCAACCTACATACTCCTAATATCCTCATTATTCTTAGGTTTCCTTCATCATGGCTATCTCCATTCATGAATTTTTACTTCTTCATCCTGAATTATGAGCTACAATCATTAATATTTTACTCACTACTCATATTCCTGAAAACACTCATCCAGATATAGTATATAATACCTTTACGTGCGTATTATCTCAGCATATTTCTTTCCCATGTGATCCTCATGATGATATTTATAATTTTGAAAATGACCTACCTTTGCATATCAACTTCAGTGTCAAATTCACTTTAATTGATAACGGTTCTGAACTCAACCTATGTCCCATATCATTCATTCAACACCTCAGACTCTTAGCTTGTAATGTTAGTCCATATCATCTTTCTCTTTGTGTTTATGATGGTTACTTTTCATCCATGCGTTGGACACATTACCCTACATATATTTATAGGGCCCAAAATAATCCCCACTATGTTTTTTGTAATTGATTGCCCCATATTTTAAAACTTTCTACTTAGTAGGCCATGGATTCATACAATGCAAGTTGTCGCATATACTATGAATCATTATGTTAAATTCCTCCATGAAGGCATTGAACATACTATTCTTCATGACTATGACCCATTCCAATACTGTGATTGTGATCCTAATACTAGTCTTCCTATTCCACGTACTGATACTAAAAATGATCCCCAACCTATGGATGAACCAAATCACTTACCACTACTTGATGGCACCATTTTTGTGATAGATGTAGTTTCTTCTATGCCACCTACTAATACTACTCCTATGATTCCTTATCGGGGTCTGTTCCAGTTTATGGATATCACTCTATCACATCCACCTCCACATACATTACCTACTTTAACACACCCTCCATTCACTTGAACACTCTTCATGAATGATTCATACTGGGAACACATTCCATTTGGCCCTTCTTCACTATAAACCATATGTACACATACATGATTAACTTTATTAGGATTTTATATTGATGACATACATCCTCCACCATATGACCCACATTTATATCATGGGTTGGTTCATCTTACGGATGCCTATGGTCTTTGTGTATTTCACCTTCATGTATTTCACCTTGATGTATTTATTGCACACACTCCTCCTAGTTCTCCAATAACATTAAGAAAATGATGGCTTGATTATATTGGGGGCACTCTAGATCCTGATCACACAGCTATATCTTTCCTCATGCCTTTTGGATGCATTTATATTTGTGAATTTTTTTTCCTAGGTTGCAAAAATAATATTACTCATTCGTATGCACATGGTTGTCCTCTTCCTTGATGCATTTATGATTAATATTTCATGGGTATGTACAACTTACGCCTTAATAGCTCATTACATGATCAACTAGACACTATTGCTTATCAAGTCACCAATGCTTATCCATATGACTTTGACCCAGAGGATGATGACCTTCTTACACACACTAGGGGGAATAGAAATTTACATTTCCCCCCCACTCATCATAGAATTTGCACATTTATCATCTTTGCATTTTCATTTAGGAATTTTCATCACACATTTTAACATCATCATTACCTGATGACACACCCTTATGCTTCGGTTCACACTTGATTGTTGAGGTATTACTACTACACCGAACCCCACACATTGTACCATATGTATTATACATTGTGTTTCATCACATGTCGTGTGTCATACATAATACATTATACTATTCCTAACCTTAATAATTTTCCATTATACAATATTAGGCTATTTACACATGTTTCCTCACATCATATAAATATGCATATACCATACATCATACACTATGTATCCTTACATTACTCATATTCTACACATTATTATAGTCTTCACCATACATCCATCTAGCATTACATTCATCCCTACATACTACACTACTCATCTATCTACATGTATTAAATTAATAGCTATACATTACATTTTATAAATTCTATGATTACATCTTATACACAACGTATTTATACATTCTACTCATCGCATGGTCATCATCTATACTATATCAACTTCTACGCACTGCACTCACTACCCTATGATGAAATTTCTTTCCTAGGTCCATAATCGACTTCCGAGGGTTTAAAAATTAAATGTACCTTACACTCATGACACATGCAACAATCCTAGGTTAGTGACATATGCTTTAGGCTAAATCGTCACCTATTCTATAATTTTTTAGTGGTATACACCTTAGGTTACATCACCACTCTCCCTCCTTTCATCTTATAGTGATATACGCGTAGGGATAAATCATCACTCATCTAGTCATCTTATAGTGATATAGGCTTAGGATAAATCATAACTTATACATTCATCTTTCCATGATCTACACTTCAGATATAGGGTTCACGCACACATCATTAGGTCACATCTTACCACTACACTTACACATTCATCACTACAAGTTAGACACAACACACACTACTTGACCATTTCTCGATGACAAAATATCATATACGGTTCATTCTTTATTTCTAAGGGGGGAAAAAAATGAACCTCATTTCATACATTTCCATTCACTTGAGGGGCACAAAGCTCCTATCATTCCATATTGCATTCCATTGCATCCATAGACAACATATTGCGTTGTCTTCCGAGCATTTATTCTTATTTATTAGTGTTTTACATGATCACTTTACTATGCATGTTAGATTGATTTCTTATATTTCATTATATATACCATCCACACATGAACATACACGTCTTTGTTTAGTTATGATTGCAGCTATTGATCTTTTACACATAGCATGGATGATCTTCTTCTACTCTTCCTACACTGGTCACTGAGGGCATCCACATTCATTTCTTCTAGGTGTCATTATTTCATTTTGTACTTATCACTTTATGTTACTTGGTTATTCACACTTGGACATATTGGTTATTTCTCTAACATGCTAATGATTTTTTCATGTGTAACATTTGTTTTGCAGGATTACATGTTACCATGAATTCTTTGTTTTCTTGTACTTGTCTATCATTATTTGCTTCGTGTATGTGGACCTTGCCCTATGATTGGTGTGAAAACTTGTTTGTTGTTTGTGGCTATGATGGCCTTGTGTGTCTTGTGTCATCGTGAGTGATGTATCATGTTTGTGAACCAATTTGTGTGGCTTACTTCTCTTCTTCTGTGTTTACACTATTGTGTTTGGTAGTTTTTACATTGTCTACATACTTGACACTTGTTTTATACATGCATGAATTTTTGTATTAACACTTGTCCTTCGCTATCCATCCTTGTTTGTGCGTGCCTTGGTTTCATCCAAGTGCATTCCCTTCCCCCTGGAGGGAAACATTATAGAGTACATGCAGTTGGTCTTATTTTGGGGCCACATTCTCCTATCAACAATATCACATGTTCCCCCAAAGAGGGAGGAATCATTTGGTTTTTTTACATACTAACACAAATATTTTACACTCATTCAGTTAAGTTATAGACATCGAATGGGTTCAAACCAGTCTATAAACCATACATAATGCCTTTTACAGGATATGGTGTCCTTAGAATTCTAGGAAGTAGTTACAGGATTGGGAGTTATATTGGGTGTGCCTCCCTACACTACTTTGGCCAGTGGTGTAGGATCACCCAAAAAACCAGGACAATACAGAGATTTATTCACACACATTCAAGGAAGCAGTTAGAGATTTGAGGACATTGAGCATTTCCTCCCTACACTTCTCTAGCTAGGGTGGCGTGAGATATCCCAAAAAACTAGTAGTACAGGATATCCTTCTATACTCTCTTTCTTGACATGGATTAGGTGCATATGTTCCATTTACGCATTTACATTTGTGTATTTTACATTTACATACTTTTACATGCATCTTTTACATTGCATTTTTACACATACATATATACATATTTGTCTACTTGATCATTTTCTCCTTGGAGGTCCGGCCATATGATAAAAAAGTAGTGAAATTGGAGGCAACAAAAACAAAAACGTCAACAATAACACTTTGCAATAACACACTCTTTACTAACCATGCAAGTACATTATACAATGCCAAAAACACACATGCATTCTTCCCTAGGTTAACTCTCATCACTTTTTCTTTGTGCATTTTTCATCTTTAGTTTCCATGCTCTTGCATATTTTTTGTCATTACATTCTAGTCCTTTAGCGCATTTCTACTACACTCTTCATGGACATAAGGGATGCATCTCTATCTACTCTATGTTACCAATATTGTTTCTCACTCACATAAAATGGGGGAAAAATGTAGTCACCAAATCATGCACTGTTGGCATAGATTGCAAAAAAAATTATTAGATGTTATTAGGCTTAGTTGTTTAATCGTATCTCATTATTCTCTTTACGGTTGTAACCCCCTCCTACTATTATGGGAATGTTATTATGCTCATCACATATACATTTGTAACGTGCTTCTGATAAAATAATATGAGAGATATATTATCTCTATTCTTCCTCCACTGATTTATCCTATCATTCTGGTATCAGATCCTGAAATCTTGGTAATAGAACAAAGTTTTCTTTTCTCTCTCTACGTGAAATTGTAGTACAAAATCCTGTGTGAATAATACCAGTGTGGATATTATCAGTCAATAGGTGATCCTCTAGCTTCTATATGGAAATTTCCCAATTTTCTTTTTTTATGTTGTTGTGTGGATATATGTAGACTACTGGAGAGTTTTGCTGTGTGGAAATGAAGAGGATGCATAAAAGTTTTAGAGGTTGAGTGACCTGTTTTGTTCCTTTTATCCTAAGCCATGAACACCTAGAGGAAATCATCACAGCATGTAATTTTTTTACTTTTCCAATGTGTGAATTGATGCCCAACACTCTGATAAGTAGCGAAAAAATGTCTCTAATTTTGACGACCTGTTTCTTATTCTCTATCTCCTTAGACATGGGTGTCGAATTAAAGGTATTAATTTAAAAATAAAATTTAAAAAATTCCATTACCCACATGCTGGAGGAAGTTTTAGATATTGGGAATGTTTTAATGCTATGTTGAATAATTATTTTGTTGCATGAACGTGAATTGGTGGAGGTGAGAAATGAAATACTTTCTAAATAATTAAAAGTAAATGTTTCATTATTGCCTGAAGAAGAGGCCTCAACCAAGGAAACATTGAGTCTCTCCATCCAACGTTGAATGTCAAATGTGCATGAGAATATTGGGACTGCTGGGAGCCAAAACAAAGACTCGCAAGCCCAAGAACACTATCAAGACACTCAAGATAGATCTGGGTTTTATTTTGGATTTCTTAACAAGCTTCGCAACACCAAAAATAGTGTATTTGACAAACTGGTTCGAAGAGGAATTCTAGAGTATTTTATTTTCAATTTCAGTTGTGAGGTGAAAAGAGTTCGAGAAGAGCTAGAAGTTGGTTACAACAAAGAATATGAAGACAACGATGAATACCCCACGAAGTGACATCATCTCTCAGCACATGAGTATCGAGAACATCTATGAGATAGTATCTCTCACTAGTGAGTATAAACTATAATATTTCTTGGGAAGCAATAAATAAATACTATTTTATTTTATTACAATTTCTGCACCAAAACTTCTTCTATCTGATTCTCAATTACTTAAAGCACCAAATTATGCATCCTGGAAAACAAAAATGCATACAATTATTCAGTTTCAGGTATTATGGGGCATTTTCACAGGGTCTATAAAATTTCCAACAAACCTTGATGAGCTCATGAAATATGAAATGGCTAGTGTTAAAGCACTAATATTGATAATGTTGAGTATCACCAATGATGTGAAACGACATGTTCAGGATGAGGAGAAACCAAAAGAGGCATGGGAAAAGTTATCTACCATATTTAAGGAAAATAATTAGAATAATATTCTCCATCTTCAGTAGAAATTGCACACCCTCTCAATGAGGTCCAATGAGAAAGTTGAGGAGTTATTACATCAAGTAGTTGAGCTGTGAACAAATTTATTAGCTCTTGGTGAGAAGGTAGAAGATAAGATAATGGTTTTGATCAGCTTGAGGGAACTCCCTTCTCAGTTTTGAGTGTTCATTATGACATTGAATGTATACAAATGGAAAGTGATGTTTGAAGAACTCGTGAACTTGCTGCAGTAGGAATACATCAATTCATTCCAAGATGAGGCCTAGAAAGAATCCCTTTTCTCAAATCCTCATTGTGGCCAGAATAATTAGAACGGTCCCCCAGAGAAGAAAACACAAGCACATCACTCATCCTAAAATGAGTGCTCACCTGAAGCACAACAAGCTAAAAATTCCAAGAGGTGGTGTCAAATATGAAAAACCAACACTCATGACACTAATCACTGTTGGTACAATGGCTTGAAACAAGAGTCTTCAAGTCAATCAATCCCATCTGGGTGTAATAATTTTAAAAATTCAAAATGAAATCCCCGTCGAAGAAAGAAGAAGGTACATATCGTAGCTTAACAAGGTGATGAGTCTGATGAGGAGACACAAGAAAGAACCCAATTTGGTAAGAATCTTGTACTAGTCTCTCAGGATTTGTAACCCATACAAAGAGATTGATTGATAGAATCGGGTGCCAGTAAGCATTTTTCAGGTGAAAAGAAGTTGTTTGATTCACTAAATGAACAACCCACTGGAGATTGGATTTAGATAGCAAATGAAAAAGAGGACGTTACAGAAGGAATAGGCCAAGTTACCGTTCCTCAAGGACCACAAAAATGTGCTCTTACAAAGGTAGTATATGTTCCTGGATTCACTAGAAATATATTCTCAGTCAGCCAACTCTTGAATCATCATCTAAAGGTAGAATTTCTTGTTTGAAATGGAATCAAATCATTCTTTATCTCAAGACAAGGTATGGTTATTGATATATATTTTCTAAAATATAATTTATTTTATTTAGATACTGTTTCATCTTCTACAGTAGCTTTATCTACCTCGACAGTAGAATCTACTACCCAATGGCATTACCGATATGGTCACTTGTCTACTAGATCTTTGCACCAGTTTATTTCATAATCAATAGTACATGGAATTCCCAAATTATCCAATTCCTTACCTATTTTCCCTAGTCGTCTTACAGGAAAAACACATAGGGATCCATTTAAGGTGAGAAAATTCCATGAAAAGCAATGTCTAGAGGTAGTTCAGACTGATTTGAACAGACCATTGCCTACTTCCTTTTTAGGATATAAGTACTTTGAATTGTTCGTGGATGAATACTCTTGAAAGATGTGGGTGTTTTTGTTGAAAAATAAGAGTGAGGCTCTTCACCATTTCCAGATCTTCTATCAAATTATTGTGAAAGAGACTGAACAACCTCTTCTTCTACTCTTCTCAGATCGAGGGGGGGAATTCACATTAAATAAGTTCTTGGTATTCCTAAACAAATAGGGTATTAAATAGAACATAACTTCTCCCGACACACCCCAACAAAATGACATTATGGAGCGATGGAATTACACAATGATGGAGATGGCTCGTTGCATGTTATCAAAAACAAAGTTAAAGGATCGATATTGGTTTGAAGTAGTACAATTTTTTTTTTATATTCTCAATAGGGAAATGACAAATATTATAGAAAATAAAACACAAAAAGAGTTATGGAGTGGTAGAAATCCATAAATTTCTCATTTATGAGTATTTGGTTGCAAAAAATTTATGCATGTCCCAGCTCAAAAGAGAAAGAAAGTCGAGCCGAAAACAATCCCGTGCATCCTATTGGGATATAACACTACCTTGAAGGCATAAATTCTCATGGATCATGAGAAAAATAAAATATACAAGATTCGAGACGTGATTTGTGATGATTCATCCTTTGACTTAGCAGTGCCAACAAAATAACCATTACCAACCACCTCTCACCAACTAGTATCTAAATCAGATGATTAGCCAGTGGAGACAACTAAGAGAAAAGATGTACTACAAGGGGAGATATATGTAACTAATCTTGGATAATTGGAGAATGTTACTCCGCATCCATCCTCGCGTCAACATATAATTTCTTGACAAAACAATCCACATTATCATCTGAAATGGGTACAAAGCACAATCAAAGACTCTCATTTGCAATAACTCCCTGATACTTCATCCAGATTAAAAACAAGGAGTTAAATAAGAAATGTGGTAAATTTTTCACTCATGAGTTCACTGATTAATAGATCCAAGCCTAATAATGTTCATGAAGCACTCAGTAAACTTTAGTGAAAAGAAGCCATGGAAAGAAACCCATAGACTGCAAATGGGTTTTCAAAATAAAATATAAGGTAGATTTATCCCTCAACAAACACAAAACATGATTTTTAGAAAAATGGTATGCTTAGAAAGAGGGTATTGACTATGAAGAAACCTTTGCACCCACTATGAAGATCAAGACCATCAAAGTTGTTTGTGCACTAGCAGCACAGAAAGGATGGGAAGTTAGAACTTCAATACATGGACGTCAAGAGTGCTTTCCTAAATGGCGATCTAAAAGAAGAAGTGTACATGACCCAACCTTAAGTATTTATTGATGAAGAGCACCCTAAAAAGGTATGTCATCTCATCAAATCATTGTATGGACTAAAACAAGCTCCAAGTGTATGGTATATCAAGATATATGATCACATTTTGTAGCACGGGTTCACTTGTGGCCCCTCAGATTTAAATTTATCTATAAAAATGGTAGGAAAAGAAACAATCATTCTTGTTGTGTATGTGGATGATCTTGTGATCACTAGCATTTTAGAAGATTTGGTTGATATTGTGAAGAATGATCTCAAAAGAACCATAGACATGAAAAATTTGGGGCTACTACATTATTATCTTGGCTTGGAGATATGGCAAAAGAAACATCACATTTTTGTCTCCTAAATAAAATATGCCAAGACACTCCTAGAAAAGTACAAAATGTCGAACTATAAACCTATATCCACTCCCATGGAAAAAAAATTTCAACTTCCACGATTCTAGGACTCACCTCAAGTAGATGTTACTCTCTGTATGAAATTTGTTTAAAAACTCATCTACTTGACATATACCAGACTATACTTATGCTATGTTGTCAGTTAGCTTTCTAGGTTTATGCAAAAGCAAAAGAAATGTCACTGGACTACAGAAAAGAAAGTGTTGAGGTATGTCTGAGGTATAGTTGATTATGGTCTAGAATATAATAAGAATGATCAATTATTATTATAGGGATACATTTACTTGGACCATGCTAGATCTATGATGACAGGAATTCAACCAGATGATACATTTTTCATTTTGGATCTAGACCTATCTTGTGGATAAGAAACAAGCAAAATTTTGTTTCTATTTCATCCACAAAGGTATAATATTGCATCACACGAGGAGCTCTGTGTGAAGTGATATAGTTACGTCACATTTTGGATGACATGGGCATTCTTGAAAAAAAGTCACCTGTTATCTATTGTGACAATGAGAGTGTGTTGACGTTCGTGTAGAATCCTATTTTTCATGAACGAAAAAAGAATATTGAGGTTAATTGTCATTTCATTCAAGATCATATCTTGAACCATCACATTCAGCTCCAGTACTATCCTACAGAAGCACAAGTAGTTGTTATTCTCACCAAATCTCTTGGAAAAGTGAAATTTGAACTTTTCAGGGGTTAAATTTGCAAGAATAATGTAATAAGGGGGGGGGGAATGTTGGCATAAATTACATATCAAATTATTATATATTATTAGGCTTAGTTGTTTAATCGTATCCCATTATCCTGTATCTGGTTGTAACCCCTTCCTACCATTATGGGTAATGTTTTTATGCTCCTAACCTATTTATTTGTAACGTGCTTTTGATAAAATAATATGAGAGATATATGATCTCTATTCTTCCTCCACTAATTTCTCCTACCATGTACTTTAGACATTATTTATCCCGGTCTCATACTACTATTTAGAAGGTTCTTGAGTGAAGAAAGTACTAATTAAACCACATTTTTTGGCCATATTTTTTAATTTTATTTCATCATTACTGACCCTTTTCATCCACATGCCTATTCTATTTCAGTCATTTCCCGTTATTTTACCTCAAATGGGGTACCTAGGCTAGTATTGGGCACACGTGGGTGCCCTCATCCCACCAGAGGCACCCCGGTCCCTTTTGCACTTTCCTGCCACCTTTTGGGATCTTTCTATCAATTTTAAATCTTTATCTTTCTTGTGGTTGGCCTTTCAGGGTTAATTATGAAGTTAGATCAAGAGAACCCTATAACTATAAAGTTATGAAACAATAATGAGGGAACCCAACATCACTTACTATTATCACTCAATCTAGAGTTATATCCATCTATTTAATTAGATATCACTTGCATCCACATAGCTCCATCATCAAGGAACAAGGCTAGGACATTTGCATCACACTTGATAGGGGGAGGGAATATATTCCATTCCATGCACACATTCTACTACATTTTGTACACATATTTAAGTCTCGCTACTTAAACAATTATGACTAGCACAAGATCAACCTAGTGCATGTCTACACATACTTACACATAAAACTACATTGGGTCTAAGATATAGTGCAATTCTCAGTTAGTAAGTCCACCATTGTGGCAGATGAGCTCAGTATGATCCCTTCATATGCATTTTTTTTACAGTTTGATGATTTTTGTAGGGTCTTGTCGTTATTTCTTTCATCTTGGAGTATTGGTGACATTAAACGTAGAACAATGAATGTGGTGTGACACACAACGAGGGTTTCATATCACCTTTTGACCCTCTAAAAGTTAGTTTCAGAGCTTTTGCATAGACCATGGTGCCCAGATTGTAGACTAGATCACTTACCGGTGCCCCAGTCCCCCTCCAAGTGATCCATTTCTGCTAGAGCTTCTAGATCCATCCTTTTCAGGAATTATACACATTCGTATCTACTCTGATTTTCCTAGTCACCTCTACGACACTCTTCAACATGCATCTGTTATAAGCAAAGTTCTTTCCTCACTCTCTTTTGCATATTAGGGGTAGCATTTCCTTTTTCATAATTGTTTAAATCATTTACACTCTTGTTTACAGGATTTATCTACTTTATTACAGTTGTTCATAACTTAGATTAACTGTCTATATACTACATAGTTAGTACATTTTTAGTTAATCACATTTAAATTAAAGGAAATTGTAGCATACAAAATCAACTCAAGTAAAATTAAGGGTGGAATTACTAAGTAAATTTTATCCTATTCCGAATAATAAGTTGATTAGTGTTGGACATCTAGTTTAAAAGGGTTTTAAACTATTTTTTGTTGATGGAGTTTGTTCAAATTTTTTTATAATAAATATGAAAATAGATTGATTGGAAAATAATAGGATTTTTCCACTAAAAAAATCTAATTAATGGCAGTACTTGTCTCTCTACCATTAAGGATGTTAACATGTTATGGCATTCAAGATATGTTCATATCAGTTTCAAAAGAAATTTACATATTCTTTCTGACAGAAAGGATATAGTAAGTGGTCTTCCCAAACTATATTCAAAGAAGTATGTTACATGAAAATCATGTATTATAAGGAAAAATCATAGGGAGTCCTTAACTATCAAAAAATGGAGAGAAAACAAACCTTTCTATTTAATAGATTCATATACTTTTGGATCAATGTCTTGCACAAGTATCAAGGTAATAAGTATTATTTAACTTCTTTCAATGATGATGGTATAATGTTTATGTATATTTTTTTAAAAAGAGAAGAGTGAAGATTTTTCAATTTTTATAAAATTCACATCTTTGGTTGAAAAAGAAAGTGAAAATTCCATCAAAACTCTAGGAAGAAATAGAGGTTGAGAATTTTGTTCTAATGTTTTTTTTTTTTCTATTTTTTGTTCTTCACAATGCATTACAAGGATGTTAACATCTCCTTACATGCCACAAATTTTGGTGTAGGTATTTTCTTACTATGAATTTTTACTGACATGGTGTAATTAGTTTTCTTAGGTTAATTAATAAATCATTCGGGGAATGTACTTCAAGTAATTTTATAATTTTGATTTGAGTTAGATACCATTTTCAATGACCTAATCCCTCACTACATAATATAACCCCTATGCATCTTTTGGATGATGAAAATTTAACGAATGAATGAGTTTATGAATTTTTATTTTTTTTTAAATATTTTTTTTTCCTTTAGTGCTTATGAATTTAACTGCTTCACACAAGGTTTCTTTTGTGCATTAGATCCTATCTAGTCCCTATCCTTGATTTTGGCCCACTCAAACAAAAAAAATATTCTATGGATGAACGAAAAAATAGGTACACCATGGAATAAAAAAGGCATATATTGCATAATAAGAACATGGAAATATTTTTTTAGATGAAGCAATAAAAACTACAATTTACATCATAAACAAGAGTCTTATAATGGCAATTTAAGATAATAATCCTTTTAAGGCTTGATATGGTTCAAAAATGGATGTATATCATATAAATTTATTTGGTTTATTATTTTTTATTCATATTATTGATCAAAAGAGGAAAAAAATGGATATGAGGAGAGTAGCTCATATTTTCATTTAGTGACGAAAGTAAAGCATACAAGCTATATAATCATACAAGTAAAAATTCATTTGTTTCAAGGGATTATAGTTTTTTTAGAATGACAAGTATTTTTATCTTGATCATGTAGATAATAAGGTCATAATTAAAGTGTTGAAGCTCATTGGATAATATTTTGATGAATTTAAAAGTCGTACACATGTTTCCAATGGTACAAGAAACAATACTAGCTCTTTACAAGAGACTAGTCATTCATCTGCAATAACTCCAAGTAAGAACAAAATGATGTTGAATACAAATCCATTAAATAAATTTTTGGATTATAATTATGACATAATAATTACAAGATTTTAATGTCAAAAATTTAATTTAATTTACTATTCATATATTAAAAATATTATGTTTGTATTGTCTTTTATGGCTAGTGAACCTACATGTTTTGAAGAATTTAGTCAAAGAAAAATGTGGGTTGTTGCTATGAAAATTGAGATGGATTCCACTAAGAGGAATGATAACTGGACACCTATTCAACCTCCTATTTATATAAGGATTTCATTAGTACAATTTTTTTTTACAACCCCAAAGTAAATAGTCATGGTACAATCGATAAGCTAAAAGCCACATTTTTTGCAAAAGGATTTATACATAATTTTCCAGTTGATTATGAGGATACCTATGCTTCAATCAAAAGAGAATATATTATAATAATTATTATTGTATTTTCTGCTAATAAAGGCTAGAAAATTGATCAAATTTATGTATAGAGTGTATTCCTAAATAGAGTGATTGAAGAAGAAGTATATGTGGAGTAGCCATTATTTTTTGAGTTAAAGGGTAAATAATTTTGAGTACATACATGTATGACATGGCTCTTTACATGCTCAAGAAAGATCTAAGAGCATGGTATTAAAGAAATGATAATTATTTTTGGCATAAGGATTTGTAATAAGTCAAAATGAGCCAACTCTTTACATAAAAGCATTCACTTATAATATTTTATTTGTTTTCCTCTATGTAGATTATTTGATATTCATTGGTAGCTTTATGGATTTATTGTATAAATTCAAGGAAGATGTGAAATAAGAATTTAAGATAAGTCATCTTGGAACTATGAAGTAATTTTTTTGTATGTAGGTCCATCAACATAAATAGGAAGTATATATTTGTCAAGAAAAGTATGTTCAAGATTTATTGTCGAAGTTCAATCTTTAAGATTCTAAGGATATAAATACTCCAATCTCAAGTGAAGAAAAACTATCAATAGAGGATGGAATCCATTTTTGTGATATAATAACTATGGGATTTCCAAAACATAGACATCGAATACTTAATAAAATTATTTGAATATTTAACATTTACATTAGAGGGGGAATGTTGTGAATGATGCCAATTTTGGTAATTTAAATTCTGCTAAATTTAGACAATTTCTATTTTTATAAAAAATCTAAAAATATACCATAAGTATATTTTAGGAATTATTTATTTTATTCATATATTTTTATAGTCAAGTAGGAACAAATAATTTATTTTCATGGCTTTCCTAAAAATATCTGAAAAATCTTAAAATATATTGTACACTTTAAGTTTCTAAATAAGTACAAAAACTTCTTTATTCATCCCGAAGGAGGTGGAATTTGTTTTTAGGTTAAGTGTAAATATGCTAATTTTATGACCATATCTATATTTTATGGGCCTTTGGGTGAATTTTCTTGAATATGGCTATAATTATACTTAAAAACATGTCTAGCTTGCATAATTCTATTTCTAGAAAACGTTCTTGCATTTTGACTTTGCCCATGGACTAAACGAGCCTATTTTGAAGTTAACTAGAAGTAGAAAATGAGTTCAGGAGTGTCTTACTATTATTATTGGTTCTATTTTTTAGTTGAAATTGCTTTGGAAAATGTGTTGTAATTCCTATACTTTTTTCTTTTGTGTTAATTAAAGAATGGGAAAAAGGAAGGTTCTTAAGTGCGCTATTATTGCAAATTCTAAAAGCGTTTTTCACTAGTTCTTATTTCAATTATTCATATTTAATAATTAAAAATATTTCTTATATTATTATTTTTGTTTAGTGTTTCATATAGTTCACAATTTGATCATCAAGTACATAAGTAATTAAAACACTAGCTCAATCACTAGTTTTCATGGGCTTGTTTGGACGATTTAGAGCTTATGTTTTGTGTTATTTCAGAGGTTGGTGAACACTATAATTTATTTTTATTATCTTTACATATCCATTTCCTTCCCTTTCTAAAAATTGAAAAATTTCTAATATTTTCTTTTAACATAAAAACCCACATAAATCTAGTAGAATTTCAATTTCCGTAATTGACATCATTGAAAAACTTACCACCTTTGATACAAAGGTTAGAAATTCCCCTCATATTCATGAATATTCATTATTTGTGTTTCAATAATCCATTTGTGATTATATAATATAAATTTCTTCATCCTCTCTCATTTCTTTCTCCCCATTTACAATTGGAGTATCTGTAGCCTTAGAATCTTGAAGATTGAACTTCAACAACATATCTTGGACATACTTTGTTTGAAAAATAAATACTTCCTATTTTTTTATGGACCTCCATACCTATAAATTACTTCATAATTCAAATTTCACTCATCTAAAATTCTAATTTCATGACTTTATTGAATCTATTCAACATCTTCACAGAGCTACATGTGAAGATGAAATCATTTACATGGAGAAAAACATACAAAACATTATAACTGAATGCTTTTAAGTAAAGTTTTGGCTCATTTTGAATTCTTACAAATCCTTGTATAAAAAACTAATTACCAATTCTTGAGTAACAAGCTCTTAGATATTTCTTGAGCCCATAAAAATCCTTCTTCAACCCGTATACCCAAAATTCGTTACCCTTTACCTCAAAACCTTGTGGCTTCCCCACATACAGTTCTGCTTCAATCACTCCATTTAGGAATGCACTCTTTATATATATTTGATGTATTTTCCATCCTTTATGAGAAACAACTAAAATTATTATTATTACAATATCTTTACTTGCAACAAGAGCATGATTCTCCATCAACACTAAAAGTTTGAGCAAAGTCTTTTGTAATGTGTCTAACTTTTAGCTTGGCAATTATACCATCATTATTTACTTTCGTCTTATAGACCCACTTGGTACCAATGAAATCCTTATCAGTAGGAGGCCGAATAAGTGTCCAATTATCATTCCTCGCAATGGAATCCATCTCAAGTTTCATAACATCAACCCACTCTTTCTTTTGACTAGCTTTTTCAAAATTTATAGGTTCACTAGCCATAGGAGACAATGCAAACATGGTTTTTTCATCATATGCATCATCTGATATTTGAGCATCTACGTACATTAAGGGAAAATACATGACATAGGAACTCTAATTTATATTATTATAACTTATTTCCCTCTACCCCATCAGAGGTACATTATTTTAGTTTAGATTAATATCTTCTTGTTTTTTTCTTTATTTTCCTTACTTGAAGTTTGTACTAACATGCGTATATAGGCTTCAAGGTGATGAAGAATCTCTACAAATAGAAGGTGGTGATTTTGAATAAGCATGGATAGTATGCAAAACGATAGTGAGAATCACCCACATACCATGGTTAAACTACTACTTGTATGATGGGTTGTTGTACAAATGAACTTGACTGATTGTTCCATGAAGGTTAATGAGGAAAAATTTGATTGAGGAGAAAAATTGTGGAGGGCTAGCATGTCACGTCATGATAGATAATACCTTGGTGTAGTTGAGTGAGATATACTTTTGGCCCACATATGGATACAATTATGTGTAAATATGTGTAGAGATGCAAAGTGTGTCAGCTAGAAACTAGAAGATTCATAACGCAAGGTTATATCAACCATTATCAATACCTCAAAAACACTATGAACATTTGGGTATGGGCTTTATTTTGGGTTTTTCTAGAGCATAGATGGGTCATCTTGTTTTTGTGGATGGATTCCGAAAAATTTCTCATTTTATTACTTGTAAGAAAATCAAATATGTTATATATTTCTAACTTATTTTAAGCTAGTTTGTGAGATTGCATGGTTTGTCATGTAATATTGTGGCTAACCAAGATACTAAGTTTATTGGCCACTTTTGGAAAACACTATGGAATAAATTCAATGCAAGGTAACAATTTAGTTGTGCATATCACCTACACATTGATGGCTAAACTAAATTTTTCAACAAACTCCTTAACAATTTTCTAAAATGTTTGGTAAGAGAGAAGGTATGCACTTGAGATAGTATTCTTGCACAGGTAGAGTTTGTATATAACAAATTTGTAAAAAATAGCATTGGGAAGTCACGTTTCCATAATTTTATGGAATAAGTCTCTGAGGAGTTATGAAGCTGTGAAATTTTCCATGAGAAGAAGGAAGAATTGTGAAAGTTGAAGATTTTGCACAATACATGAAATAGGTGCACGAGAAAAAGTGAACAAATAGTTGGATTAGAGTAAATATTAGTAAAAGGATCATGTATATTTGAGGAGACATTTATATTTTGAGGTTGGAGATTTATCTATTGCACATGATCTGCAAAAAGAGAAGTTTATACAAGGAACTTATGATAAATTCAACATGAAGAAAATTGGACCTTGAAGAGTCGTGAGGAAATTTACAAAGAATGCATATGAGATAGAGATGCTAGAAGGGATAAAAATACTATCTATTTTCAATGTAGTAGACATATGCTCAAATTTTGAAGGAAAGAAAAATGGAGAATCATAACACATAGAAGTATATTTGAGATAATGAATCCCAAAGAAAAGGATACAAAGAAATTGAATACATTCTAGATGAATACATAGTGAAAATAACATTCAAAAAGGATCATAAAGAATATATGGTGAAATAGAGAGGTAAAAAATTCAAGGATGTGTTTTATCTTAGAGAAGAAAATATTGTTAAACTTGGTCATTTTAATGAACACCTTCAAATACTATGTTTCAGTGGGAAAGAAAGGCTCTTATTACCTAAGGTGTATGATGCATGGGCATCTAGGTTCATAAGAAATTTCACATCGCCCCAAAAATATTTAGAGTTAATAAAATAAGGAATTATGTAAAGCCATGACACTCCTAACTATGTCTTGTAAAACCAATTTCTTATCCATTTATTACAAAAGCCTAGCCAAACTGCAAATCCTCAATTCACTACACAAACTCATAATTATCCTTACAACATTGTTTATGACATGGAAACTTGTGCACATTGCACAACACCATATTGACCATGTAAATGTATCCTTAACCACAAATTTTTTTTTATGCCACACACACTTTCCAAAGCTACTCAAACCCTATACATTATCTCCTTGTTATAAAATACACATTGTTATGTGCTAAAGATGTGAATCCTTACACATACTTCCAAATCCTCAAAGGATGCCTCGATTCCCTCTATAAATCATTCCACACTTGCCAAATTTGTGAGGTATTGCATTCCAACATGATGATTTCCATTTTCTGTTGTGATTAGACCTACATCTAACATGATCTTTTGTCAACATCGATAAAGTTAGAGGGACGCACACATGGGCTTTGAAACATTTTTCATGGCTTAGGAAAAACCCAATGATTTATTTGAGCTTGATCTAATAAAGGAAAATTCATGGGAAGATCAATAGTGATCTAAGGCCTTCTAAGCTTTACTCTCAAAAGGAACCTTTTTTCTCTCACCTAAATCACTATGAATTCCATAAATATAAGGGAGATTTGATCATGTAAGCAATCTACCTATATATTTAGTTCCAAATCAAGGAAATGAGGGAGATGTGCCCCATATGTACCATCTTCTTGGTTAGGAGGGTGTTGTTGTACAAGCAAGTTAAGTGTGGTTTTGTAGAAGCTTTGCAGAGTCTGCAAGCTTAGGATTAGTAATAGGATTGTAATAATTAGTAGAATTATTTTAGAGGTATGGGTGAGTGCACCAAGTTGGGGGGCTGAAAGGGGGTCTTAAGTGGACACTTTTTTCTAAAAAACAAAAAATCTTCAACTTTGACGAGTTATTTGAAATAGTTACACTCAAAATTGGAAGATGTTAAAAGAACATGAATCGTAGCATTTTGAGTCTAGTTTCTAAGTTACTAATTTGTTTTGAAAATGGCTAAGTGTAAGTGGGTTAAATAACTACAATACCAATAGGTGATTCCTATTTTTTGTTAGAAAACATAGTAGACAGTCAGTCGTCCCACCCCCCATTTTTTGAGCATTATTTAGTATTTTTTAAAACCCTTTGGTAGAAAGATAAATATGAGCGTCTCGTTTGTGATAGAATATTTTTAGATTTGTTAATGAGTATTTAATTTTATTTTATTTTTCAAGTACAAATATTTTAAATTTTGAAAAATAATGGATAGCCAACAGGCCCCCCCTAACTACCCTTAAAAAATATTAAAATTTAGAGTTTTTTGAATATGTGTAGAATTAGTCCTAGTTTGTTACTGTATAATTTTTATTCAATTTGGATGAGTAAATCAAAAGATACATGACAAAAGATCAACATTTACAATCCCTTAAAATAGAGAAAAAAAAGACATGGATTGAAATAAATATAAATGGAAACCTTATAATAGTCAGAAAAATATAAAAAGTATATATTTAGAAAGAGGATAGTTTTCTTGATGTTGTAGGAAAAATTTTAAGAAAGATAGAAAACGTTTTTATAGGATTTAGCATGGTGGGAAGGTGATTTTTTTTTCATATTTTGTCAAAAACACACAGGTTGTTGTGTTGTTGCAAGTCTAAGGTGCAAGTTTGGGAAACCAAATCAATTCCAAGCCTGTAAAATCTTGGTTTGGGGGCATAATTCTGGGGAATGTGAGCGCGCTTTAACACACTCGCGTTTCTTAGAGTATAGACATCATATGTGTTTGAGGTAGGCTTATATGTACAAAATAAATGTATAAGTATAAGATTTTCATTTACTATTGTTTATATTTTATTATAAAATATAATAAAATATAAATAATAGTAAATGAAAAGCTTATACTTTAAATTTATTTTAGTAAATATAAGAATTTAAGATCACTCTACACCTTATGGAAATATTCTCACAGATCCATGAGTCATGGTTTAGGAAATGGTTTTTTATAATCTACGATTTTCAGGATTTCAAAGGATAGGATTTTGGAAAATAAGTTTTCAGCATTTCATATTTCTCCTCTTCGAAACTCAGCTCTTCAGATTTTTCAGAGGTTTTCAGATTTCTCTTCTTTGGGAGTTTTTTTTTTTGGATTTTCAGGTTTCAGGAAGTCATCAGGTTCTGAAACACAGAATTTGATGTCTACTTCCAAATCGAAGGGGAAAGAAAATATGAAGTACTCTTTTCTTGGAGTTTCTCCACACTCATTCTTGTCTTCTGATGTGGGCAATATATAAGACACTGACTTGGGATAGATTAATTTTCTAGATTTCTAGGAAAAAGTGAAGGCTCCAGAAAAGAAACCATTTATGCAGGCCATCTATGACAATGGGCTTGTTCTAGCTTCTGGTTTCCCCACATCTATGCATTGCCAAGAATTCATTCTAGCCATAACACCTCACTTTGATGAAGAATATATGTCAGTCAAAGATGATGATGGTAAGGTAATAATCCATTTAGACGCAGAATTCTTCAAATATCTACTCAAACTTCCTGACGTTGAAGATTACACTACCCTTTAAATAGAGTTAGTAGTAGAACATTGGGATAAGGAGGTAGATTCATGCACGAAAGTCATGATGAAGAGTTATATGGCCAAGAGTGGTGTCAAGTTGCCAAAGACCATGCATCGGTCAAACTTCATTAAGGAGGTTAATGACATCATCATACTATTGAGCAGAGTTTCAGGACTTCCTTCTACAAAAGAATTCCAAGAATGGATGTTCTTATATATCGCCACCATCAAGAAAAATAAAGAATTTTTCAGGTGGGGGGAGCATATCAATAACTCTATCTACTATCAGTTGAGTAGGGTGCTAACCATGAACAATTTCTATATGACTTAATTTCTGGTGTATGCTGCTGCTACTATGGGAGATTTTTCTAGGTTGAATACTAAAGGTATTCATAGCTCCTCTCAAATTTATGATTTCTATCTTCAGCTAGTACTGAATGAAGGGAGTAAGCATTTTCGTAGGGTAAATGATGTCTTCTTTGTGGTTATTCTCTACCATTTTGACAAAGAACTATACAACCTAAGGATTTCTGATGAAGCCTTCAAAGAAGTGCGAGAGTGGGGACCAATCCACCTTCAGTTTCCCAAATTTACTTACCTTTGCATTCCCAACATCGTAGGTGCTCCCAAAAAAATTCCAAGATGTCCTAGTGATAAGTGGGTTCTCCTTGAATTGATTTTCCAATTTCTTGATTATCATCGAATTTAGAACAAATGCCAAAAAGTGGAGATGCATTTCCCCATTTCAATTGGTAGATACACCTGTCCCAATATTCATAAGGATAAAAAAGTGGATGCAGAGATGGGTTAAGTTACTTTGCGCACCTTCTATCCACGGATCAAATTTGACTACTAGAGTAAATTCGGTGAAACATGATAGTCCAGTGCTCACATGCCCCAAATAGAAGACATCTAGATCCATTTTCAGGATGAATATATCCTCCGACAAAGAGATTATGAGAGATTGAATCTAGATGAAGTTTAAAAATTTAGCATAGCCAATGTGCCAAAGGATATGAAAGATAATGATGAAGTATTGGATGTAGCCTACAAGAATGATGATATTACCAATCAACCACTACCATGGATTGACTAGTATGTAGAGGAATGCTCCAATATGAAAGAGAGGGCGGGGCCCATTTTGAAGAGAACCCACAATTGGTTGGTTTACCTTGGGAATCTCACCCAAGGGGATAAAGTAACTTACAAAAATAAGAGATCCTACAATCATAAGCCAATCAACACCTCTAAAGGGAAATAGGTCGATCCAGAAACCCCAAACAGTGCCCAACAAGATTTCATTTGTTGCTGGAGGCTCATATCTCTCCAAAACTTCTATTTCCAAGGCTTTGTCTCCTATAGCACTTGGAGTAGAAGTGATCAAATTCAGTGATTATCCCAATGCCCCACAAGGCCCGTTCTTTCCCTCCTCTCTTCCATTTTCCCTTCCTATACTAATTCCTTCCACTTCTACCATATTTTCCCCTTCCTCATCTCTTTAAGGCCTAGGTTTTCTCATCCCTTCCAGTTCTCTCAGCTGGAGAAACTATTGGGTCACCCATTTCTTCTACACTTCCATTTCCTTCCATCTCATTCCCTTACATTGTTGTATAAAATCCTATGGCAATCCTCACATCCACCCCATCCATCACTACCACTACCATTTAAGTGCTACTTAATGTTTCTAGTGCTATTGTCACATCTAATGTTTCAGGTATTGGATATGCTGCTCTGTCTTCATTAGTATAAGCTATTATAGAATGGTTGTTTAGTAAAACCCCTAAACAAAAGAATAAGGTGCCCCTAGGAGATGTGATAGATATCAGCATATTGGAACATACGCCCAAGAGACAGGCCAAGAGGCCAAGGACTGTGTTGAGTCTGACAATGAATACATCTGGGGAGTGGGTTATAGAAGTTTCCACTCATGTCGAGGGAAAGACTAAGGAGATAATCACAGCTGCAGATTATCGGATCTCTAGATTTTCATTTGGAAAATCCACCCACGAGGGGGCTAAGAAAGATGTGCACACTGCTCTTGGGGCTCTAATGGAGAAATATGAAAAAGATAAGGCTATAAATGATTAACTCAAAGCCAAAGTCAAGTAGCTCACTGCACTACTACGCAAGGTAACCCAACCAAACTCATCAACTGAAATCTCAACTACTACAGACATGATAATTTTGTCTACCATAGATGAATTTTATTATCACGAGATCAAAAAGCTAGACCAGAAAGGGTGATCAATCAATGGATGGATAGCTCGAATATTGCAGGAAGCTAATCCTTTAATCAAGGAGGTTGTTAAAATCTATAATGACCTACAAGTTGGAAAGGATGTTATTTGCAAAATAGATGAGGCCTTTTCTAAGGATAACAATAATCTGAATCTAAATTTGGAAACGTGGAGTGAGACCAGATCATAAGACCCATAATTTCTCCTTCAAGAGGATGTGATTGATAATTTTTCCAAGTTGTTTGAATATAAAAATGCCATGGAATTCCAGTGTCAAGTGCTACAAGATCTTATCAAAAAGCTGGATGATAAACAAGTGGAGATCATGGATGCCTTGAATGTTATCTCAGAAGATTTTGATATTTCCAATTGCAAGTTCTTCAATGAAAACATCGATGCTCTTCCTGAGGAGAAAATTAAAGAAAATTTCAAGTACTTGGTAAAGCGTGTTGACAAGTTTACTAGAACTTTCAACTGTGATTCCATTGATAGAATGGTCTCATGTCAGAATTTCATAGTGAGGATAAGAAAATTTATGAAAAAACTTAGGAGAGTTCCAGTCATGATCACGAGGGAGATCGAGATGACAGATGTAGTAAATCACTATACATGTGGACTTGGGGAGGAAGAAATTCATGGAGTAAAAGCACCATCTAGCTCTGTGGGAGGAAGGAAAATAGGAAACTGTGAAGGAAGAAAGCATTAAAGGACCAAGCCAAGGATGAGCGACCATGGGAGGGAAGATCCAAGCTCTGGGTCGGTCAAAGTTGCTGAGTTGACTGAGTCAAACCCTTACAACTATTTTGCTATTTTTATGGGATTTTGTTCCCTTAATTTAACAACATTTGTATTTTTAGTCAAATGTCAGTTAAGGGCCTAGCTGTTATGGCTCAGCCTAAAAACTTATAAATAGTTGAGTACATGGAGTATTTTGTAGACAAGAGATAATAGAGATTTTTGGTGAAGTTACTCTTCAAGCTTGGAAGAGTGCTTTAAGAATTTGTGAGACCTTTTAATCATATTCAGAGTTATAACTTGCTATGAAAACCTAATTTACTATGTTGAATGATTAATCAATGCATGATTTGTGAATGTGTGATTCCTTGGTATGAATGATTAGTTTACGTTTATCTCAGGTTATATATTTCATGTTATGAGAGAGTAATGTGATTGTCTTTTCATAAATTATGAGAATCTTGTTTTCCTTCTATTGATTAAAAGTTACATTATCATTATCCTTAATCAACTAAGTGTATGATTAACTTATGCATGTGTTTTTCCTCTTGATAGATTAATTGTGTATCGAATCAAATTTGGTTTCTCTCTTATGTATGCTCAAGTTTAAAAAAGGAACATATGCCCGTAGTTTGTGGTATTTTGTACCCTTTCTAAGTTGCAACAGGTGAAGGTGGTTAACGATGCAAGCATCCCAACTATATTAACCCTTCCAGAAGTTAAACACGACTTTATTTGGTGCATCACTGTCCCTAGTATAGTCTCATTTATGCAAATCCTTTTCCCTAAAACTCATGAAATGTTAGCCTAGGATTAGATAACCATTTTATTACACTAGGAGTAGTGAATCACTTAGTTTAGGAAGAGGAAGAAAACCTTCTCTGGAGGTTCACCTCAAGCCCAAGTCCCACAGTTGAGAGGTGATTGCATGTTTCCTAATCACACCGAATGTCCTTACAACATTCTAGCCATTCGGGGGATGCAGTGAATTGGCGACAACAATTTTTGGCATGCCCAATGGGACAAAGAGTTGGTACTTCTCTTCTCATTTCTTATTAGTCAAAGTACCTGGAAAATCCATTTTTCAAGATTTCAAAGTTCAGTACATAAACTTATGCAAAGAATTCAGACAAGAGATTCTTCGAGGTAGGGAAATTATCAGCATACAGAACTTTCTTTGTCTCCTCTAAAGAGAAGAAGTAGAAGCCTTTTAGCAGCACCAACCGTAGATTTACCTTACAGAGGGAATTCTACTCCTGACGGAAGATTCCCTCCACTAGCATGTAATCGACCTTTGGTCACCATGGCAGCCAACACTTGTTCTCCTTTCAATGCCAGCAACCCTTTGTTGTTGGCATAAGGAGATGCCATTCTGGCAGCCGCTTTAAAAAGTATACCATTTTATATTGGCAAAACTAATGTTTCACCTCGGGAGCACATACTGGATGTGGCTAGCATTTGTGAAGTACATAGTATTACAGAAGAAAACATGGTAATTCAACTCCTTGCTACTTCATTCAAAGGTAGGTAACTTCAATGTTTCCGAAGTTTAACTACTAGTTCAGTTACTACATGGGATGAGTTAGGCATGAAGTTTTGTAAATAGTTTAAAGACAAAAGCGATCACTTATCACTCGTGGAACAATTCCATACTATAAAGCGGTCCCCTCAAGAATATATGAATGATTTGAACCTTTGTTTTGACAAAAATTTGAAACAGATCCCAACATTCGTAAGGCCATCTCTAGAAAGTGCTTTTCTATACTATTTTTGAGTATTGACTAGTGACATAGCTGTCATGATTCAATTCATGGGGGTACTGTCATTTCTGATGTCTACGAGATTGCTGTAACGGCCAAAAATTGCCTAATTCAAGTAGGTAAAATTACTCCTAGGCCTCCTATACCCATTTTTGTAGAACTTACAGGCAAACAACCAATCCGTACTTTGATTCCAACAACATCTAGTCATTCAACTGTGCTTGTGTATAGCTCCTCAAATGATTTGGATGAGGTAAAGTCACTGTTGCAAGCATTCATAGATGAGCTCGTGGTGATGAAGAGGAAATATTCCCAATATGCTCACCCATTCTAATCCCCATATCAAACAAGTCATCATCAATTTTAAGGGAACATTCAGCCACAGAACCAGGCCACAAGCCAAGCTGTGAATGTGAAGCCTTTGAACTTTCAGAATCCTTCTATAACCAACTCTTCCAAAGCCATAGTCTTAGTCCAAACTAACCTCATCCAAGATTATGAATGGTGCTATCCTTCCTCTTAGCCCCATAATTAGAACCTCTTCCCAAATGGAGTTTTGAGTTAGGATCTTATGGTCCAAAGTACATCCACTCCTCGTAAGTCATTAGCTAGATCAATCACCCAAGAGAGTCAAGACCAGATTTCTGATGAAACTACACTACTAAATTAACAGACCAATTATTTTTGTGGTCTGAATGCTGATGCCTCCATAGTAGCTACAAACACACGCTCCAAGAAGAGGGAAATAGATCCTCAGCTTTCCAAAATTTATCAGGCATCTAATTCACATCCTCAAGCACAAACATCGGTAGATAAAGACGTAGGGAAAAAATCACCAGGAGTACCTACTAATCAGTCTACAAAGAAAGAAGGGCCTACATGTATTACAGTACCCAATAAACATTTCCCAAAATAAGATTCCAACATCTAAAATGGTATCAGTAAAGTAGGGCCTATTCCATTTAGCATTGTGGAGCAAATGAAAAATACCAATTTGAGTGTCACCATGTGGGATGTGCTCTCAATCCCTTCTCAACGAAATTTGCTGCGAGAGACTTTGAACAACTTCGGCACTACTGATAAATCATCAGTTCATGGAGCATCAATAACAACTAGCCTATGTCAATCAGAGGTGAAGGGAGTTCCTAAGGCCAATAAGCCACCACCGTTCTATATCTCTCTGATCATTGGCGATCATTTAGTGCATAATTGTATGATCGATTCTGGGGATAGTAGTTTCATCATGCTTAAGTAGATTGTAGATGTGTTGGGGATATCATATACCCCAATTTCAAAAGGAGTTGTCTAGTTGGATGGTACTGTAGTCAAGACCATTGAAATCATTAAGGGACTCTAGCTTACTGTCCATGCATGTCCTACCTTGTCGTTCACACAAGACATATCAGTTATTGATCTCCCTCCTCTTTTTTCCATTTGCTTATCACAAGATTTCACTACTAAGATGGATGGTTATTTATTGGCGGACTAGTCACATATGATCTTGAGAACTCAGTATGGGATGAAGGTGACTATAAGAGTGGAACCAATTTTCCATAACCATGTGGAACCATAAATAGTCAAACCCATAAATGGTAATTACACCATTTATGACCCAGAAGAAGAAGATGCGGACCATGAGCAAACTAATCTCATAGAGGAGGTTCCTGATATAGTGCTTGATGAGGTAAGTATAGATGATCAATGTGACCCGTACACTGATTTATTAGCAAATGAAGAATTTGGTCTATTGTTTTTGGAAGAGACTGAAATGGGAACATACTGCATACATGAAGAGGGTACAATTGTACCTCAGTTGGTTAAAATGCCTAGTGATTCTGAGGGACTATGGAAACTATTCTTTGATGGTTCAAGAAGAAAAAATGGATCCGATGTAGGAGTTATGTTAATCTCTCCAAAAGGAGATAAATATTTCTTGTCTTTTAGATTACAGTTTAGTTGCACCAAAAACATTGCTGAGTACGAAGCCCTTCTGCAAGGAATCCAACTAGCTCAGAAAAGGAGGATCAAGGCTCTGACTATTTTTGGAGATAATGAGTTAGTTGTTCATCAAGTAACAGTGTGTAGTGCATCCAAGAATGATCTTTTAAGATCATGCAAGAATCGAGTCTGGGAATTGATTGAGGATTTTATAGCTTTTGGAATCAATGAAATTCCTAGAAATCAGAATCAAGATGTTGATAGGCTTACTATAGTTGGCTCGTAATATGACATACCTATTGATATCATGGAAGAAGGGTAGAAAATTGTTAAAATGGTGGTTCATCCTGTAGTACCGGATAACATAAGCAACTGGAAAGTGTTCGATAGTGATGAACAGATTGTCCTTTTCTTACAATAGGAAGCAGAGTTTGTGGATAAACATCAGGATAAACTGTAGGAATTCTATGGCGATCAAGTCATCCAGTTGAAAGGAAATAAGTTACCAAAGGGTCTAGTTACTCTTGAATCCATTTTTGACATGGATGATCAGGTCAAACGACAAGGTGCTAACATGACAATCAAAGAGGAGGACTTTGAATAAATTGAGGTAGCAAGTGAGAAATTTCTAAAAGTTGGAAAAGTATGCACTAATCAAGAAAATAAAGCTTTCACTGAGTTGTTTCAAGAGTATCATGATATTTTTTCATGGAGTTACAAGGACCTGTGTGGTTTTGATCTGGGTCTAGCTCAACATACCATTTAGGTGGATCCAAACTCTAAGCTAGTTCATCAAAAGTAGAGGCAAATCAATCCCAAGATTGAGCCATGAATGAGGAAAGAGCTAACCAAGCTCATTGAAGTCTACACAATTTTTCCTATCAAGCATTCATCATGGGTAGCCAATATGGTACCTGTAAGAAAACAGAACTGAGAAATTCGGCTGTGAATGGACTTCAGGGATTTGAACCGTGCCTCATTGAAGGATCATTACCCTCTTCTGTGAATGGAGAGAATCCTCCAAAAAGTGTCATGGCCTCAAAGGTTTTCTTTACTTGATGGATATTCAGGGTATAATCAGATTCTGGTCCAAGAATTTGAACAATTCAAACAGCCTTCACTACTAAGTGGGGTACGTACACTTACAACAAGATGCCATTCGAGTTGTCTAATGTAGGGGATACCTTACAGAGAGCTATGGATATGGAATTCAAAGGACTCATCAATGATATTATCTTGGTTTACCTTGATGACATAACTATTTATTCCAAACAAGATGAAAATCATATCACACACCTGAGAAAAGTCTTTCGAAGATGTAGAGAGTTTGGGGTCTCACTGAACCCTAAAAAGTGTATTTTCATAGTTCAGGAAGGGAAATTGTTGGGAGATCATTTCAGTAGAAGGATTGTCTATTGAACCAGCTAGGATTTATTCAATTATGTCCCTATCTCTCCCAAGTCACAAGAAAGGTCTCCAAAGCTTCCTGGGAACCATAAATTTCGTGCGGAGATTCATTCCTCAATTTGAAACGATGGATAAACCACTCACAACCATGTTAAAAAAGAACATTCCATTCTCATGGATGAAATAAGGGAGATAAATCTTAGAGGCTATCAAAATGGCTATTTCCCCGGCCCCCACACTGCTAAATCCCAGGTTAGATAAGGATTTTATTCTCTATGCCTTCGCAGGTTAGGAAAGTATTTCATGGATTCTAACCCAACTAAATGATGATCTGATGGAGCAGCCTATTGCCTTTTTCAGTCAGTATTTCAAGGAGTATGAGATTAAATATTCCTTTATTTAGAAATAGGTTTTCACAGTCATTCAAGCTATGAAAAAGTTCAGGCACATATTGTCAAACAAAACATTACACTTGATGGTTTCTCATCCTGGCATCAAAGAATTTTTATTGAATAAAGAAATGAATGAGAAACACGCTGGGTGGATTACAAAATTAATGGAGTACGACATGCACATCAAAGTCACTAAGCTTGTTAGGGGAAAAGGTTTATGTCAGCAGTTGGCTACGGATATGGAGACCAAAGATATGGAAGATGTTACGCTTTTGAATGCTAATGAAGGAAATGATGAGATTGATTGGTTAACTAGGATGCAAAATTTCCTCCTCTCGAGGGTATATCCTCCAAATATGGATAAGGTCCAATGACACATTTCCCATCTCCAATCCAATCTGCATGCCTTGGTGGATAATGTTCTTTTCCGAAAGGATTTGAACGGTGTTCTTCTACGCACTATCAAGCTAGAGTAGGTGAACAAGATATTGGAGGAATTTCACAATGGCCTGTCAGGAGGGCATTACTCAGCCTGAAAAAATGCTACTAGGATCATGTGAGTCGGTTACAACTAGCTGGACTTATTCAAGTATGCTCATCTCTGGGTGAGAAAATGTAAAGAATGTGCTTTTTCTGCAGGTAAACAGAGGCCAACAGCTCTTCCATTGCATCCTATTCAGGTAGATCAACCCTTCGTTTAGTGGGGGTTATATTTTATTGGAATGATTAATCCTCCATCCAACGAAGGACAGAAATGGGTCCTTACTGCAATAGATTATTTCACTCCCTGGGAAAAAGTGGTGGCCTTGAAAGAAAGAAATGAAAATGATGTCCTTGAATTCTTGGAGAATATCATGACAAGGTTTGGTGTTCTATTTACTGTTATCTCTGAAAATGCAATGGCTTTCCTCAAGATAAAGATAAGTGAATGGGCCATCAATAACGAGGTCTATCTCAAGACTTTTTCTAACTACTATCCAAAGGGAAATGGGTTAGCCAAATCCAGTAATAAGAATCTCATAAGAATCATCAAGTGTACAATGGAGGCCAACAAAAGGACCTGTCATACACAACTTAAGATATCCCTATGGGTGGATCATATAACACCTAAGAATGCCATTGGGGTTTCACCTTTCATGCTTGTATATAAAAGGGAAGAAAAACTCCCACTTTCCTTGGAGATACCTTCTTTGGACCTGGCTTATTGGCTTGAAGTTATGGAGAATGATGCCTTGACAGTAAGGTTTGCTGAACTCATGGAGCTGGAGGAAGTTTGAAACACAACCATGCACACATTAACACAACATTAGACTTAGGTTAATACATACTTTGACAAGAAAGCTTCTGATAGATCATTCAAAGGAGGAGATTTGGTTCTTAAGTGGGATGAATACTGACCTAAACTAGGTAGGCATGCCAAGTTTGATGCTCTCTGGAGTAGGCCTTACATTATTACAAGTTTCAAAGAGGAAAATTCATTTCATCTATCTAGACTCAACGGAGAATAATTTCCCATTCATGTGAATGGGATACATCTCAAAGCTTGCTTTTGAGATTGTTCTACCCTATACTGTGCTCTTTGTATTTCCTCCAAGTGCTTTGGACATCGTTTTTTTTTGTGTGTTTTTTTGTTTGTTTGTGTTTTCTCTTTAGGAATCCTCTGCCCAATGATTTTCTTAAGGCTACTGGTCTAAAAGATTAGTAGGCAAGCATTTCTTGGAGGTCACCAAAAATTTTAACTTTTTAATCTACCTGGAGAAGCAGATGTCAAAAGTAGTTAGAAAATATTTTTTGAAAAAATCGTTTGTATGAAAGTTTCTTGTAAAGAAATTTGAAAATTCTCTAAGTCCCAAAATTTGGTCATTTTGATTTTTCAGAATTTCATAATTTTCTCTTTCAGAGTTTTAATGGCACAAGTTTGAAATGTTGTTTTCAAATTTCTAAATTTTGAAATCCTAAAAGTCTAAAATTTCAGACTTTTGGGCTTTCGGGGTTCAGATATTTTACTTATTAAATTGGAAATACCCAAAGTTCCAAATTCTGAAAGTCTGAAAGGCCGAAATTTTGAGCTTTCGGGATTTCGGGATTCGAAACTCTAGGTTGTGACTTTTGAAAACATCTCTCAAAATCTCCTAATTCTGAAACCCTAAAAGTCTGAAAATTTGAAATTTCAGGCTTTCGGGTTTAAAATTTTTTGTTGCACTTTTGGTTAAATTCCTTTCAGACTTCTGAAGTCTGAAAGTACAAATTTCAGAATTTTAGGTTTTTGGGTTTCAAAACTCTCAAAGTCATTTTTGAGGTTTTGAATTTCAAACTTTTGAAAGTTTGAAAGTCTGAATTTTCAAACATTAGAGCTTTCGGGTTTCAGAAATTTCCTTTTCCATTTCACATTTGCCATCTACAAATCTCTAAAGTTCGAAACCCCAAAATTTTGAAATTTCAGAATTTCGGGCTTTCGGAATTTTCTGAGATCTTCGTGTAATTAATTTTTTCACCAAACCTCATATGGATCAGATTTTTCTCCATTAATATAAGGGTTTCTATTTAAACTCATTTTTTCACAATCATTTTCACCTAACACATTTTCTTTGACATTCTATATTCTTGCACTTTTCAACGTTGTTTTCAAGGTATTTTAACTTGTTTATTTTATTTTTGGTTTTAGATCTTTTATTGCTTTGTTCCTCCCTTTTGTTTTCTTTGTTTCTTTCTCTGCATGCCTTTTTGAAATAACAAACTCATTGCCCACCATGTTTATTTTTATGTTTGAGGTTTCCACAGGCATCTAGGTTTTTCAAGAGATCCACTCAAGTTTTTCACCTCTTAGATCTTCTCAGTTTTTCAAGATTTGGAGATTGGCTATTTTCAGTAAAACATTCTTCCTGTACTTCAGAGATTTGGTGGTTCTTTTTCATTTTGGAGATCTTATTTTCAGAGTTTCGGTACCTTTGTTTTCAGAGCTTTTCATTTCGAGATTTTGGAAGACATCACTTCGGAGATTTCTACTTCAGATTTTTAGAACTCTTGACTTCGGGTTTTTGGAACTCTTGACTTCAGAGATTTTGATTTTGGGTTTTCAGAACTCTTGACTTTGGGTTTTCAGAACTCTTGACTTTGGAGATTTTGACTTAGGGTTTTTGGAACTCTCGACTTTGGATATTTCTACTTCAGATTTTCAGAACTCTTGATTTCGGATTTTCGAAACTTTTTGTTTCAAAACTTTTCATTTTGGAAATTCAGAAATTTCTACTTCGGATTTTTAGATATTTTCTTTCGGAACACTACAGTTTGGGTTTTCAGATTTCTCTTCTTCGAGACTTTTTTGGTTTTGGATTTTTAGGATTCGAGAGGTCATCAAGTTCCGAAACACATAATTTGATGTCTACTTCCACATCAAAGGGGAAAGAAAAGATGAATTACTCATTTCTTGGAGTTGTTCCTCACTCATGTTTGTCTTCTGATGTGGGCAATATAGGAGACACTGACTTGGGACACATTGATTTTCTAGGATTTTGGGAAAGAGTGTAGGCTCCGAACAAGAAACTATGGATGTAAGATATCTATGATAGTGGGCTCGTCCTCTTTTCCGATTTCCTCACATCTATGCATTTCCCATAATTCATTCTAGCCGTAGTAGCTCACTTTGACAAAGAATCTATGTTAGTCAAAGATGATGATGATAAGGTAGTAATCCGTTTGGATGTAAAATTCTTTGAAGATTTGATCAAACTGCCTGATATTGAATATTACACTGCCATTTCACCAGATTCAACAGTAGAACATTGGGATAAGGAGGTGGAGTCATGTATGAAAGTCATGATGAAGAGTTATTTGGCCAAGAGTGTTGTCAAGTTGCCAAAGACCATGCATCGGTCAGAATTCATTCAGGAGGTTAATGACATCATCATACTATTGAGCAGAGTTTCAGGACTTCCCTCTATAAAATAATTCCAAGAATGTATGTTCTTATATATTTCCAACATCAAGAAAAATAAATAATTTATCAGGTGGGGGGAGCATATTAGTAACTCCATCTACTATCAGTTGAGTAGGGTGATGACCATGAACAATTTCTATATGAATTCCTTTCTGGTGTATGCTACTACTGCTATGGGATATTTTACTAGGTTGACTGCTAAAGGTATTTGTAGCTCCTCTCAAATTTATGACTTCTATCCTCAGCTCACACTGAATGAAGGGAGTAAGCATTTTCATAGGGAAAATGATGCCTTATTTGTAGTTGTTATCTACCATTTTGACATAGAATTATACAACCGAATAATTTTTGACAAATCCTTCAAAGAAGTGCGAGAGTGGGGAGCAATCTACCTTTAGTTTCCAACATTTACTTACCTTCATGTTTCCGGCTTTGTAGGTGCTCCCAAATAATTACCAAGATATCCTACTGATAAGTGGGTTCTCCTTGAATTAATTAGCCAATTTCTTGATTATCATTGAATTTAGAACATACGCCACAAAGCGGGGATGCATTTCACTATTTCAATTGGTAGATACACTGCTGCAATATTCATAAGGATAAAAAAATGGATGCAGAGATGGGTGAAGTTACTTTGTGCACCTTCCATCCACAGATTAGCTTCAACCACTGGGGTAAATTTGGTGAAATAGGATGGTCCAATGCTCACATGCCCAAACTAGAAGACATCTAGATCCATTTTCAGGATGAATATATCATCCGATAGATAGATTATGAGAGATTGACTTTGGAAGAAGTTCGGTAATTTGGCATAGCCGATGTGCCAGAGGATATGAAAGATAATGATGAAGTATTGGATATAGCCTAAAATAATGATGATATTTCCAATCAACCACTACCATGGATTGATTGGTATGTAGAGGAATGATCCAATACAAAAGAGAGGGTGGGGCCCATTCTGAAGAGAAACCCACAGTTGGTTGGTTGTCTTGGGAATCTCACCCAAGGGAATAGAACAACCTAAAATAATAGGATATCCTAAAATAATAAGCAAATCAACACCTCCAAAGGGAAAAAGGTCAATCCAGAAACCCCAAACAGTGCCCAAAAATATTTCATTTATTGCTGGAGGCTCATCTCTCTCCAAAAATTCTATTTCCAAGGTTATGTCTCCTACAACACCTGGGGCAGAAGTGATCGAAGTCAGTGATTCTCTCGGTGCCCCACAAGGCCCATTCTTTCCCTCTTCTCTTCCATTTTCCCTTCCTATACAAGTTCCTTTATCATATTTTCCCCTTCCTCATATCCTTCTATGGCCCAGGTTTTCTCATCCCTTCCAGTTCTCTCAGCTGGAGAGTCTATCGGGTCACCCATTTCTTCTACACTTCCATTTCCTTCCATCTCATTCCCTAACATTGTTGTATCGACTCCTATGGAAGTCCTCACATCCACCCCATCCATCACTACCACTACCATTTAGGTGTCAGTTAATGTTTCTAGTTCTATTGTCACAACTAATGTTTCAGGTATTAGATCTACTACTCCATCTTCATTAGTATCAGCTATTCCAGAATGGTTGTTTAGGAAAACCCGTAAACAAAAGAAGAAGTTACCTCTGGGAGATGTCATAGATCTTAGCATATTAGAACATAAGCCCAACAAATAGGCCAAGAGGCCAAGGAATGTGTCGATTCTGATAACGAATCCATCTAGGGAGAGGGTTATAAAGGTTGCCACTCCCGTGAAGGGAAAGATTAAAGAGACAATCAAAGTTATGGATTATAAGATCTCTAAATTTTTGTTGGGAAAATCCACCTATGAGGGAGCTAAACGATATGTACACACTGATCTTGGGGCTCTGATGGAGAAATTTGACAAAGATAAGGCTAAGAAGTATTAAATCAAATACAAATTCGAGAAGCTCACTACATTACTATGTAAGGTGACCCAACCAACCTCATCAACTAAAATATGAACTACTACGTCCATGAAAATTTTGTCTACCATCGACGAATTTTCTTATCACGAGCTAAAAAATCTAGGCTAGAAAGGGAGATCAATAAATGGATGGATAGAAGAAATATTGCAAGAAGATAATACTTTAATCAAGGAGGCTGTTGAAATCTATAATGACCTACAAGTTAGAAGGGATGCTATTTACAAAATGGACGAGGCCTTTTCCGAGGATAACAATAATATGAATTTGAATTTGGCAACGTGGAGTGAAATCAGAGTGGAAGACCTAGACTTGTTACTTCAAGAAGATGTGATCGATGATATTTCCAAGCTATTTGAATATTAGAAATCCATGGAATTCTGGTGTCAAGTGCTACAAGATCTAATCAAAAAGTTGGATGATAAACAAGTGGAGATCATGGATTCCTTGAATGATATCTCAGAAGAGTTTGATATTTCTAATTGTAGGTTCTTCAATGAAAACATTGATGTTATTCCTGAGGAGAAAATTAAAGAAAATTTCAAGGACTTGGTGAAGCGCGATGATGAGATTACCAGAACTTTCAACTGTGATTCTATTGAAAAAATGGTCTTATGCTAGAATTTCATAGTAAGGAAAAATAATTTGTGAAGAAACTCAGGAAAGTTCCAGTCATGATCATGAGGGAGATCGAGATGATAGATGTAGTCAATCACTATGAATGTGGGCCTGGGGATGCAGAGATTCAAGTAATTATTAAACACTTCATTGAGTATAAGCACTGAATGGCTACGTGGGAAGAAGGGTAAAAGGAATCTGTGAAGGAAGAAAGTGTTACAGGACTAACCAAGGCTGAGTAGCCATGGGAGGGAAGATCCAAGCTCTGAATCGGTCAAAGTTTCAGGGTTGACTAAGTCAAACCCTTCCAACTAATTTTCTATTTTCATGGGAGATTGTTCCCTTAATTTGATAACATTTCTATTTTTAGTAATATTTTAGTTAAGGGCCCATGTTTCATGGCTCAGCCTAAAAACTTATAAATAGTGTAGTACATGGAGTATTTTTTAGGGAGGACATAATAGAGATTTTTGGTAAAGTTACTCTTCAAGCTTGGAAGAGTTCCTTAAGAATTTGTGAGACCTTTTAATTGTATTCAGAGTTATAACTTGCCATGAAAACATGATTTATTGTGTTGAATGATTAATAGATCCATGCTTTGTTTCCTTTGTATGACTGATTAGTTTACCTTTATCTCAGGTTATATATTTCATTTTGTGAGAGAATAATTTTATTATATTTTCGTTATTTGTGAGAAAATTATTTTCCTTCTGTTGATCAAAATTTTCATTATCATTATCCTTAATCAGATAAATGGATGCTTAATATGTGCATGTGTTCTTCCTCCTGATATATTACTTTTGTATTGAATCAAATCTGGTTTCTCTCTTATGTATGCTCAAGTTTAACAAAGTAATGTATGCCCCTAGTTTGTGGTATTTTGTATCCTTTCAAGGTTGCAATAGGTGAAGGTGGCCAATGATGCAAGCATCCTACCCACATTAATCCTTGCGGAGGTTAAACACCCCTTTATTTGGTGCATCACAGTTCCTAGTACAGTTTCATTTATGTAAATATCTTTCCCTAAAACTCATGAAATGTTAGCCTAGGATTAGATAACTATTTTACTACACTAGGAGTAGTAAAGCACTTAGTTTAGCAAGAGGAAGTCGGCCTTCTCTGGAGGTTAACCTCAAGCCCAAGTCCCATAGCTTGAGAGGTGATCCCATCTCTCCCAATCACACTAAACTTCCTTACAACATTCTGGCCATTCGGGGGGTATAATGATTTGATGACAACAAACACAATGACTAAAAAAAAAATCACAAAGAAAAAGTCCTTCAAAAGACCTTCAAAATTATTTAAACTTAGATTATGGATAGGGTATCGAATTCCATCCATCTTCATCAACAGGATTCCTGTGCTCATATTGCATTCCAAATGTCATTCTAATGTAATATTTATACCTAGGACCTTCCCAAAAATTCAATATTTTTTAGAATTTCAGGATCAATCAGAATAGGGGTCGTCTTTTTCCCTGATAACTTATGTGACATGGTGTCCTTTTCAAAATATTTCTCTTCAATGTCCAAAATAATTTCAATTTTTCATTTTTAGAACAATTATTCTTCCACATAAACTTAAATTTATTTTTGTCAACTTTCATTTCCTCCATGAGGTTATCCTTAGATTTTCCTTTGTTTTCCTCATAAAAAAATACATCCATTGAATTTCCAGAGTCACCACATCTGATTCATCAATTTTTGACTAGTATTTAATGGGAGAGTAGGTTATTACCTTAGCTCATGTTAACCTAGGAAATTTATTGACCTTATCTTTTATTTATGTTAGAAATTCAAAGAACTGAGAGGGGAGGTGAATCAATACTTATAATAATTTTAACACATAATTATATTTCCTCGACTTAAATATAATGAAATCACACAATCATCCAAAAGCTATAAACAAGAGAACACACATGAGAGACACAAAATTTAATGTGGGAAACCCTTCCAGGGAGAGAAACCCACTGAAACTAAATAACTAACTTGGAAAAAAATTCCTATGAGAGTTAAAATGATTTCATTGTTGAGAATCTTCTCAACTTGAGGCTAAAACCCCAAAATTCATCAAGAAACTACTTAACCTTATGCAAGCATCTACTTTCTTAGAAGTTACAACTCCTAACCTTCAACTAGGCTTCTACATATTTCTTCTATAAGCTACAAATCATAATAAATATTTTAATCCATATTTCTAAGAAAAAACTTATACTTTTGAAAAAAAAATCCACTCTACAATGGTTTTTTCACTATCAAATGATTTTCCCACAACAAAAATTATAACATCTAAATCAACTCCTTCACTTCATGCTGCTACAAGAACAATATTCAAGACATATTTAAAATAAAAATTTCCCCCTCATTCACACATGCATGAAATAAATTTACTCCACTCTTCATCATCTCCTTATTTTATTCATAAATTAGACTTCAATACACACTTGTTTTCATTCACAAGAATACTTCACTGTTTTCCCCCAGCATTTGCACTCACAACAAAGGCATCAAAAAGCACATTTTGTATTTCTCAAAAAAACATATTCAAAATTAATAAATGTTACATAAACTAACATAACTTCAAATACACTTCTAAACCTCTTCAATTAATTACACTTACAACTTGTTCCAAGGACTCCAAGTGACATCGTCCAAAACTATCCAATATATAATCATTGTATATGCAGAAGGTTAGATATAATTTTTTATCATTGTTAAGATTATAATGGAACATCTGACATATAATATGAGTTATAAAACTATACTAAACTCTCTACCCTTCAGAAGTAACTAAAAATATGTAATTTTATACCTGACATTGTCATTTGTAACTACTATTTCAAGTTTTGTCTTTTTCTTCCACCTTGGAATATTTGTCATCTTGAAAAATGTAACTCATGAAAAGAGTTAGGATGAAGTGTACACATTACCAAGGTATTATCACGTTCCTTTAAGGCCTTTATGACCTCCATAACTCACATTTATTTCCACAAGACTCTATTAGAACTCGTTTTCTTAAGCATGTGTTGACAAACACGGGTTCTTCAAAAATTAGTCAAGATATTTCTTCACCAAAAAAAATGTATATTCATTAAAGACTTATAAAATCTTGGATAATGATTTTAGGGACCTATTATTCACCTTCACAAATTTGGATCAGCTAAAACACTTCTATTCTCATCAAGACACGCTAATTTTGACAAGGTCTTACATGAGTTGCTGACCAAGAAAAATTACTTCTTACTAAATGAGGTATAACCTCACTTAAACACATGATCATGGATCCTACCATACCTTTATGGAAATATATTGATATTTTTTATTGTTTTAAATTAACAAAAATATTCAGTTCAAAGATTTTAGTATTATAAATCTTAAATTTTGGAGATAGATCTGAATGTGTTTTAGAACACAAAAAGCATTCTTATTCAATAACACTTAAAAAAGGAAAAAAAAAAAATTATTAACCAAATATTGGAAAAATTCACATGGTACCTTTAATTTTCCTTCCATAATTCACTTGAAATCATTACATTTGAAAAAATCACATTTACCTCTTAAACAGAGAGACTAGTTTTTTCTTGCTTACCCTTCTCAATGTTAGGACTGAAAAACATACCTGTATATTAACATTTCTCCAAAGGATTATGATGAAAAAATGTCACTCCATAGATATAAATAATTCATGTTGTATTTTCAAATATGATAGCAGAGTCCTAGAGGTCATTAGGTGTCATTAGTTGTCTTTATTTGTGTCTAGGATTTTTAAAATTCAAAAGAGGAATTTTCCCTCCTAAATAAAAATTTGAAATTGAGGATCCATTTTGGCTTGAGTTTCGATGTTATAATGCATTCTTAAATCTTGTGAGAACTTTGCAAGAGAGTGAAATGAGGAAAAATGTGTAGTGTCATTGGGTACCTCTCTAGGGTCACTGAGTCATGGTAATATCTAGTCCATGCTAAACCTAAGAGGTATGTAACGTAGAGGACCCTAACTTCCAAGGGTGAACTACACATCATGAAACACGTATTTAACTTACCTAAATGAGACCAATAATCTTGAGCCAGGTGGTGATTAGGATAATATAAGAAGGTCTGATGTAACACAAAATAGGAATTCTCATTCGAATTTGAATCGGTGAAGAAGCTTCAAGGAGAGTATGGAATTGATGTGTTTCTTTAGTGTACATATAATTTTATGATAGCAAGTTGTATATGCATTTGTGTATTTAGAAGTAGATATATGTATGCAAGTTATGCATGCCTTCGTAGAGATAGTGTATGACTAGTAAGAGGATCTGAGATGAGCATCCTTAGTGTAAACATTCTGTGATGATTTTAGTGGCTTGTGTTTTGATACATATTTAGAGAAGAACTGTGAATCCTTGTTAGCAATTGATGTGAAGTTTCTTATGTATGTTCATAGAGTTAACATATGTATATTTGGAGATGGTAGAGTGTTGAAAATGGTTTAAGGATTTTAGTGAGACTCATTAAGATGACAAGACTGTGTGGTGTCAATGCAAGTGATGAGCAAGGTGTTTAGAATTTCTGGTAATAGAGAGGTATAGTCTTTTGGTAGACTGAGAGTTTAAACTCTTGTGAACAATTGCACTGGTAGATCGTAGATTGTGCTAAGAATTTATATACATGAAATTGTCATAAAATAGTATAGTGAGGTAAAGTGTCATAAGGGCTCCTAAGTTGTATAGAGCATGTGAATCTATTTGGATGAGGAAATATTTGGAGTAAGTTTGTGATTTCTTCTGTGTGTTTGGTATTAGGTACCAATGTTGATAATCCCTTTGATCTGATTGTAGTGTTACAAGTATATATATAGTGGTTCTTGACATGTTTTGGGGTCACTTTATACCCCCCTTGAAATATTGACATCTATGAGAGAAGAACTTTCCAAACCTTACAAGATCATTTTACTTCTTTGTGGAGATCTTGTATACATTTGGAAAGGTAGAACTTGATTGATTAAACCTCCTTTACTTTCATGTAGCATGTCATTCTAGCAAGAAATACAAATCTCAGTTTTGATTTTGAATGAGATATTGTAAAGATGGTTAAATGATTAAGATGTGATGATGGAATCCTTAATGGTATAGAATATAACATATAATGTCATTCAACCATTGGGATAGTTGAGAAAGGGTAACCTTAGGATCAAACTACAACTGATAGAAAGGAATTGTGAATTCCTTGTTTATACCAGGACTATGCAGTGAGTTTTAGTGAGAAATATCACCTGAGGTAAATGAGGTCCTTGAGGGATCCTAATGGTGGAGATACGACTTCAAAATGTGGAGAATAAATCAAGATATTTTCATGTTAACCTTGAGGAATCTTGATATTGTATGAAGTCTTACACTAGAACTCTGTGAAAGTGTGCAAATCCAAATCATGATTACTTCCTACCGGCTTAATCCTAAGGGGTACTATAATCCAGGAGCATCCTAGGGTTTAAAGAATTTTTTGAGGCCATTAAATCATATATATTTTGACTTGAAATTTTGAAGCATTCCTTAATTGGTATTAGGAATGAGGTTTCCTAATGTTAAATTTTGTAATATATTTTAGAATTAAATATACAATGGGATACATTATGAGACAAGGTTAGTTAAGGTCTAACAATCTTACCCAAGGAATGTGTGCATAGTGCTAAAAGGCCTACTTGTCTCAAGGTTAAGTAGATGACTAGGAACCATTGCTTAAAATCCATTATTTGAGTTTCGAAACTTCTTAAGGAGAACATGAATTGAGACTTTCATGAGGTGATAAATTATGTTATATTTTTTTCAACCAGAAGTAACCAAAATACCTTGTTCTTGATGCATTGTTAAGAAATGTTTTTAGTGAAGTGAGTAAATTTGAAACCTTTGACTGTCTAGAGGGATTAAGAGATTGAGAGTTAAAAGTAACATAGATGTGGTTGTAAAGGTTTGAGAATAAATGTTTGACAAGTGCATCTTGATATTGATGAAATTTACCTCAGAAAGTGGATAGGGTCTTAGAAGTATGGGTGGCTCTTAAGGGTAAGTTGAGCTAACATGGAGGACATTCTTGAGAAGATTTATGCTCTTATAACCTTGCAATAGTAGAATTTCTTAGGAAATTGTAGCTGTTTAATTCTTAGTGGAGATGGAATCTAACATCATTTTAAGTGTACAACATAGAATGTATAAATGGATGAAGGAATCGATGATATGAAGAAATATGATTGAAGGAGACCCCAGTTACAGACATGATAGAGCTTATATCCTGAAGGAAGTATTAATGAAGATAATATTTAACCAAGTGAGTAAGTGTAAGGTCTCTGTGATCATGAATCATTGTTGAAGGTGTTATCAGAATGGACTAATTATTGTATATAGATTATATTCATGGTGATGCTTACTGAGGGCCATTTATAGTGTATTTGATCTAATATTACAATATTTTTCATCTTTAAGCTTGAGTGATCCTCAAAATGCAGAGATGGGGTGAAGTATGAATTTTTAACCTCTTTATTTGTTGACAGAAACTCATGATTTCATTTTCTCTACATCATTTAGTATCAAAGCATGGGAGGTAGAAAAAATAGAGAATTTTTTGAAGAATATGAGAGAGGAAAATTAAAGAAAGAGAAAATAATAAAATAAGAGAGAGATGGCAAGAAAGAAAGAATTGTGGGTTGAACAAGAGCTCAAGGAGATTAAGAATGATGTGAAGAGGTTAGGAGAACTGATATAAGATACAAGCATGGATAAAGGAGGAAGTATACTTGTCTTTGAGATGAGAAGAGGAGTCAAGTGGCCAATAAAACTACTTGTAGAGAAAGGAAAAAGAGAACAAATGATAAAGAAGATAAGAATGTAAAAAAAGGAGATGAAAAATATAGAGAGAAGGATGAGAAAACAAGAGAAAGAAGTGGTAAATAAATTTGTATATGAAGAAAATATGAATTTGAATGAAGAAGAGATAATCAAAAGCTTACCATATTATCTTGAAGAAGAACAAGAAAGTTAAATAGTGGAGTAGAAAATTAAAGAAGAAAAGGATCTCATTGATGTATATTATCAAGTGGATAAAAGGCCTTCAAATTAAAAATCTGATTATGTCTTTGTATGTGTGAATGTAGGTACCAAAAGAGAAGAAGGAAAGGAAAAAAATGATGCCTTAAATGAAGAGATAGAGAATAAGTGTGTAGAAAAGTTAGAGAAAGAGGATTGTGAGAAAGTAAAAAATCACTATGGATCAGTAAAAAGTGAAAATGCAGTAGTTAGTGTGATGAGAGGATTGTGGAGATATCTCACAAGTATGTGGATCTGGTTAAGTGGAGAACATGAGGTCCAAGATAAGGCAAGTTTAAGATTAATAATAGAAAATGAATAAGACCATGAAGATAAAAGAGTGATGAAAACCCAAGGTGAAGAAAATAATAAAGAACATGATGATTTGCAATAAACTATAGTGATTTTAGCAAGGGATGATCAAGAAAGTGATGAAGAAGTCAAGATGGTGAAGAGAGAAGACAAGGAAAGGAATAGTTTTCCACTATTTTTTCATTCTAGGGTAGCACTTATCTTTGTTTGTGTAGGTATGTACAAAGAATTTAATGATAAATATGAATATAAATATGACATTGAAGAGAAAAAAACAAGTGAATGATGAAGAAGAAGAAGAAAAAGGTGAAGAAAGAGAAACAATGGGGAAAATGGGTGACAAAGAAATAAATAAAGGAACCAAGAAAGCAAGGAAATTTGAAAATAAATACAAATAACATGAGGATGAGATCAAGAATAACATAAGAGGAAGGAATTCAAGGAAGCAAAAAAATTGGAAGAAGAATAAAAACATAGCTAAGGAGTGCAATTTTTCCTACCCCTGGAGTATGATGGAGGAACATCACTCCATACATATAAATAATTCACAAAGGCATTAATTTTTTCTTGTAAAGTGTGATAATAGGGTCCTAGAGGTCATTAGGTTTCATTAGTTGTCTTTGTTGGTGTCTAGGATTTTCAAAATTCAAAAGAGGCAATTTCCATCCTAAATGCAAATTTGAAATTGACGAGCCATTTTGGCTTGATTCTGATGTTGTAATACATTCTTGGAGATTATAATACTTGTTAAGGGTGAAATGAGGCAATGTGTGGTGATATCACATCATGAAGCGTGTTTTTAACTGACCCAATGAGCCAACATTCTCAAGTAGGAGGTGAGTAGATGATTATAAGAGGCCTGATGTAACTGAAAATCCTCATTCCCATTCGAATTAGAATCATTGGAATATTCAAAGGAAGAAAAGGGTGATGTTTATGTGTGTATATAACTGTGTGAAGCACTTTTTTGCATGTTGAATATTAATGGAAACATTTTGTATGTTTGATAGAGGAGTTAAAACTGACCTTTGATGAACATATTTTGAAAGTATTATAGAATTTCATTGTCAGTGTATGTGGGTGATAACTTTGAAATCTTGTAACAATGATATGAACCCTTTAGTAAGCAGAATTTGTGAAAGAAGGTAATCTAAATAATTTTATTAAGATTATGGAATGTGAGAAGTCACTGGCATTGTGATTTAGAAGTTCTTGTGAGATTTCTCTCTATATGGGAAACAATTATTTGATTAAAGTTGTACTGTAGTAGGGTGTTCTTCAAACTTAATCATAGCATTCAAGGAAATTGTCACATGAGTAGTGTGCATGGATTGAAGTCGAAATGGTAAGGATGGTTGAAAATTTCATAATATCTTAGAGAAACCTGAGAATTATTCATAGAGGAGGTAGGACATATTCTAGTTTGAAAATACCTTGTGGTTATAAGAAGCCCTATCATTCTGTGTCTTAGCCATGCGTGTGAAAATATTGAGAAACCCTTGATGATTTATACTGAGTAGGTTAAAAATATCTGATGAGTGCTAGCTTGGAAACCTAGAGGAAGTATGATAAATCATATCATAATGTAAGATGACATTTATTAACTGAAAACCCTAGTTACATTCATAGAAACTATGTATGCACAATATAGTCTTCATGGGAAAGGAGGTAAGTTGGAGATTGGAAGAGGAATTATAAGCTACTGGTAAAAGAATCACAAGGTTATTTCTTAAAAAAATATAATATGAGAGATTCGATCTTTGAAAAAAAATTAAATCCTTTTATTGTATTTTTTTCTCTACCGGATTTTAAGGGTAACCATCTAGGGTTTCAATGAGGTTTCGTAGTTTTGAATGCATAAATCAATGACATAAAACTTAAAAATCTATAGAAATGATGTTGAGGAATATATTCAAAGGATTTAAAAGAAATTTTAAAATTTTAAGTGTGAAATTTTAAGTTACCTATGACAGTGTGTTGCCCTAGTGTGTTACCACAGTCTAAGACATAATGGTGAAAGTAATCTTGCAAAAGAAGTCATATTTAGACTAGTGATCTCATCCTAAAACTCACAACATGAATCGAACAATTCGGGTTCCAAGATATAACCCAAATTTTTCTTAAGCCCACTGTCTAGAAAATGTATGCATGACAGTGATAGCAATAGGGCTGGTAGGAGCTACAACCATTCAAGAGGAGTTACAAGGGGAAAGGGAAGTTAATGAAGGATTTAGATCAAAAAAATTGATGCACATCCTCTTTAAGGTAAAGAGTGCCTGAAATAAAATTATTTTTAATGTGGGACCACCGATGTTTTCCTATTCATTGAAGTGTCTAATGGTATGGCTCAAGAAGGATAAAAGAGAATAGCTTGGTGAAACTAAGTGAAGTAGAGACTGGTGATTATTTTAGAACAATTAAATGGAAGATTGGAATAATTATAGGCTCAGGAATGTGAGGAAAATCTTGGGTAAGAACATGAATACAAAAACTAGAGAATTTTTCTTGACTAGAAGTTGCTATTTCAAGGAGAAAATGGGTAATAATATTCATTTTGAGTAGTTTAGTGAGAGAAAAAAGTAATGAGGAACTTAGTATGAATGAAGAAGCTATATGTAGGTTGATATGCCCTTGGGGAAGTGCATCTCTCATAGTAAGAGGTGAATGATGAAATTTTAGGCTCGGAAGGATCCAGATTATTGCATAGTAGTGTTTAGTAACTTAAAGCTAGAACATGGAAAATCAAGTTTGGAGATATAGTTCATAAATCATAAGGATACCCATGCTTTATCTCAGTAATGGTATTTTTAAATGATGGTATAACTACCATTTTTGATATCTAATCAATGAGTATTTCCTTCTTAGTACATTGTAAGATGAAGATTTAGATCTTTGCATAGTCAGGCTTGGAAATGAAATAATTTAGGTGCTCTAATGATGGAGTTGAAGTTGTTTGTAATTGATAAGTGTATTGAATGAATGAAAAATAATATTTATATACATAAAATTATCTTATAGGATTTCATGAACATCAATAACACATCCCCAGAATCCTTCACAAGAAAATTTAGCATGGGTTACTTTCCAAACGTTTTTTGTACACTCAATTTCTCACAAAAATCATGTTTTATTGTGGGATCCACCATGATTTATGAATTCAAACCAAATTTAAAATATGATTTGAATATTTATCTACATGATAAAACTCATAAAAAATAAAAAATTAGAGGCTTAACCAAGAAAATTTCTCTATACCGATTTCAACTAGGCTCGAGAGGGTCTCAGACAACTTCAAAAAATGGATATAAATTTCTTATTTCTCATCCAATTGACCTCATAATTTTTGAATCATAATTTTATCCCTATTTTATTAAAAAAAATTATCTTATGATTTATCTAGATAAGGCTCCCAATGTTTCTTGAGCACTAAGAAGTTAGGGTGTTATTTTAGCATATCTTGCTTGACCCAGTTTTAGTAAAAAAACATCATTTTGTTAAAAACTCATCAAGTCCTAAAATTATTTCCATGCCTTCATAAATACCTCCTAAATGATCTCAAATGTCTACTTTATCACAAATTCAGCTATTCCTTATAGGGAAATTTCATTCGTGCATGTTAAAATTATTTGTCTTGAAGAGTAATCCAACCATATTTCCAGGTTAAGTGTTGGAGCCCCCCGGGGGGGTTCTGTATACCCCCCAGCTAGAGCCTATCCTACAGAGACCAGATAGAGAAAGATCCTTGACCTAGCTAGATCAAGATCAAAATCCAAGAGGAGCTGGAGTCACCACCTTCACTAAATAGATCTATCGCAATGATGTCATGTTGATATCCTCATGAACGATGCCTAAAATAGGTCTATTTTGGCTATCTTACACTAAAACTCACCATGAATGTCATGTTCTTCACCTTTTATCCCCCTATACATGTCCTATTAGGTGTTTTATTAATTTACCATGCTAAAACATGAACCTCAAGAATTCACTCCACCTTTCCAGGTCTCTTTGTTGTCTGTGCCTTAGGATTAGGCATCCTGAAATGATCTAGTTTGACAAACTCAACTCACATGTTTCTATATTCATCATGTTGAATCTTATTATACCACATATACATGATATATGGTGTCATACATCATCTTTTTAGGCTCTCACAACACCAACCTTGTTGAACCTGTCACTAGTTGCTGAAGAATTTAGTGCTTACTTAGGTTGTCTCAAGTCTATGACCTATTCTACCTTGTCTGAGTCACTCCAAGATCTCTATATCCCTCTTACATCCTTAGTTACCATTAATATTCATTTTAAATCAATTTAGACTCAACATTAACCTTCTAATAATTTATCTCCACCCACTCCACGTGCAACATAGTAACTTATTTACATTGTAACTGTACCTTTGATGATTTCATCAACTCTGTTTAGAAACATATGTAAACGGTTGAAGAATTGGTTTCATAGTGCAATCATACCTAATTTTTTTGTTTCCTTCATGTTTTCATACTAAAATCATATCAGGACCACTCCAGATTGTGTCGAACTTTGTGTGTGTTCCTAGCTTTGCATGATCATCATCCCACTTTAACACAATATCTTCTTCATTGAAGATCTTGAATTTGTCTTTCTTATCAAAAATTTTCTTCATCTATTTATGATTATTTTCCATGTTTACATGAGATTGATCTCTTAGCTCTTGTAATTCCATTAATTCTGCATAACAAACCTACAATGGTTCATTTTCAAGTAGCTCCATTTGATGCAACAAATCTAATTTGGGTAACTCAATTGAAATAGGTGTTCTTGCTTCTCTTCCGTAAACAATTTTGTATGGTGAATTGGTAGATGATCTTTTAGGAGTCACTCTATCATCCCAAAGTGTTGAATTAAACATTAGATGCCAAGCTCTATGGTTATCTTTGAGTGTTCTTCTGATGATCCTTAAAATATTCTTGTTAGTACTTTCCGCTAACCCATTACCTTTTGGGTAATAATTGGATGAAGAACTTAGATAAATTCCATGGTTAATAGCCCAATCTATTACCTTTGAACCAAGAAATTCTAAAGCATTATCTGATATGATAGTTTTTGGGACACCAAATCTGTAAACTATTCCTTCATAAAAGGATAGTATCGAAGTTTCATTAGCATCTTTCAAGGCTACTACTTCGGACCAAAATGTAAAGTAATCTATACAAGTAAAAATTTACTTCTATCCTTGTGACGAAGGTGGGTTTATTATGCCAATAAAGTTAACGCCCCACTGTATAAAAGGTTGATCAACTGAAAGAGGCTGTAAGGGAAGTGAAGTTAAACATTCTTTTCCAACAAAGAAAGCACATTTCTTACACTTTCTAATCCATTTGAAACAGTCCTTGAATATGTTGGGCCAATAATAACTAACTTTCATAGTTTTTAAGGCTATGGTACGTGTTGAGAAATTAGCTCCTGTAGGTCCTTCATGGAATTCTGATAATAATTGCTGAATTTTATCATAGTCAATACAAAGCAGCAAGATTCCATTTATATCCTTTTTAAATAATACACCATTAATGAAAACATAGGGTTCAGCTTGTAATCTGAAATACCTTCATTTTTTCTTGTCCATACATTTTAAATAGATGCCATGATGTACATAGTTAACTAAAATAGTCATCCATCTTGATTGTTGAACTTCTTGAGCAAGTTTAGGTTGCTGATTTTTTGGCTAAACCATGATGTCTGGTTGGTGATACGTAATTCCAGCATGTTGTTTTGAATCTTATAGTTCTGCAACTTGTTTTATTCCATATCGGCAATTAGGTGTTCACACAAGCCTTTTCCTTGAACTGACTTTGCAACACGAATATCAACATCGTATTCCATGACCTTCGTTATCCAGCTTGCTCTTTTCTCATTCAATTATTTCTTTAACAAGAAAGTTGTCACACTTAAATGAGAAATAAGAACATGGATTTTGTTGTTTGAAAGTGTGTACTGAAATATATTTAGCCCTCTGACTACTAAAAGTACTTGTTTTTCAAGAAACGTGTACCTTTCTTCGTAATCGTGCAAGCTCTATCCAAAGAAAGCAATTAGCTGCTCGACATTGTCGTCATAACCTGAGTTAATATGGCTGATATTTTTTCAGCTCCTGCAAGTGCATACATTGTGAAATCTTTATTGAAATTTGGATTTGTAAGAGTTGGATCCTGAGAGATGGCTTCCTTAATTGATTCAAACCATTCTCTCCCTTCACTGGTCCAAGAGAAAGTTTTCTCTTTCTTTAACATAGATGTCAATGGTTTCACCAATGCTGCAAAATTTGGAACAAATCTTCTAACAAATTTGTTTCTTCCAAGAAAAATATGTAATGATTTCTTATGATGAGATAATGATAGCTGGGATATGGTTCTGATCCTAAAAGGATCAACTAGCAAACATTTTTTAGAAACAATATGACCAAGTAATTTACCTTGATGTACTGAAAAGATAGAATATAGCAGATTCAAAGATATTCCAAACTATTTGTATAACTGAAAATTCTACCTTAGATGTATTAGATGTTCTTCTAATTTTTTCGAGAATACAATAAAATCATATAAATAAACAAGGATGCATTTATTTAACAAAATGTGAAAATCCATGTTCATTGCACATTAAAATGTTTCACTAGCATTTGAAAGGCCGAAAGGCATTCTTTTATATGCATAAGTACCCCACTTAGTGGTGAAAGTTTTTTTGTACCTATCTTATTCTTAGACTAAAATCTGATTGTATCCACTATAACCATTTAGAAGAGATAATATATCTGAACCAAAAACTGTTCTCAAAATCTTATCCATATTTGGAAGTGGGTAGTGATCTTTTAATGAAGTTTTATTAAGATCTCTGAAACCCACACATAACATGATTTCTCTATTCTTTTTTCGAAATGGAACAATATTGGCTACCCAACTGAATGCTTAAATAAAAAGATAATACATGATTCGTTCAACTTAGATAACTCTTTCCTCATTAGAGGCTCTATTTCGGGATTTACAAGCCTTTTTTTTGCCTAATTGGCTTGGAATTTCACTGTAATTGAATAATGTGTTGTGCTAAATTGGGATCAAACCCTTTCAAGTATTGGTATTTCCAAGCAAAAACATCTTTAAATTCCTTGCAGAGACTAATAAAAAAATATTTTTCAGCTAAATAATCTACCTTTCCGAGAAACAATTTTTTTATTTCATCAATTGAGATCTCTTCATAGTTATCAACATGTGCTGACATCTTAGTCTTGATCTTCCTTAACTGATCATCAGTGCTGAAAATGTATTCTAATGTGACCAGACCATGAGGTAGTTTATTTGTCTTTAATTGAACAATCTAGTCACCATATAAGTGTTGTAATTTATCTTGATTTACCGCAAAAAAATTTGGCTTCTTGCTGCAAAAACCTGCAGATTTGATCATCACTTTCAAAAACCTGTTAATTCAATTCATTATCAGGTATTGAAGGCCTGATAATCAGCTTTATATGAGGCTGATTTTTTGTATTTTTAATTTGTTCCAACACTTTAAAACTGGCACCAAGTACTGCAAGTCTATCTACATGCTTGTTTTTTGTTCTAGGAATGGATTGGATGTTAATAGCTTCAAAATTTTCCATTAAGTCTAAAAATCTATGTCTATAAGACTTCATTAATGGATTCTTACAAAAATTAAAATTTCTTACTCTATTGATAACCAACTCAGAATCACCAAAGATCTATAGCATGCTAATACCTCTCTTTCTGGCCCAAAGTAAGCCATGAATTAATGCTTCGTACTCAGCTACATTAAAAGTGCATGAAAATTGGAGACTCAAAGCTGTGAAATACATTTCATTTGTTGGGGAAGTGAGCATAAAACTTGCTCCTTGTCCTTTATTATTTTTAGCTCCATCGAAATGAAGCTTCCAAATCCCTTCCGTCACATTTTCTGTTTTGGACAACTAGGGAATTGGCATGTTTTCTTCATGCAAGAAATACACACCCAACATATGTTCTTCAACTTATCTAAATGGATCATGACCATGTTCTTCATATATATTTTCATCCATAAACAAATTAGAAACACCATCCAATGCTAAAATATTGGTTTTATTATCAAAATCATACTGGTCTGAGGCTGTATAATTAGCTACTACATTAGAAGTGTGAGGCTCAATGTAAAATCTGGCCAATGGTTCTGAATTGATAGTAACCTTTGTGCCATAATGTGTAGTGAAAAATAAGAAGGACCAATATGAAGAGAGGTAGCCTACTATCTTTGCTGTGAAATATCTTTATAAACATATAGCAAAGTAAGGAGGTAAATCTATAGCAATAATATCTTGCAAAATGGAAACATTTGGGAAAGCATGCAATGTTACCTCTAGATTTTTGATGACACCAACTGTATTAGTTGTGGTTCCATCCTACTGTAGGACACTCTTTTCTGTGGGTTCATACTACAGACCTAATTTTTTTGCAATTGCTTGTGGCATAACTGTGCTACTTGCATGTTGTCTACCATACAGTTATGAACAAGATGTTCTCCAATAAGTAATGATAGATAGAATGGTGGTGGCTTCTTGATGTCATGAGAATTTAAGACTTTCTAACCCTTCCATTTAACCTCTTTGATGCAGTCTTGCTCCATTATTCCAAGGACCATGCCTAATTTCTGTACTTCCTTTTCCATTATTTTATAAGAAATTTGTATCTTAGCTAGTTCATGAGAAAGTAAATCTTGTTGTCCTAGAATACTTAGAGCATCTCAGATTGAAATTTTAACATTATGATTTTTCATTACATCAATAATGTTAAAAGAAGCAATAGTTTTAGAGAAATATTATACTATTTTAGCATAGGATTTAGAAAAAAATGACTCTGCTTCAGCTGCTTTTGATATCTAAGGTATAAATAACCTTCTTGGATTAGGTTGTATCTATTTTTGTTGTTCTTTACCATCTGTAACACCTATCATTTTTTGAGGAAAAACAACACTGTTAGCTAGTTTTGGGCTTGTAGTTACTGTTTTATCAGTGACAGTAGGTAGAACAGGCATATTTTACTATTGTTTACTCTCTGCAGCATTTTCTTGAGCCCTAGTAGTAACTGAAATGAAATCATCCTCACTGAAACTTACTAGAGTCTGTTTAGGTGCTTCTGAACCTGAGTATCTTGCTGCCCACCCTCCATTTGAGGCATGAACAATGTCTCAGATTGAGGTTGTGCAACAATACTTATGTTTCGAAAAGTATTTGGTAAACTTGCAGCTGAATGAGGTTGATTACAAGGTTAAAACCACTCCTTTGTAGCCATATTAACTAGAACTAAAGTGTTAGATGAACTATGAGCCTTTGTGTGAAATTTCCTTTGTTGATAAGGCTACCTATTTTACTAATTTTGCTGATAAGGAGCTTGATAAGGTCTGCTAGGTAATGTAAGACTATTCTCGATTGAAATCATCTTGTTCCCCATAGTCTACAAAGCTTTAAACAAATCATTTGATTGGGATGCAACAATGGCTTTTATAATTGTTATGGATTGTGGGACAGGAGCTAAATCTACCAAAAAAGGATTTGAAGGCCTTAGAGCTAATTTTCTGGCTTGAATAATCCTATTTTTAGCATAGATGGCAATATCATAGGCTACTGGGAGAGTCTCTCCTCCCATAGACTAAAGCATAGTTGACATATCACTATTTAATGCTCTAAGATAGTAAAGAAAAACATGATCATCTTGAGGCTTGACACTTTCTAGAATTCTTTCCCAACTTCTTGAAAAATGAATGTTGAAACTATACATAAATTCATTGGGAGCTCTTTTAATGGTTGATAGATGTTCTATGAGAGATAAATGATCTGAATTATCTTGAAATTTTTTCAATAATTTATCACCTAAATCATCCCAAGTTCTTATACATCCAATCTCTAGATTTCTATACCATTACAAGGCTTGTCCTTTAATATATGCAGCTAAACATCTCAAAGCTACATACTCATAAGTGATATTATGAACTGCACATAAAGTTGCAACATATTTAATGTGCTCTATAGGTGTAACCTGATTTTCACCAGTGAATAATGGAAAACATTTCATGGCAGCATTAGGGATGTCATGATAAACTGGGATTACTAATGGGATGCCATTAGTAAAGGTCACAAAATTCCTAGGTGGTTGAATAGCCATTTGAAAAATTAGGATCTGAATAGAGAAATCAATACGTCATGAAGGAATATTAGGATGAGGTTTCTCAAAACTAGGCCTATTATAAGGTAAAGTATTACCAACTCTTGTCCTTCTTACATAATTCAAAGGTAAAGAAATAAACTAAGAAGGAAACCCTCTTTCTGATGATCTTATAGTCACTTTAGGCATGGAACATGTTGCAATACTGGTCTAAAACTAGCCATACGGAGTCGCAAAATAGATCTTTAGATATTTTAGAATAAATTATTACAGCTTGTTGTCCTGAAAGTAACTTTTATCTACTGAAATCTGTCATAGATCTTCTATGAATATCTATAACTTACATGTAGATCTGATTCGTTGTCCCAATAGGCATGCCAAAAATTGTTCTCTCTCGAAAGTGCACCCTGTAGAGAGATGGTTGCAAGTGTTCTAAGCTTGCAAATTTTTTCTCTCCCTTTCATAGATATAATGGAAACACCTTAGTTCTATGGGTATACCTATTTTGAGGTGAGTCTCTAGTATCAAGGTCGGTTCCCTACTGATGTATCCTAAACAGATTTTTGGGGGTTTAAGGGTAAAAGATGACTATAAAAAATTAATTAAAACTTAAGTGATCCACCAAACTTGTATAATGTCTTTTACTAAGTACATGCACAATTGATATGGAAGGAATTTTTGAATGCACTGGCCAACAGTTTTCTAAAGATAATTAAGGGTAAACAATTTGATGTATTGAGGGATAAAATCACAACAATACTACTAAGTTACACATACACATTAATATCATGCAAAAATTACTGAATTTACAACAAGGTAAGATGATTAATCAGGGAATTTAATCATTCACAAGACTAATGGAAATATACATAAGACTACAAATAATTGGAAAGGTAGAAAAAAAAACTTCACATTCAAAGGGCAAAACTGGCATAAAATTGCTTCAGCACCCCTGTATCTAGAAAAGTCCTCCTCTGTGCTTTGCTAAGGTATACGATATATAGCAAACTGATTCACCCACCCTTCCTAAATACTAAGGTTGTACTCTCCCATGCATTCTAATTTTATCATTTATTTAATAATAAATAAAGGAATAAAAATAAAGTAAACTAACAAAAAGAGGCATTAATAGCCTTTGATTGCATACAATCAAACTAAAGTTGACTGTTCTATTTTTAAGAAAATCATGTGTAAATAAATTTCTAATAATAAATCTTGCTTGATGAGGAAGTCTCCTCCTAGTGCATGTAATTTTGTCCTTTTTTTTAATTTTATCCTCTTGTGAAAGCAAGCAAAAATAAACCTGTGTATTGATCAAAATCAAAATACAATATTTGCAATACTTGGAAAGAAAAATCATCCACACATCCACCTGATGGGGACCACCTCAAAGCCTAGGTTCTGATGTTTGGATTCCTTTGTCTTCTAGTATGGTAACATGATTTCTTTTCCCATATTTTAAATATATCATTTATAAAAGCTAACTCCATGTGGGGACCACTCTTAATAGGTGCACTTGTCTTTTTTGAGTTTGGTCTTCTTGTAGACTTGGGACATTGGCATGGTATTAAACATATATATGGGGGCACTTTGTAAAACGCCACCATGGCATACTCGACCACCTTTGAATAACACATGACCATGGTGATAACTTCTCATCTTTTACATTTTGGAGGGAATAAGGTTATACTTTACCTTTTGGGTGATCATTGTATGAACATGATTTGGTTAGAATTTTGGAATATTCAGTGCTCAGACTATAGTTGAGATCCCCTTTTGATATGTCGAATGCAATAATTTTAATATAATATGGGTTGGCCCCCCCATGAAAATGACTCACACCTCCACTTGCTTTGTCGGTGGCATCTAACTCGGGTTGAGTTAACTGTAACCTTGGTGATTTGCTTTGAAATTTTGTGCCTTGATTTAGGCCGTTGATCTTTATACTTTTAAATCACAAACCGTTTATCTCAAACCTATGATTAGGGTTTCTTGCTTGCATTGAATGTGTTCGGTGACATCTGACCATGATAGTTCACTTCGATTACTGGAGATCAATTCTTGACCATTGATCTGTGTACTTGTTGAATGTTGATCGTTTATCACTGACCCTTAGTTAGGGTTAGGTTAAGCCAAGCTCAGGTGGGTGAGTTAAAAAAACTTGAGCTTCATTCATTTTTCATTTTGCATTTGGTTTGTGGGTGCAGCCCTAGAAAAATTTCTCCGGGAAGCCATTGTTGATCTTCTTAAGCTCGGTTCCTCTAATAATTGGTTTATGCGCACTTGTGCATCTGTATCTTAGTTGTCTCTAATTTGTTTAAAAAAAATTGAGTGGGATTTGGTTGATGCTCGATGTTATTATATCTCTTTATGAAGCTCTGTGGGTTCAAATACTTGCATATTTTTCCAGTTCCATTCTTATGTGAGCTCTGGAAGAGGGAGACAACCATTCTGTGAGATATCGAGCTTGGTTCTTCTGCAATCCATGGTCGCAATAATAATGTGTGGGTAAGTTCTTTACATTATAACTGTAACTTTGATGATTTCCTCAACTCTATTTAGAAACATCTGTAAACGGTTGAAGTATTGGTTTCATAGTGCACTCATACTTGATTTTTTGGTTTCCTTTCGTGTTTTCATACTTGGGCATTGATAAAACGAGTTTGAAGTTTCTTTGTGGTTATTGTGTTTTCTTTTACATTCTATAGAAATGAGGGTCTTCAGCCATACCATTCTCCATAAATGTCATGTTCTATTTTTCTTGAAATACTTGGCTTCAATTATGTAAAACAAATCATTAAAACTTGTCAATAACATACTTGGTTTTTACTTCTCTGCTCCTGGTTGCTTTCATGTTTGTTACTTGTTTTTTGATAACGGTGCTGGCCTAGCTGATGTGTAACAAGTATTTCCACCATTAGTAGGTTTCTTGTGTTTTGAATCTTTGATCTCGTAGCAACCTTCTTGATGGGAATTTTTTTCATGCCTTTTAGATCTGTTAGGCTTGCTTCACTCAATTTCTCTTCTTTGAACTGATGTGCATTAATCCGAACAACCATTATTGTACCTTTAGACCTCTATTTCCTAGTTATTATTGGTGGCCTGAGTATTAACCAATTATTTTCCTAGATTGAGAGAGTTTTAAAGGTTGTATGCATTCTGAGTTACTTTTCACCTGATTCTATGACTTCTTCTTTGTATGAGCTCGTTGTACATTGTTTAAGATGATCTCTTGAGATATAATTAAATGTGGTCCCATTAGTAGGATCTTTCTGAATGGATGTGTATCTATTTGAATGACCATTATTGTACCTTAAGAGCTTTGTTTCCTAGTTATTATTGGTGGCCTAACTATTCACCCATTGTTTTCCTAGATTGAGAGCTTGTCAAAGGTTCTATGCATTCTGAGTTACTTTTCACCTGATTCTTTGACTTCTTCTTTGTATGAGGTCCTTGTACTTTATTTAAGATGAGCTCTTGAGATTTACTTCAATGTGGTCCCCATTAGTAGGTTCTTTCTGATCTCTATCTTTGGAGCATGTAGTTTGGTTGCTTGTTCACTTAGTCGCCCTTGAGCATCTGAAGCTTTGAATTGGAAATATTTGTAGGTTCCTAGTATTATGCTTGGTTATTCTTGTAATTGAATACTCTGTACTATGTGGCTCTTTGTGAATTTTGATTGAATCTTACTCTTGGGCATTGAGTCTATCTTTATAGACTTCTGATTTGAAACTTTATTGAGATGGGTATCTTCTTCTATTTTGATTCAAAGTCGGAAACTAGTTCTCCTTGTGGGTTATTCTAGTTCTGTTTAACCATGAGTCTTACATTTAAATTTGGCTCTGAAGTATACTGTAGCATAATGTACACTTTCATCAATCCCAAGTTCTGATGTTGACATTCCTTTTTCTTCTATCCTCTTTGATTACTTTAACTTAGATCTTTTGAGATTTGACATCTTTTTGATAGACAGATAAGCTTGTTCATTTGATTTTGGGAGTTACAGTATTAATAATTTGACTATTATTGATTTCATGAGATATTTGTACCTTGTATTTCCCCTTCTCCAAGTGGTAAAAATTTTCTCATTCTTGCTTCATTTGAAAACTATAATTAAAAATGGTTGAACTTTGTAATATTATCTTCAAACTTCATTTTATTTAGTTGTTGTTATCCAAAATTCACCCCTCAAGGTAATTTTGATAACATGCATCAAATTCTTTAGTCCCAAGAAATTATATTGATTCAGGACAAAAAGTCATGTTTCTAGGGTCCCCTCATATTTTTTCTAACTCCCCTGTCCAAGAAGAAGAGAGAAATTTATGAGAAAATGTGAAAAAATTGCAAAAAACAAGCTCGGGCCAGAAAAAATCATGAAAAATGGCTAAGTCCTAGTCCTCGCAACAATCGGGACAGTTGGGACAAAAGGGCGCGAACCGGCCAAAAGGCCGCCAGGCGGTCTGCGCAGCATTTGGGACATTTGGAACAAAGGGACGCGCGGGACGCGGAAATCTGAACTGGCCGAAAAATGGAAAAAATTGACTAACTGTTGAAACAGGCAGTCTGGGACATCTGGGCAATTAGTACGCGAACCGGCCGGATCGGCCGAAATGGGTCAAGGCAGCCCGAAACAGTTGGGCCGAAGGTACGCGAAGTATGCGAACCGGCCGGATTGGCAGAAATGAGAACTCTCAGTCAGGGACGCGCGGGACAAAAGTACGCGAACCGGTCGAAACCGGGCGAATCGGGAAAAATTGTCCCAAACTGCCCGAAAGCAAATGGGACATCTGGGCCGCGAGTACGCGAACCGGCCGGTCAACCGAAACAGGGAACTTCAGCAATGGGACAAATGGGACAAAGGGACGCGTAGGATGCGAAAAGCCGAAGCGGCCGAAGGCAGAGAAGAAAAGTCAACATTTGACCCGTGGAAGTTCAAACGGCCATAACTTGAGACTCCGAGCTCCGATTTTCACAAAATTGGACTTTCTGGAACAAGCACGATGTCCTCCACGCCAAAAAAACTGTATTTTTTTTTAATGAGGTTAGATATATTTAAATAAAGGAAACATATTCGGCTCCAGTCAGTTGATGCTCATTCCCGTCAAATGACAGAAAACGCCTGCCAGACCCAAAATAGCTGTCCGCACTCAGAAGGCCATAACTTTTGCATTTCTCAACGAAATAACAAAAAATTGGTATCATTAGAATTTTGGTTCCGAGCCCGATGCACAAAAATCAAGAAATTCCATATTTGATCAAAAATTGATTGATTTTTTTAAGAAAACGTGGCCGGGTTCAGAACAGTGTTTTATTTGGTAGCTGGGAGTGCAATTAAGAGGCATGGTCATCATTCTTTCTCTGCTGCAGCACATGGGACAATATGGGGAGAATTTTGAAAGTCATGTATAACCATTTCACCAAATTTAATGCCTCTTACAGGTGGTTGAAGGATAGATTTCGGGATTTCCATTTTCCCTTCTCTTCTCCTCATTTTTTCTATAAATTGGAGTGTTGGACTCATTGTAAAAAGAGAGAGTTTTTGGGTAGCAAAGCTCTGCCAAAATTGCTTTGTGAAGCCAGTGTGTTGCAGGCCCTTGTAGTGGACTCCTTGCATGGTGATCCAGGCCCTTACCTTGTAATAGATTGAACTGTGCATATCATGAAGCAATAAAATACCAGTTTGAGGATGTATCTTCCCCTGCTGTGTTTTCTTGCATTCTCCTTGCCCCTTTAATCTTTCTACAAGAATATTGTGTCTATTATTATGTTCTTGCAGGGATCCATTATCATTGTGTATGCTTGGAATATTGTTGTGAATGCATTTTGCTAGATTGTGGAGAACTGTCATCACCTCTTCTAGTGTGCACTTTGCCTCTGTATTTCACACATTTGGAGACTACTCTCACATCCTCCTTTTCTGGTGTATCACCGCTTTAGTGTAGGCTTTCATTTTATGCATTCTCTCTCCCTGGTCCCTTGGAAAATTTAGATTTGAACATTTAGCTTATCCTGCATTAGAGTAGATTGTGGCAGGTAGTTTAGGAGTAAGAACCAGCTTTCTCTGGAGGTCTCTCTCAAGTAACAAGTCCCACAACTTGGAGATAGTACCCATGTTATCCAATCACACTGGATGCTTAGAGTGATCAAACTAGAAATCTGATCAACATCCAGGGGTGTTGTGATTCGCTGATAACAGTTGTTAAACTAGAATGAAAGCTCCAAAGTTCTTAAATTTGATGACTGAAAGTGTAGTCCATTTTTTTTCTTAAAATACTGCATTTGATCTTCAAGTATGCATGCTGGAATATTTAAAATGTCAATTCTACATGGCAAAGGCCTGTCAAAATTTTCCCAGAATTTTCTTTGATCCCTTTTTCAGCTATAATAGATGTATTTTCTGATTTAGAAAACAAAATGTATCACTTTTCTATTGAAGTTGATTTGTTGTTGGAAAATGAAACATAATAACTATTATCTTGATCACCACATGTTTTTTCTTTTTTTCTGTATCACTTACTTGATTTACATATAGCTTTTAAAGCATGTATTAGTTAAAAACAACATATGGAAAGTTGTAAATGTATTTTACATGGTGAAGCCCTATCAAAATTTTCTTTCTCAAAGTTCCTTCTCATTCTATTTCAGTTGTAATCTTATCTTGATTTAACTACAAATTTTAAATTATGATTCTTCTTCTTCAGTTGCAATCTGAAACATGTACTTTTTTCTGTAATTTTGTCCTTTGTTCTATACTGCAACTACTTTTATCCCTAGAATAAATATTAAACTTTGAGTTGAATTCTTATTTCATTCCAGCATGTACTTGTGACTCGTCTACTTCATGTAACATAGGATAGAAGTTATTGACCTATGCAATCTTTATCTATAGTGAGGACTGTAAGATATAATTTATCTCTTCTTGGCTACAACCTTTACGTGCACACTTGAGAAAATAGTTAGAAAATATTTAGGCTTTTTCGCCTCTCTTATGTCCATGGTTTTTATTTTCTTCTCTTTCTTTATTTCTAAGTGAGTAAATCAAATATGAAGTTTGATCTTCATGTAATCTATGGCTCTTGTTATTAAGAGATCCATATGCACGAACTAGGATAGTATAGGAATATGGATTAACCCTGAGCTCCTAATTAAAAGTTTCTAATTTCTATTTTCAGGTACGGTGCTTTTAGCAATGAAGATAAAGAGGGAACAAAGCTAAAGATGAGGATGCATCAACCGAAGGATAAACCCCAAGGCAATGATGGGTTCACTCATACTCCTTTATTCTCTCTTTCATGCATGTGTACCTCTTATTTTAGTAGATGTACTTTACTTTCCAGTTACACCCCACGTCTTGTGTGGGAACATTTTGAAATTCCTTATGAATAAAACATTGAATTGTGTATTTATTTCTGCATTTCTACTTTCTGATATGGATTATATGATGAACCAAACAACCCAATAATATAATTGAATGTCTTAATCATGAAGGACAAAACATTAAAGAATACCTGTAACATCAAGTAATGAACTCTGATTTCTTAAATTTGAAGTCATGATTGCTTCTCAAAAACCTAACACTTCATCTATTCTAGAATTCGGTGTCTTAATCAAGGCAACACAGTTGTCCTTCAGGGATTTGTGTTCTTTTCCTGAAGATAACATGAAATTGCAGGTTATGTGATATGCTATGTTTTGCAACAGCACACATAGCTGCAGATTTCATGTAATTATTATTTAATTCAATAGTAACAATATTGTTTGGAAGAACATCCCCTAGCTTAGGTATACATTACCCATGCTATCCATCCTAACAAATTTTTGAGTTGGCCATTTTTGCACAAGTGCAGAAATTGTAAACAAGAACCACATTTTTTGATTAAGGATGTTCTTTGTGGTGACATCCTTTGTCCAAATCACCTTCCAAATTTCTGACCATGAATATTGTGAATGCATCATTCACATGGGTAAAGTTTCTATGAATTTTTCCCATTACCAAGTGGGGGAATTTCTCTAATGTTGGAACCTTGCCAAAAATGTTCTGGGCCTGAGCCAATCCCTTGAATGACCTCGAGATGGTGAGAAAATAGACTAAATAACAATTCATGTAGAAATTATTTACCATGGGTACCTAGAATAGATATAGATTAAAGTTTTCACTGATTATTGGACCCCAATCTAAATTTTGCTTTCCTTCAGGAAATGTTACAAAAAATAAAGTGATCCCATCTTGACATTCCCTCGTACTTAATTATCCCATAATTCTACTGAGGAGGGTGATTGCATCCGAATAGCCTTCACAAAAATCACATTTGAAAAGTTTCTTTAGCATCCTTGAAGGATTTCTTCATGTCTTCATGCATGACCCTAGTGCAATCCCTTATAGGTATGAATTCATTTTTTCCCACTCGTGCATGACATTCTCCTTTGGGATGACAGTCATGTTGGATGATGTCGTAATTTGCAAGGTGAGTGAGATGGTTATGTGGGCTATTAATTCCATTTCCATACCATTGTATCCTCGAATGGTGTGTGTATAAGGCTCATAGTGATCTGATAATGCAAATACCAACTTAGTGCATTTTGTGAACATGCGATGTCCTACAGCTGAATACAACCCACTTGTGAATACTTTATATGCGATTTTCCCTCTTTCCTTTACCATCATATGATATTTCAAATCATTAAAATCCATATAGGAAACATCATTGTCACCTAGCTCGTACTCAAAAGAGAGATATTATGTCGGTTTCACTCCTGAAAACTTGAATTTCATGAATCTTCAACACTTACTATGACTGGGCAGGATAGGTTGCTATTTTTAGTAAGTGTAAAAATAATCTTTTTCTAACCTCAATTGGCTATGGTACCTTGAATTCCTTCTTCTCACTATGTTCCTCTCACCTTCTAGACCAACTTTTTACTTATAGCAGGTTCTTATGGGACTACTTACTTTTTAAATAGTAATTTTCAATTTTGGTCTGAGATGACCCTTTCAACAATTTTCACCTGCGATACTTCCTTTGTGTTCTCTGCCTTTTTCACAACATTTTTAGATGATGACTAACCAAAAATAACATTCTCCTATGTAAGAAGACTTGATATTTTTAGTAAGTGTGATTTTGGTGATTGGATCATGATGGAACAAATATTTTTTATATGGGTTTTCTCCAAATATAAGTCCTCTAAAATTTCAGACCTACCCTATTGTTGGTTTCTGAAATTTTAAAAATTTAAAATATTTTAGCTGGGTGGTAGCAACTATGAGCACGAAAACGATTAATAGAGATCAAAATTTGCAAGTATTCTTCCCCCCCCCCCCAAAACTTGATGAAAATTATATTTCTTATATGGGTTTTATTTTTTTGCTTCACAGTTGAAATTTCATTGCAAACCGATCAATGGAGCGATTGGAAATGAAATTTTATGTCTTGTTGTAGGGAAAAGAGGATTTGGTTGTTGCAAAAAAATCCTCGTTACACATGATAAATCTAAATCTGGAGTTTTTAGGACCTCCAAAAATTATGAAGATGACATAAAACCTTACTTCGATTTGTGTCATGGTTTGCAAGTTATGGATATTACTTCGTCGGGAAGATATGAGGGTTTTCTTGATGAAAAATCTTCATGTTCTCTTTATTCTTCATCATTTTGATATATTTATTTTATGAGATCCCTATATTTTTAGTGTGAGGAATTTTTCATGGAGCTAGTTGAGTACAGTAATGGATCTAGAAAAAATCGCCAGAGTTGAGTTAATTAAACATAATAGAATTTGATCACCCTAAGTTCAAAATTTTAAAAAAAATGAAAAATCCCATGGTTTTGCTAATTATTATTGAATTTTTCTTTGGGTTTTGTTGACAAATTTTTTTGGGTGTTACATGACAGGGTATGTCTCTACAGGATAGGGTATGGAGACATGGGGGGATGAAATGGAATGAAAAATGGCTAGCTCCACATTTTAAACATCCTATAAAGAAAGCATAGAGGTTGGGTGCATTTTTTTGTCCCCTATATTCACTTTTCTAAAATTATGAAAGGGGAAAATAAATTCCCCCAGGCATGTGGTTTCAACACTTGGTAAATTTTGGTTCGATGTGTGTTTGAGTCAAGGGGGCTTGAAAGAGGCACCTACGAGCTGACTTTAGGGCGCATGAGAAACCACCAGGCTTAAGTGCGCAGAGGGAATTTTTTGTCCTCTATTTCCCTTTACAAAATTGATTAAAGGGATGTGAGATCCCCTCTGGCATATGGTGATGACATTTGGTGAACATGTGTGCAGGGAGAGGGAAGGCTCAAACTTAGCTCTCGAGGGCTTAACTGGCAAATGGGAGGTCACGTTGGTGTTCTAGAGACTAAATAGGAGGAGGTAAAATTTTTTTTCTCTTACATACCTTTATCAAGGGACATTAGGGAGAAGAAATCCCACTAGGATCTTGGTAATGACACGTTTCCTCCTAAAGAAATGACTAACTGTGAGAACTCTTACCTTGAGCCCAACTTGTGATGATGATAACATGAGCTTCCAGATGAGTTTGGAGATGAAAATCTATATGAAAATTACTAGAAACCACCAAATGAGTTGAATGGTGATAGTTTAAAGATTAAGTTATGAATACATCACCTCTAAATGACCCTTTCTTTATCGAGAATATTAGTTACATGGTAGAAAGTTTCCCTAGGGAAGTGCATGATGTTTCAGGATGTCTTGTTTTTTCCACAATTTATTGCATGGAAAATAATTTCCATAGGTAATTTTTTTGGCTATTAAATATTCATGAAGTTCCCGAAATATTTTTTTGAATTTTAGGAACTTCTTCACACTATTTTCTCCTTTAGGCTCAAAAACCCACATTTTCTTAATTATCTGTGAAACGTATAGATCTTTCCAAATTTTCCCAAAACAGATTCACATATGTTTTTTGAACTTTAATTCGTCTTTATGTTTAATTTTTTAACTTCATTCCACTCCAAGGGGTGTATTATTCTTGGGAAGGCCAGTGGTAGCCCTTCCCAAAACTGCTCAAAAACTGACATTCTCATAAAGCTCCTAAAATCACCTATGGAGAAATGACTTTGCTTTCGTAAATTACATAGGTTGATTAAATGGACATAAAATTTAGGACCATTACACAAAAAAATTAAGGCTTGATGTTAAGAATGGGTTGACATGGGTGTCTTGGAAAGGTAAAAATTAAAAATTTTGACACAGGAGTATCGTTGTCATGTTTTCTATTGAATTTTTTCCACTGCAAAAAACCATGACAATAGCTAGCTCTAGCTTGGGGAAATAATATGGACTACACACAACAAAGAAATGACATTAGGAATCCCAGAATCTCAACATATAACACATTGACAAATGTCTTATCCATTGGGCCCTACGGAGTCATGTAAAACTTACCAGAGAGAGATAACAAGGAAGAAAACACATGTAAAAGAAAGGAAAGTAAAAACATAACACACATGGAGAGGGAAAGACATACACAGCAAAAAGGAAAATACACCTAAAAATCACCTATGGTATAAGGTGTGGGAACACTCGCTTTCATTGATGATATTGCTTTAGGTATTTCCTACTGTGAGGACATTCCAACAGCATCCCATCTAGATATTAGAGTAGAAATACATTTTTACCACAAGTCTCGTGGATCTGGAATGGACAGAGCCATAATGAATCAAACTTGCCATGGCTCCCTTTTGTCTCTCCCTTCTTTTACCACAACAGAATAAGGTCTCCCACTTTGAATTCCCTTTCCTTGGCCTTTTGTCGAAAATAATCTTCACTTTAAATTGATGTTATTCGATACGCTCTACTACCCAAAATTTGTTCTCATCTAGATTCTCAAGGAATAAGATCCTCTTTTCAATCGAATCCTTTGGAGTTATCATATCCACCCACAATGGATCATACATCTTATTGTGCCAGTTCCTCTAATTCTCATCCAAAAGCTTGCAGACAATGGCCACAATGTTATTTTTACTTGACTCATCTTGACCATTTCACTATGGATAGTAATATGATGAATGGGATGAGGAAATCCCATAGCCATAGAAAAATTATATCAACTCCCTTGAATAAAAATATGTACAATTGTCTAATATGATCTTTTCTGAAACTCGTAAATGGACAATGATGCTCTATTTTATGAATTTTTACGTTGACTTGGTTTTGGCTGGCTTCACTAGGATGGCCTCCACCCACTTCATGAAATAATTTGTCACTGTGATCACATAGGTGTGTCCCACACTTGAATGAGGATTCAAATGACCAATGCATTCTATACCCCACTTCTGGAATGGTTTTTCAATGAAAACTAACCTAAGTGGTACTATTGCGATTTGTGGTCTCCCAATAGATTTTTGACATACTTCACACTTGGAGACCCATTCTTGAGCATTTACAAAGAGGGTAGGAAAATAATATTTCCCCAATGGATCTTATGTGCTATGACCATCGCCGAGAAATACCCATTACAAGCTTGGTGATGATATGCCTTCAACATTTTCCCATGTTGTTCATGTCGACGCACTTAAGAAGGCATCTATTGATCCCTTTTTTGTAGAGAGCTTGGTTCCAAATTATTAACTTTTCTACTCTTAGCTTACATGTTCTCCTTTTCTTGTAATCCAGATGAGCGGGGCACTCACCATATGAAAATTAATAAGCAATATCTACATACCATTCACTAGTGGTGATCATGAAGAGAACTTGTGGCCTATATTCAAAACACTTGGGGTAGAGACAATGGGGATCCCCACTATGTTTGGCTATGAGATTTTCATATTTAGCGATCAACCTGCACAAACCATTCCTGTTATCACCGAATCACAGCACCCCTGTGCATATACTTGAACTCACAGTGTGATTGGATAACATGGGTACTATCTCCAAGTTGTGGGACTTGCTACTTGAGATAGACCTCCAGAGAAAGCTGGTTCTTGCTCCTAAACTACCTGCCACAATCTACTCTAATGCAGGAGAAACTAGCTATTCTAATCTAAAATTCCAAGGGACCAGAGAGAGAGAATGCATAAAATGAAAGCCTACACTAAAGCGGTGATACACCAAAAAAGGAGGGTGTGAGAGTAATCTCCAAATATGTGAAATACAGAGGCAAAGTGCACACTAGAAGAGGTGATGACAGTTCTCCATAATCCAGCAAAAATGCATCCACAACAATATTTCAAGCATACACAATGATGATAGATCCCTGCAAGAACATGATAATAGACACAATATTCTTGTAGAAATATTAAAGGGGCAAGAAGAATGCAAGAAAACACAGCAGGGGAAGATACATCCACAAACTGATATTTTATTGCTTCATGGTATGCACAGTTCAGTCTATTACAAGATAAGGGCCTGGATCACCATGCAAGGAGTCCACTACAAGGGCCTGCAACACACTGGCTTCACAAAGTAATTTTGGCAGAGCTTTGCTACCAAAAAGCTCTCTTCTTTACAATGAGCCCAACACTCCAATTTATAGAAAAATGAGAAGGAAAAGACAAGGAAAAATGGAAATCCCGAAATATGTCCTTCAACCACCTGTAAGAGGCATTAAATTGAATGGAATGGTTATACATTACTTGAAAAAGGCTCCCCATACTGTCCCATGTGCTGCAGCAGAGAAAGAATGATGACCATGCCTCTTAAATGCACTCCCAGCTACCAAATAAAACACTGTTCTGAACCCGGCCACGTTTTCTTAAAACTCTCAATCAATTTCTAATCAAATCTGCAATTCCTTGATTTCTGTGCATCGGGCTCGGAACCACGATTCCAACGGTACCAATTTTGTGTGATTTCGTTGAGAAATGCAAAAGTTATGGCCTTCTGAGTGTGGGCAGCTATTTTGGGGCCTGGCAGGCGTTTTCTGTCATTTGACAGGAATGAGCATTGATTGAATGGAGCCGAATATGTTTCGTGCTCATTCCAGAAAGTCCAATTTTGTGAAAATCGGAGCTCGGAGTCAAAAGTTATGGCCGTTTGAAGTTTCCGGACCAAATGTTGACTTTTCTTCTTCTCCTTCGACCGCTTCATCTTTTCGCGTCCTGCGCGTCCTTTTGTCCCAAATGTCCCAGTGCTGTGTGGGACAAATTCTTCTGAACCACCCGAAATGGGCTTCCATGTCCCTTTTCTGCCGGTGACATGAGGCGTGATCTGATTGGCTTTCGGCTCCTTCAGCTTTTCGCGTCCCACACGTCCCTCTGTCCCATTGAGCACAGTGCTGAAATTTCTCATTTCGGCCGAACCAGCCGGTTCGCGTACTCGCGGCCTAGATGTCCCATTTGTTTTCAGACTGTTTGGGACAAATTTTCCCAATTCACCCGGTTCAGCCGGTTTGCGTCCTTTTGTCCCACACGTCCTTGACTGAAAGTTCTCATTTCGGCCGAACAAGCCGGTTCGCGTACTTCGCGTACCTTTAGCCCAACTATTCTGGGCTGCCTTGACTCATTTCGGCTGATCCGGCTGGTTCGCGTACTTTTTGCCTGGATGTCCCAGACTGCCTGTTTCAACAGTTAGTCATTTTTTTCAACTTTTCGGCCATTTCAGATTTTCGCGTCCCGCGCGTCCCTTTGGCCCAGATGTCCCAAATGCTGGGCGGACCGCCTGGCGGCCTTTCGGCTGGTTCGCGTCCAGATGTCCCGACTGTCCTGAATGTTGCGAGGACTAGGACTTAGCCATTTTTCATGATTTTTTCTGGCCTGAGCCTGTTTTTGTAATTTTTTCTTACCTTTCCTCAGAACTTTCTCTCTTCTACTTGGGCAGGGGAGTTAGGAAAATATGAGGGTACCCTAGAAACATGAAATTATTTTTCCCTGACTCAATCTATTTGCTTGGGACAAAAGAATTTGATGCATGTTATCAAAATTACCTTGAGGGGTGAATTTTGGATAACAATTCCCTCGCACTAAATTATAAGGTCAAATATCAAAGTCATAATCATGATTCTTTGCGACCTAGTTTCCCCTCTTAGCTCTAGTGTCTTATTGTGTTAAGAGGGAATTGATTGCACTGCTGGGAACCATCGACACCATATGAGAGTTGAGTATGTAAAAACCTAAAAAAAATTCCCACAACATCATGACACAACCTAATAACATCTCAAATCATTGGCATGTATCAGATAACTCTCCATCCTATCTCATTTTCATAGCTATCCCGTAGGGTTTTGCACTGTAAAGGCTAGGGTCAGCTGAACCAACCTCATAAATCATCACAAAAACTCTCCGAAAGAACCTAACATACCAAGTAAATCATAAATCAACTACCTACATGCATCCATGATCTCATGTAGCTCCATGACTCAAGTTCATTCACTCTAACAACCATACCTAGTCTAAATGAGCACCTGAAATGTGGTCACCAACTTGTATCTGCATCCTTAAACTTATGTGAGTGACCAAGCACTCTCTAATCATGCTCTCCATCATGAAAAATTTCTTCTTAAGTTACCAATAATCTCATACCACCATGCACTATCACCTAGATTAGCTAGGTCACCTGAATAGGCTTACAAGAATGAGCAATCCTCATAGAATAACCATGTGCAACCAAGGACATACCTAAATCTCCATAGCATCATCATCCTCAACATGCTCTAACCCTACTCCATCATCCACTTTTTCATTAATGAGGTTTTTCATCAATGACAACACCTATACAATAGCATGTCAACACACAAATCTTTCACCCAATAGTCATATACTATCATTTGGTCCTCATGACCTTTTAAACCTAAATATCATCCTTATATATTAAAGCATTCATTACTCATCATAAAATAAAAAGAGTGGTTATAGAAAATGGATCACCACTAAATATTTTCTCCATTAATCTATCAAGATGTCTTGGATATACTTAGGAAAGTCTATGAACTAATTTCATCACTATTCATGGTTATGATAACAATAAAAGAAAATCCTCGAGAACAATCACATTATCCCTTAAAGTTAGACCACAAACATTAGAAACCTTTTGTCATGTCATGGACATTAAAACCTCTTATAATATTCTCCTTGGTCACCCATGGATCCATGCCATGCAGGCTATTCCTTCCACCTTCCACCAATGTATTAAATTCCCCCATGAAGGTAAATAGTCCACCTTACATGTTGATGAAAAACCTTTTAAATACTAAAAACTTCTAGAAGGGAGATATAAGCAAGTGAATTATTTCCCATTTGCAGATAAATCTACTCCATCTCATATCATCCCATTTTCTAAAATTGCATGTATTTACCTTGATACACTTTGAAAGGTTCTTCCAAAAACTAGTACAAAGGGTCTTAATAGTGACTCTGCACCTTCTACATCTACTAACATGCCTTATACATCTACTAATCCAACTTCTAAATCCACTAATCCACCTTACACATTTTCTAATACACACATTGCTTAATCTGAGTAAACATCCATGTTTAAAATTATTGATAAAGAATGTGGTGAGTACCAATTTCAAATTGTTAAAATATATTTTCACATTGGAATGTGGTGATTACTCTTAAGTTCATATATTTTTTCTCTCCTAGTGCAAGTTTTGAACCGTATCGGAATAGTGCTAGATTTACTTATTTTTTGGTCATTTTTGTGCTTAGAAAGTACTGTGTTTATTATGTGTGTTTTCTCATGTGTGCAGGTCTGCAGGTTCAGTGGCTAATTCTAGGGTTTTTTCAAGTTTTATATTTTTTGTGGGAGAAGTTTTTTGGCCCAACCTGACCCTAGGTCACCAAGTTCAGTACCGAGTAGACCCAGGTCTCCTTGCTCTGCACTCCCTAAAAAGAGCTCTACCCTGTCGATCTAACTCCACCCCTCTCGAGCTCGTATGTGACTCTATTCAGTGATTTGAGCTTTGTTCTACTCCCTACATCTATATATCTCTCCTTACATGTGTCGTGCACAGACCTCTACCTCTTCGGGTCGCATAGTTCTACAACTCGACGTTTGATTCGCCTCACAAGCTTCCTATGAACCCCTGCTCATTCTTTCCTCTGTGTTGTCAACATAACTTGGTCAAGTTCCCATCCTCCCAAGATACTTTTTAGACATTTGAGCTTCATCACTCTATTCTGGTCTAAGCTAACCTCCCTGCGGGACTCGCCCCGCATTTCCTTATCCCATCTTGTGTATTCTCATTAAGTTGATCACCCAGTAATCTCGTTACTATCTTGAGTCTTCTCCTCGTCGCTCAACTTTGTGTTTCACCTAAGCCATTACTCAGCTTGCCCTACTCACTGCAGAGTAACAACTTTGTCTCACTGCGTTGACCATTTTCAAGTTCCTTCGACTCTCTAGATTTGCATCCCCTGCCACGTTGACTTTAGACCTAAATTTGAACCTGATCACTATCATTCCAACTCAACATCAACTCCCCACAAGGAGAGCCAGCTCACTGGTCAACTTGGAGACTGATCACCTCAGTTCGGCACTCATCCAACTCAACATCAGCTTGCTCAACCTCGAATGGTCTACCAGCTCAGCACCCGGTGCTTTTCGTCTAGAATCAGTGCTTCATATCTAGAGCTACTTGTATTTTGTCTGGAGTTGGCCATACATTTTGTTTGGATCTAGCTATACATTTGGTATGTAGCTACTTGTATTTGGTTTGGAGATGGCCATACATTTGGTCCATAGCTATTTTACACTAGCTTTATAAGCTCATTGTAATCAACTCATTTTTCTTACAAGTTTGTGAGTATGTACACCACAACCTTACAAAAAAGGAGCCCTTTTTTCATGATGTGAGATGTTTTTTCTAACACGAAACTCTTTTTCCCTTCTTGCTTGTTTATGCATTATTTTTTTGTGCTTATTAAGGTGTCATTTTGTTGCGCACAATTGATACTTATTGTGGTCTCCACACTTGTGCAGGTTTTGTTAATTTCAAGGTGAGTGGCTAACTATTTCATGTTGCATAAACACATCAAATTGTAATCAATGCACTATATTATAAATTTCCCCAAACATGGGGGGTAAAAGTATTGTTCTGGGGTGGGTGTGCATTTCCTTTCTTTCTGCATTCTTGCTTTCTCTTTCCTCACAATGGATGCTAGTGTTGTTCCTTTCCTCATGTTGTTTAAATTCTTTAAATGAAAATACAAGATGATAATCAAACTAAGGGGTAAAGGGTTGTATCACATCATTATGGGAGTGGAAACTAGACCTGATGATAAACCTAAGAAATCTAAGTGGTTCAACTGATATGACGAAGCCTTAGGTATTCTTTTATGTTTATTTTTCCCTGCCTTCTCTTTCATATAACACACTTAACGGAGCCTAGAAAACTCTTGATGGAATTTTTGGAAAACAAGATGAGATGAGAGCTCGTGAATTAGAGAATGAACTCCTAGGTTTGACTCCTAATAACTTTGATAACCTACATGCCTTCTTCTCCAAATTTGTCCACGCAAGACTATTATTGAAAGAATGTGGAGTTGTTAACAAGGATACCCAGCTGATCTTATTCATTCTATATAAGCTTGGCTCTGAATACTTTGTCTTCATTTCTACCTTTCATACTGTTGGTCGTCAAATAGGACTTTTAAGAAGAGCAACAGTCAGGGGACAAGAAGTCCCTCCTCTTTAATGGGAGAGGTTCCCTTATTCAGAAACGAACTTATTTACAAATGTACAAAACATGATTTGTTGGTTAAACTTGGATATTACGAAAGTGTATTCAATGAGGATGTTCAAGTACAAAAGGACTGAGGAAATGAGAGTACGGGAAAGAGCAGAAAGGCAACATGCAGAATTATAGATATCAAAGTAATTCTTTATGTATGCAAAGTCACAGTGAATTGAAACAAGATCATTTGCATCGTATGAATAAGATGAAACTTAAAGACACAAAGTTTTGTAAATAACATCTGCTAGAACACAAAGTTTCTTAACATAATACAGACTCATTAATCAAGGACACAAAGTTCCTTCTTGGTTATACAAGATCACCATGCTTGCAAAGTCGAAGAGTATGCAATCGGCAAGACTAATGAACTTGAGACAAATGATCTTCACAAAGAAAATAAATGAAAGCTTAGGAGTAACAGAGATCGGATAGACAAAGAATGGAAAGTCCTTCTGTATTGATTTCTTTATGATCTATTTACACTTTCAGAAAATATGCCAAATTCTTCCTCCATTTAGAATGACGTAAAGAAGGCCATTATATAGCTTACAAATCAGTTACTCTTCGTAACCACTTCTTTAACCAAGAACAGTTAAGGACCGCCAATCGCAATACCTTAACTTCTTACAAAGAAAACGGAAAAAGAAAGGGAAGAAGAGACAAGAACAAGGAGAAGAAGACAGGTGACCAGTCACTGAGAGGGGCCCACTGACTTCAGAATCCGCTGCCTGAATTTCTTTAACGCCTCAGCTATGTCTCTGCCACGAGGGACTGACGTGTTGGCTGTAGACTGAGTCCAAAATCCAAGACACTTCTCCATCTCTTTATCAAACTCGACATGAGTATGATAATCTTTACTTGCTTCTTCAATGGCAGATTGAAGAGAGCAGATCTCCTTCATTTTATCTTTGGAGATGGAGCTTTCCTTGAACAAATTATCTTTGACAAAATCTCTGAATTGAGCTTTGATTTCTTGCAAGGAAAGGGGCACGCCAGAAGTTTCATCCTGAAGGTCGCAATGGATATCTTTGAAAGCAGACACAACCAACGTCTTGAAAGCCTCACCCTTCTGCCAGCTATTCTTCAGTTCTCCCAAAGCTTCCTCCAAGACTTTGATCTTCCACTCCATGCTGTAAACCCAGGATTTTGATAGATTATCCTTTCCATCATCAAAAACCTTACTTGCCAGTAAAATTTTCTCATCTATCTGTCCCATAAGGTGGAGGTATACTATGCAACTGCTCCAGAGTTTGAGCTCTTTATCTATGATCCCAATAGTAGAAGAGAGCTTTTGTTGCAAATTGTTCACTTTTCCATGGAGTTTGAAAGCTTCATCGATGAAGTTCAACCCTGCAACAAGCATATCATCCACCATGGCTTCCATAGCTCTGCCATAGACGGAATACTTGTGCATGTCTTTGATACTCTGTACTTCATCTTGGCTCAAAATTACAGGTGGTGGGAGAGTAGTCAATGGGGTAGGGTCCAAAACTTTGTCCTTAGACAAAAGAGACTTGATGAAACCTGTGAGAATCTGGGCCTGTTCTTCCAACTATTCAATAGTTTTCTGCCCTTTCTCTACCCTCCCAATGACTCTTGTGACTGTTACCCAGAGGTTATGTATCTCTCCTTTAGGGGTAGACTCTCCCATTGGAGTTCTTGAGAGTTCTAGGTCAGATGCCTACAAGTCCTTCTCTCATTTATCCATTGTAGGCTTACCAATCTCCAGTAACTGCTGACCTTGAGCATCAGACACTATTCTGGAGGTGATTTTGGCTTTCTCGGCATGAGGAGGAGTGGTGCCCAACAAGGCCGCCACAACATCAAAATTTGGTCCTTAGCTCCGAGAGGAAGATTTCCTCTTCTTACTGTCAACAAGAGGTTGCACCCACGCAAAAGAGGAAGAGGAATTAGTAGGAGGGGCAAGAGGGCCAAGAGATAGAGAGCTCATGACACTCAAGGTTTTTCCAGCTGTTGATTCAAGTTGAGATGTGAGTGGGGCGCTTGAGACGATTGCGGCAGAAGAATCAATAGCACTTGGAAGTTCAGTGCTTTGGACCTCCTTATCTTTGTCCGCTGGATCTTCAGGAGCGTTTGCAGGGGTTGGCATTTCACTCTCTTCACTCTCACTGAGAAAAATGATGTTCTCTGGTCCCATAGACAACTCTGCCCACTTTCTTTGAGGATCACTTTCCACAGGCTCCTTCTTAACCTCCTTGAGTTTCTTCTGGTACACTTGAGTGGACGAAGAAGGAGTGGAAGTTGCAGGTCCTTGTGTTGATGAGGCGGGAGGGGTTTGCACTGGTGTTTCTGACCTTGGAATCGATGCTTCTCTCCTTTGTGTTGAAACATCCTTAGAAGAGGATTCTCCTGAGTGCCTTCTGAGCTCTCGAACCTTCTTATCAATCCATATCTTAGTTCTGACTAAGACTAGAGCTAGGATCTCAGCTAGATCATCTTTCTCTTTCCTGTTCCAATCCAAGTCCTCCAATGGAGTGTGCTTAACCACATTTTCATACTCATATGAGTATAGATCAGAGTTTTCATCCTGGAGCCCTTCAGGAGCTTGATACAAACCGAGTTCTTGGATCAATGGCAGAGAGAACCTACCATAATGCCTTCTCCTGGCCTCAAAATCATCTACACAGTCAGCCCAGTAGTCTTCTGTATCTGCCCTATGATGATAGATTATCTTGATGTTCTGTTCAATGAATTTCTTCAAGTCGAAGAAAGTTCTTGGCTTGAAGAAATGATTAGTGATAGGAACCAGGGCTCTTTCTATATTCTGTGTGTCCAGGGCTATTTTACAAGTGTAATTTCCCAAAGAGATGGGAAAGTGCAAGTCAGTAATCTTCTTATCTCTGCAGGTTCTATGTAATTTGTCTAACTGCCTGCATATCTCTATTAAAGACATTTTATCACTGCAGAACATGGGAAGCCTTAAAGGGGTGCCTTCATAACCAGCAAGCCTGATATAGGAGAATTTTCTGAATTGTATGAAATAGGCACCGTAGTGCGATATCAAGTTCATGGCTTCGTCAGAAAACCTTCTAGTAGTGTCACCTTCAAGGAGCCTGACCACGTACATGGTGAAAGCATCATTGACCCTTCTGAAATTGCGGTTGCTGGTCTCCAGGGTGAACTGCGGGCAGTAGGCATATACTGGATCATCTTTGTGAGCATCAATGTAGGAAAAACCAAACCATTGCCTTGATGCTGCCAGGGTATACATCATTTAAGAAGTCATGTAGAAATTCTTCGTTTGCTGTATGTTGGATAGCTGCTCCGCCAAATTCATGTTGATGATCTCTGCCCAGTTGATATTTTGAGTTCCCTCACACACCATGCTGATGAGCGGGAACATCCAGAAGTGGAACTCATTGGTAGAGGGTAAACCCATAACCCAAGCCAGTAGAATTATAAAATCAGACAATTCTTCGTTGAAATTTACCTGGAAAAGAGTCTTGGACAAACGAGATGCTCTCTTCTTAGGGTTCTTCAGCCAGGACTTCGCCACCCGCGCCTTGTATTTATCGTTGTCTTGATTAAACAGGGCTTGTGCTTGATCCCGGGAAATAACTATGGCATTATCCATCTCTGGGATCCTCAGAGCAGTGCTAATGGCGGCAGCATCTAACTTGGCGATGAATTCCCCGTGTACATTGGTTAATTCACTCGAATCAGGGTTGAAGTGAGCTCCGCATGAAAGCACTGTATCAGCACACTGCACCGAGATTGGGAAACCTCCAGCAAAAGCCAAATTGCTATCGTGAATCATCTGTGCCATTAGTGTAGGGTTTGCATCTGCCACCCTTGCCCAAAAATCACGGAAATCGAGGTGACGAGCCTCACTGTCCCCAATATTGGGAACGATAGATTCTAGTGGCGAGATTTGTTCCTCTCCCTGAAATTTAATCTTCATATTGATAGAAAATCGGAGGACAGAGACACAGATTAGACCTGGGAAGGAATTGCAGAGGGAAGGGATACACGCACAGGAAGTTAGATTGTAAGGGTTCGAGCAATGGATAGCATTGAAGCAAGGTGAAAAATGCAGAGGTTTGTTCTTTATATAGCCGTTTAGGAGAGAGAAAGGCCATGAATGTGCATTTAATATATACCCACAAATTTGAATAAGCAGGATATTCAGGTAGAGCAGCAAAAACTAGCACGAATGGCACTTGGTTCATTAGGGACATGTGAGACGCGAATGTGCAAAACACGCGGCTCGGCCGAATCGGGTGAAAAGGTGACAACGGGTCCAAAACGTTTGGGACATTTGGGATGCAAATGCGTGAAGTATGCGGTTCAGGTGTTTAGGCTGAAAATGGAACAACTTGCACAATTTGACTTGGGCCATTTGGGACATGAAAGTGCGAAGTACGCGGTTCGGGTGTTTCGGCCGAAAATGGAACAACTTGTCAAATTAACTTCAGGACATTTGGGACATGAAAGTGCGAAGTACGCGGTTCGGGTGTTTCGGCCGAAAATGGAACAACTTACTCATTCAAACTTAGGACATTTGGGACAAGAAGTTCAGACGGGCCCGAAAAAAGACAGACTTCGGGGGAACCGGCCGATCAGGGAACAGAGCACACTTTTGAACTTGGGGCACACGTGGGACAAAGATGTCCGACAGGCCCGAACAAACACACAAAATGACCCAAAATTGCAGATTTACTCAGTTTCTCGACTTTTAACATTTTTAGGACAACAGAGAAGACACTTAAACTCAAATTTTTTTTGGAAATTCACTTCTTTAAGAGCAGGGAATTTTGAGCGGACAACAGTTGGCTCCTTCTGGGGATGACTTGGCATAAATTCAAGGAATGAGACAAGGCAAGAACTTAGACAAACTCGGGGAAGCAGACTAGTACCTTATCCATTGGGCAACAGAGTCAGAAGGCAAAGAAATACAGAGGACAACACACCAAAACCAAGAAGAAAAACAAAAAGCTATACATAATATACAAAGGGACTCCCTAATCACCTATGACTTGAACAATTTCAAATACTGCCCACTATAAGGAAGTGGGAGAGGAGAACCATCCATGTAATCAAGGTAGAAATAATTCTTACCAGCAAAGTGTCTGATCTTGAAAGGTCCGAGCCAAAGGGAATCAAACTTGCCATGGCTGCCACGAGGTTCGTGCCTTTTATCCCACAACAAAACAGTGTCTCCAAGTTGGAAATCTATGAACCTAGCTTTCTTATCAAACAAGACCTTCACCTTCTACTGGTGAACAGATATCCTGTCAGCAACAACCAATCTGTCCTCATTTAGTTTTTGAAGGTACATAATTCTCTTATCCAAAGCATCACTGAAACTGGTATCTTCAATGGCCTTTATTAGGTGCAAGGATGGCAGCTCCACTGTTACTGGCAATTGAGCTTCTACTCAATATACCACTTGAAAAGGAGACATTCCAATAGCTCTCTTTTGTGTAATCCTGTCTGCCCAAAGAGCATCATAGAGCTTCTTGTACCAGTTTCGTTGAGACTTATTGACTAACTTCCTTATAATAGTCACCAGATTTTTGTTAGTGGATTCTGCTTGCCCATTTCCCTAAGGATAGTAATATGAGGAATGGGCTAGGGAAATGCCATACCCATAGCAAAAATCCATTATCTCGGTTGAAGAGAAATTCGAAGAATTATCTGTCACGATCTTTTTAGGCACACCATACCTTACCAAGATGTTTTCTTTGATGAAGCTGCACACCACTTCAAAAGTAGTGCTTTTTACTGGAATAGCTTCTACCCATTTGGTGAAATAATCCGTGGTAATTAGTACATGAGTATGACCAGCACTAGAAGCAGGATTAAGTGTTCCAATGAAGTCCAAACCCCAATGTTGGAAGGGTTCTTCAATTACATCTGGATTAAGAGGTAGAGAGGCCAATTTAGGTCTTCCCACAAAGGTCTGGCAAGCCTCACATTTATCAACCCATTTGGATGCATCCCTGAATAAGGTAGGCTAGTAATATCCTCCACGGAGTATTTTATGAGCTGTGACTGTTGATGAATAGTACCCTCCAGAAGCCTGATCATGGAACGCTGAGAGTAGTCTTTTCTGCTGTTCCTTGTCCACACATTTCAAGAATCTTCCATCTATTCCCCGCTTGAACAAGGTGTTTTCCCACAACACATACTGCACTAACCTTAGTTTAACAACCCTCTTTTCTTTGGCGGTCAAATGAGAGGGGCATTCTCCATAGGTGAGAAAATGGGCAATGTCAGCGTACCATTCGTCAACTAAGCTGAGAAACAGAATGGTAGGAAGGTCAACCTTATCCTCCAGCAACTCATGTTTAGCACCTTCTGCAATGAGCTCACAAAGGCCTTTTCCACGAACCAGCTTGGTCGGTTTGATGTCGATGTCATATTCTTGGAGCTTAGCAACCCAGTTCCCTATTTTGGAACCAAACTCCTGTTGTGTGAGAATTGACTTAACAGTTGTATCTGGAACCAACACCATGGAGTGAGAGTTGAGGATGTAAAAACAAAACTGCTTAACAGCTTTGACCACATCAAAAGCATGTTTCTCCATCATGGTGTATTTTAACTCATGATCCTTTAGAATATAGCTCATGAAAGCAATTGGAAGTTTGTGCTCATTAGAATCTTCTTGAGTCAAAACAACAGCCAAGGTATTATCTGTGGCGTAGCAATAGATAATAAATTCTTTTGCTGAAATCAGGACAGGCTAAAATAGGAGTTTTAGCAATAGCCTTTTTAATACCTTCAAAGGATTCCTTTCCTTCAGAAGACCAACCAAACATTTGTTTTCCTTTCATCATCTGAGAAATATTCAAAGTTAACTCTGTAAAATTAGGGATGAACCTTCTTAAAAAATTGATCTTACCAAAGAAAGAGTCCACACCCTTTTTGCTAGTTAGGAGAGGAATTTGCTGCATAGGTTGAACTCGTTCAGGATCAATCTTAATACCATCTTTGGAGACAATGTTCCCTAATAACTTCCCTTATGTGACACAAAAGACAGATTTCTTAGGGTTCAAAGAGATTCCATGCTCCCTGCATCTCAGCAGAACTGTTTCCAGGTGGTCAAAATGATCTGCCCTTGTTTTAGAAAACAAAGTCAAGTCGTCCAGGTATATGACAATACACTTCCCTTTTAAACTTCCAAAATCTAGATACATAGCTCTCTGAAAAGTGGCACCAGCATTGATGAGCCAAAAAGGCATTCTCTTGTAAGCAAAGGTACCCCAAGGAGTAGTGAAAGTTTTTTTGTGTTGATCTGCAGTATCAACATTTACCTGATTATATCCCGAGAATCCATCAAGCATGGATAACATCTCAGATCCTGTTACTGCTTGCAAGATCTGATCCATCATAGGCAAAGGATAATTATCCTTTAAGGAAGCCTGATTCAAATTCCTGAAATCAACACAAATTCAGATCTCACCATTCTTCTTCCTAACAGGAACAATATTTGCAATCCATGTCGAATGGTGGATGGGAAAGATGATTTTGGCCTTCAAAAACTTTTGTATTTCCTGAAAGATGGTGTCAACTATTTTGGGGTTGTATTGCCTCTGTTTCTGCTTAAAAGGTTTAATTCCTGATTTGAGAGGAATAAAATCCTGTATATCTTTTGGTTTGAAGGCTTTTAAATCCTCATAAGAATAAGCAAGAACATCCTTATACCTCTTTAAAAGATTAATTGGTTTTCTCCTTTCATCTACTATGCAACATTTTCCAATGTTCACTAGCCTAGGATCAGTAGAACTCCCAATATTAATTTTGTCATGCTCGGCTAATTGCTGAGGTCCAGTGGAAGCTCTAGACTTCACATACTTGTCATTTTTATCAAATAGTTCCTCCAAACTCACCAATTCTTTAGGAATCTTATTCCCCTTGAGATTAATGCATCCATCCTGACCCATTTCTTCTTCTTGGGTGACTTCTTTATCAGAAGAGACATTTTCACGAGGCAGGTTTTCGCTTCCTTCGAAATACAGCTGCTCAAAATTTCCCTTAAGTTCCAAGAAAGAAAGCAAGTGTTGATCATCATAGAAAACTTGCCAGTTATTTTCATTGTCGGGTACACTAGGTCGGTGGATCATCTCAATGGTGAACTTGTCTTGAGAGAAATCAGGATGAGGAATCAGTAGTGATCCTGAGACTGCTAGTGAATCAGCCCTGCTGTTCTTTTCCCTAGGTATTGCTTCGATAGAGAAAGCATCAAGAAATTCAATGTAATCCCAAACCTGATTCTGGTAATGTTTCAGCCTTCCATTTTTTACTTGAAAAAGGTTTCTGACTTGCTTTACAATTAATTCCGCATCACCACGAGCCAAGAGATTATTTACACCTTGTTCTTTGGCCACTTGCAGTCCAAGAATGAGAGCCTCATACTCTACTGTATTATTAGTATTTTCGAACTGCAACTTGAACGAAAAAGGATGTAGGCTTCCTTCAGGGGACACCAGTAGGACACCAGCTCCAGAACCAGCTGAGGAACAACTTCCATCAAACTCTAAAATCCAAACACCATTAGGATCTTTAGGAGACACTTTGGGAAGTTAAATTTCATCAGGGGACATAATCATGTAGTTACCATGTCCCATATCCTCATAGAGTATTTGTGCTTTAGGATCATCTGTTTTTTGCACAATATACTCAGACTGCTTCTCAGGCAGCAACTTCTTCATTCGCCCATTGATAGGTACGAGTGTATGTGACCAGTCCATTTGGATTTCTCCACCTACGTCCTTACAAAAGTTCCTACTTAACAACATACCGTATGAAGGAGGAATATTTGCTACTAGGATGGTAGCCAACACTTTCTTCTCGGGAAAAGCAGCAAAAGCTACTTGTGCATCTTTAATTATTCCAACCAGGGGCACTTCTTTACTCTCCATAGAGTAACAAGATCCATAAGTGCGTGTGATGGTCAAGCCTAAGGCATGAGCTACTTTAGCAGGCATCACATTATCTGAGGCCCCAGAATCTATGACACAATTACTGGAGCCTATGACCGGCTATAAGGAGTGTTACATAAAATGGTTTGATTTTTTCATCAGGCGAGGTGATAGCAGCTACCATAATAGGTTGTGGTGTAGAAGAAGGAGTGGGCAAAAGGCCTTTAGAGGTGGTCTTAGAATGGGAATTGAAAAAGTGAATCATTTTAGCAAAAGCTTTGGGATGGGTTTGATAATACTCAGCCTCTGAGATTTGAACCTTGGTCCTTTTCAGGTGATCAACAATATCAAAAGACCCAGAAGTGGACGGGCCATCATTATTTGAGATCCTAGGTTTATCAACTTTAGGGGAAAAAGAAGTAACTTTAATAGCAGGATTGACAGGACTCACCTTTGGTGTAGATGAAGTGGGAATAGGAGATCCTCTTTTTGCAATTACGAGGATAGTCGTCGACTGCTCCTTAGATTTCTTAATGGGCTGCATCACTTTCTCCCTCTGATTTTTCTGCTCTCAAGTCATGACAGCAAATGATTCGCTATTCATGTCTGCTACTACTTCATCATAGTCATCTCCATCATCAATGCCCTCAGTGGTGAATAAATTTACTCGAGATCCCTCCAGTTCGTCTGCTTCATCATCAACTTCTTACCACAAACTCCTCGTAAGCTTCATTATCCTCATCATCATCTGGTTCTTCAACTTCACAGGTTGCATTGACAGGAACTTTAACAGGAGGCCCTTCAAGCGCTAGTCTTGTTTGAGAAGCAGGCAAATGATTTCTGGGCTGAAAATTCCTCCTTGGAACGTATGCATAAGGAGCATGTTGAGCCAATTGTTTCTTTATGGCAATGAGATCATTCACAAGTTTTTGAACCAATGGATCAGTATTCGATCTAGGAGTTGAAGAAGAAGAAGAAGTAGCTTTAGGTTTGGAAGGGTCTCTTCTCAACTTCCCTGACATGATTAAGTCATCTTCGACACTTACAGCAAGAGTTTGATCCTCAGTCAACGTTGCGAGATTAGCCCTTCTTAGTGCATAACTAACTTCGGGCGATTGATCATTTAGGAAGAAACATTTTTGAATTTGATCAATAGGTCGGGTAAGGGGCGGAATTTTATTGATCAACCTATTGAATCAGGCCACAAATTCTCTCATGGGCTCTTGTGAATCTTTCTTTATTTGAGAGATTTGAGCTAGCAAGGAATGAACATCTTCTACTGGCTTGAAACGCCTTTCAAACTTAGTTCTCATTATGTCCCAGTCGGTGATAGCACCAGCCGGAAGGTGATAGAACCAATTAGCAGCATTATCTTGTAAAGTTTTGACGAACAGTCTCACAGAGACGTCTTCATGTTCAACTCCTAGAACTCCACATGCAACAATGAAGACTGCGATGTGTTCATCAGGATGCACTTTTCCATCGCCTTTAAATTTAGGGAAGTTCTTCCGGTTACCTATGGGTAACTCATGCAAAGGCTGAGGAAGGGCAAGGGGCATGACACGATGACCCTAGGGCAATGGTGCCACCATTCTTGGAAAGATGGCTTGGAGAGGAACTCCAACACCAACAAGAATCAAAGCTTGAAGATTAGGACTAGCAGGCTCTAAAGGAATGCCACCCATAGGATTTCTATATTGAACAGGTGGAGTGCTTGCCGAACGAGTCCTTCTGTTTGTTGTGGAAGGGAAAGGAAAACCCTGTTGCTCCAAAAGCTGAAACTGAGAATATTCAATGCCAAGGGCCCTTCTCCCTCGAGTAACACGTGGAGTCGCCAGATCAAAGGATGATCAAAAACTATAGAACTGGAATAAGATTTTCCCCAGCGGAGTCACCAAAAACTGTTGGTCGTCAAATAGGACTTTATGAAGAGCAACAATCAGGGGACAAAAAGTCCCTCCTCTTTAATGGGAGAGGTTCCCTTATTCAGAAACAAACTTATTTACAAAAATGTAAAACGTGATTTTCTGGTTAAACTTGGGCATTACGAAAGTGTTTTCTATGAAGGTGATAAAATACAAAAGGACCGAAGAATGGGAATACGAGAATGAGCATAAAGGTAAACACTCAGAATTATAGTTAACAGAGTAATTCTTTATGCATGCGAAGTTACGGTGAATTGAAACAAGATCATATGAATAAGATGAAATTTAATGTCACAAAGTTTCGTAAATAACATCTACTAGAACACAAAGTTTCTTAACATAACACAGATTCATTAATCAAGGACACAAAGTTCCTTCTTGGTTATACAAGATCACCATGCTTGCAAAGTTGGAGAGTATGCAATCAGTGAGGCTAACAATCTAGAGACAAATGATCTTCACAACAAATTAAATGAATTTTTAGGAATAACAGAGATCAGATAGACAAAGAATGGAAGGTCCTTCTCTATTGATTTCTTTGTGATCTATTTACACTTTTAGAAAATATGCCAAGTTCTTCCCTCCTTTTTCAGAATGGCGTAGAGAGGCCATTATATAGCTTACAAATTGGTTACTCTTCGTAACTGCTTCTTTTAACCAAAGAATAGTTAAGGACTGCCAATTGCAATACCTCAACTTATTACAAAGAAAACGGAAAAAGAATGGGAAGAAGAGAAAAGAATAAGGAGAGGAAGACAGGTGGTCCGTTACTGGGAGGGGAACACTGAATTCAGAATCCACTTCCTGAATCTCTTCAACGCCTCAGCTATGTCTCTGCCATGAGGGACTGACGTGTTGGCTGTAGACTGAGTCCAAAATCTGAGACACTTCTCCATCTCTTTAGCAAACTCGACATGAGTATGATAATCTTTGTTTGCTTCTTCAATGGCAGATTGAAGAGAGCAGATCTCCTTCATTTTCTCTTAGGAGATGGAGCTTTCCTTGAATAAATTATGTTTGAAAAAAGCTCTCAATTGAGCTTTGATTTCTTGCAAGGAAAGGGGCACACCAGAAGTTTCATCCTGAAGATGACAATGTATATCCTTGAAAGAAAACACGACTAGTGTCTTGAAAGCTTCACCTTTCTGCCAGCTATTCTTCAGTTCTCCCAAATCCTCCTCCAAGACTTTGATCTTCCACTCCACGCTGTAAATCCAGGATTTTGATAGATTATCCTTTGCATCGTCGAAAACCTTACTCGCCAGTAAAATGTTCTCATCTGCCTGTCCCATGAGGTGAAGGTCTACTATGCAACTGCTCCAAAGTTTAATCTCTTTATCTATGACCCCTATAGTATAGGAGAGCTTCTGTTGCAAATTGTTCACTTTTCCAGGGAGTTTGAAAGCTTCATCGATGAATTTCAACCCTACAACAAGCATATCATCTACCATGGCTTCCATAGCTCTGCCATAGACGGAATACTTGTGCATCTTTTTGATACTTTGTACTTCATCTTGGCTCAAAATTACAGGTGGTGGAAGAGTAGTCAATGGGGTAGGGTCCAAAACTTTGTCCTTAGACAAAAGGGATTTGATGAAACTGGTGAGAATCTGGGCCTGCTCCTCCAACTATTCAATAGTTTGGTGCCCTTTCTCTACCCTCCCAATGACTCTTGTGACCGTTTCCTGGAGGTTGTGGATCTCAAGTTCAGGAGTAGACTCTCCCTTGGAATTCTTGAGAGCTCTAAGTAAGATGCCTACAAGTCCTGCTCTGATTTGTCCACTGTAGGCTTAGCAATCTCCAGGAATTGCTGACCTTGAGCATCAGACACTATTCTGGAGGTGATTTTGGCTTTCTTGGCACGAGAAGGAGTGGTGCCCAATAAGGCCGCCACATCATCAAAATTTGGTCCTGATCTCCGAGAGGAAGATTTCCTCTTTCTACTGTCAACAAGAGGTTGCACCCAAGCAAAAGAGGAAGAGGAATCAGTAGGAGGGGTAAGAGGACCAAGAGACAGAGAGCTCATGACACTCAAGGTTTGTGCAGCTATTGATTCAAGTTGAGATGTGGGTGGGGCGCTTGAGACAATTGCGGTAGAAGAAGCAATAGCACTTGGAAGTTCAGTGCTCTAGACCTCTTTATCTTTATCTGCTGGATCTTCAGGAGCATTTACAGGGGTTGGAATTTCACTCTCTTCACTTTCACTAAGAACAATGATGTTCTCTAGTCCCATAGGCAACTCTTCCTAATTTCTTTGAGCATCATTTTCCACAGGCTCCTTCTTAACCTCCTTGAGTTTCTTCTGGTACACTTGAGTGGACGAAGAAGGAGTGGAAGCTGCAGGTCCTTGTGTTGATGAGGCAGGAGGGGTTTGCACTGGTGTTTCTGACCTTGGGATCGATGCTTCTCTCCTTGGTGTTGAAACAACCTTGGAGGAGGATTCTCCTGAGTGCCTCCTGAGCTCTCGAACCTTCTTATCAAACCATATCTTAGTTCTGACTAAGACTGGAGCTAGGATCTCGGCGAGATCATGTCTCTCTTTCCTATTCCAATCCAAGTCCTCCAAGGGAGTGTGCTTTACCACATTATCATACTCATATGAGTATAGATCAGAGTTTTCATCCTGGAGCCCTTTAGGAACTTCATACAAATCAAGTTCTTGGATCAATGGCAGAGAGAACCTACCATAATGCCTTCTCCTAGCCTCAAAAATATCTGCACAGTCAACCCAGTAGTCTTCTGTATCAGCCCTGTGATGATAGATTATCTTGATGTTCTGTTCAATGAACTTCTTCAAGTTAAAGCAAGTTCTTGGCTTGAAGAAATAAACAGTGATAAGAACTAGGGCTCTTTCTATGTTCTGTGCATCAAGGGCTTTTTTACAAGTGTAATTTCCCAAAGAGATGGGGAAATGCAAACCAGAAATCTTCTTCTCTCTGCAGGTTCTGTGCAATTTGTCTAATTGCTTGCATATTTGTATTAAATCCATTTTATCATTGCAGAACATGGGAAGCCTCAGAGGGGTGCCTTCATAGCCGGCAAGCCTGATATAGGAGAATTTTCTGAATTGTATGAAATAGGCTCCGTAGTGCGATATCAAGTTCATGGCTTCATCAGAAAACCTTCTAGCATTGTCACCTTTAAGGAGCCTAAGCACGTACATGGTGAAAGCATCATTGACTCTTCTGAAATTACGGTTGCTGGTCTCCAGGGTGAAATGTGGGCAGTAGGCATATACTGGATCATCTTTGTGAGCATTAATGTAAGAAAAACAAAACCATTGCCTTGATGCTGCCAGAGTTACATCAGGTAAGAAGTCATGTAGAACTTCTTTGTTTGCTGTACATTGGACAGCTGATCTGCTAAATTCATGCTGATGATCTCTGCCCAATTGATATTTTGCATTTCCTCGCACACCATGCTGATGAGCGGGCACATCCAGAAGTGGAATTCATTGGTGGAGGGTAAACCCATAACACGAGCCAGTAGAATTATAAAATCAGAGAATTTTTTGTTGAAATCTACCCGGAAAAGAGTTTTGGACAGACGAGAGGCTCCCTTCTTAGGGTTCTTTAGCCAAGACTTCACCACCCGCACCTTGTATTTGTCGCTGTCTTGATTGAACAGAGCCTGTGCTTGATCCTGGGAAACGACTATAGCATTATCCATCTCTAGGATTCTCAGTGCAGTGCTAATGGCGGCAACATCCAGCTTGGCGACAAGTTCCCTGTGTACATTGGTTAATTCACTCGAATCGGGGTCGAAGTGAGCTCCGCATGAAAGCACTGTATCAGCACACTGCACCGAGATTGGGAAACCTCCAGCAAAATCCAAACCGCTATCGTGAATCATCTGTGCCATTGGTGTATGATTTGCATCTGCCATCCTTGCCCAAAAATCACCGAAATCAAGGTGACGAGCCTCACTGTCCCCAATATTGGGAACGGCATATTCTAGTGGCGAGATTTGTTCCTGTCCCTGAAATTTAAACTTCATATTGATAAGGATTCAGGGGATAGAGACGCAAAATAGACTCGGGAAGGAATTACAGAGGGACGGGATACACACGTAGGAAATTAGATTGTAAGGGTTCGAGCAATGGATATCATGAAAGCAAGGTGAAAAATGCAAAGGTGGTTCATTCGTTATATAGCCGTTTAGGAGATAGAAAGGCCATGAATGTGCATTTAATACATACCCACCAATTTGAATAAGCAGGATATTTGGGTAGAGCGGCAAAAACTAGCACGAATGGCACTTGGTTCATTAGGGACATGTGAGACGCGAATGCGCAAAACACGCGGCTCGGCCGATTCAGGCGAAGCAGGGAAAAGATGCACCAATGCCTTTTGGGATACGCGGGACAGAAGTGCACGAAGTACGTGACTTGGCCGGATCAGGCGAAAAGGTTACAACGGGTCCAAAAATTTCACGACATTTGGGACACAAATGCGCGAATTATGCGGTTCGGGTGTTTCGGCCAAAAATGGAGCAACTTGCACAATTTGACTTGGAATTTGGAACACAAGTGCGCGAAATACGCGATTTGGGCGAATCGGCCGAAAATGGAACGAAGTGTTAAATTAACTTTGGGACATTTGGGACATGAAAGCGCGAAGTACGCGGTTCAGGTTAATCAACCGAAAAAGGAACAACTTGCCCATTTGAACTTGGGACATTTGGGACATGAAGTTCCGACGGGCTCGAAAAAGACAGACTTCAGGGAAATCGGCCAATCGGGGAATGGAGCGCACTTTTGAACTTGGGACGCGTGGGACAAAAATTTCCGACAGGCCCGAAAAACACACAAAATGACCCAAAAGAACAGATTTACTCAGTTTCTCGACTTTTAACATTTCTTAGGACAACAGAGAAGACACTTAAACTCAAAATTTTGGAAATTCACTTCTTTAAGAGCAGGGAATTTTGAGTGGACAACACTGCCGAAGCTAGCCTATTTTGCTTTGTGCTTTCTTTTTCAACGCCTCCCTATAGGGCGCAGATTAGCTCATTTCGAGATTTCTCTTCGGATTTGCCCTTTTTGTGGGCATATTGAGACATTCATTCATCTATTCTGGTATTGCCCAAAAGCTCAAGCTATTTGGTCCGGGATCCACGATTTCTTTCGGCCATTTAGACCAGCTCCTTTTCTTTAGCAACATGCTTTGCTAGGGGATTCTATTTCCATTCCCCATTCTTTTGCACAAGTGAGGCATACTTTCAGAGTGGAGATCCTTTTTTTAACATGAAAGGAATGCAATTATGTTGATTTTGCTAATTCCACAGTTTCTTGCATTCTTTTGCATTATGATAAGGCCATGCTTATCTCGAATGTATTCTTACAGATCCAGGACCAAGCCCACAAGGTGGAGCTGGAAGTGCAGCACCTTCAGACCCTTTTGGATCATTTGGCTAGCACTCCTTGCACTGTGGCATGGGAACCCCCTACCTCCCCTTCTCAGATTTTTCGTTCAAGAGGACGTCGTGGCTGAGGCCAGTCAGTTGGCCGTGCTCATCGTCATCGCTCTCCCAGACGGAAACTCAAGCATCGACGGAGCCCTGTCAACTGTGGTGGTTGGGGGTCCCCGCATCGTTCTATGCAGGACAGTGGCTGGGGCTCCCACAACCACTCCCTGCCTCTTGTAGAGTGGAATGGGTGGGATTCTTGCAAAGTCCCCTGGTTCGCTCTTGCCATTTCTCCTAATCAGCAGGACAACAAAGGTGAAGAAGTTGCTTCAGGCTAGTCGCCCCTTCGAGATGGCAACGATCTTCCTTGTACTAACTTGGAGGATAAAGGGCCTCCACCACCCCCTACCTCTATGTTTGTTGTAGCGGCCTAGTTTGTTTTTCCTTTTTTTTTCTAGCATTGTTGTTATGTTTTTCGTTGCCCCTTGGGCTTGATGCTTTTGTCTCCTAGCCATCGGCTAGTTTGATCGTGGGGCGTGCCCTTTAATACCAATATTTTTGTGGATAGACTGTAATATTTTATTAGGTAATATAGACTATTTCATGAAAAAAATAATACAATTAAATAATTATAATAAATAAATAAAACAAAATAAAAATAATCAAATAAAGAAAATGCACAAAATGATGACTTGCATATGTGTTGCATGCGTGAAAGCCCTGAGGCCATGTGAGAGTATAATGTGGAAGCGTTAGGAAGCATGTAATACATCTTTCAAAATACCAAATTCCAGAATCTCTCCCCATTCTGCCAGCCATGCCATGTGGGTTTGCTCGATGAAAATGCTAAGGGTCTTAATCATCCTTCGTTTTGATTGTTTAATTACCCCCAGATTCAAAAATCAAAATTTGATTGCACTGTTATCCAGGTGACGCAAGGTTTTGATTCCAATGATATTTGTGATAATGGTCTAATATTTCTATATGATTTTTTGCGCAGGTGCTTACCATACCTCATTTTCTATCATTTGTAGCCAGACCTGTGCCATGATGGGAGGAGAGAAAAAGTGTGTGGCCGATGGTGGAGTAGAAGTGGATTTTGTTGAAGGAGCATTATATTCAATCGATTGTGAAATATTGGATGTGAAATATTGGAAGCTTATTTTGTTACCATTAAAAACAACATGGTTCATTGGGAGAATTGTAGAAAAGGACTTATTCTGTGACGAATCTTGGATACAGTTGTAGGGGACCTCGAGCTGGTATGAGACATTGGCGCTATTGTGGACGACCCATGGTTTGGACCATAAGTCCTATGTTAAAGTGTCTGGCATGGTCTTTACTTGTGAAGAAGATAGGAACCGGGTTAATACAACATGCACATAACAGTGATAACACCACAACATTATCTTTATGTTACGTACAATACAAACAGGGGCATGTCTTGCCCTAGGCAACCTAGGCAGTTGCCTAGGGCGCACAAAATGGGGGTGCCACTTTTTTTAAAAAAAATTCCAAATTTCCAAGTGGCAAGTGAAAGTTGGCTGGACAGTCTGACTCTGAGTTGGCTTAAAATTTGAAAAAAAAAACAATTTGAATCGATATAAATGTGAATCGTGACCTAAATAAATTCCTGTAGGCTGTCACGCTGTGTATAAATGTAACTATAGTCTACTCAGACGCACATTCATGAGTAAAACAGATCCGAGGCTCGGCCGCTCGAGTAAGACTATAAGTGGAGACTGTAGTCTGTGGAGTGTAGGACTTATTAACTTGATCTGTGGTGCCAGCGAAGGAGCAGCGAGCTTTGCTTCCTTTGAAACCTGTTCACGCTGTTAGGCTGTTATTAGTTACAACTTACAACTTACAGTTTTCTCCCAAATTACCTACGGCTAGTCGCTACTGCTAGTCTGCTAGTGCTTCCCTCAAGCGGGCCACCGGCCAAGGCTTTGTCTTAAGTTTCAGAATCAGAGTCTAGAGATTATCATTCAGATTAAGATATATCATATATATAATGTATTCCAAGGCCGAATTAAGGTTTCGAAGCGCCCTAGGCAGTACTCGGAGCGTGCGCCCCCCCCCCCCCCACCCACCCGGGACCAACGACCCACCTATATTTGAATGTTTTTAAAACAATTATAGACTTAGTATAACTCTTGACACATTTTATTAAAGCTATAAAGTTTTTTTTCTTGCCTTTGCCATAGCAAAACTATCAATGACATCATCATAATTTATTGTTGTAGCAATGTCGCGTTCAATTGTCAAAATAGAAAGGCTATTCAATCTAGTTTCACCCATTGTTGACCTTAAATTGTTTTTTACTCTCGTTAGAGTGGAAAATGCTCTCTCAGAACTGCAATTTCCAACAGGAATGCAAAGAAACATTCGTATTGCAACATCTAGATTTGGGAACGTGGTGTCTAATCCACTTTTTCTTAAATAGTTTGACATTGATGATATACTTGTCAAGTTTTCACATCTTGCTAATGCCTGGAAATGGATGCATTCAATGTTAAGGGAGGTTTCCAAGTCTGTGTTATATGTTTTTACTAAAGAATTAGAGCATTTCAATATTGTCTCATTATCAAGATCTTTTAAATTGTTCAAAAATCCAAACCTATCATTTAACACACTATATGCTTCATTTCTTCTTGATAATTCTCTTATTAAGTTGTCTATAATAACATAAAATACCTCCACCCTCATACGATCCCTTCCTATTTGTGGAATTTCGACATCTCTCGTTTCATCAAAGTGAACTTTTCTTTTTCTTTTTCTTTTATTATCAATTTCGTACTCTTCTTTTCCACTAATGATCTTAGCATGTTGCTCATATGTATCGAAATTCTCTCTAATATTTTGAATATAATCTATCAATGACTTATATTGAGTCACAACCATGGTTAAGTCAATGTCTACCTTTTGTAGATATTTGCTAGTTGCATCCATTCTTTCAAGAATACTATGCCAAATACAACACATCACACAAGTTTCTAACTTGTCTAGTTTTTCATGAATACACTTTGCTTCATGTCACATGGTAGTTGTTTGATTTTTGTCTTGTGCTATAGTTAGGAAAACATCTAGAATTTTACTATATCCCAAGAAAAGTGCTTTAATTGCATCATCTCTAGCCGACCATCTTGTTTCAGAAAGAGATTTTACAACGAGACAAATTCCATCAAATAAATTTAATAAAATTTCCCACCGATAAGTTGAGGCACTTAGGAAAGTGTAGATAAGTTGAAGTACTGAAAAAAAATCTATAGTTGTTGTACAACATTCTGCAGCTAAAGATCCAACAAGATTTAAGGAATGCCCTGAACAAGGTACAAACTCAGCCATACAGTTGTGATTTTTAATCCTATTTTGTAGACCTGTGTATTTTCCAGACATGTTACTTGCATTATCATATGCTTGCCCCCGACAATCTTTGATATTAATGTCATAGTCATCTAGTGTTTTAAGTACAGAAGCTTCTAAATCACATGATTTGTGTCCAACCGAAGGAATGTATTTTAAAAATCGTTCAACTGGAAAACCTTCTTGAGAAACATACCTTACCACAAATGCTAACTGGTCAGTGTGAGATACATCAGGGGTTGAATCAACAATAATTGAAAAATATTTTGCATTGTGGAGTTCTTCAACTATTTTGTTTATAACTTTTTGTGCCATAAGGTCAATAAATTCATTACATGTTGTCGTAGATAAATAAGATGGAACTCCTTTTCCTGCATTTCCATACTGTGAAATGTGATTTGCCAAAAATGGGTCAAACTCTGCAATAAGTTCTAAACACCCTAAAAAATTTCCATTTCTAGAAGATCCTAATAAATTGTCACCACCACGAAAGGCAATACCTCTAGTAGCAAGGAATTTCACTGTTGCAACAATACGCTTTAAAACATTCCTCCAATACTCTACTTCATTTTGGTATTGACTTGCAAGTCTAGAATCAACTCTTCCCAAAACATTACTTCGAGTGATGAAATTAAGAATTGAAGTCCTATGATCAGGGGAATCCTCATGCTCTCTTAAACTAGCAGATGCATTTTTCCAATCATTAAATCCAATTTTAGAAAATGTGGTTGATTTTTCTTGAAAAAGGCGACAAGGAATGCAATAAACAACTCCTTTTGACTCTGAGTAAAGCAACCATTCTCTTAATTTTCGTTCATTGTTTAAAAGTTTCCGTTGAAACATATCTTTAGAAACATATCTAAAACAATCTGAGTATTGACGTTTTGAATTTGAAAAATCAACATTCATATCTTGTTTTGGTGTATTTAAAATTATATATTCTATTGTATCGTTGTCTATTACCCATTTTTCAGGATCAGGATCAACAATGAAACGTTCATTAACAATGGGTTGAACAATAGTATTTTCATTGTTATCTTGTTGTGTGTTCTCCTTCTCTTGTGTGTTTTCATCTCCTATTGACTTTGATTGTGTATTTTTGTCACTAACCGAAGAATAATTCTCATTTTCATTAACAACTACATTTGACTTTAAATTTTCATTTGATGCACTTAAAAATATATTTATTTTAGGTATCTTTTTCATAAGGTTTTTTTCCTCCTCAATTTTTTGTTTAGCTTTTTTTCGAAATTGAGCACCACTTAATTTTTTAGTTTTATCCATTTGAACGAAACAATTATATTATTATCAAGTTACAATAATTTCCGATCTACCCGAATACAGTATACTTGTTGATAATGTATTAATGATGCTATAAATTATAATCAATGACAATACTATTCCAGAAATTAGAATGATTCAATGAAATAATATAAATACAATCAATAATTGATAATATAAATACTGAATACAATCAATAACTGATAATATAATTTATAAATACTATTATACAATAAGTATAACTGATAACAATTAAATAATAAGAATAATTAAAAATTTAAATCAAAATGTAAAAGTTAAAAGTTTTAAGTTGAGCCTGCATACCCGTAAGTTGTAAACTTGTAACCCGATGAGTCGATCACTGTCGATGACTATTATAAGTTATTGACTCAGGACTCAGGACTGGTGATTTGGTGAACCGTGAGACTTGAGTTGTAACAGCGCTGCCTGCAGGGGCGTGTCTTGCCCTAGGCAACCTAGGCAGTTGTCTAGTAACTGTACACAGCCCGTGACCATCACTTTTTAGAACTCGGAACAGGTTTCAAATTTCAAAGTGAAGCAATTTGCAAAGCTCGGCTGAGACAGTCTGAGGAGTCGGCTTAAAATTTAAAAAAAAGCCAATCCGCCGGCGCCACGTAAATGTGAATCACTAGCCCAAATAAATAGCCTGTAGGCTTTTAGTCACGCTGTAAGTTGTAACTACTAACAGCCTGTATTGCCTACAGCTACAGTGCACAGTGCACTCAAAGACGCAGAGCTCGCTGCTCCTCTAGCCGGCGCTCACGGAGTCAATTTGTAAAACAGATCCTACACTCACAGACTATAGTCTGTGAGTGTGGAGTCTACTGTCTTGCTAGACTGGAGACTAGGTCAGTGGAGTCTGTTTTACTCGTGAATGCTTATGCGCGTCTGAGTACTCAAGTAGACTGTAGGTACATTTATTATTTTATACACAGCGTGACAGCCTACAGGAATTTATTTAGGTCACGATTCACATTTATATCGATTCAAATTGTTTTTTTTTTTCAAATTTTAAGCCGACTCAGAGTCAGACTGTCCAGCCGACTTTCACTTGCCACTTGGAAATTTGGAAATTTTTATAAAAAAGTGGCGCCCCCCATTTTGTGCGCCCTAGGCAACTGCCTAGGTTGCCTAGGGCAAGACACGTCACGGGCTGTTACTGTTACTGACAACTGTTAGGCAGCAGGCAGCGCTGTTACAACTCAAGTCTCACGGTTCACCAGTCTTGAGTCAATAAATTATAATAGTCATCGGGTTACAAGTTTACAACTTACGGGTATGCAGGCTCAACTTAAAACTTTTAACTTTTACATTTTGATTTAAATTTTTAATTATTCTTATTATTTAATTGTTATCAGTTATACTTATTGTATAATAGTATTTATAAATTATATTATTCTTATTATGTAATTGATTGTATTTATTTTATTTCACTTTTGGAATAGTATTGATTATAATTTATTATTATAGCATCATTATCAACAAGTATTCGGGTAGTTATTGTAACTTGATAACTGTTTAGTGCAAATTGAAATGGATAAAACTAAAAAATTAAGTGGTGCTCAATTTCAAAAAAAAGTTAAACAAAAAATTGAGGAGGAAAAAAATCTTTTGAAAAATATACCTAAAATAAATATATTTTTAAGTGCATCAAATGAAAATTTAAAGTCAAATGTAGTTTTTAATGAAAATGAGAATTATTATTCAATTAGTGACAAAAATACACAATCAAAGTCAATATGAGATGAAAACACACAAAAGAAGGAGAACACACAACAAGAGGAGAACAATGAAAATACTATTGTTAAACCCATCGTTAATGAACGTTTCATTATAGATCCTGATCTTACAAAATGAGTAATAGACAACGATACAATAGAATATTTAATTTTAAATACGCCAAAACAAGATATGAATGTTGATTTTTCAAATTCAAAATGCCAATACTCATAATGTTTTAGATATCTTTCTAAATATTTGTTTCAACAAAAACTTTTAAATAATGAACGAAAATTAAGAGAATGGATTCTTTACTCAGAGTCAAAAAAAGTTGTTTATTTCATTCCTTGTCACCTTTTTCAAACAAAATCAACCACATTTTCCAAAACTAGATTTAATGATTAGAAAAATGCATCGGCTAGTTTAAGAGAGCATGAGGATTCCCTCTGATCACAGGAATTCAATTCTTAAATTCATCAGTCGAAGTAATGTTTTGGGAAGAGTTTATTCTACACTTGCAAGTAAATACCAAAATGAAGTAGAGTATTGGAGGAATGTTTTAAAGTGTATTGTTGCAACTGTGAAATTCCTTACTACTAGAGGTATCGCCTTCCGTATTCCTTACTACTAGAGGTATCGCCTTCCGTGGTGGTGAAAATTTATTAGGATCTTCTAGAAATGGAAAATTTTAGGGTGTTCAGAACTTATTGCAGAGTTTGACCCATTTTTGGCAAATCACATTTCACAATATGGAAATGTAGGAAGAGGAGTTCCATCTTATTTATCTACGACAACATGTAATGAATTTATTGACCTTATGACACAAAAATTTATAAGCAAAATAGTTGAAGAACTCCACAACGCAAAATATTTTTCAATTATTGTTGACTTAACCCCTGATGTATCTCACACTGACCAGTTAGCATTTGTGGTAAGGTATGTTTCTCAAGAAGGAATTCCAGTTGAACAGTTTTTAAAATACATTCCTTCGGATGGACTAAAATCATGTGATTTAGAAGCTTCTATACTGACAACACTAGATGAGAAGAAAAATCCAACAGTCCTTCCACATAGCCCCAATCTAGAACATGAGAAGAATATGTAGGGGAGCTAAGAGGTTGGATCCACAACCACCAAAGCAATTAGCGCTAAAGTCTCCTTGGTATTTACATTGAACCCAAAATTGAGCCAAGAGAGAACATTCAAAACCATACACCACCTTTTTGCTAGGGCAGGTCAAATACCACTCCAGTTTTCACATTAGCCTGCATGTCTATCAGAGCAATACCAACTACAACATCTGATACTATTCCTTTATAATTTACAATTTCGTTGATAACCAAACACTACTCCTGAGATCCCATTTTGACACAAGTTGGGAGGGTGCAAGAAGAAAAAGTTGTGGAAACCTGGATCTACACTTGCCCATTGCATTTTTTTTAGAGTGTCTAAGACTTTTCAACGAACTCATTTGTGTATATCCTGCAATAGTTGCAGTCCACGAGCCCACATTTCATGAGTTTAGCCAAACAGTTCACATGTCAGCGCATGCTTCCATGTTTTTTTTGTATACCTATCTACCAGAGCACCTCAAACTACAACAACTAAAAAATTCCATTTGTGTTCCATCTATAACCCAAAAATGAGATATTAACTTCCATCTGTGTTCTTTGTTATGCAGGGGGTCGTATCAATATTAGATTGACCCTGATTGACCAATTTCTTTTTTCTGCCCCCTCTAAGAGCCCTATTACACCGTTTTGCAGGTGTAGGAAGCTGCTAAATTTGAAAATTTGGGTTTCGTATCAGCTCGTCATTTGAATCCTGGACAACGAAAATGTTTATCCACCTTCGCAAACCTCTAGTATTTTTACTAGACAATTGCTTGGAACATTATGTTTGAGGAAAAAAACTTTTCTTGATAGTTTTGAAACGTCATTTTATAGGCCTCCGGTTGCAGTTTGACTAGGTCAAACTGGACCAATTTATGACCAGTGGCTCCAGAAAACTTGTTTCCTTTTAAAAACTATTTGCTAGTTCTCAGTCAATTCAATTCTTGTAGATTCTCCATACATAGGGGAGTTTGAAGGAAGTTTATCATTTTCTCGTTCATCCATCAAACGTATATTTTAGGAGTGGTTTTCTGATTCCTCTAACAATTTTTTATTCTTACAACTAGATCAATTACGACCAATGGCCTCAAAAAACTAGCCTCTAATCGTAAACCGTGCGCCAGTTCTAAATTCCATCAGTTCCTGTGATTTATTGATGTATAGGAAGACACTTGGAAGCTTACATGTGGTGTGTTTTTTCATTAGAGGGCAACATTTGAAAGTGGTTTCTTAGCCTCTGAGTGTTAATTGAACGTTTTTACAGCTAGTAGGGAACTGTAAAAAAAAATTTATAGGACCGAGTTCGGGTTGCCCATACCATCGTGGAAATTTTTTCTTGTAAATAACTGTTTGAAACCTTACTGTGTAACTTGTGTGAAATTGAACTTTTGGCAAAATAATGTTTCTCTCTCTTCCCTATTTCTTTCTCTCTCATTGGTTATGAAATAAGGTGAAATGAAATGAAATAAACATGGGTCTCTAACTTCCCTTTTTTGAATGTAAATTATTAATATTATGTAAATGGAAAACTGAAAAAACATTAATTATGTTAGATCTATGTGGATGCTATACCAGAGATTTATCGCTGATTTCATGCTCACTTGGTTTTGCAAGATGCCAGAAAAATGGCAAAAAGGCGTGGTGTAATTCATTATTTATTTATTTTAATTGATATATTTTATTGGAAAATGTATATATGTTTAATTTAATTGCAATGCAACAGAAAAAATTTATATTTGAAATTTTGTAATATGCATGAGATGCTAGTTTTAGGAATGCCTTAGGAAAGGTGCATTTAATCATAGGTGCCCTTTGACTTAGATTTCCATATGTAAAAAAGGGGGGTCAGATATGTATGTAAAATGAAATCAAATTTATTATTTTATTTGAAATAATATAATTTATGAATAAACTATAAGTGAAAAAAATAAAGATATGTTTTTAATACTCCTATAATATTAACCCGAATTACTTTGTGGAATCATTGTTAATGTTATGGATTCTCATAAACTAGCAATTGCATCAATACGTGCAATGGTCACATCGACAGGAGGGAAACATCAATAAGTAAACATGTAGAATATAATATAATTGAATAAACTACATAACTAATTTAATTGGTGGTCATTTTATCTTCCTAGAATTTTCAAGGGAAAATAATAAGGCCCAATCTTTTACAAAAAAAATAGCAAAATCAAATGTGAACCATAATGAAATAGATACCCATCTTATCATAAAGCAATTTTGAGGATTTTCAAAATCAAAATGACATTACATAATTTAGAGATTAAATACGCAGATGAAATAATTATTACTAAAATCTTTAGTCTTAAATTTTATGTTATTTATCACTACTACAAATACATTTTTGCTCTTCCACCTATGTATTTAAGGACACTCTTTCCATGGAGAAGCTAAATGCAATGCAATATCTTATGTTGCACTAGTATTTACCACAAGCATTATATGATATTTAAGCACCTATTTAAATGTATCTTGCGTTTCAGTAGTATTTACTATTCATTTATGATTTCTAAACATATATCAAAATTTATGAATATGAGGGTACAAAAAAACCACAAGAATGTAATGCACACCAATAAAGTCAAAAAGATGAAGTAATTGTGTCTTCTTTTATAGTCGTGGATTTTAGAAGGAGAAATACATAGATAATACATGAATTGTTCCACAAAATTTCTCAACACAATATGTAATTGTGGATTACAATGAGTAATAAATATGACCTAAATGGACTATTATTAGAAACCTTGGAGATGTGTAATCTAATGAAATTTACAAATGTAAAGAAAAACAAAACAACCATTGCTAATATTATAAGGAGAAATAATAGAGATTGAATATCTCTTCACCTTGTATTATTCAAGAAGCAGATACATTATTTATAGGAAGGAGAAGTAACAATACTCTCCACAATGTAAGGCCCGATTATGGTCCAGGAGAGAATAATGAAATAATAAAAAAATACTCTCATAATTATCTAAAACAGATCCTATGTATCCTTATGCTAACATTCCCCCTTTATTACATTATTCTTGCAAATGTGACCCCTGAAAATTTCAAATTTCACTTTTTCAAGAGATTTTGTGAGAATGACGGCAACTTCTGCTTCTGTAGGACATTACTAGAGCTGAATGTGCTGGTCCAAGACATGTTCTCGAATGAAATTACAATCAATATAAATATGCTTTGTTCATTCATGAAAGACTAGATTTTTCACGAGCTTCAACACACTCTGATTGTCGCAATAGAGAATAGGTGACTATTTTTCAAGAATTCCTAGGTCATCCAAAATGCAACGTAAACATATAACTTTGCACACAAATCCTCGTGTGGCATGATATTCTACCTCTATGGATTACACAGAAACAATATTCTACTTCTTGCTTATCCATAAGATAGGTCCAGATCCAAGATGAAAAACATATCATGTGGTTGACTTCTTGTCATCAATAGATCCAGCGTGATCTGAGTCGATGTATCCCTATAATAAGAATTGATCATTATTCTTATATTCCATACCATAATCATTTGTTCCTCAGACATATCTCAAAACATGCTTTGTTTTAGTCTAGTGACATTTCTTTTGCTCCTGCATGAACTTGGAAAGATAGCTCACATCATAGCATAGATTTGGTCTAGTATATGTCAAATAGATGAGTCCTCCAACAAATTTCTTGTAGAGAGTAACATCTACTGGAGGTCAGTCTTGAAATATTGATAGTTGCAAGCCTTTCTCCATGGGAGTGGATATAGTTTTACAATATCACATTTTATATTTTTCTAGGAGTTTCTTGGTGTAATTTATCTGGGAGACAAAAATGTGATGCTCCTTTTTTCATACTCCAGATGATGTATCTGGGATTTTTTGAAAATGTGATTCCTTGATGGCGCTTTGTAACCACTTCGGATGAGAAAATTGCTTCTTTTGAGAAGAACTGTGTCATTTTGATGTGGATTGATGTGGAGTCACATTCTCCAATTCTCTAAGATCAACAAATAGCTCTCTTGATAGCACATATTTTGTTTGAGTAGTCTTCTCTGGCTAATCATTTGATTCAAAGACTATTCAGTGAGAGGTGGTTGTTAATGGTTCTACAGTTGTCACTACTGATTTAAAGGATGACTCGCCACAAACAATGCCTTGACTCTCATATATTTTATTTGTCTCAGAATCCATAAGACGACATGCCTTCAAGGTAGTGCTATATTCAGGTAGGATGCATGAGAGTGTCTTTGGATCAACGTTCTTTCTCTTCTGAGCTGGGACATGCATGTATGTTTTGCAACTAAATACTCGTAAATGAGAAATTGATGGCTTTCTACCACTCCATATCTCTTCTAGAATTTTATTTTATAGAATCTTTTTTCGTGCCATTTTGAGAAGATATAGAATTTTCTGTACTACTTTAGCCCAATAGTGTTTCTAGAGCTTTGTTTTTGTTAGCATGTAGCGAGACATCTCCATCAATGTTCAATTGTGACGCTCAACAATGACATTTTTCTAGGGTGTGGAGGGAACAATCAGGTTTTGCTTAATGCCTTGTTATTTAAGGACAGCCAAGAACTTCTTTGATGTGAATTCACCCCCTCAATCTGAGTGAAGTAGAAGAAGTAGTTGGTCAGTTTCTTTCACAACACAATGATAGAAGTTCTGGAAATGTTGAAGATCCTCAGTTTTCTTCTTTAGGAAAAATACCCACATCTTGCAAGAGTGGTCATCCACGAACAGTTCGAAGTACTTATAGCTTGAAAATGAAGTAGGAAGCGGGTCATTTAGATTGGTATGAACTACCTCAAGATGCTTCTTGGCATTGAAGGTGCTCACCTGAAATGGATCCATGTGTTGTTTTCCTATAGGAAAGCTAGGGCAAATAGGCAAGGAATTGGACAATTTGGGTAGTCCATGGACCATTTATTTTGAACTCATCTAATGCAATGAACTAACCAGGAAGTGACCATAACTAAAATGCTAGAGTGTTGTAGATTCGATTCTTGAGGCAGATAAAGCTATTGCAGAAGATGAAACAATATCTAAAGAAAAGAACTTATCTTTTAGAAATGATCTAGCAATAATCGTACCTTTACTAGAGATTAAACATGATTTAATGCTATTTCAGAAAAGAAATTCTACCTTAGGGTGATGATTCATGAGTTGAGTTACTAACAAGAGGTTGTTATTCAATCCAGGAACATATAGTACCTTTGTAAGTATCCATTAACATGGTCCTAGAGGAATGGTGACATTACCTATTCCTCTTACAACGTACTCTTTATCATCTGCTATCCAAACCCAATCTCATGTGGTTTGTTTGTTCATTGAATGAAACAAATTCTTGTCACCCAACATATGCTTACTTGCACCGGATTCTATCAACCATACTTTCTTCATGGGCTGAGAAGTTTGAGAGACTAGTACAAGGTTCTCACAACAATGGGCTCCTGATGTGTCCTCATCAGATTCATCATTTTGATGGGCTGTGAGATGTCCCTTCTTCTTTCTCTTGTGGGGAAATTGTTTTTACTTTTGAAAATCGTCTCGCTATGATTTTCTTTTTTGACTCAAAGATCCTTGTTTCAAGGCATTGTACCAATAATGATTAGTGTCATGAGTATTGGTTTTGTAGATTTGACACAATCGCTTAGAATTTTGAGCTTGTGGATTTTGATTGGGATCTACTTGTGATTGCTTAATTGGGGGAAATTTTTTATTCTTCTAGCCATGTTGGGGCCTTGAGAAAAGTGCTTTGTCCTGGGCCACATCTTGGATTGAATTGATTTCCTCTTCATGTTCTAATAAGATCATGAGTTCTTCGAACGTCAATACCCTATTGGATACATTCAGTGTCATAATGAAAACTCAAAACTGAGAAGGGACTGCCCTCAAGGTGATTGGAACCAAAATCGTATCTTATACCTTCTCACCAAGAGCTATTAACTTCGTTTGCAGCTTGGCCATTCAAAGTAAGAAATCCTCAACTTTCTCATCAGAACGCATAGATAGGGTATGCAATTTTGATTGAAGATGGAGAAATTAGTCTTATTATTCACTTCAAACATGGTATAAATATTTTTCCATGCCTCCTTTGGTTTCTCTGCATCCCTGTAATGCCCCCTAAAACAACCCATTTAAGACCCAAGAACAACCTAGGACTAGTTAGGAAAAATTATGGAATAATTTTTCTTTGTCTAAAAGTGTCTACAACCAGGTTACAAGACAACAGTTGTCCCAAGCAAGTTTCAAGGCCAAATACTATTAAAAGCTTATATTTTTATTAATATTACAATTTAAAATAAATAACAAGGTCCAAACATAGGGTTAGATTTATCAATTAGGTTAAGAGGGTAATTTCTCACTATACCACACTCTAATAGGCTTAAAATATTCTACTTGATTTATCTCAAATTAACACACTCAGAACTTCTCAAAAATATTCCCATAAGATAGGAAATTTCCTCACCTTTTTGGTGATATAAAGAAGTCCTCCTAACTCCTACTATTTCTCAAGTTATGGGCCGACGGACCTTGGGAGGAAAAATTTTCCAAGAGCAGGTCTGCACGCCTAGCAGAGAAAATGTTTCCATGCGTAGGACTGCAGGCTGCGGGCATAATTTTTTTTGATGAGCAAGCCTATGGGTCGCAGAAGGAAATTTTTTCACGTGCACAGGCCTACAGGCCGCGGGAAGACAAATTTCCCCAAGGCCGTTCAGGTTGGCAGAGTTGGGGAGGGAAGTTGAATTTTTGGCACTTGGGGTGAAAAGCACACTTTACCTCTGCGGACCCATGAGTCCATAGTAGGACTCCATGCATGAAAATGATATTATACCCTGAGCCGCAAGGGACATGTGGCACATTCTAAGCCAATGTGGGGAGGCAGGTTAGCGGAGACAAACAGACATTTTTGCATTAAGGGATAAAAAGGTGCATGGGATTAAAACCCCCCCACGACCCTACCGGTGCCTCATGATGCCACGTGTTAGAAATCCATTGAATGTGGATCGGTGGGCCGGTGCGATAATTTAGGAAATTTTTCCCAAAATTTTCTGAAGAGCTAGGATAAGAGAAGGGGAATCGCTCCTCCATCGACACCTTGTGTCGCCACATGGAAGCACCTGATTGGCTAGGGGCCCGTGGAGTGGTGGAGGTAACTAATAAATTTTTCCCAAAAAAATTAAATGTTGATTTAATTGTTGCGGGCCTAGGTGGCCGGAAAAAAAAACCAAAAAGGAAAAAGTGGCATGGCGGGTCTGCGAGGGAAATTTTTCCAAAATTTCTTTTGTTGAACGAGGAAATTTTTGACAAAAGGAACGGCTTATGGGTCAGCGGAGTGGCGTGGGAATTCGTGCCTTTGGAATTTTTACCAAAAATTGCTAAAGGAAAATTCAGGCCTGTGGGTCCACCAAGGAATTTTTTACAATTTTTTTTTTAACAGATAGAATTATTTTTGACGCTAAATGAAGGAAAACTTCAGAAGGCCATAACTCCTGATTGGGAGATCTTTTTTGGCAAAACAAGGAATTTTTGCAAATATATTGATGTCCTCTTTGCACAAGAATCATTAATATTTCATTTTAATAAATTTTAAGGAGTCAATTTCCTGAAAACAATCTACAGGATTTTTATTGAAAAATTGGTAAATTTTAACTTATGAAATTTTAATCAATTGATCTTATTCCTATCTCAACATGTCAATTAGATATGGATAATTATTATTAGATGAATTTAGGATGGATTTTAAAGGTAAGTTTGTTTGATTGACTCCGTATTTTAAAAAAATACAACTTTGATAGCAAAATGAAAGCAAACGGTTGAGCCTGATTTTGCTAAGTTTTATAAGTAATTCCCCAAGTGTTTTTATCCAATTGAATTCGTTTAAGGCATACTACTTCAATTTAATCATTTAATTTTTTATTTCCTTGTTGTAGGTCCAAACTATGCATTTAGGATAAAGTATTTTCTAATTTAAAAATAAAAAACAAAGATCAAATTGTAAAGGATCTATTTGCCATTTTATTCTTCCAAGTATTGGAATTCGTTCCAATTCTAATATAATATATTTAGTTGATTCTGATTTCCAATTTTACACATTTCAAAAGAAAGATTTTTGAGTTTTCCTCACACACATTTATTACTTTAAAACAGACATTTCAACTCAGATTTTAAATAGCAATAGTTTTGATTGTGGAATGGAATGCAACTTTTCTTCAAAAGACAAGATTTACCTCTTTTACAAATTCTCTTTTCTATTGATTTTCACAATACAATATACAAAATACATTTCTTTCTTTAAAAAAAGTGAACAAACTATATATCTCCTCTTTATATTTCAAAATTACACCTTTCATATTCAATACAACATATTTCCATTACAGAACATGTACAAGCTTGTCCACTTCATGTGGGAAAGGTTAAAATAAGATTTCATTTCAACAAGGAAATGTCAAACAATTTCTTTTTTTTTTTCCTTTTCTCAAGAACAACAACATGTAGGTTTCTCAATCTTCCAATTCTAATCACAATAAAAGTAGGGTAAAGGAAACTCTCTCCACCCAACCACAATGCAATAAAAGACGTTTTTCAACTCATGACAAAAATAGGCTTCCACAAACACAAATACAAATTTCACATTTAAAACACAATCCAAACAGAATGTAGTTTGCAACTACATTAAAGCATGACAACCAACACTAAGGCTTCATCAAGCAATCCAAATGAGCAAGAAACTATGGGGGATGCTACTTAAACCTCCCAAAGGTGAAATGGGTATCACCACCTAATTTCAAAATGCCAAAATATGGTATAGCAAAGCTCTGACATGCCCTTATACCTCCCCCAAGTACCCCTTATTCCTCACATTTCCTTATGCCTCCCCAACCTCTTATGGCACCCCATAACAAGTAAAGAAATGCAAGCTATTTATTTATAAGGTGGAACCCAAATCCCAAATCCCTCCACACTTATACCTCACCAAAACACTTGTGCCACCCACAAAATGAACCCCCTAGTCTTCTCTTACACCAGATCTAGGCCATCTACCCAACATACCACAAACATACCAAAACATTCACAACAATAAAAATTCATAAACAGAAAAGAAGCATTATAAGAGCCAAGTTCCTACCTCTCCATGAAGTAATTGTTCCAAGTTCCAATACAACTGTAAGATTTATCTCAATGCGAGAAATCCAAATCAGCCACGCACAAGCATGGAAAAATCTTCAAAAAACTTCTCAAAAGCAAGAACTCCAAAACAAAAAATGAATTCACTCCCAAAAGGAGTTTCCAAAATTGAAGCAACCCAAAACAAGGGAAGCAATTCTAATTTAATAGAAGAGGGAAGAGAAGAGGATGAGGTAAATCCATGCAGGATGCCACATCACACATCCTCAACCCCAACCTAAAAGTCAAATTCATTCTCCAATGCATAATAAGTAGGTGGGTGAATAATATGATAATTTACTTACATACTCAAATCCAACCCACACCCCAAAGGACTGAAATTAAACCATGTAAGAAAAGTGCAATTAAAACTTACAATTTGTCTTCTCAGAAAAAATTATAAAAGTCTAATTTCAACTCTCCAACCATAGGTATGGTTGGTAAATAAATTTAAGAGGTATGGGACAAGTCTAACTTGTCCCACATGCCTCCAAAATCAGCCTCCAAGGACAAATTCGAATTTTCAATAAGGTGGAATGTTTCACACTCAAAAGTTAACTTACACATCACTTACACATCTCTTACAACATTTTAATTCAAGGCCAACAACTCTATTAATTACTTTCTTATGACATATTTTAATTAATTAACCTAACAACATGATTACTCAAAATATTACACACCATTTAATTAATCATGAAAGGGTCAATGCACCACAAAATAAACACATGTAAAGATAAACAAAGGAACCAATAAATAAATACACATAACCCCTTCGTCACATTTAAAGGTGATCCCTCCATGGGAATCCCTAACACACACAAACATGCACAAACAAATAAAAGTTTCCATGGTGACGTTATTGAATTCATCTAAAATTCCAATGTGGTTGGTCTCCAATCCCCTGATGTTTATTGTGATATTTTAACCTACAAATCACAATACCTCCTTCGACCTTGTGGCCATATCAAAACATATAAAATAATATAATTCAAATTCCAAAATCATCTACATATATGAATCACAACAACATCCAAGCAACAAATAAGATCATTTGTAATTTTACTCAATAATTATATCATCACCAAATAATTTCCATTTCTAGGTCTAATCAAAATATTCAAATATCACATGTTCGAACAACATCCATAATATAACCATGTCAACTAGTATATCACATCAATATCAAAAATGTCTCTAATAATCATCATGAATCATAATTGAATCAAGGTCAACAATAATCCATAATTTAACATCTAACATCATACTATAATAAAGTCCATTATCATGTGCATAATATAATTAGTAGTACCATGATCAATAATACATCCCCCTCCCCTTAGACTAGACTTCCTCCTAGAAGTCACTGGAACAAATTTGGAAAGTAAATTCGTAACACAAAAGCATCCTCCCAAGTAGCCGCAGTCTCATTGTATCTATCCCATTTTACTCACACCTGATCAATCTCTCTACCTCGAAGGCCCAAGGTCTAGCGATCTATTATGCTCCACCATCACTTTCCCTTGATCTTGCACCTGCAATGAGGTCCAATATAGCATATGAGAAGGATCTGCAATATGTATCCTAAGATCTGAAACTTGAAACACATCACGTACATGAGACAAGCTAGGTGGAAATGCTAGATGGTAGGCCAAAGGCATGATATGCTCCAAGATTTTAAAATTACCAAAAAAATGGGAGCTAACTTAGAACCTTTTCCATAACGGATAGGGATCTTATGAGGTCTGAAATGAAGGAACACCTTCATGCCCACATTGAAACTATGGTCAGTCCTATGTTGATCTGCATACTTATTTTTCCTATCTTGTGCCAATTGCAGTCTTTGTCTGATCAAAACCACTAGCTGCTCCATGTCTTGCGACAAAGCTGGTCTAAGAGAAACCCTATCCTCTAACCTGTCCCAACTAAGAGGTGTCTTGCACTCTCTGCCATAGAAAGCCTAAAAAGGAATCATGGCTATAGAACTCTGAAAAACTATTATTGTAGGTGAACTCCACCAAGTACAGGTACTTCTCACATTTAGATTGTTCATCCATTACTTACATCCTGATTATATCCTCTAAAATATGATTCACCTGCTCAGTTTTTCCATCTATCTCGGGGTGATATGTTGTACTGAAATTGATCTTTTTTCCGAGGGTGTACTGCATGGTAGTCAAAAAATGGGAAGTGCACAAAAGATCGCGGTCACTAATGATCTTCTATGGAATCTCATGCAACCAAACAATCTTATCAAGATATACTCGTGCCACTACACTAGCTGTATAAGTGGTCTTCACTAGAGAAATGTGAGCCACTTTTGTCAATTTATCAACCGTGACCATGATGTCATTGTGGTGATATTTTGACATCGGTAGCCCAATAATGAAGTCCATGGAAATGGTGTCCCATTTCCACTCCGATATAACATGAGGAAAGAGAAGGCCAGTTATAAATTGATGTTTAGCCTTCACTTTCTGGCACTCTAAACAGCGTGACACAAACTGAGCCACATCTCTGTGAAGTCCTCTCTAGTGATACAACTATCTCAAAGTAGTGTGCATCTTCTTCACCCCAAGATGGGATGAATACGGTGAATGATGTGCCTCTATCAATATGTCTTGCCTCAAGCCTCCGTCTCTAGGAACATAAATCTGACTTGTATGCCTGAGAAGGATGTCTACCTCTAGTGAGAAACCATCAAGTAGAAGTTTTCAAAAGGAAGTTGTTGAAGAATCTTGCTCCACAAATATGTGCCCACTTAAGTGGTCATAATCACATGTCTCCGTCTACTGAAAGTGTCTGAAACCAAATTATCCTTCCCCTTCAAATGCTCTATCTCCATATCATACTCACAAACCAACTCCACCTAATGCCGCTGACGAGCATCAAGACTGGGTTGTATCAAGAGGTGGTGAAGACTAAAGTGATATGTCCTAAGTGTGAATCTTCAACCAAGAAAAAAGTGCCTCCATCAAACCAAAGCATGCACAACTACTGCAAGCTCAAGATCATGAGTTAGATAATTAAGCTCATAATCTTTGAGTTTGTGAGACACAAACTCCACTATTCTTCCCTCCTGCATCAACATACCTCTAAGTCCTACCAAAGAAGCATCTTTGCATATAAAAAACTCACCTTGTGGGTCTAGCACTGCAAGAAATGGTGTTGTAATGAGACATTCATTCAATGTTCTGAAGGCCTACTCACACCTATCCGACCAAAAAAAACTTCTTCCCTTTCCGCTAAAGGGAAGTGATGGGTGGTGCGTAGTTTGAGAGAAGTCCTGAATAAATATCCTGTAATAACCTGCTAATCCCATGAAGATGCACACCTCTGTCACAGTAGTGGGTGCTTTCCAATGCATAAAATCTCTAATTTTGGAAGGATCGACTGCAATACATTCCCTATAAATACTATCACCTTAATATTGCACCTCTGTTTGAAATAGTGCACACTTCTCCAAGTTCCCGTAAAGTTACTGCTCCCGAAGAAACTAAAGAACCTAATGAAGGTGTCCCTCATGCACCTCACGCATACGTGAGTAAATCAAAATGTCATCAAAGAAGATGAGCACAAAATGATCTATGAAATTCATGAATACCCAATTCATCAAACTCATAAATACTACAGGGGCATTAATCAAACCAAAAGGTACCACTGTGAACTCATAGTGGCCATATCTCGTACGGAAGCTAGTCTTATGAATGTTCACCTCCAAAAGCCTCAGCTGATGGTATCCTGACTTAAGGTCTATCTTATAGAAATTTTTGTCTCCCTTCATCTAGTCAAACAAATCATCAATGCGTGGAAGGGGACAATGATTATTGATCGTTACCTTATTCAACTAGTGGTATTCAATACACAATTGAAAGGATCCATCCTTCTTCTTTACAAAGATCACCGATGCACCCCTAGGGGATACACTAGGATAGATAAGGCCTTTCTCTAGAAGGCTCACAAGCTATAAATTGAGCTCACAAAGTTTAGGGGTAGTCATCCCATAAGGTGCTCGTGAGATAGGCTCTTCTCTCAGAATTAGATCTATATGAAAATCAATCTCATGTGGGGGTGATATCCCTAGTAGCTCCCCTAGAAAAAATTCTACAAACTCTCTCAAAATGGGATGATCATCTAGCAAGGATCCACTAGACCCATGCTCTAATATGACACTAACTGTGATAGCAAACATCTAAAAACCCCGTCTCACACACTACTTAAGTTGCATAGAGGAGATGGTGCAAATAGATATGGGTCTCCTGACCCCTGCTATCACTGCCTTGACTCCTAGATCATCTGTGCAAGATATGATCTTGTGGTAACAACTCACTTTGGCTCTGTGTGCATAAAACCAATCCATATCCAAGATGATTCCATAAGATCCTAATGGAAGGATACAAAGATTTGAGGTAGTGGTGAAAGGTCCTAAATCCAGCAAACACTCCTTTATTAAGGAGTCTACAAAGATCTTGGCTCCAGAAGCCATCTAAACATCTCAACTATGACCCTACCTAACTACCACCAACCTGCATCACTCTACTAAATATGGTACAATAAAAGAATCAGAAGAACCAGAATCATACAAAATGGAGGTAGGAATACCACCAATGTTACCTGTAGTATCAATAATTGTATTTTTATGCCCAATTCTAGTGGTTCTCGACTACTACATACATCCTATGATTGTGCCCCATATCACCGATAGTAGGTTTTGAGATCTATGCCTAACCCTTGTTATTAGGGTTCTGTGGGAAGTCTCTCTAAAATGGTCCAGTAACACCACACTGAAAACAACCACCCAATCCTCTCCCTTGAGTAACAGCTCTAGTTAGTACTCTGGAGGTCTGCGATGTGGATCCTGATGACCCTGCTGTGGACTACTGAAGTGTCTGCTGGTTAACTCCTACTGAGCGAGCTCTCTAGGCACCCTGTTTCCTAATGGGACCCCTAGGAGGAGGCCCCATACTCTGAACTCTTTGTGCATCAAACCTCTGTGGAGGTATATAAGGTGGGCATGACTGCTACTATTGTGGTCTATAAGATGACTGTACTGAACCCTATCCACCATGCGGAAGAGGTTTATGACCCCCTTGATCTACTCTCCTACATCAGTTATATGCGGCTCCGGAATCATTCTCTAGCCTATTGGCTCTTTCCCTGAGTCTCCTCTGTTATATAGGCCTTCTCAACAACCTCAACTAATGTCTGTGGATAACGGATTTGTACTGCTCCTACAATGTCTAGATTCAGGCCCTAGATGAACATGTGGATCTGCACCTGCTCATCCTGCATGTAATTAACATATTGGAGTAGATACAATAATCTATTCTCATACTCTGAGACTATAAGAGATGCCTACCAAAGGTCATGAAACTCATCTATCCATTGTTGTAATAACCTCTCTGAAAAATATCTATTCTGGAATCGCTCCTCAAAGAGCTCCTAGGTAACTATCTCAGAATCAACATGAAGCTTTTATTCCTCTATCATCCACCAGACACCAGCTCCATCCTTGAATAGATGGATTGCAACATGAGATTCTGTGTTGCTAGAATAAGGATAGATCTTGAAGCATCGGATGAAGGTCACCAACTAGGCCTCTTCCTAAAATCCACCTATGTCACCAGAATAATGTGATGGATGAAGCTTCAGGATCTCCCTGATGTGATCTGCAATTATGGTCTGATGGCCTCTGGGCCACTCTACATGCTCATCCCTAAGCTTAGGGCTCCGAGACCTCTCTCTATCTCATGAAACATGGTCTCCCTGTCCCCTCTATGGTGAATCAACTCTAACTGACTCCTCATGGGAGTTATCTCCTATATGCTCCTCATTATGTCGAGGAGATGCAGGAGCCTCAATGGATGTCACCCTATCATGTTCGACTACATGGGCCACTACGGTCCCTCCGCATAGACCAGCATTAACATCTTGAAGAGTATCAAAAATCTATGGTAGGATGGCTACTACAATATGATCTGGAGGTGATATTCCTAGGTCTATCTAAAATGGCTCCTCATCTCTTCTGTGCCTCCTGCACAGAACAAAATGAGAGTTAGCTCCTTATTCTAGGTTTTACTTAGTTTCCATGTTTACTAAAATATACAATTTCTAAACTAAGTTACTTTCTTGATTTAAAAGTGTGCTAGGTTTAAATTTCATGTCTTAAGTTTTCTAGTGTGCCCAATGGCCCAAGATTTTGAACCTTTCTTTGATAGCAAGTGTAACACCCGCTAAAACAACCCACTTGAGACCCAAGAACAACCTAGGACTAGTTAGCAAAAATTATGGAATAATTTTTCTTTGTCTAAAAGAGTCTACAACCAGGTTACAAGACAACAATTATCGTAAGCAAGCTTCAAGGCCAAATACTATTAACAACTTATAGTTTTATTAATGCGATAATTTTAAAAAAATCACAAGGTCCAAACTCAAGGTTAGATTTATCAATTTGGTTAAGAGGGTAATTTCTCACTATACCACTCTCTAACAAGATTCAAATATTCAACTTGATTTATCTCAAATTAGTGCTCTAAAAATTTCTCAACAACACTCCCATAAGATAGGAAATTTCCTCACCTTTCCGGTGATATAAAGAAGTCCTCATAACTCCTCATATTTCTCAAGTTATGAGCTGGCGGACCTTGGGAGGAAAATTTTTGCATGAGTGGGTCTGTGGGCCTAGGGAGAGAAAAATTTTTCCATGCGCGGCTATATGGGTCATGGGCAGAATTTTTTTTTTGTGAGTGGGCCTGTGGGACGTAGAAGGAAATTTTTCTCATGTGTAGGACTATGGGCCGTCAAAAGACAAATTTCCCCAAGGGCATTCAAGTTCATGGAGTTGGGGAGGGAAGTTAAATTTTTGGTGCTTGGGGTGAAAAGTGTACTTTACCCCCACACTCCCACGAGTCTGTGGTGGGACTCCGCACCTAAAAACGATAGTATACCCTGGGCCATAAGGGACATGTGGTACATTCTAAGACAACGCAGGGAGGTGGGTTAGTGAGGACAAACAAACATTTTTTCCCTAAGGGATAAAAAGGTGCATGAGATGAAAACCCACCTGCTCTCCCACTAGTGCCTCAAGAAGCCACGTTTTAGACATCCATTGAATGCAGATTGGCAGGTTGGCGAGATAATTTAGGAAAATTTTCCCAAAAATTTCTTAAGTGCTACGATACAAAAGCGGATCCGCTCCTCCTCAATGCCTTGTGTCACCGTGTGGCAGCACCGAATTGGTTGGGAGTCGGTGGAGGTAACTAATAAAATTTCCCAAACTAATTTAAATGTTGAGTTAACTATTGCGGACCCGTGTGGTTGTGAAAAAACCCCAAAAAGGCAAAAGCGGGGCAGCAGGGGAAAATTTTCCAAAGTTTATTTTGTTGAACAAGGAATTTTTTGACAAAAGGAAAGGCTTGCAGGTCAGCGGAGTAGTGGGTGAATTTTTTCCTTTGGTGTTTTTACCAAAAATCACTAAAGAAAAATTTGGGCCCGCGGGTCCACGAAGGAAATTTTACCAAATTTTTTTTTACAGCTAGAATTATTTTTGATGCCAAATGAAGGAAAACTTAAGAAGGCAATAACTTTTGATTGAGAGATCATTTTTGGGAAAACAAGGACTTTTTGGAAATATGGAGACGTCCTCTTTGCACGTAAATCATTATTCTTTCATGTTGATAAATTTTAAGGATTCAATTTCATGAAAACAATCTAGAGGCTTTTAAATGGAAAACTGGTAAATTTTGACTTATGAAATTTTAAACAATTGATCTTCTTCCTCTCTCAACATGTCAATTAGACATGGAGAATTATTCTTAGATGAGTTTAGGATGGATTTGGAAGGTAAATTTGTTTGTTTGACTCCCTAATTTTAAAAAATACAACTTTAACAACATAACAACAACAAATGGTTGAGCCTTATTTTGCCAAGTTTTCTAAGAAATTCCTCAAGTGTTTTTGTCCAATTGAATTCATTTAAGGCACACTACTTTAATTTAATTGTTTAATGTTTTATTTCATTGTTGTAGGTCTGAAATGTGCATTTAGGATAAAGTATTTGCCATTTTAAAAATATAAAACAGAGATCAAATTTTAAAGGGTCTATTTTCTATTTTCTTCTTCCAAGTATCATTCCAATTTTAATCTAATACATTTAGTTGATTCAAATCAAACTATTCAAAACCAAAATGCAATTCTGATTTCTAATTTTACACATTTCAAAAGACAGTGTTATGTTTTTTCTTGACACGCATTTCTTCCTTCCAAACAAAGATTTCAAATACATTTGAACTCATATTTTAAACAGCAGTAGTTTCAATTGTGAAATGGAATGCAAATTTTATTCAAAAGACAAGATTTCCCTCTTTTACAACTTTTTTCTGTTGATTTTCACAATACAATATACAAAATACATTTCTTTCTTTCAAAATAGTGAACAAAGTATATATCTCCTCCTTATATTTCAAACTTACAACTATCATATTCAATACAACATATTTCCATTACAGAACATATACTTCAAGTGGGAAAGGTTATAATAAGATTTAATTTCAATAAGGGACTATCAAACTATTTCTTTTTTTTTCCTTTGCTCCAGAACAACAACATGTATGTTTATCATTCTTTCAATTTTGATCACAATAAGAGCAGGGGAAAGGCAAAGCTCTCCACCCAACAAAGACATCCAATTAGAAGGAGAATTTATCCTTCTTCATTAGCCCCCCGAGCCCCAACAATAATGCAATAAAAGATGTGTTTCAACTCATGGAAACAACAGGCTTCCACAAACACACATGCAAATTTAACATTTAAAACACAATCCAAACAGAATGTAGTTTAAAACTACATTAAAACATGACAAAAACCACTAATGATTTATCAAGCAAGCCAAAGGAGCAAGAAACTATGGTGGATGCTACTTATACCTCCAAAAGGGGAAATTCATATCACCACTTGATTTCAAACCTCCAAAGTATGGTATAGAAAAGCCTTGACAGGCCCTTATGCCTCCACCAAGTACCCCTTATTCCTCACATTTCCTTATGTCTCCCCAACCTCTTATGGCACCCCATAACGAATAAAGAAATGCAAGTTATTTTTTTATAAGGTGGAACCCAAATCCTAACTCCCTATACACTTACACCTCTTCAAAACACTTGTGCCTCCCAAAAAATGAACCCCATAGTCTTCTCCTACACCATACCTATTCCATCTACCCAACATCCCACAAACATACGAAAACATTCACAATAATAACAATTCATGAACAGAAATGAAGCATTACAAGAGGCAAGTTCCTACCTCTCCATGATGGAGTTGTTCCAAGTTCCAAAACAACAAGCTTTATCTCAATGCGAGCAATCCAAATTATCTAAGCACAAGCGTGCAACAATCTTCCAAAAACTTCTCCAAATTAAGAGCTCCAAAATAGCAAAAGAATTTTCCCGCAAAAGGAGTTTCCAAAAGTGAACCAACCCAAAACAAGGAAAGCAATTTGAATTTAATAGAAGAGGGAAGAGAAGAAGATGAGGTGGATCTATGTGGGATGCTTTATTACACATCCTCAACCCCAACCCAAAAGTCAACTTCATTCTCCAATGCATATTAAGTAGGTGGGTGAATAATATGACAGTTTACTTACATACTCAAATCCAACCCACACCCCAAACGACTGAAATTAAACCATGTAAGAAAAGTGCAATTAAAACATACAATTTGTCTTCTCAAAAAACATTATAGAAGTTTAATTTCAACTCTCCAACGATAGGTATGGTTGGTAAATAAATTTAAGAGGTATGGGACAAGTTTAACTTGTCCCACAAGCCTCCAAAATCAGTCTCCAATGAAAAATTCAAATTTCCAAGAAGGTGGAGTGTTTCACACTCAAAGGTTGATGTACACATCACTTACACATCTCTTACAACACTTTAATTCAAAACCAACAACTCTATTAATACTTTGTTATGACATATTTTAATTAATTAACTTAACAACATGATTGCTCACAATATAACACACCATTTAATAAATAATGAAAGGGTCAATGCACCATAGAATAAACACATGTAAACATAAACAAAGGAACCAATAACTAAATACACATAACCCTTTCATCACATTTAAGGGTGATCCCCCTGATGGGAATCCCTAACACACACTAACACACACAAATAAATAAAAGTTTCCATGGTGACCTTGTTGAATTCATCTAGAATTTCAATGTGGTTGGTCTCCAATACACCGATGTTTGTTGTGATATTTTAACCTAAAAAACACAATATCTCTTTCGGCCTCATGGCCATATCAGAACAACACAAATAATATAATTAAAATTCCAAAATCATCTAGATATATGAACCACAAAAACATCCAAGCAACCAAATAGATCATTTGTAATTTTACTCAACAATTATATCATCATCAAATAATTTCCATTTCTAATTCTACTCACAATATTCAAATATCACATGTCAGAACAACATCCATAATATAACTATGTCAACCAGTATATCACATCAATATCCAAAATGTCTCTAATAATCATCATGCATCATAACTGAATCATGGTCAACAATAATCCATGATCTAATGTCTAACATCATACTATAATAAATTCCATAATCATGTCCATAATATAATCAGTAGTACCATGATCAGTATCAAAAGGTTTCAAAGGGTCGTGCGCACTACAATCCCAAACATGTGGTTGCACGTCATTAGTGATACTCAGCCTTATCATCATCAATACTTTAGCACTTGTGATCTCCTTTTTAATGATCTCATCAGGGTTTGTTGGAACTTGTGTAGACCGTATGACAATGCTCCATAATCCCTCAAACTGAAGGATTGTACTCATTTTTGTTTTCCATGATGCATATATTCATCCCTTTAAGCAATTGAGAATCTGAAAGTAGAAGTTTTGGTGCATACATTGGAATAAAATAAATTTAAAACTTTTATTTATTTATTTCAAGATTTATTACAACTTTTACTCACTTATGAGAAGTACCAGCTAATAGATGATCATGATACTTGTGTGGTGAGAGATGACAACGCTTTGTGGGGATTTCTTCTTTGTCTTCACAGTCGGTATCGTACCTAGCTTCTAATTCTTCCTGAACTCACTTTTCTTGGTAGCTAACATCGAAAAGGAAATAATCAAGGAGTCCTTGGTGAACCAGTTTGTCGAAGACAAGGTTGTCGGTGTTGCGTAGCTCGTTGAGTATTGGAAATAAGAATCCAGAGCGTTCAGGAGCTTATGGATGCTGTTCTTTGGCGTACAATTTGATGTTGCAGATTTCAACAGTCTTGTTGATGTTGCAGCTTTCAACAGTTTCGATCGTGTTATTTATTCTCGTCATTCTTCGTTGGCTCTGAGAGACCCTTCATGACCGTGGTAGAGGATTCTTCTCCAGGAAATATATGGCCCCTTTTTAAAATGTTGCAGGTGATATTCAGGCTTCACCCAACCAATTCTCCTCCACGCAGGTGTATTCCTCCTCCAGGCAGGTGTGAAAATCATTCACGCAACAGAAGTTTCCTATCATCTCGACGTAGGTAAATGCAATACTATTTTTCCATGCAAGAAAATCCTTTCCACGTAAAAAGATGACTTCTAAACGTGGTCACGAGAAGTTGAAAGTCTTTACACAAGTGGCTAATTAAATCTCCACATCCAAGGAGAAAATCATTACAAACTTCCACGCAGCCTTTTGTAACAAAAATTTCCATGTTAAACCTTGATAAACAAGTCAGCACTCAAAATATGTAGACATCGATTCACTTCAAACTGGATACAGCTCCATGCAGCAAGAAAATCACATACTTCCACACACTCTTCACTTGCCATGTTGGAAATATAAGTTTAACCCACATTTTAGATTTGTAGGAGATAAAAAAAATCAATGCTTTCACCTTCCACGTACCTTTATTTTCCACGTGTATATATATATACATGTTGGAAATATAAGTTTAACCCACATTTTAGATTTGTAGAAGATAAAAAAAATCAATGCTTTCACCTTCCACGTACCTTTATTTTACAGTGATATATATACATAAATACATATATACATATACATATATACATATATATATCAAAATGACACGCAAGTTGTACAAATCATGATATCAATCCACCTCCATGTTTTGATTTCCACGCATAGCTAAAAAAACAAAAAATAATTCAATGTGTAGCAGTTTCATCAGCAAGTTTCATGTATTGAATTCATCCTCCGACGTGCAGGTTGTAATTCTTTATGCTCACGTGTTGACAAAACAAATATTTGAGGTTCTAAAATAAACCTCCAAAAGTCTTTGGAAGATGTCTCCAAGGTAGGTCGCTGAAACAAGAAACTAGCCACAACCACGTTTCAATGTTCCACGCCAAACTGTACAGGTCGTCTTTTTCCTTCAACAACTACAATCCAGGAAGATTGGTTTACTCCTTCAAATAGACACTTTGTTACCGAATTGTAAGGAGAAATAATAGAGATTGAATATCTCTTCACCTAGTATTATTCAAGACGTGGATACATTATATGTAGGAAGGAGAAGTAATAATACTCTCTACAAAGTAAGGCCCGTTTATGATATAGGAGAGAATAATAGAATATTAAAAAATAAAATCTCCTAATTATATAAAACAAATCCTACATATCTTTATGCTAACAAATATCCTCTTAGCCCATGCTAAAGTAAACACAAACCAATAGTGTACAAATATTTTTGAAAAGATCTAAAGTTGTGTGACTAGACATATATATGTGAATGCAAAATGTGGCAATATTGTGTCAATATTGAAAAATATTTTGAATGAAAATATGGCCCTAAAAAAGGATTACGTATTTTACCTTTTTTCGGACTCTACTTCTCCTAGCAAAAATGAAATATAGTTCAAGAGTGTTTAAACACAAATGCAAGATACAAAAAATTATCTAAGAATTATTTCTAGTTCAAGAAATTCCTTTTAGACTAAAATATAGTTAGAAAATTAGCTTTGAAAGGTTACATTTTTATAATATAGCATTTATATAAATTACACACATTCCACTTGAATAAATCCCACATTTTATCGAGTACAAGGCTATAAGTTACTTAATAATGGCCTTGCCCATAGGCACTCACATTTAGATATCAAGGTACACAAACTCACCCAATAACTATAAAAGGAAGAGAATGAAATGTTTCCTAAAATATTCATCAAATAAGATTAGATGTTAGGAAATTATTTGAAAATCTAAAATGATAGAGATAATTATTTTGGTACAAATGACACCATGCAAACAAAAAACGATGCATAAAGCAAGTGTCAGTTCCATACATTTCCTTTTCTATAAAATACAGTTTGAATTTAGTTTATATTTTGAAAAGGAAAATCATCTGGTACTGATGGAAGCAACATAATATATGGTTATAATTTCATACATTTAATCTCCAATAATCTATTGTCAATTCTAAAATAATGCATAACCCTAACGTTTTGTGCATATGTTTATTAGAAATATGCTAAGAAAAATTCTTGTAAGATAAGAGTTTAAGAAAATCTATATGTAATTTTAACTACATATTTTCACACAAACAATCACACCTGAATATCTATTTGTAAGCTCCCCTGTGATAACCTCAATCATAAGTGCAAACACAAAATTTGAAAATGTTTTATTCATGCATCCTTGCAGTGTAATAGATCAGATATCCTCCATATGGAGGATGACAATAATTCCTCATCATGCTTACAAGACCTTTCAAATAAAAAATTTATTTCCTCATACTTCAAACTTAAATCAAGATCCTCCTCAAGTATGTTCAAGTGGAATTATACCTTGGAACCCACAGTCAACTGCCTTATGAAACCTATAGTCACAAAGCATTGTATAATACTTATAAGATTAATTCATGGGAAGTAAATTATTACATTGAGATCATTCTAAGTCATAAAATAACCTAATGAATCTAAAAAAATGCTAAATATAGATATGTTGAACCAAGAACCTCAAAGAAAGTTTTCATTTCACATATCAATTCAAACAAGAAATCTTGCATTGATTAGAAGTACTCTATGCAATTGTTTATCTAGTGATAAAAAACATTATCAGCAAAAAAGGAATCATGTTTGTTTCAAAAATTACTAGCAGTATTTTCTTTTTAATGTATAGTTTTAATAGAGTAAGATCTAAACAACGTCACCACATAACAATGAAGAGGTTTACTATTGATTTCCTACAAAAGATTCAAATGGGATGAGCTATAGAGATAAATCATGGGAACTTTTGAAGAACTGCTCCATGCTTAAATCCCCAAAAGACTTGTTTGGGTATATAAGAGTACCCCAAATAAGAGGTCAAGTGTAGGTCCCATATGACTATAATGGAAGAAGAGATACCCCTTGGAAAATAAATGAAATGTTGCAAGTTAATAGAAGAGCCAGATGCTAGTCTAAGAAGATTGAATTTCCCTTGGCATTAAAAGGGAAGATAACTCCACAAGATGAATTTGACAATAAAAAAATTCAATACATTTGAACCAAGGATTTCAGCACAATTTTTAGCTGTAGAAATCAGTTAGAAAAAACCCCATCATCATGTAATGTAGCCAGTATTGGATAGAGAAAAATACAAATAAAAATTATTTATCAAACTAATTTATAGAATAGAAAATAATTCTTTGATCAAGACTTTTTCACCTCAAATAGAAAAACCCAAACCCATACCTACCCAGTAAATATAGACCGGTCTATGTCACCATGAGAGGTAAATTCCTTGTCCATCCTTCAAAATCCACTTTCCTGGGAAAAGGATTCCACTTAAACCTTCTCAAAAACCTCTCTAAAGTTCCTTAAAACCAATCCCTTGCTTACCACATAACAATATAAACTTTAATCCAAAACCCATTTTCTATATAACCCTTAAAATTTGTTCTTTACTGTTCTCAAAACACCGACCTCATTACATCTAATGAAAACATATTAAACTTTTATTTTGTTTTCAATTAAACTAAAATGAGATTTCTCTATTATCATAAAACCAGTGTTTCCCACCATCATCAAAACACCCAATGAATAGAAACTGATTCTATAAAATCTGAAATATTAATGAGAATCTAATAGTACAACAATGTAAAAAATGAAATATATTAAAATGTAAATGTTAATTGATGTATCTGGTATTTTAAAATAAATGAAATGGGAGGGGAAAGGTACTTACCTCAAATTAACTTACCTCACAGTGATCTAGGATTGAACAAAGTGATGAAGTGGTGGAAAAAAGCATCGTAACAGACTTCATAAAATTGTAGCAGAGCAAGATCTGGCCAGACTGGGGCACCTTGTGCACCCTCATCTTTAATCTAGGTACCATTATCAGTGAAAAAAATTAGAATTTGAGTTTGATGTGGTTGCTAGATCTTTGCAATACTTCTCTTTTTGTAGCATTAGTCTTACACGTTCTTTGTTTATAGTGTCATAAACCTACAATGAAGAACAACATGTAAAACTCCATACAAAGCATGAAACCCTAAAAAGCAAAGTGGAAAATGATGGGGTCAGACTGTTACAACTAAGTGTTGCACTACATTTTAGACTCAATGTAGTTCTATGTGATTTGTGTGCACAATAAAGTTCCTAGGATTCGCTAGCGCTAATAACACAGAGATAATGGTAAATATCTAGATAAAATGTAAAATGGTGGATGGAATAGAATAGACTCCCCTTCCTTTGTAGCATGTGATGCAGAATAGTTCCAAAATATAGTCCCTTTCTCTATGTGGATAGCTATCCCTTAGTAGAAATAGTCCACCCATAAGATAATATGTATGTTTTGTTTATATAGGGATATCTTCCTCAAATTTCGACACCAATGACCCTATATGCATTCATAAAAAAAAGAAGAAAAATATCTTGTAGAGATTATCCAATTATTACTATACATAGTCATCATTGAGTACATAGACCTAGAATTAGGAATATTGTCACATCCATGCTTTTCTTTTGATCATCAACTAATTAATCATGTATAAAATCAATAAAGTGTAAAACAAACATCAAAAATTAAGAAAAAAAAATTTAAGTTGTAACATGTAATCAATTTCACATCAAGATACATATGTTTTAAATGTGCATGCACATTATCTCCTAAAACACTCTGTGTGAGGTTGAAGCATGTGAGGTTAAAGCTTGAACTGCAAAATGTTTCTTATACCATTCAACAATAGTGTGGGCATCAAACAATTGATCCCCATAATCAAATATTTTGTTTAGATCAAATTTGATGAATACACCCACACCATCATGTGCTCCCTTCCCATGACCACTATAATAAAACTCCATAAATGAGGTATTTTGTGATGACAATGATATCGAATGAGTGAAAAGAAAGAGTGAGAGGATTTTCATTATGGTGGACAACCTTCCAAAAAAATAAAATGTTTATCTATTTGTAGTCCTCACTGATGAATATATTGAAAGAACAAACCAAAATAATGCTACACAAAGTGGGTGTCACATTCCTTGTCATCACTTATATAGAAGTGAAACTTCTTCTTGATCACTCGATTCACTTTTGTAATTTCAACCCCATCCAAATCCAATTGTGCATGCCTATAAAATACTTGAACCATGATAGTAACCTGGTTAGTATGATAATATTATGTTTAAATCTCTTTTTGATGAGAAAATGAGTTATTCTCAGCAAAAGCAACCATGGTCAATATGACATCAATAGGGAATATGTCGCTATTAGTATTGAATTGTGTACCCTGCCACTTCTCATAGTGGGAATGTTTTATGTATGGACTAATCAAACTTCATCTGAAGCATTGTATGAATAAAACAATGGGGATTTCCACTTCTACCAAATCCAACCTGGTTAGATTATTTCTAAGTTGTGTTGAATATTTTATGTATTTGAACCTACAAAACCAATATATAATGGACAACTTATTATATTCATTTGTAGTAAACATACCAATAATTATAAAACTTTAAAAATAATTATATATTTTATTTATTTGTTAATCACCTCTCATAAGTCACCATTTGAATCGTGTCTAAGTTTTGATTTGTTTCTAAAAATATTTTAAAATCCACGCACTTGTCACAAACACTTTTGATGAAAACCCTAGGATCGTCAAGATGATCATAGGATATTGTGCAAAGAATAGATTCTATGAATTCACTCAGATGTGTAGGTGGGAATTTTCTGGACCATTTGATATTTCTCATCAATTTCTATACACCTAAAAATAAAATGAAATTTAATAAAATTTCTAATAAGCCTATAAATTAAAGCACAACTCAATGGATATACAATATAATTTTTCATGGACCTGATAGTGATAATCAAACTCAACGTGATAATGGAAACAACATGCTACAAGGAATTTATCTGCTCACACATACAAAGGCTTCAAATTATCAAACATTCGTTGACTAATCTTAACATATGGGTGTTCTTCTCTAAAATTGATGTATATCTCATGTTGAGTTATTTCAAGCCAATGTCTAATATATGTTTATCACAATTATTGTGAGATATCATGTGTTTTATAACATCCTTCACATTTGGAGAAGGATGAGTCCTCTAAGTCCAAAAATTAGCAACAACCTTAAAAATATTATCCTTAATTTTATCTGAAAGTTGGTTTCTACACATTAGGGACAAAAGTTTTGCCACAATACAATTATCCAATGTCTTTCTCCTCTTTACATACCTACTGATCATATTTCTAGATACACCCAATACCTTACCAATAACAATAACATGATGATTATTTGTTATATGTAATTCCCACTTCCCTACGACACTTAGTTGATTATCATTTTGAATTATGCAGACTTTTGATATGGACATGACTTATACTTATGTTGATTAGCATGATGTTTTGTGACTAGATGCATTTGGATTAGGATTGGATTTTGTTTTCAGTATGATCTACACTGACTCATGGACAGACTGTTGGATACCGATATTATTTTTATATGGATATATTGCATGTGTTCTAACATTGGATTTCTTTGCCATGATGAGTAGAATGTAGTTGTTGAATTTACGTTACTATAATTTTGGATAATGATGAAATGCATAATTAAGTTGTGGTTTAGACCTAGAAATAATGATTGATTGAATTACGTATAGATGTTAATAAAATTCATGCATATGGTTATTTTGGATATTTTGACATGGCCGCAAGGCCGAAGGAGGTATTTTGTATTTTGTATGAAACACGACATGATCAAAACCTAAAGGGGGAGTGGGAACCAAACACAATAGAATGTCGGGTGGTTACAACAATTGGTTGTCAAGGCAACTAGTAAATTGTATTGTGTTACCTCTGTTCTTTGATGTGTTGAGAAAATTTTCATGAGGGGGAAATTTTCTAATGTGACCAAGGGGGTAAGAATTTTATTTACTTGTTTTTAAGTTACTTTAGTAGGTGATTTTATTTGTGATATATTTTTTTAAATTTCTTTTGCTAAGTGTGTTTAGATTAAATTAACATCTTGTTTTAAATTTTAAGTTTTGGAGGGAAGTCTAGTGGATGTAATTAATTTTGATAGTTGGCTCCTTGAGCCTTGTGTTTCCTCATGTATTGAATGCTTGGTTTTGAGTGTTGACCACTCCAAATCCTTTGAATCTCGAATTTGAGATTTAGGACAATTTTGGGGGACTTGTGGGACAAGTTGAACTTGTCCCACACTTCCCAAAACCCCTTACCAACCATATCTATGGGTTGGGAATCCAAAAAGGGGATTATTTATTGTTTTGGGAAGGGAAATGTGACTTTGGAGTGCACTTGTCTTCCTTTTGCATTTAATTGTGCCTTAGGACACATGGGAAGGGATGGATGTGGAAAAGAGTTGTCATTCAACCCAACCACCCATTTATGGTGTTTTGGGATTTGAGTTGACTAAAGGGAGGTGGTCTTGAGGATGTGTGATGTGGCATCCTACAAGGAGCCACATAACCCTCACTCTTCCTTTTGTCTATTTATGGAAACTTCCTCTCCTGTTGAGGGGGTTGGAGGTTTTTTGTTGAAAGTTCTTTTTGTTATTTTCTTTTGGGAGAGGAAAGAATTGGGAGAAACAAAAAGAAGGAGCTTGGACTTGCATGCTTGGGATTGTTTTGGAGGGAGCTTCGAAAAAGCTTCTTGGTTTAGGCTTCTCCAATGGAGAGGTAGGAGACCTTCTCCCCTTTTTTCTTTCTTATGGTTATTGCTTCTATGCTAAAATTGTGAATAATGTATGTTACTTTTGTGTATTGTGAAAATGGATAGAGTGCTTAATGTGTAGTGTAGAAGAGGCCTATGGGAAAACTCATGAGGGAGGCATAAGAGTAGAATATGATATTGTGGAGGGAGTTTGAGAGGGATGCCCATCTTGGGTAAGAATGTTCACATTCTTACCTTGATCTTGAGGGAGCCATAAGAGGAGGGAGGCATAAGAGTATGGGAGGAAAAAGGGGTACTTGAGGGAGGCATAAGAGTCATAGGGGCTTGAGTTTTATTGCGGAGGGTTTTGGATGGGCATCTCATCTCAATTGGGAGGCATAAGGAAAACTTTCCCATAGTTCCTTCTCTTGTTGGCTTGGATGAAAGCCTTGTTGTGAAAAGTGTTGTGTTAATTGTGTTTCCTTTTGTTTCTTCTATTTTAAACCTTGAATGTTGTGAAAAAAAATTGTATTGTGGAAGCAAGTATTGTTGCCTTGAGTTGGAGACCACCCTTGATTGTGTTGTGTTTGGGGCTCGGGGGTCAATGGAGGAGATTGCTTCTCTTCTCCATTGAGTTTTGGTTGGGAGGAGAGTGTTGCCTCTCCCCCTATCTTGGTTGTGATTTGAGCTACTTGGAACTTGGAGCATGGATGAAGAACACCTTGGAGCAAAAGGACCTTGTTGTTGACAATGTAAAAATATCATGTATTTACCCACCTTGGGTGGAGGAAAAATGTAATATTATTTTGCTTTCTTTAGCTTCCATTATTGCAAATTTGTTTCCTCATGAAGTAGGATATGTTGTAAAAATATTTTGAAGGAAAAGTTGCATTGAAATGATAGTATTTCTTACTCTAAAAATTTATTGGAAATGTTGTTGAATTCTTTTGTGGAATGTTGGAAGGAAATTACAAAAGACTATACATGTTAGATCTCATTTTGTTGCCCAAAAGGATGTGTATTGAAAAGTGGAATGTTGGTGTATTTCCTCTTCTTGTATTATTGAAGAAAGGACTTAAGTTTTTAAATGGCTTTTAAGATGCCAAGAAGCATTTCAAGCTCTAGCCCCCTTTTAGGTTTTCTTTTTTTATTCATTCATGAAATTATTGTAAAACCCATTGCAAACTAACAAAGAAAAGAAAAAATCAAATCCATTTGAACATCCATCAAAGCATTAGAAATATGGAAAAATCTAAAGCTAAAAAATTCTTCTAACTAGTAAAGATTCTAACTTTCAAAATTTTGCTGAATTGACTTGCACAACCCGTGCCATTAGAGTACCCATTTCTTTTATATCCAGGAAGACATTTGCAAACATGCCCTGGTGTTTGGCTTTTGTAATCAACTTGCTCGGCGTAGGAATAGTTGGATGTTCCCTTCGCTGTTGCGCAATTTGATCACCCTTAAATCGTGTCTAAGAGAATAATTGCTAATATAAAAAGAAAAAAATGATGATACGTTTCAGTAGATATGCCTGATAGACAACTTGATACACAAAGCACTGACTATCACAAAGAATATTTAATTTGTTGCAATGTTTGCAAATATCTTAAACGTCTTTTTTTTTTACAGATTAGGACACTGCGAGTGGTCTTAGCTTCTCAAATATCGAGCTGCATGGCAGGCCTCAAAACTTCCCAAACAAATGTAAAGTTAGTCTCAAAATCAAGACCAGTCAATCACCCTTAAATCATGTCTAAGAGAATAACTGCTAATATAAAAAAAAAATGAATAATGATACATTTCAGCAGATATGCCTGATAGACAACTTGATACACAAAGCGCTGACTGTCATAGTGAATATTTAAATTGTTGCAATGCTTGCAAAAGTGAGTTTTGTGGTCGCTAAGTAGAAATCAGTTACAGAAGAGATTTGTAAAGAAACGAGATTCCTTGTTTCCGTCAAACACGTCCTCCAAGTCCAACAGAGTTGCCAATCCAAATAAAGGGACTCCCCAGCTGCAATGGCAGGTCTTAAGCCTAAATCGTGACAAATGTTTTCTTGCAAAAAGTCTTATACTATCTCAAGTCACCTCCTCTGTCCCTTGCATCCTATCAATCAAAGAACTTCTTTGTTTTAATCGTGTTGTTAGACTGTAACAACGTACACTCCGAAATGCTCACGCAAATACAAAACCCATTGGATTTCATGAATATTCTGATATGAAACGGATCCATTTCTGTGAGATCCTCACCTAAACCATGGCTGAGCATGTTTTCCAGTAGTAGGAACCGTGGTGAAACACTAGTTCAGGTCACCTTCACCTATTACTCTGTCCGCAATCATTTGGATGCTACATTTGATACTGAACAGATAACAACATAGTTGACAGCCTGCTTGTTTTGGCACTCAGAGAAGAAAAGGGGGGACTTGTTTGTTGCGTCGCCTGTCCCACTAATCGTAACTCCATCCTCAACCACCGTATTGAACCCATGGGGCCAGAACAACACCCAACGCATCAGGTCAGCTGTGTGAGGATTGCATTTTTGCAAAATCTGAGTGTAGTAATTGGAGTAAATCAAACAGGCGGCTCAGTGTTTTCCGTGTGGCGTGCACGCATGAGGAGGAAGAATTGAATGCGTATGTCAGGTTTTGGTGAGCTATCGACCGCCCCAACCATAAAAATTAAACATAGTTGGAAATCAAGACTCACCAAGGACTCTTGTCTTTTGGTTTCTTTTTTTGGTTATGTGTCATAGTATAGTAGTAGTATGACACATAGCATAGTAGTAGTATGACACATAGCATTATATTTATATGATATTATACTAAATGTAAACATAGTGATTTGAATACCTAACACATAAAGTCATGCATTGTAAATAAAGCAAATTGGGGCCAAGTAAACATCTTAATGTATAATTATTTTACATATATATATATATATATATATATATATATTATAATGTATTAAATTGTGATATATGTAATATAACTGGATAATAAAATAAAAACAAAAAAATTGAGTGGTTAATGAATTCATTTCCTAATAAATTACATCATACCCTAAGGTTAACATCGGAAACATTGCGATTACGATATTACCAGTCAGTAGGCAATTTAACTCGTATGACGACCCTACTTATCTCTGTGAAACGTCGAATGAGATAAATTCAAATATCTCTGACCTAGAAGCATTATCGTGAATGTAGTGATTTTCAAGCCTATTTTCGAAATCACCCGATGTAATTAATAACTCGCTGAGTTGTGTGGAATAGCTTGGTCTCCGATAAAGCTCACCAAATTTATTTGACCAGCTCGCTAGGAGTGGTTTGACCTTTTGACCTTGTTTGGTGGTGCACGAATAAGCTAAACTCATCGAGCCTTGTGGAAACAACTCGAAGTAAAACAAAAAATAAATTGTCACATTTTCGGGACGTTTGTTTGTTTGCGGCATCGTAGTCATCGTTTTCGTGAGTGTGGCGTCGGCTATTTCGCGGAGTTACATTATATATTCGTTTATAATGATGTTAATATTTCTCTACAAGAAATATTTTTATCAGGAGACCTAGTTTTTGTACCCAAACAACTTATTCCTTTAGACACACTCACAAAAAAGTCTTCTTCCATACCTTTTGAGTTTTCCCATATAAAATCCACACCCATCAATTCTAAGGTTTCCTTCATATCAAAATGATTCAATAATGTAACTAACAAATGTGCTCTAAAAACTATAGTTAAATTATTTTTTGTTTTTTTCTTTCATGATAGTGGTTCTTGTTAGAAAAATTCTTTTAATTCTTTGAAATGCATATTCATTGAGTGTTTCATTTTTTTCTTGGGAAGTAATTCCATAGCTTTCATTATCACTTAAACATATTGTTGTGCATAATGTTCTGTGTCCATAAACAAAATTTACAAAAAAATTAACATACACATTTGATTACACCATTCATGAATGATTCAAATATATATATATAAGATCTTGTTTAGGAACATGAATATAAAATTATTTAAATAGTATTATCTCTAATAGATAAATTACTCTTCTCATTCATCAATTCCTCCTGGATATGACTATAAAAATGATTTTTATACTCTTTTTTTAAATAACCTTGGTAGGATATACCAAACAAAAAGAAGTTTTATATTAGTTACATGCCTTTAAACATAATTTTGAAGGGAAATACATACACTTTGTGGAATATGAATAAATTGCCATTTACTACATGCACATCTCCTAACAAGCCTACCACACCATTAGGCCATATAATAATTGGTAATAATTAACCTCCTTTTGAGATAAATTCACCACAACAAGCTACTTCAATTTAACCACATCATATTTTTATTCACTAATTAGATACATATAAATGCAACCAACCAATTTAACACTAAAAAATAATTTAAACGAAGAAAAATAAAAAACAAACATGATAGCCATTGAATGAAAAAGATTTATCTAAATTCGACACATTCACAACATGTTGGACAACACATGTAGAATATAGTGAAGAGCATCCTAAAATATCGTGAAGTAGTGAGATTATTAGGAAAACATGTATTCATAGAATCAAGTTGTGACTATTTTAGTCAATTAAAAGTATCTATATTATTGAATAAGTGATGCCTATCTTTTTTTACATTCCTTATGAGTTAGAAAGCTAATATAGGATGAATCTTAGGATTAAAATTATATTATAATATATTTACATATAGAGCTCTTATCATAAGACTTCACCAACTAAGAGGACATAAGACTTTGAACAATATTGTTTAGATGGTTATAGTGTAGGGATTTGTTTTGAGAGGACATGTAAACAAGGATTATTATGTATAAGTTGATCTTTATTTTAGCTTGTATTTAACATGAGCCTATTTTAGTCCCAATAATTGTACCTAGACTATATTCCTTAGATATAAAAGATCATATTTGAGTTAATTTATCTATAGAAACATTTCTTAAATGTTTGATTTAAATTCCTTTTGTAAAATTGTACATAATTAAGAATCGTCAATAATAACCTGATGAATGAGTGATCTACAAGATGAGGTGTAGGAGGGTATTTTGAATGATTATACATTAAAAATGTATCCAAACATGATATAAGCATTAGTAGAAGTTGGTGATTAAAACTACATAAATATATGGAGAATTTTGATACTTAAAACTCCATACTCTATTATGCTTTCTTTAATTTATTATGATAAACTCTTCACTTGTAAATTGGAAAATTTTCTCTTGATCTTAAGTGTGCTTCATACTTTATAGATGATTTTATTATTTCTATAATATATTATTATATTTTATGAAAATTTTTACTTTTTATTTAGCTCAATGAAGACAATTTAGTTTCATATATTTCTTTAACATTTCCAATTAGTTGAAAAGTTAGGTCTATGAAGTGAATGAATGAACTAGTTTTTAAGTTATAGATCATAAACATGGTGTTGATGCTCAAAATAGTCTCACCTCATTTTTCCTTTGCAATCCATTGATTTATGGCCTCTACCATATTTTATCCCCCTGTATTGTGTTCGAAAGGTCTCTTCCTTCGTTTTGTTGCCATAATTAATAATTCCTTGGGCCGATGATCACATAGGGGTCTGTAATTTTGGTCTCTTGTTCTCTGTTCATCTAAAAACTCAGGTTTTCCCATTCTTTCCATTTTCCCCAGTCGAGATTTGTTGTCCTTGTCATTTTTTCCCTAAATACTTGAAGAAAAATAAGTGGATGTAGCTTTGAGGAATGTATTTGAGGCTTGTAACATTTCTAAATTCTCTTTCCTTAGAGGAAATTTCATCCTTGGGCTCGAATGATTATTTTTCTGTTTTTTACAGTTTGACGGGTGTTCCTCCCGGTAAAATTTTCATCCTTGCATCATCTAGAAATGTAGCCTCTTTTGGATGGATGTGGCTCCGCAGGGCACATCAAAAATTCTATTAAAAGTCTTAACTTAATATTTGTCCACGTGGAGGAACAACACTCATTTGGAGATTTACTTTTGTGTTTGGCCTTGGAATACTGTGAGGAGGACATGTGGAGGTGTCCGATGGGACTCTCCATACTTATATTTTTCAAAAGGTTTTTGGGATGTCTGGGACACGTGGAGGAACCATGCATGTTTTGGGATTGGCCTTTAACTTTTATTTTAAATAAGCGCCAACATGACACTTTGAGGCCTTCGCTCACTTTGTATTTTTCTTGGAATTTTCAAAAACCAAAAGAGACTACCTCGGATCCTGAAACATGGTGCATTATATTGAGCTTTAAGCCTTCAAATAAATTTTTTTGGCTAAGACACGTGGTGAGCCCTCTCTCATTCAAACTCTCAACTTTTTGGGACCATCTCAAGATGCGACATTGTGACGTGTGATAATTTGAAAAATTCAAAAGGGCAGGAAGGCGGGCCATCGGTGGGAACTTGGATTTTTTTCCACCTTATATTTAAAGGATTAAAACATCAAAATGGCTCACAAGCCTGATAGGGGAAAGGTCAAAGCTTGCTCTAGTCAACTGTGGAGGTGCAGAATTTCTCAGGAAAAGTGGGAAATTTTCCCTTTGTGGGAAAATGAGTTAAAAGTGAAAAAGGGAGCATGGTTCCCCTGGGACCCACATCAGAGGCATTTATCAAAGGTGGATCTGTGGCGGAAAAATTGGAAAATTTTCCTTTTTCCAAAAATGAGGTCAAATAGTAGAATTTACCCACTGTTCCTTTAGGACTCACTTCAAGGCACGTGTTAGGCTCATTTGTCAAGGGTAGAGGTGTGGAAAAAAATGTGAAAATTTTCCATTTCTACAAAATATTGTAAAAGGTCAAAAGAAACCCCCGAGCCCATTTTAAATTGGATCTTCCACGTGGATGACCCAAAATCAAAGTGAAGATCAACGACAATTGTGTGTCTGAATCTGATTTTCCCCCTATTTTACTAAAAATATCCTGTAAGTGCTGACTCTTTAAGATTTCTTGTTATTTCCTACATGCCAAATAGAGAGGGGAGTTAATTTTTGATATCTAAGTTTGTTGGGGGAGATCTAGAGACGTCTTTCTCCTTTAAAAAAGATCTAGATATTGGGCTCTATTTGATCTTCCATTTTTCTTCTCCCGAGCATGCAAAGACCCAGATTTGACAGATTAGAAGTGGAAGTGGTTGGGAAATGGAAGGAAGATTTGTTTTCCAGAGGAAGGAGTTGAATGCAGGAGATATTCGAAGAGATTTTCCCCCTAAGTACCTGATGATGTTTTACAGATATGATTCTAGGAATCATGATCGTAATCATGGTAAGCACTGGTGGTACGCAATGTCTTGATTGTTTTGGGGAAAACTCTGTGGTAAAATGTTATAAATTGCACAAATTTATCATCCAAATGGTTGGACTATTAGGGGTAAAGGATAATTTTTCTAATAGAATAAATCTTGATAGATTTCATCCTTTTGAGAAGCCGTTTGAGAATCTTATATATCTGTTTTGTCTTGAATTTGATTGTGTCAAGGTGGTTACAAGTGTACAACCATTGAAAATCTCTGAGATTTTTCTAGAAACTTTCCCCTACTGATAAATTTAATCAATCTCAAGTTATTCCATGTTGATCTTACGAAAAATGTTTCTGTTTCATTTTTGAATGTCTATAAATAGTTTTTCTTATTCTTATCACAATCTTGTATTAAAATATTTCTAAATCACATAGGTCTCAATCCTTGTGATAGTTTAGTGGCAAATTTATCAGATTTCTCTTCAGAAGAGCTTTCATCTGGGAATGAAACAAATAATTTAAAATCACTCGTCTTTCATCTGTTGAAAGAAATTGTCTGTAAGCCTCTCAGTGTACCTCAGGCGTGATTGGGTTTAGATCTTGATGATTTCTTGGGTTTTCTAACTCGATCCTTCGTGTTAGAATCTCATAGATTAAGTTAAAAGGTGATAATATTGGCCTCTATTAAAGCACATATTGTTATCCAAAATTCACCCCTCAAGGTAATTTTGATAGCATGCATCAAATTCTTTAGTCCCGAGCAAGTAGATTGATTCAAGGCCCGAAATCATGTTTTTGGGGGCCCCCTCGGCTTCTCTTTAACTCTCCCATCTAAGAAGAAATCCCAACGAGTTGTAAAAGTGGAAGAAATTCAAAAATTAAGGTTACAGGATTGTTTTGAAGCATTTCAGGTCTAAAGGGCACGGGTCGTACCAGTGCGGGTCATACTGAGGTTCGTCGTACCAGGTTTGGGGCTGAAATACAAAGAAAATCGGCTAAGTCAAACATTTTTGTCCCAGGTGGTCCACGAGATAGTTATGATGTCGGGACACGAAGTATGCGAAAAGATGAAACAGCTAAAGGTAGTAAAAATCATCTAAGTCTTTTGTTTCACGCGGTTTGGGACAACTAGGACAAAAGTACGCGTGGAACGCGAATTGGCCTATTTGTCGCAAGATGGTCTATCGTGGGCAGTTCGGAGATTTTTGTTCGGGACAGTCGTGAAAAAAGTACGTGTGGGACGCGAAAAGGTGAAAATCTGCAAAGAGAGACAAGGAAGCCCGAATTGGCCGATGCGAGAGAATGTGTCCGGGACAACCGGGACAAAAGTACGCGCGGGACGTGCGGGACGCGAAAAGGTGACAAATCCGCAAAGAGAGACAAGGAAGCTTGGATCAGCTGATGTGGGAGAATGTGTCTAGGACAGGCGGGACAAAAGTATGTGTGGGATGCGAAAAGCTAAAATGGCTGAAGGCAAAGAAGAAAAGTCAATGTTTGACCCGTGAACTTCAAATGGCCATAACTTTTGACTCCGAGCTCCGATTTTCACAAAATTGGAATTTCCTGAACTAGCACAACGTCCTGTATGCCAAAAAAACATATTTTTAATGAGGGTAGATATATTTAAATAAAATAAACATATTCGGATCCATTTAGTTAATGCTCATTCCCGTCAAATGATAGAAAACGCCTGCCAGACCCAAAATAGCTGCCCGCACTCAGAAGGCCATAACTTTTGCATTTCTCAACGAAATCGCGCAAAATTGGTACCGTTGGAATCATGGCTCCAAGCCCGATGCATAAAAATCTATAAATTCCATAGTTGATGAGAAATCGGTGGGTATTTTTCATAAAACGTGGCCAGGTTCATACCAGTGTTTTATTTGGTAGTTGGGAGTGAAATTAAGAGGCATGGTCACCATTCTTTCTCTGCTACAACACCTAGGACAGTATGGGGAGCCTTTTTCAAGTAATATACAATCATTTTACTCTATTTAATTCCTCTTACAAGTGGTGGAAGGACAGAATTCGGGATTTCCATTTTCCCCTTCTCTCTCTCTTCTCATTTTCTTATAAATTGGAGTGTTGGGCTCATTGTAAAGTGGGGGTAGTTTTTGTATCAAAGCTATGCCAAAATTAATTTTTGAAGCCAATGTGTTGTGGGCCCTTGTTATGGACTCATTGCATGGTGATCCAGGCCCTTATCTTGTAACCAATTGAACTGTGCATATCAGGAAGCAATAAAATACAAGTTTATGGATGTATCTTCCCCTACTGTGTTTTCCTGCATTCTTCTTGCCCCTTTAACCTTGATTACAAGAATATTGTGTCTATTATTATGTTCTTGCAGGGATCCATTATCATTGTGTATGTTTGAAATATTGTTGTAAAATGCATTTTGCTAGATTATGGAGAACTGTCATCACCCCTTCTAGTGTGCACTTTGCTTCTATATCTCATGCATTTGAAGACTACTCTCACACCCTCCTTTTCTGGTGTATCACCACTATAGTGTAGGATTTCATTTTATGCATTCTCTCTCCTTAGTCCCTTGGAAATTTAGATTAGAATAGTTAGTTTCCCCTGCATTAGAGTAGATTGTGGCAGGTAGTTTAGGAGCAAGAACCAGCTTTCTCTGGAGGTCTATCTCAAGTAGCAAGTCCCACAACTTGGAGATGGTACCCATGTTATCCAATAACACCGTGAGTTCAAGTATATGTGCTTTTATAAACATAGGGGTGATGTGATTCGATGATAACACATATTTAGGTTAAAGAAACATTTTAGCTATTCTATTGCATTTTGTTGGTTTAGCCTTCCATTTTGTTGAAGCTCTCAAAGATCTGGTGAATCAAGTCCATCCTTCCTCACCTCCCGCCAAAAATTCAAAAAAAAAACATCCAATCGTCCCTGTACTACCCCTGTTTTTCCTTTGTGTGCACAAATGCATAATTTATGTTACCAAAACATGTAGAAACAATCAAGATTTCAAATGTCTTTAGTAACCTGAACCTTGTCTATGAAATATCTCCATTATCTAGAGTGGAAACTCGTGAGAGTTGGGTATTGTTGCTTTGATCATATTTTCTCCAAGGTCTCCTCAATAAATTTACAAAGAAGGATATCCACATCTCCTCTATAAAAAAAAAGGATACAAAAAGGGTTCTCTTACCTTTTCTGGAAGGCACAACCAAAAATAGTGAGGATAGATCAAATCCTCTTAAGGTGTTACCCACTCTTTTCAAAGTCTGATTGCTAAAAAGTCAGATAGATCACTTCCCCAGATACAAAATGACATACATAATCGTCTATCTACCTCTAAGCAGTCCTGTCAAATCCATGATGCTACTTAGCCTTTGAAGGAGACTAAATATGGGTACTAACAATTTAGGAATATGGATTAACCCTGAGCTTAATATGGATTAGTTCTGTTGCCCAGGATATTGTTATTGCAGTTCATATTTAGACCCTGGTAAACATTTCTTATATGCTTTAAGTGCTAATACATTGTCTCAAAATCATCTTCTAATTGGGCTTGTAAGAAGTGTTCAAAGTTGTAAGTACTGTGTCCAACTCTTCCATTTTCTATTGCACTAGTTTTTATTTATAAACCTAGGAAAATAAAAGTTAGGTCTTACCATTTCCAGCTACTAGTAGTGACAGACATTTGACAGATCATAATTTAATGCATTTACACAACTAAGGTGGAAATCCTTAGTGGTGACTGCCTCTTGATCTAATTTCTTATAAGTATCAGTGTCTTAACCTCTATCAAGTGAGATTTGTCGTATTCTTTACAAATATGGAAGGAAGAATATCTTTCTTTGCTAGGGATCTTGCTAGGACATTGTTTCCAGAGTTAGGAAGAGAAAAGTCAGAAGGAAGAAAATCCTGGAGATTTATTGGAGATCAAAAATCAAGAAAATAAATCCCCATTGATGAGATTGATCAGCCTATCATCAAAGACTACCATTCTTGTAATTCTGAATCAGGTAGCCTCTTTGTGGAATTGAATTCTCCAACTGGAGAAAGGCCTTCATTTTATTTTGAAATTTTTTCTTCTCATTCTACCCATATATTTTTAGAATTTAGTAGGGATTTCTAAGAAACAAGGCCTTTAGAGGGTATCCATTTTGAAAGCTATACTCTTGTGTTTCAAAGACCACCTACCCCTTATCAGTTTTTTTCTCCCCCAATATCACCTCCTTGAATCAATATGGCTCATCCCCCACACAAACCTCCATTTTTTGTAAACACCTTTGGACCTATAAATTTTGTGGGAATGGTTGGTTGTCCAAATGTAGTACCTCAAGATGTAAGGAACAAACTACGAAAGTTCCAGGGAAACAATGCTATAACTTTTGATCATCATTTAAATCTTTTTATCAACATGATGGAAGAATTTGAGATTGAACATGAAGATGTATACATAAAATTGTTTGTTCACACTTTGGAAGAGGATGCAAGGAAGTAGTATAAAGCTTTTCCAGATAACTCTATTTATTCTTGGACTGAGATGAACAATTCCTTTAGATTGCAGTATGGTAATAGAACTGACCCTAGGTTTATTTTATCATAATTTGAAAATATCAAGAAGAATCCTAATGAGTCAGGTACTAGATTTCAACACAAGGTTCAACAAGAATTTGAGAATATTTACTGCTAACTTCATACCATGTGATGAGTCATGTTTGATCAAATATTCTGATTCATTTTATAAAAATTCTGCATACTAATTGATGGACAAGAACCCTAACAATTTGAGGTAGGCCTTCACTATGGCTTTACAAATTGAAAATAATATCAAGGCAATTGGAAAACCTTCTAAAAAGGATGGTGTGAAGATGGTTGGCCCAGAAAAAGCTCAAATAATTAAGGCTTATGATTTGAGAAAGTTGTGAAGACATTGCTAGGGGTTGTCAAGGAAATTTCATATAAACTAGCCTGGGATGAGAAAGGATTTGGAAAGAGTTCACAAGGTTAACACAAGAAAAAATTCCAAACACAGGTTTACAAATCACCAAATCTCCGATGATAAAAGCAAGGGACCTGTTGGATTTGGAAATAGGAAGCCCTAAGGTAGGGAAAACTGAGTGGTGCTTGATCCTTTGGCTACCATAGTTGTTTTTGTGGAAGAAACAAAGGTCATTGATTCGTGTGACAAATGTTTCATGCTCCATGCCCCTTGTGAAGAAGATCAGAAAGAAGACGAAGAAGCTAATGATGATAATGATGATGATGTCTACATGTTGGGTTGCTCCATGAGCTCACAATTAGGCGTAACTTCAAGTGAGGTGATAAGTACCCAAATTACTGCAACTGTTTGGGATTGCATTCAAAGGGTACCACTTATTCCTCCTTTTCATACTTTAGAAGTAGATACTGTACAATCTTTTGAATTGCCTAATAACGACTTTGAATATTTAAGGGCTTTAATGATAAAGAAGTATGATGGAGGAATCCCATCTGAGGAGGATAGACAACTATTGATGAATGTTGTTTGTGGCTCAAGAAAAGGAGTACAACACAAGAAGTAGGGTTTCCAAAGGGATAGGGCCTCAAACCAATCCAAAAGCTCCCTTACTTTCAAACATTCCTAAAGAGGATCCTAAGAAAAATGCATCTACCAAAATCCCTTCTATTCCAAATAGAAATCATACCCTCCTCATGCCCAAGCTGTCAAATATCATGTACCACTTAATGAGTGTGTCATCTTTCCTTCCAATGTTTCCTTGCCAAAGTATTTCCCATATGATATTGCCCAATTATTGCGTCAAATCAAAGCCTCTATTCCAATTGTTGAGTTTCTCAAGATCCCTAAGAACAAGAAAAGGGAATTTGAATACTTGGGATTGAATGAAGAGAAGACTTCCCTAGGCATAAATGCAAACATTATGGAGACTCCTCAAGTCATTAAAGAGTTAGAGACACCACTAGTGTTAGAGGAACTAGGTGAACCACCTAAGGTTTATTTGGGGACATCCTTGGTAGACTCTCAGCTAAATGTGGATCCATTCTTCACCACTTTGATCATAAAGGACATATTACTCCACAACTGTATGTTTGACTTAGGGGCATCGTGTAATGTCATGCCTCTAAAAGTCATGAATGGGCTAAATATCAAAGTAAAATCAGCATATGGGAAGTGCACCACCATGGACTCCAGAGAGGTACCAGTAGTGGGATGTGTGAAGGGCTTGGTGGTGCAACTTGTAGCTTACCTAGGTAAGAATTCAGAGCTTGATGTAGTCATTGTTGATTGCCCACCCAAGTGGGGCATGCTATTGTAAATAAAATGGGCTACAAGTGTTGGTGGGAGAATCCAAATGGATATGTCATATGCCACCATTCTAATTGAGGACAGCCTTGTCAGGTTGTATGGGGAAAAGAAGATGTTTCACCTTATTGAGGATCCCAACAAGGCATCCTATGAAGTATTGTACACAAATGTTGATGCTGATAACTTTGTAGAATTTGCTGATTGAAAGGAGCACATGATTCAAGAATGTAGTTGTCTTGGATAAGCGGGATCTCCTTGGAATTTATTGTTTGATGGAGATTTCTCCATGTTTGGAAATGGTGCTGGTGTTGTTCTACTTTTCCCAGGTCAGGAAAAATTTGTTTTTTCTTTTAAACTCAATTTTGAGTACACTAACAAAATTACTGAGTATGAGGCACTATTTTTAGGTTTAATAATTGCTTGGAAATATGGTGTCAAAGACATCATTGTCAAAGGATAATCATAATTAATTGTAAAACAAGTTAGAAAACTACATGCCATAAAGAATCAGCGAATGAAACATTACAAACATGTAGTCTAGGATTTTATTGAGATGTTTGATTCATTTTATATTGTGCATCATGATAGGAAGTTCAATGACTTGGTAGATTATCTTGTAGTGTTGGGGTCTTGGTTTGACAATTGTATAATGTCCCCATATTGTGAATATAATGTTGAGGTATTGACAAGGCCCTCTATCACTGACAATATTAAACACTAGAAATTTTTTGATGATGATACTCAAGTTAGAATATTTCTGCAAAACAAGGGAGAGTTTGTTGATCAATGCATTGATAGGGAACCAATGGTCTATGCAACAGAGGGAAAGGAAACCTTATTTGGTAAGGGTATCATTCAACTAAAGACTAATACCATTCCTAGAGGGATGGTTGCTCTTGAATCAAATTTTTATAATGTTGATTGCATTATTAATAGGCATATGGAAACCTCGAGGGATGTTGAGGAGCATGATCTTGGTACAAAGGAGAAACCAAGGAAAATTTGGTTAGGCAGCAATCTCAACAAAGAGGAGAAGCAGTCATACATCCAATTGTTGAAAAAATACCAAGATTACATGTCTTGGACCTATTGTGAATTAAAAGCATACAAATAGGATCTATTTCAACATGAGATTCCCTTGGAGTCTAATGCAAAGCCATTTAGGCAAAACTAGAGGACAATAAATCCACTCTTATCTCTTAAAATGAAAGAGGAACTGAAGATGCTAAGAGATGGAGGGATTATTCGGACCACAAGGTATTCTTCTTGGGTTGTAAACCTAGTACCAATAAGAAAGAAGAATGGTGATATCAGGTTCTATGTAGATTTTAGGAATCTAAACAGAGCATCAATGAATTTTAATTATCCTTTACCAAATATGGAAAACATGTTGCAGTTAGTGACTGGTTCTGAGTTACTCTCTACCTTGGATGGTTTCTCTGGTTATAACCAGCTTGTGGTGAAGGAATCAGAAAGGATCAAGACAACCTTTACTACTCCTTCAAGAACCTATGTATATGTCAAGATGCCCTTTGGTTTTATGAAAGTTGGACCTACCTTTCAAAGAGCAATAGATGTTCCTTTTGCTGGCTGCATCATTGAGTTTATTGTTGTTTACCAAGATGATGTAACTTTTTTTTCCAGAAAGAGAAGTGATCACTTGTGGCATTTGGAGAAGATGTTGATAAGATGTAGAGAATATGGAATCTCACTCAATCCAAATAAGTTCCATTTTGGAGTGTAAAAGGCAAGGTTTCCTGGTCACATTGTGTCACAAGAAGGGGTGATGATTGATCCAAAAAGGGTAGATGCCATCAACAAGGTCCCAATTCCAAGAACCAAGAAAGGAGTTCAATCATTCTTTAGGTGGATAAACTTCTTTAGAAGATTCATATCAAACTTTGTTGAGTTGACCATTCTAATCACTTCCATGCTAAAGGAGGACCAGGTCATTAAATGGGAGGCAGCTTCCATCTAGGTTTTCAATGGAATCAAAGAGGCATTGAAGCATGCCTCATTTTTAGCAGCTCCGAACTATAAGAAGCCTTTCCAACTATTTTCCTTTGCTTTAAAGAACACTATTTCTTTTGTCCTGCTGGAGAAGGATTATGAAGGAGCGGAAAGGCCAATTGCCTTTTTTAGTAAGGCATTGCAGGGGGATAAGCTTAAATACACTATTATGGAGAAGTAAGCATTTTCCTTAGTAAAAGCAACATAGGCTTTCAAACCTTGCATTCAAAGTTCTAAAGTGGTCGCTTGTGTTCCCCACTCCACGGTGAAGGACATTTAATCAGAGATGTAGGTCTCAAGTTAAATATGCAGGTGGGTGAACAAGTTGCAAGAATATGGTATGGATATCCAAACCACGAAGTTGGTAAGAGGTTTGGGCTTGGCTAAGATTATGGTTGAGAGCAACTTGCAAACTATTGAGGTAAATGAGGTGGAAGAGGAAATGGCATGTGTTTGTGAAATGTTGATGAGTTCTTAGTGGTATAAGGATGTGATTTTTTATCTCAGACACTTATACTGCCCTGAGTATTTAAGTAAAAACTAGAAAAGAGCTCTTAAGATGGCTTCCCATAAATATGTCATTACTGATTTTGGGTTAGCTTGGAAGAACCCTGAGGGAGTCCTCTTGAGATGCATTACTGAAGATGAATCCCCCAAGATAATTTTTAATCTCCATGGAGGAGTTTATGGGGGAAATTTTGTTGTAAGAGTCACAACACACATTATCTTGAGGGCATTTTATTGGTGGCCAACTCTCTTCAAGGATACAACCTTGTTCGTTAGAAGTTGTGAGAATTGCCAATGCTGCTTTGGAAGACTAAAAGCTTCAAGCTCCCTACCTTTGTATCCTGTATCAATTGAATCCCAATTCAAGCAATGGGGAATGTATTTCATTGGTGAGATTTCAGACCATTCAAGTATTGGCCATTAGTGGATTTTTGTAGCCACTAATTACTTTACTAAATGGGTGGAGGCAATCCCCACCAAGAAGGAAACACACCAAATTGTCATTGATTTTGTGTTGAACCACATTATTTACAGGTTTGGAGTGTCATTCAAAATTGTAGCTGACAATTCCATGAGCTTCAGAACTAAACCTCTAGTGGAAATGTGTAAAGAGTATGGGATCAACTTGAAATCTACCTCTAATTACAATCCCCAAGGAAATGGATAAGCTGAGTCTAGTAATGAAATTTTTTTGAAGACTATTAGAAGAAACTTGAAGCTGAAGAAGAGAAAATGGGGTGAAAGTTGAAGTTTGTTATTTGGGCTGATAGATTCACTATCAAGAGAGTTACTGGAAAGAGTCCATTTGAGTTGGTATATGGAACACATGCCATACTACCCTTGCATATGCAACTATCCTCATATCATTTCATTCAAAAACTGGAGGATCAAGAAGTAAGTCCTATGATGCTCGCATTAACTAGATCCTTGAGCTTGACAAAGAAAGGAGGGCATCCCACTAGAGGAATGTAAATTTTAGAGCAAGGTTGAAGAAGTTATTTGACAAGAAGGTCACTCCCAAAGCTTTTAATGTTGGAGATCTTGTTCTGTTATGGGATAGCAGGCACGAAGATAAAGGAAATCATGGCAAGTTTGACTCAGTATGGATTGGCCCTTACTCCAATGATATTAGAATTGGTGAACATACCTTCTTCTTGAAGGACTTGGATGTTGAATTTCTTGAACTACCTATTAATGGCACGAATTTGAAGCATTTCTCCTATTGATTCCCTGGAATCAAGGTAAAAATATTTTATACAGTGTATAGTTCGTTATTTGTTTCTTCTCTTTTGTATTTTTTTGTTCTAGTCCTTGGTGACCTGTTTTTGTTGGTTAATCTGTTCATTTTTTTGGCTATGGCTCTATTTCTCTGCTTTACAAGATGAATCTATCACCCAATGGATATTGTTCGTACTTGGTCTACCTTTGTTCTTGTGGCACTCGCAAGGAGTGCCCATCCTCTATTTGAAGTTGATGTTTGTGCTCAAAATAGTCTCACCTCATTTCTACTTTGCAATACATTGATTTATGGCCTTTGCCATATTTTATCCCCCTGTGTTGTTCCCGAACAGTCTCTTCCTTCCTTTTTTTCCATAATTAATCTTTCCTTGGGCCGATGATCACATAGGGGTCTATAATTTAGGTCTCTTGTTCTCTATTCATTTTTCTCCATTTTACGGTTTTACAGGCATTCCTCCTAGTCAAATTTTAATCCCTACATCATCAGGAAATGTGGCCTCTTTTGGATAGACATAGCTTGGTAGGGTACTTCAAAAATTCTATGAAAAACCTCAACTTAAAATTTGTCCACATGGACGAACAATGCTCGTTTGAAGATTTACTTTTGGGTTTGGCCTTGGAATAGCACTAGGAGGAAACATGGAGGTTTCCACTATTTTTCTTGGAATTAGATAAATTTTATGCATCTAAATACTTTTTGGTGGCACAGGGACATGTGGTGAGCCCGCACTCATTCAGGGTCTCAAATTTGGGCACCATAGTGAAATTGCACAATGGAGACACGTGGAGGTTTCCATTGGGACTCTCCATACTTAGATGTTTCAAAATGTTTTGGGACATCTGGGACATGTTGAGAAACCACACATGTTTGGGGCTCGGCCTTTGAGTTTTATGTTAAAGAAGCACCAGGAGGATCACTTGGAGGCCTCTGCTCACTTTACATTTTTCTTGGACTTTTCAATGACCAAAGGAGACTTCCTCGGATCCTGAAACATGGCACCTTCTACTGAGCTTTAAGCCTTCAAACAGTTTTTTTTGCACTAAGACACAGGGTGAGCCGACGCTCATTCAAAGTCTCAAATTTTGGGGACCATCTCTAGATATGCCATTATGACGTGTGGCAATTTAAAAAAGTAAAAAGGGTGGGAAGGTGGGCCATTAGGGGTAACTTGGATTGTTCGCCCCTTGATATTGAAAAGATTGAAACATAAAAATGGCCCACAAGAATTATAGGGGAAAGGTCAGAGCTTGCTCCAGTCAATGATGAACGTATAGAATTTCAGAGGAAAAGTGGGAAAAATTCCCTTTGTGGTAAAAGGAGTTAAAAGTGAAAAAGGGAGTGTGGTTCCACTGGGACCCACATCAGAGGCATTTCTTAAGGGCGGAGTTGTGGGGAAAAATGGGAAAATTTTCCTTTTTCCAAAAAAGAGGTCAAATAGCTCAGAATTTAGCCATGGTTCCTTTAGGATCCACTTCAGGACTCATGTCAAGCTCATTTCTCAAGGGCAGAGGTGCCAAACAAAATGTGAATTTTTTCCATTTCTTCAAAAGATTGTAAAATGTCAAAAGACACCCCCAAGCCCATTTTAAATTGAATCTTCCATGTGGATGACATAAATTCAAAGTTAACATCAATGACAGTTGTGTGTCTGAATCTGATTTTCCCCCCATTTTACTGAAAAGCTCCTAGAAATGTGAGTCTTCATGATTTCCTGGTATTTCCTACACACTAAACAAAGAGGGGAGTTAATTTTTTATATCTAATTTTTGTGGGGGATATCTGGAGACGTCTATCGCCATTAAAATGATCTGGATATTGGGCTCGATATGATCTTCTGTTTTTCTTCTCCCAAGCACGTAAAGAACTAGATTTGATAGATTATAGGAGGAAGTCATTGGCGAATAGAAGGAAGAGTGATTTGCAAGAGGAAGGAGTTGAATGTGGGAGATATTTGAAGAGATTTTCCCCCGACCACCTAGTGAATTTTTTTAGATCTAATTCTAGGTATCACGATCGTAATCATGGCAAGCACTGGTTGCAGTCAATGTTTGGATTTTTTGGGGGAAAAATCTATGGTAAAATATTATAAATTTTTCTAATTTATCGTGCAAATGGTTGGAGTTTTAGGGGTCAAGACTTATTTTTTGAATAGAAGAAATCTTGATAGATTTCATCCTTTTAAGAAGCCATTTGAGCAGCATGTATATCTCTTTTATATTGAATTTGATCATTTCAAGGTGGTTGCGAGTGTATATCCATTGACAAGCTTTAAGCTTGTTCTAGAACTTTTCCCCTACTAATAAATTTAATCAAACTCAATTTATTCCGTGTTGATCTTGAGAAAAATGTCTCTGTTTCATTTTTGAATGTTTGCAAATAGTTTTTATGGTTCCTATCACAATCTTGTATTAAAATGTTTCTGAATCACACAATTCTCAATCCTTGTGATAGTCTAGTGACATCTGTAATTTCATCTCTCATAAGAGCTTTCATCTGGTAATGAAATAAATGATTTAAAATAACTCTTCTTTCATCTGTTGATAGAGATTGTCTTTAAGCGTCTAGGTGTACCTCAAGCATGATTGGGCTTACATATTAATACTTTTTTGGCTTTTATAACTTGATCCTTCATTCTAGAATCTCATAGATTGTGTGAAAAAGTGCTAATCTGGGCCTGCATTAAAGCACATATTCTGGATAAAGAAAAATTTTAGTTGTTCTGTACCATTTTCTTGGTTTAGTCTTCCATTTTGTAAGATCTCTTAAGGATCTGGTGAATTAAGTTCATCATGCCTCACCTCCCACAAAAATATATTTAAACGCATCCAATCCTACCTGTACTACCCATGTTTTTCCTATGTGTGTACAAATGCATAATTTTTGTTACCAAAACAAGCAGAAATAATTAGGATTCCAAATGTCTTTAGTAGACTGAACCTTTCCCAGAAAATATCTCCACTATCTACAGTGACAACTCGTGAGAGTTAGATTTTATTTTCTCCAAGGTCTCCTTAACAACTTCATTAGGAAGGATATCCCCATCTCCTCCATAAAAAAAAAGCTACAAAAATGGTTCTCTTACCTTTGTTGAAAGGCACAACCTAAAATAGTGAGGATAGATCAAATCCTCTTACGGTGCTACCCACTCTTTTCAAATCCTGATTGCTAGAAATTAAGATAGATCACTTCCCCGACTACAAAACAACATACATAATCATCTATCTTCCTCTAAGTGTCTTGTTAAATACACGATGTTGCTTGGCCTTTGAAAGAGACTAAATTTGGGTACCAACACATGCAAGTTCAAGATGAAGATAAGAAGTACGAAGGAGAGGAATAGAAAGATCCTAGATGGAGTGAAATTATATAGCTCGACACAAAATGAAACTCAAACCCATATTTTCCTATATCATTCACTTATATACCCCAAGGAGTTCAAATTGGAACTCTAACAAGTATATTTTGACACACTGTAAGAAGGAAATTTGGAAAATAATGTAGAACATGAGATGTTGCACCTAGAAAAAATTGTTGAAGAAAAGGCCCTAGAGCTATAACTATATGGTCATGGGAGAAACCAAATAACATAAAAAAAATGAATAAGAAAGATCAAACATGAGAGGAGAGAGAAAACATAGGAATAAGTCCATAGGATTTTCTAATATGGAAATTCAGCTTTTTGGGGGACACCTCCAATAATTGTCTAACAAATAGAAGAATCAACACATAGATGAAATATCTCATAATGATATTCATCTCCTTTATATAGACATACATTCCCATTATTGGCTAAATAACACCTAATCCTATTATAGACCAACTTGTTACACAATATAACTAGTTCCACATGTTACATAGTTGACCTAATATGTTGTAGACATATAACTTAGGAGGATGTGTGCTGCATGTTGAAATTATAAATTATAATACATATCCCTAGGTATATGATAGAAATGAATTAAGACCAATTCTCACAATTCCTTGTAATGTCCTATTATCTCTCTCGACTGGGTATAATGTCTCATAAATTTGAGACTTAATGTTGGTTTTAAGAATGATAGTGTGACTCTCATCATATGTATGGTCAAAATGAATAGTAACTTGTTGGTTATAAATCCCATGGGAAATAATTATACAGGATTTGGCAATTGGTATAATAAAAGAGAACTTAATTTAATCTGTATGATATGGGAGAGAACTCAAAACCTCAGTATTATAGTTACTCAAATAAAACAATTTACAAAATATTGCATAGGATAATACACTTTCTCCTCTAGGATGAGGAGAAAAATTGAATCTTGTAGATTTAAGAAAGGATTCTATACAATTGAGAATAATAAGATTGTGTGATTCACCCAAATTGAGTATGTTTTTCACATTAGAATTTAAGGTATAGTTTGGAAGTTACCACTGGAGGCTTGATTTATGATGATCACATTCATACATCATCAATGGATTATTGTGAGGATCATGGCTAATACATTGTACAGTTGGCTAGTCTAGACAACCAAGATTCCACAAAGAAGTACCTCACCAATAACATAGTATATTAACAACTATAGAGTTATAGATGGGATGAATAGGTAGAGGTTTTTTTTTTTTGGAATGGCCCAATTATAATAATTAAGTTTAAAAGGTGTCGATGGGTACTGAAATAGAGCCTCCCTAAGAGATGAGAGAGGATGTTGAAGAATTGAATTTGATGTTAAATAGAAACCCTATTTAACTAAGAGACCAATTCAACTGTGTGCTAGAGTTATAAACAATACAAAAACAAAGTAGATATCTAGATCCAGATCCAGATAATATTGAGTGTTTGTAATATTTTTTACCATGTGTTTTATATTTATGGAGATTAGCTGATGTTTGGTAATATTTCAACAGTTAGTGTTTTATTGAATGATGTTTCTATGTAGATCCTTTTTTAGTATGGTTGGTTCTTAGGTTCTTTTTGTTAGTCTTTTATTTTCACATATTTTTCTATTGTTTCAGGTTATGGGAACCTATCAAAACCATTACATTTACCAAATCTAAAATAAATATGAAATCAGATTTACCCTATAAGTAAAAATAAAATTACGATCTATAAATGGTTTTAAGTATGTATGTACCAATTTTTGCAACCTTGTCTTTCTCTATTTGTGCCTTCCTACAAACTTATCTTCTAGCACTCTTATCTATTTTTTATTCCTCGTTATATTTTCATTACTTATTATTCTGATTTAACATGATTACTTCACTTTAATAATTTTCACCTGCACACACAAATTGAGCTAGATCTTAATCTAAGAGTAAATTCAATAGAAAACTATACACATGCAATTCTTATTATATAGAAATATCAATAGAAATTAGGTATTTTAAATCACTTTTTTATAACTTTACAACAACTTTTCTAATTTTAAAACAATTTAAAAACTCATATACAATTATATAATTTTGTAATATATTTGTAAATAAAATAAGTATATTTTTAAAGTTAATGTATTATATATAAATAATTAAAAAATATTACTAATTTTTAAAAAATAGAATAACATATTATATATATTTTTATCAAAAACAAATTAAAAAATATATAATTACTTTTTAAAAAAAAATTAAAAATAGAATTTATAAAAAACAAATTGAACTATATTGCTTAAAAAATATAGTTTTTTCAAAAAAAAAATTTAGAACACCCAATTTGGTTGGAAAATGTATGGGTGACACTGGGCTGACAGCTTTGAAGTTGAGGGGGGTTTGCCCAAAGGGGGGCTAATGCAATAATATTTGTAGCAATAAGGTATTGTTCTAGATCAAATGATATTTATAACCATATAAGAGTTTTTTTTTTTTTGGAATGGCCCCAATTATAATAATTAAGTTCAAAAGGTGTCGATGGGTACTGAAATAGAGCCTCCCTAAGAGGTGAGAGAGGATGTTGAAGAATTGAATTTGATGTTAAATAGAAACCATATTTAACTAAGAGACCAATTCAACTGTGTGCTAGAGTTATAAACAATACAAAAACAAAGTAGATATCTAGATCCAGATCCAAATAATATTGAGTGTTTGTAATATTTTTTACCATGTGTTTTATATTTAGGGAGATTAGCTGATGTTTGGTAATATTTCAACAGTTAGTGTTTTATTAAATGATGTTTCTATGTAGATCCTTTTTTAATATGGTTGGTTCTTAGGTTCTTTTTGTTAGTCTTTTATTTTCACATATTTTTTATATTGTTTCAGGTTATGGGAACCTATCAAAACCATTACATTTACCAAATCTAAAATAAATATGAAATCAGATTTACCCTATAAGTAAAAATAAAATTACGATCTATAAATGGTTTTAAGTATGTATGTACCAATTTTTGCAACCTTGTCTTTCTCTATTTGTCTTTCTCTATTTGTGCCTTCCTACGAACTTATCTTCTAGCACTCTTATCTATTTTTTATTCCTCGTTATATTTTCATTACTTATTATTCTGATTTAACATGATTACTTCACTTTAATAATTTTCACCTGCACACACAAATTGAGCTAGATCTTAATCTAAGAGTAAATTCAATAGAAAACTATACACATGCAATTCTTATTATATAGAAATATCAATAGAAATTAGGTTATTTTTAAATTCACTTTTTTATAACTTTACAACAACTTTTCTAATTTTAAAACAATTTAAAACTCATATACAATTATATAATTTTGTAATATATTTGTAAATAAAATAAGTATATTTTTTAAAGTTAATTGTATTATATATAAATAATTAAAAAATATTACTAATTTTTAAAAAATAGAATAACATATTATATATATTTTTATCAAAAACAAATTAAAAAATATATAATTACTTTTTAAAAAAATTTTTTAAAAAATAGAATTTATAAAAAAAAATTTAAAACAAACAAATTGAACTATATTGCTTAAAAAATATAGTTTTTTCAAAAAAAAAATTTAGAACACCCAATTTGGTTGGAAAATGTATGGGTGACACTGGGCTGACAGCTTTGAAGTTGAGGGGGGTTTGCCCAAAGGGGGGCTAATGCAATAATATTTGTAGCAATAAGGTATTGTTCTAGATCAATGACTATATACCATATAAGATTGAATGATTCACATGTGTCGTATTGAAATCTTTGTTTGAGTGCGGGAATAAAACCACTAAAAAAAATAAATTGCTTATCTAAATTGATAGGTTAGAAGATTAATTACTACATACAAGCATTGAATTTTAATATATAATCCATGATTGGTTATGTTGTTCCCTGATATAAAGTAGTTAGATGATCATAGGTAACTCTATGGCCATTGTTTAGGATAAAGCGATGAAGAAAAGCCTCTTCAATATCATAGTAAGTGTTAATGGATCCAAATGGGAGATGAGTATACCATGGAAAAGCATCATCGGTAAAACTATTTCAAAATGCCTTAACCAATCATCTATCATTAGAATAAGAAGCCATAGCCATGTGGTAATGTTTGAGATGTAGATGAGTGTCAGCAATACCATTAAAATATGTGAATGTAGGCATACTAAATTTTTTAAGAAACACTGATTTATGAATCTTCTTCAGAATAGGGTTGTCATGAAATTATTTGTTATCAATGGAAGCATAGTAATATTTTAATTCTAAGGTGAGTGATTGAAATTTAGATTGTAAGTGACCCACGACATGCATGAGAGACAATATTTCCTATGAAGGAATAGAAGAAGATGGAAATATTTTAATAAGAGGTTGTAACTTGCCATTGTGGGTAATCATAGGAACATCTAGAGGATACAAAGGAGATTGTGATGTTAAAGACACACAAGGTGTAGGTGCCAAAGAAGCTATAGGATATGAAGGACATGGAACATCCATAGAAGTGGTAGGACTAGCATCAAAAATATCCCTAGGAGATGAATCGATAGATGGATATGCGATGACAGTAGGAGATGAACTAACAGATTGAGAAGACTCATGTATAGCGCTAAATACAACCTCAGGAGAAGGAGAATCAACATGGTAAGCAGTAGAATCATGGATATGAATTGTAGTCTCACTAGAAGGAGAATCAACATGCAAACTACTATCAAGACCAAGAACATATTCAATAAGATAATAATCTAGAATTTCTTTAGAAATATCAGAGGGAGGATCATGAGTAGCTGCATAACATTGTGTATAATGAGTGAAGGCCGTAACATTCAAAGCTAGTAGACATAGTGTGTTTGAAAGCTAAGATTTTTTATTTAACCTCGTATGACAAAGTAATTTATCTATAGAGTTTCATGAGCTCAGCAATAGTGGCCTCATCATAAACTGGATTGACACTAACATGAGGCATGATGGGTTAAGAAGGAGAAGAATATCCTTAGCTATTAGGGTTTTATATGATCTTACGGAAAAATGTTCTAAATGTACAAGTTCACAAAAATGATTCTATAAAATCTGAAATTTTAATTAGAATCTAAGAGTACAGAAATGTAAGAAATGAAATATACTAAAATGTAAATAACCAATAATTTATTTTTGAATTGAAATGAGAGGGTAAATGTACTAACCTGAAATGAACTTAAATCATAGATATTTGGGACTGGACAAAGTGACGAAGTGGAGAAATAGAGTAATGTAACAGAATTCAAAAAATTATAGCAGAGCCAGATATGGAAAAACTATGGTGAATGGTGAAGGATGAGGGCTCCTCAAGCACCCTATTTTGTAGTCTATGCACCCTATTTTGTGGAACAAATTCAGAATCTGAGTCTGATGTGGTAACTAGATCTTCACAATACTTCACATATTTTCATGTTATTGTTGCACTTGCTTTGCTGATAGTGTTGTAAACCTGCAATGAAGAATCACCTGTAAAAGCTCATATAATTTTTAAAATCCTAAAAAGGAAAGATATAAATGAAGTGGTCATACTTTCCTTAACAACCGTAATGGTGGTCTTACAAATAAGCGTTGCAGTACATCTCATACCTAATGTAGTTCTATGTGATTTTTGTGTGTAATAATGTGCCTAAGATTTCCTAGTACCAATGAGGTGGAGATAATAGGAAATAGCTAGATAAAATTAAAAATGGTGGATGGTATACTGTAGAATCCCCTTCCTATGCATTGTGTGATGCAGAATAGTACCCTAATGTAGTCCCTTTCTCTATGTAGATAGTTATCCCTTAGTAGAAATAGTTCGCCCATAAGATAGTATGTATGTTCTGTTTATATCGGGATCTCTTCCTCAAATTTCTACACTAATGACTTGACATGCCAACTAACACCTAGGGATATGGGATGGAAAAGTATAAAAATTGACTACTAATGTCTAAAATAAAACCAAGTGTGATGAGGACTACGGCACAAATAAATTAGGACCAATGTGCCCCAGGCGCCCAAATCCCTATCTAGGTACCCTAGTCAAATACTATTGATGAAATTTGAGTGAAAAATGAAAAATAAGAACCCCTAAAACTTTCCTAGAACTATGTGGCTGAGTGATGACTATGTGAAATAAAAAATAATAAATACCAATAAGACTGGCGATTGGACTATGGGATGGTTCATTACTGAATACTCTTCTTACGCAAGATCCATATATATAAAAAACACACTTCGTGGTATGATAATAGTATTAACTGCATGATTTTGGCACTACATAAAATAAAATAAAATACCACAGATTATTTCCTCTGCAAAAATTAAGCTAAAATCCACTTTCTCTTTAACCCTAGAATCGTTGCTTTTCACCAATTCCAAACCATCTACATGATCCAATCTAACAATATATTACCCAAAATGTAATTCAATTTTCTAAATATCATTAAAGTCTTAATTTCATATACCCAAAACAAAATTCAAACCATTGTTGATTAAAACAAATTAAAACCATGAACACACTCAATTAACAAGACAAACCATGAACATCCTCACACATACTAGTTTAGGTATTAAAATATTTGTTCTAAAAATGGCGTCCAAGGGTTAGAGAGAACTCCAAGCCGCTACTAGATGAACTAAAAAGTTCTCTCATAATTGTTCTCGCCCACTCTTTGAAAATAGTTTTGCTAATTCAGTCGCCAAATTTAGTGCAAACATGAAGGAGTTCAATACATGACCAATTAAGATAATCAACCCTCCAACTCAAATAGTTAAGTTGCATCGAAAGGTCACTAGATTGAAGTTGGTGCACTACAACCTCTATTTCTCAAGCACCTAACGTATTAATTTTAGAGGGAAAAAAAGAATAGTAAACAACTAACATATTTTTTTATGATGCATGACAACCACATGCCCTTCAACAATGGAAGCCTAGAAATTGAAGCCAAGGAAAATAATAAAATTCAACTTAGAAACCACAGCCCTTACTCTGGTGCATAATAAAATTTTTATCAACGACTACAATCTCTGCAATAGTCTTGCATCTGCACGGAGTTGTTTTCCACCATCGATGCAAATAATGCAGGTCGAATCCGATTGTAAGGAACACTAATCGACATAATTATATTTATGAAAATATCAATATGAAATAGAAAAAAAATATTGAAATAACTTATTATGTGCAGCTTTCCTTAAGACATTATAAAATCAATAAACTACCTCGTCTGATTTGAATTTTTTTTTACCATACAACTAGTGTTTTAAAGATTTTATAGATAATACCTTAACTCTTTCTTATGAAAGGCATTTTTTTCCATGGTGGCAGTTGGACTTTGGTAGTAATAACCATATTGGCTAGAATTGGGTGTCCTATTAAGCTTGTTCACGCCTCTCATAAAACTTTGGTGACTAGAATTTGGGGCATTATATTTTTAAAAAAAGACTTAGTTTATATAAATGCAGCTTCTCATCTCTTATTGGCCTAATTTTTTTCATGAAAATATATTATATCAGAAGTAGGTGTTTAACTATTGAAATAATAAAAAATGCCTACCACAGGATGAAAAGTGTGGGAACTGTCACACCATTTGATGGTTGACCAAAATGAAAAGTACCAACAAAGCTCCATCCACTATAAAGAAACACCCTCATTATAACTAGAACTTACACAGAAAACAAGTTTAATGGTTACTTTTGGAAAAATGTGTATTCCAAAAACTAATAATAGAGAAACACAATAATTTTATATTAGATTTAGAAAAGTATTTAATACACAAATTTTAGAGTTCCTTCTCTTTTTTAAACCAAATAAAATTGTAAATACACTCTCTATATTATGATGTTTACTTATGTGTATGCACTTGAGCTTGTGCTCTATTTTTCACTATACATTCATATTCTAATCCCCCGATTTTGTTTTGTTATAACTTCTGTTAATTTTCAGCACTCTATATTCTCTACATCTTGTTGTAAAAACCCATGAGTTGTTGCTATCTTATCTTGCTTTACAAGTCTATGCAAAGTGCCTCACACAAAACAAAAAATTACTTTTGCAATAAATATTATTCCTTCTAAAATAGGGATTTCGAATATGGGAACTCAAAAGACAACCATTAATTCTGATAGATATTTTTTTGGAAGGAGGGAAATATTTTATGTTTAAAAAATGCATGGGCTCAAGATTCTAATATTACACACTTCCCCTTAATCTTGAGCCACTAAAACAAAAACTTCATTCAAAAAATTGATATTTTAATTCCAAAGTTAGATGATCGGGAGTTACTATGCTTGGTTAGGAGTTGCATCTCCTTGGTCCATAGTTTCCTATGCTTGATCCATATTTTCTTGTATTTGATCTTGAGATTCCATATAAATGGTCCATAGTTGCCCATATAACTCATCTAGAGATGCTTGTATACTAATATGGAGATACTTGTATTTGGTCCCAAAATCCCATATAACTAGTATGGAGTTTCCCATATAACATGTTTAGAGTTGCTTATATATTGGTCAAGAGCTACTTCTATTTGGTCTAGAACTTCCATATAGCTAGTTTGGAATTTCCATATAGCTTATCCAGAGCTCCCTATGTAATTGGTTTGAATCTACTGGTATAATTGATCTGGAGTTGACTCAATCTCATATGGAGCTATTGTTATTTGGTCCAGAGCTGAATCTATTTTCTCTAGAGATACTTTTATTAACATCAATGACACCCAAATTTTCTCTCAAGTATTCAAATTTATCTTTTAACAAAGGCTTCGTAGAAATGTCAGCAAAATACTACTCTGACTTACAAATGTAAGTTTGATCTCAACTAATTCTCAAATTAAATGGTACCTTATAGCAATTTTCCTACTTCTTCCATGAAAAACATGATTCATTGACAAGGAAATGGAAGATATATTATCACAAAAAATAGTAGAATCTCCTTTTTTCTCTTCATGCAAATATGAGAGGTGTAGTGCCCAAAGTTTACACACATGAATACAATAGTAAAAATACCAGTGTAATTTATTTTAAACTTACAATGCTCACTACACAACACAACAAGGGATCCAAGAAGAGAAAATCAACAAATCATAAGACACTTACACAAGTCATCAACTCACATAGACACATGACAAATCCATATACATGTTGATGCCAAACTTTCCCTAATTGAGGAATGCTAACAATGACCCAACCATAAGAAAGGGACCCAAGGATTGGAAAACTCACAAAACATCATTACCAAGATTACATGTTAGTTACAATTAACATTAAAAAACATTATTATGTAAGGATAATATTAACATTTTTCTACCTATAAATTCTTAAATTCATTCACATTCAGCTTACAGTTCAACTATTTAAGTTGGTTTTTTATCCCTAACGACAATCTCCACTACTTACATAATTGTTTTCCATATTTCAAATTGCATTCAAAGTTCCTAATTCTCTCATTATTATGTTAATATTTTGCTTTCCAAATGTTTATTCAATGTTTAAATTTTTACCCTTTCAATACAAGTGAATCTATCCTGCTTCCTGGAAAGAAATATTAGGATTAAGTAAGATTTAGATTCAACATATATATATATATATATATATATATATATAAACATTCTTAGATTACGATATATTTATTTCCCTATCATACTTGATATAGCTCAATAACTTGTCCAATCCATTCATAATTTCCACATAAAGAATTCTATTTAGGTTTATATATATATATATATATATATATATATATTTTCCTCGAAGTTTGATCTCACCAAGGGTAATTCATATTATTTTTAACACAAGAAAATTTCTAATTGAGTTATAAAGACTCCAAGAGTGAGATTATTCCTAACCTCAAATATCATTTTACTATTATATGTTTTACTATTACATTGAATTATGGTCTCATCATTGGCATCACTTTATAACAAAAGAGTTACGAAAGTACTTGTCTAACATCTTAAAGAAGTACATGAATGGAAGCCTTATAAGCTACACATGAACCACAAGTGATTTATGTTCAAGGTAAGATCCCATGTTTCTACATTTCACGATTCCACATGTGAAATTTATTTAATTCTTAATGTCATAAAAGGGCATAACAAGGGATTACGGGCCAAGATTTTATTTTCTTGGGTTCTCTAAAGTCAACATATTTGAAATCAATTTCGTTTGCAAGGAGTTACTTACCTTTTTCTACCCATAAGATAACCTTCTATTCAACAGAGATTTAGATTAATTTCAATATACACTCGAGGCTCTATGCCCTAATATAGATCAAATTAAGGTGTGAAAACATATTTACTCTATAATCCCTCTCTAAAAGACCAAGGCACTAAACTGTCATTAGTCGAAGTAACACATTTAGCTGTAAGGAACTAAAGATATCATTAACAAGAGTTTAAGTCATAGTAAAACTATTTCACTAGGTTTTTTTGTGTTGTCTGGGACCATTAAGGAATTAATTCGATGAAGAAAATTGCTAGATCTAACTTTATAAGACTTGATAGTTGATTAGGATACTAAGGAGGTGTTAGCTCTACTTACTCCATATCTGGCATGGTTACACAACATAGTTATTGCTTTGAACAATGACTCTTAAGTTATAGAAATGACCTAATTAATATATTTCTTAGGTGTAGTACCATAAATTTTAGTTTTGAGGACTAATTATCTTTATGGATGATAGCAATTTGGAAACTAATTTGGCTAGACTGAGAGGGAGAGTACAATAAGTTTAAACATTAACTTCATTAGATAATCCCATCTGTTAAAGGTTACTTTCAAGAGTAGTTGGTTATCTCTATCACCTAAAATGTAAGTCAGACCTGAAGAGAATACATTCTCCTTACTACACACATGATAAAAAATCTTGGAAGGGGACCACTTATTATAGATAACATCTAATCAAATAATTCTTAACTGATGGTTTCATGATGATGTCGCTAAACATACAGGCTATGTTGGTAACTCAACTAGGGTTCTTATTTGGTTAAGATAGAAGGTGCCATCAAAATTTCATTTGCAAGGTGTTACTTACCATTTTCTACCCACAAGATAACCTCCTATTAGACTGAGGTTTAGATTAATTTTGATTTTCACTCAAGGCTCTACACCCTAAAAAAGATCAGATTAATGTGTGAAAACATATTTATTCTATAAACCCTCTGTAAAAAACTAAGGCATCAAACTATCATTAGCCGAAGTAACACATTTAGCTGTAAGGAACTAAAGATATCATTAACAAGACTTTAATTCATAGTAAAACTATTTCACTACGTATATTTTTGTCGTCCAGGACCCTTAAGGAATTCATTCAATGAAGAAAATTTCGAGATCTAACTTCATAAGACTTGGTGGTTGACTAGGATACTAAGTAGGTGTTATCTCGACTTAATCTATATCAGGGAGGGTTACACAACATAGTTGTTTCTTCAAATATGGACTCTTAAGTTATAAAAATGAACTAATGAATATATTTCTTAGGTGTAGTACCAAACATTTTATTTGTGAGGACTAATTATCTTTTAGGACGATAACAATTTGCAAACTAATGTGGCTAGACTTAGAGGGAGGGTACAAATAGTTTAAACATTGACTTCATTATATAATCCCATCTATTAAAGGTTACTTTCAAAAGTAGTTGGTGATCTCTATCTCCTAACACGTAAGTGAGACATGAAGAGAATTTACATTATCCTTAGTACACACATGATAACCAATCTTGGAAGGGGACCACTTACTATAGGTTTAACCAGGATTCTTATTTAGTTAAGAAATAAGGTGCCATTGAGCATATAGGTTTAAGTTCATTCTAAGGTTTTAGTTTTCTATGCAAAAATAATAACACAAGAAGGTTAGTTACACACAAATTTTGTAATAGGGTTGACCAATTCACTTACATTTCTTTATTGCATTTTCAAGGTAAAGAACACAACACACCAATTAATTAACAGGCTATTGCACATTGGAAATGCAATACAAGATATTACATTCAAATTCATTTTACGTATCCAACTTTATCCATATGGAAATCTAAATCAAAATGGTACCCATGATTAAATGCACATTTTCCAAGTCATTCCTAAAATTAGCATCTCATACATATTACTGAATTTCAAAAAAATAATTAGTAACATGGCAATACATTACACATATATAAATTTTTCAATAACCTATATAAATTACATCAATAAACTATGGATTACACCACACCTTCTTGCCATCTAACTTCCATGCTACAAAGCCATGTGAGAAATAAATTAGTGATAAATCATTGGCATGACATCCACTCAAATCTAGCATAATTGAAAAATTTAGTTTCTCATTTCATAATAACATTAATGATTTACATTCGAAAGGAGAAGGTTAGAGACACATATTTATTTTATTTCAGTTCACTTTATTTCTTAACCAAGGAGAGGGAAAGAAATAGGGAAGATAGAGAAACACTATCTTTCCAAAAGTTCAATTTAACAAAATGGTCACACAATAGAGTTTCAAACACTTAATTACAAGGGCCAACAAGTTTCCATTATGCTTTGGAAACCCATTTGGGGTCCTAAAATTTTATTTTTTATGTTTTCATACTAGTTACAAAAACATTCAATAAATGCTCAGAGGTTAAGAAACCACTCTCAAATGTTTTTCTCTGAAGATAAAATGCACCACAGGTAATTTTATCTGTGTATTCTTATACACCAAGAATTCACAGGAACTGATGGGATTCAGAACTAGAGAACAATTTACAATTCACGGCTAGTTTTCTTAGGCCATCAATTATAATTGGCCTAGTTGTAAATGATCTAAAGTCACTTTAAGGGATCAAAAAACCTTGTCCAAAATTGGCGCTCTATTGGCTAACGTGCAACGAGAAACTTCCTACAAGTTTTTATTATCACAAAATCATAGCACCCTTATGTTTACACAAGTGCATATACTTGAGCTCATGGTGTGATTGGATAACATGGGTACTATCTCCATGTTGTGGGACTTGCTACTTGAGATAGACCTCCAGAGAAAGTTGGTTCTTGCTCCTAAACTACCTGCCAGAATCTACTCTAATTTAGGTAAGACTATCTTTCCTAATCTAACTTTACAAGGGACCAAGGAGAGATAATACATGAAAATGAAAGCCTACACTAAAGCGGTGATACACAAGAAAAGGATGGTTGTGAGAGTAGTCTTCCAACGCATGAGATACAAAAGAAAAGTACACACTAGAAGGGGTGATGATAGTTCTCCACAATCTAGCATACAAAATGATAATAGATCCCTACAAGAGCATAAAAATAGACACAATATTCTTGTAATGAAGGTTGAAAGGGGCTAGAAGAGTGCAAACAAACATAGCAGGGGAAGATGCATCCATAAACTTGTATTTTAGTGCTTAATGATATGCACAATTCAATCTATTACAAGATAAGGGCTTGGATCACCATGCAAGGAGTCCACTACAAGGGCCTATAATACATTGGATTCAAAAAGCAATTTTGAAAGAACTTTTCTACCACTAAAACTCTCTACTTTACAATGAGCCCAACACTGTAATTTATAGAAGAATGAGAAGAGAGAGAGAAGGGGAAAATGGAAATCCTGAAATATGTCCTTCAAAAACTTGTAAGAGGCATTAAATGGAGAGAAATAATTGTATGTTACTTGGAAAAGGCTCCCCATACTGTCCCAGGTGTTGCAGCAGAGAAAGAATGATGACCATGTCTCTTAATTGCACTCCTAACTACAAAATAAAACACTGTCATGAACCCGGGCACATTTTATAAAAAATATCATTCAATTTCTCATAAAATACCAAATTTATTATTTTTTGTGCATCAGGCTCAGAGCCATGATTCCAATGGTACCAATTTTGTGTGATTTTGTTAAGAAATGCAAAATTTATGACCTTCTGAGTGCGAGTAGCTATTTTGGGTCTGGAAGGCGTTTTCTATCATTTGATGAGAATGAGAATTAACTAACTGGAGCTGAATATGTTTGTTTTATTTAAATATTTCTACCCTAATTAAAATTAACTGACGTTATGCTCATTCTAGAAAGTCCAATTTTATGAAAATTGGAGCTCAGAGTCAAAAGTTATGGCCATTTGAAGTTCAGGATGTCAAACTTTGACTTTTCTCTTTCCTGTAGCTATTTCGACAAAATCGGGTCCACGTGCCTCAGCTGTCCCACACACATTCTTTCGCATTGGATGATTTAGGCCTCATTGTCCCTGTGTGTCTGTCATTGACTAGGCTATGAGGGTCATTGACTTCCGCATCGGATGCATCTACTTAGCTTGGCTCCTTGTGAAACGATTTTTCCCTTGCACGTCCCATGCATACATTTGTCCCAACTATCCTAGAAAAAAATATCTGTGCCACCTGCAATGCAATGACTTGTAGAAAATTATCCGATTTGCGTCCTATGTGTACTTTCATCTCAACTGTCCTAGACCACACAGAACAAAAACTTCCGCTTTTGCCGATTTTCACTACCTGCGGCCATTTCAGCTTTGCTCGTCCCTACGTCCCAACTGTCCCATGGACCACTTGGGACAAAAATGTATGATTTTTTTTATTCCTTTGTATTTCGGCTCCAAACTTGGTATGACGAACCTTATTACGATCCACACTAGTACAACCCATAGCCTCCAGACCCATAATGCTTTAAAACAAGCCTGCGACTTTGTTTTTGAATTTTTTTAATTTTTCCTAACTTCTTGGATTTTTTCCTTGGATGGAGAAATTAGAGAGAAGCCAAGGGGACCCCAAAAAACCAATTTTGGGCCTTGAATCAATTTTACTTTCTTGGGACTGAAGAATTTGATGCATGTTATCAAAATTACCTTGAGGGGTAAATTTTTTATGACAATTCCCTTATATATGGTGAATTCACTAGAGTCGATGGGATTGAAAACTAGCAAATAGTTTTCAAATGGCGACATGTTTTCTAGAGCCACCAATCCTAAATGGTCCATTTTTGACCTAGTCAAACTGCGACCAGAGCCCTATAAAATGCCTTTTCTAAACTATCAAGAAGCATATATTTCTCCAAACTGATGATTCCAAGAAATTTTCTAGTAAAAATACTAGATGTTTGCGAAAGTGGATATTGATTTCATTATCCAAGGTTCAAATGGCTAGCCGATATGAAATATAACTTTTCAAATTTAGCATCTTTCTACAACTACAAAATGGTGTAACAGGGCTCCTAGAAGGGTGTCAAAAATATCACAGACAATCATTCAAGGTTGATTCAAGTGTTAAAGTGACTCCTCACATGATAAGGTACACATAGGAAACTTAGCATCTCCTTTCAAGAGTTATGAATGTTATTTTTCAAGTCACTGAAAATCATGATTTATCTATTTTAACAAGGGAGCAGCCAACATATTTACAAGGCCTCAACTTCAACTTGTCAATAAAAATGTTTACTGAAGTAATCTAGTTTGGTTGGGACATTTACTAGATAATTACAAATTAAGGGTTTAAGTCCATTATTTACCAAGGAATATTAGATCCCGTAAGTTACGTTATAATGTCTTATTGTTTTGAAAACATGATTATTTAAACAGATAGATCTATGATAATTCCTATGGTTTAAAAGTTTATCTTATTGCAAATGAAAAAATAAATGATAAGAATTATGAAAAATAAGGATAGAAGAACCATGCTTGAAAATATTATCTTTCAAAGAGCATGAGGTTCACCACATAGGTTCACCCGCATTCTAGAAAGCTTCATCTCTCTTTTAGTATTCCATCTATCCCCATGCATCAAAAACCCCTCTATTATGGAACATTCAAGAAAAAAACCCTGTTTAGGAGATTTGAATCCTTCTAACGTCCCCAAGGAACACTTGTCATTTCAATCTAAGTTGCCACATTTAGTAAAAGAATCTCATTTCAAAGATCTTATTCTATATGGGTTAAAAACCTAGCTGTAGTGAGATAAATGCCTTCTCCAAAAAACCTAGCTGTAGTGAATAAATGCCTTCTCCTCCTCACTCTCCAAGAGACCATATTTCTCTAAGGCATTTTATCCAACATTTTTTTGTACCTTCTATACACTCTCACATTTAGCATACATGTTTATTAGGTTAGTACCCAACTATCACATTCGATATAAATGTTTAAGAGACCCAACATCCATAAAAGCCATGAATTCCCATCGATGGGTGTTGATGAAGAATGCATAGAGGGCCGAGTGACAATGTTTGGAGGGAAGAGTGAATCTCAGGGTCTCCACTTCCTGCTCCACTTTTTTTATCATAATGGGGATGTTCTTATTGAATTCCACACACTTGAAGAACATTATTTTTAAGTATCTTATGAAGAGTGCATTGTAAACCACAACAATTTCTTCCCACCTGATTTCATCTATCAATTTAAAATCTTCAGAAACAGCTAGATATTTTTACCAATCCCATCTCCAAACACTTGACTTTATTAAAACCACATGAGCTAGTTTTGGCCTTCATGGTGGCAGGAGAAGCTACACCACTTCAAGTGCCATTTTCTAATGGATAACACTACCCACACATAAAAAAAATTCATCTTTCCAATCTCATTATCTCTTGGAAAGAAAAAAAGGTAGTCCCAATGTTAGAAGGAAATACACCACCCATTTTGTACATACCATGTAATCATTGAATTCTAGTTGGACACAAGATGGAAGGGTGCTGGAATTGGTTTTGAAATTATAGATCTACACCTGCCCATCGAATTTGTTTGAAATTTTCTAAGAATTTTATACAAACCCATTTGTGAATATCCTACATTCCAAATTGTCCATAGAACCATGTTTTTTCATCCTTATCTACCAAGGCACTTACAAGCAAAACCTCTGATAAACTTCTTATAAATTTTATGCTTGTTTTTAAATCCTTCCCTTTCTCCAAATCTCATATTTTTGGCACAGGTTTGAAGTGAATCTCATATTTTTGGCACAGGTTTGAAGTGCACATGCATATGAAAATTGATCCAGTTGGAGACCTATTTTTTACATTGGAGGAACAATGTGAAAACACAAGACTGTCTCATGAGGAAACCCATGCCCCCCCTGTATCCTACCATCGCTGAAAATAATCCAAACTACTAAATTTTTAACGTTTCCTTGCGTTTCTGTGTTGTCTATGCCTCTGGATTTCAACTAAAATGAACTTATTTTTATTCCAAAGAAATGATAGGTCTGACTAGTCATTATGGGTGTGCATGTACCTTCACGTGCCTTCACATGGATTTTTTTACTCCAATGAAAAACCATCACGTAATTCTCAAAATCACTATTATTTTTTTAATTCTATTTTTCTATACTTTTTATTTAACAATGAGAATGTTGGGCACAACATTTCCCTCCCCTTAACAGAGCATCGTCCTTCATGTGATACAACGCTGAATCTCGAATGATATGAATGAACTAAAGTCAATAATGACACATGTCGTTTAACAAAACAACTTTTCAGTAGAGAGGAACCACAAGGAAGAAAAATAAATTTGGCAATATGTTAAATTTTAATGTTTTTTGAATATTGGTAGTTCTATTTTTTTTATTACTTAGTATTTTCCTTTAAAGTGTTTATTAATCTTAACTCTCGGTATTAAATTGTTCAATATCTTAGATTTTTTATGTTCGTGGGTGCCTAATAGTAGTTGGTCAGAGGGTGTAACATAAAACTCAACAAAAAAAATGACCCATAATACATCTTGCTACATACTTTCACGACTATATCACATAACAAGGCCTCTAATTCAACAATCGAATGACAAAAATTAATCCACATAATAAATAATTTCCAACGATTATGTCACAAGACTAGATCCAACACACATAAGTGACTAACAAAAAATGAATCATGATGATGATACATGTACCACTAGTATCACATGACCCAAATACCATGACTATATCCACACAGTTCCAAGAAAAAGTCCAATAGTATAAATCAACCTAAGGGAATGTCAAACCTCAAACATAACAATGTGTAAAAAGACACATAAGAAAACAGACAAGTTATAACACCAACGCCACACATCACAAAATAAACTACATATATATCCCGAAGTAAAAAAATTCAACTCCACATACCTCCTAAAGCATAAAAAAACAACTATATATACTTCCCAAAGAATCATAAACCAAACAAAACGCCAAGTGCACTAATCACACACATGCACACACACAAGTCTTTTTTGTCTCCCTCAAGTCTCTTATGCCTCCCTTAAGTCTCTTATGTCTCTCGCAAAACATCACAAATAAAACCTTCATATACCTCCCAAGAAATAAAACAAAGATAATTTTTTTCCTTTTCGCTCCCCTAAAGAGGTCGGTAACCCTATGGCACTAGGTGTATAGAGTCCAGATACCTCTAACCCAAGTGAAATAATAACTCATGTTTCAACAACCCGCTTGCTATCTATAACTCCTTGGGTCATACCCCCATAAAATGAAGCTGGTCCATAGGTTCAACCACTCCATGGTGTAGATGTAGTGCCCACTCCCCTTTGACACATTTTGATACTGATCATGACACTGTTGACTATATCATGGAAATTATTATAGTTTTGATTTAGTATGATCATTAGATGTTGTAGCATGGACTATTATCAAATTTGATTCACATATCATGCATGATGATTGTTAGAGACATTTTATAAAGATGTTAGCATGTTGTTGGACATGGCTATATGTATATATATGGATGTGGTGAGAACATGTGATATTTTGATATATTGAGTAGAACGATAAAATTGAATTAAAATTGATGATGATATAGTTGTTGATGAAATTATAAGTGAAATTATTGATTGTCTTGCTGATTATTGTGATTCATATATATTGATGATCTTGAAATTTTATTTATATTCATTTGGATGTTCTAATATGGCCACGAGGCCAAAGGAGGTATTTTTGTTTTGGAGGTTAAAATATCACAACACGCATCAGGGGATTGGAGACCAACCACATTGGAATTCTAGATGAATTCAACAAGATCACCATGACAATTGTACTTGTTTGTGTGTGTTTTATTGTTGTTAAGGATTCCCATTGGGGATATCACCTTCAAATGTGACTAGGGTTTTTATGTATTTCTTTTATTTTGTCCCTTTTTTTAATGTTTGCATGTGTTTATTTAGTGGTACATTGACCCCTTTTATTATTTATTAAATGTTGTGTTAATATTGTGAGTAAACATGTTGTTAAGTTAATTAATTAAAATGTGTCATAAGAAAGTAATTAATAGAGTTTTTGGCCTTGAATTAAAGTTTTGTAAGAAATGTGTAAGTGATATGTAAGAGATATGTAAGTTGATTTTGGAGTATGAAACACTTCATCTTCTTTGAAATTCAAAATTGTCCTTGGAGGCTGATTTTGGAGGTTTTTGGGACAAGTTAGACTTGTCTCACACCTCTTAAATTTATGTACCAACCATACCTATGGTTGGAGGGTTGAATTTATACCTTTATTATGCATTTTTGAAATTCAAGTTGAATGTTTTAATTACACTTTTCTTACATGTTTTATTTTCAGTCCTTATGGGGTGTGTGTTTGATTTGAGTGTGTAAGTAAAAATGTCATATTATTCACCCACCTATTTATTATGCATTGGAGAATGAATTTGACTTTTTTGTTGGGGTTGAGGATGTGTGATGTGGCATCTTAGATGGATCCACCTCATCCTCTTCTCTTCCCTCTTCCATAAAATTTGAATTCCTTACCTTGTTTTGGGTTGCTTCACCTTTTGATACTTCATTTTTTTGGCAAATTATTTTTGACTGTTTGAGAGCTCTTTCTTTGGAGAAGTTGAAGATTGTTTAATTCTTGTGCTTCGTGGATATTTAGATTACTTGTGTTGGAATAAAGTTGTTATTTGGAACATGGAACAACTCCATCATGGAGAGGTAGGAGCTTGGCTCTTGAAATTTCTCCTCTTTTATTTATGCAAATGTTATTGTTGTGAATTTTTTGGCATGTTTGTGGGCTGGTTGGGTAGATGTTCTATGAATGGTGTAGGAGAAGGCTATGTGGTATATTTTGTGCGAGGCATAAGTGTTTTTGGGAGGTATAAGTGTGGAGGGAGTTGGGATTTGGGTTCCACCTTACAAAGAAATAGCTTGCATTTCTTTACTTGTTATGGGGTGCCATAAGAGGTTGGGGAGGCATAAGGAAATGTGAGGAACAAGGGGTACTTGGGGGAGGCATAAGGGCATGTCAGGGATTTGAAATGACTATATATTTTGGCAGTTTGTTCTCAGGTGGTGATACATATTTCTTCTTTCGAAGGCATAAGCAGAATTCCCCATAGTTTCTTGCTCCTTTGGCTTTCATGATGAAGCCTGAGTTTTTTTTGTTATATTTAAATGTGGTTGTAAACTGCATTGTGTGTTGGACTGTGTTTTAAATGTAAAATTTTACTTTTGTGCTATGGAAGCCAGTTGTCTCCATGTGTTGAAACACATCTTCTATTTCATAGTGGTTGGGGCTCAGGGGCCAATGAATATGATGGCTTATCCTTTTCATTGGATGTCTTGGTTGAGTGGAGAGTGTTTGCTTTCCCCTGCTTCTATTGTGAACAGATTGGATGATGATGGAACTACATGTTGATGTCCTGCAGAAAAGGAAAAAGATTGAATTAACATTAATTGTTGAGGTTATTCTTTATTGTAACCTTCTCCCACTTGAAATGGATGACCTTTTATATTATTGTGATGGAAAGATATTTTTTTTAGACTATGAAAGTTGTAATTCGAAATACGAAAGAGATATACTCTATTTTCTACTTTTGAAAGAATGTGAAAGAGATTTCATTCTGTATGTTGCATTTGAGGAACGAGAGAAATAAGTTATAAAGATATACTTTTGAATCAATAAAATATTGTATTAATTTTCTCAAATGGTGTCATTAGGTATTAAAATCTGATTGTTGAATGTATTTTGAAATCTCTGTTGGAAAGATGAAAAGTGAATACGTATGAAGAAATTTCATAATGTTGTTTCTTTAGAAATGAATGTTTTGAAAAACAGAAGTTGTAATTTGGCATTTGAATACCTTGCTTGAATCAACTTAATAGGTTAGAGTATTTTGGAATGAATTCATAGTTGAAGTTGGTAAATGTAAACAAATCTATTTGAATTGGATCATTGTTAGATGTTTTTCAAACTGGAAAATGTTTTATCAAAAAGCACAGATCGACCCTGCAACCTTGGAAAATGAAATAAAATGATTGAATTGAGGTTACATGATCAAAACGACCCCAAAAAAACTAAAACACTTAAGAAATTTTTAAAGAACCCTTTCAAATTGAGAAAAGGTAAAATTACAGTCGTTTTTCTATCAAAGGTAGAAAATTTTGAATCGTAAATAAATCAAACAATATATACCTTGAAATCCATCCTAAATTCCTCTAAGAGTAATCCTCCATGTCTGTTTGGCATGTTGAGAAAGGAAGGAGGTTGAATTGAACAAAATTCTATAAGTCAAATGTTACCAGTTCACATTTTAAAAAAAAGAGCTTGCAGAAAGTTTTCTTAAAATTGACCCTTTAAAGTTTATCAAAATTAAAATTTTAATATTTTTTGCAAAGAGGACTTTGAGAGATTTCCAGAAAGTCCTTGTTTTAAAAAAAACCGAGTTCCCAGTCAAAAGATATGGCCTTCTGAAGTTTTTATTTCATTTTGGATTCAAAATTTAAATCTAACTGTCAAGTGGAAAAAAAATTTAAATTATTCTTGGGTGGACTCGCAGGAAAAATATTTCCCTTTGCACTTTTATCCCAGCCAACGCTAAAGGCACTTTCTTCCCCATAGTCCCATGGCCCCACAGCTGCCTTTTTAAGCTTGTATCTTCCCGTGGGTGCGAGGGCCCGCAATCGTTAACTTAGTTTGAAATTTTTTTTAAAAATATTTGGCAAAAATTCCTAATTCCCACTGGCCCCGCCAGCCCGTAGCCAATGGAGGTGCTACCACGTGGCTCTCACGAGGGTAACGACAGAGGTGTGGAAGTATTTTTAAACCTTAGCACATTTGAGATTCAAAATTTGGATAAACTTTCCTAATGTTTCCTCCACTGGCGTACTAACCCACAACCATTCAGGAGCTGGCAAATGGCCCACCCTTGGGCATCGGGGGAGGCACGGGAGTAGAGGAGCGGATCCTGTTTCACCCAAAGGGAATTAGCGCTTCAGAAATCCTTGGGTGACCCAGACCCACACATCTGCTTGCGAAAATTCTTCCACCATAGGCCCGCAGCCACCTGCATCTAATGAGAGCTTGACACATGGCATCTTGGGCACGTCGGCGGAGGCAGTGGATCTAAATTTCTCCCTTTTTCACTTTTTGGTAAATTAACTCTAAATGTCCTGTTTTATCTCTAGTGGCCCACCTTCGCGCATGAAGCTTGGAAATGCTGACACACGTCCCTCATGGGCTCGCAGACATGCAGAGGTAGCGCTAAAGTTCTTCCCCTCTCTTCTAGCTCGTGCATGGGAAAAATTTACTTCCCCGCTCCACCACGAGCGATTGGGCACACGGAAGTAAAATGCAATTTTCGCCCAAGAGCGCTAAGGGAAAAATTTCTTCCCCATGTCCGCACAAGCCCACCCTTCAGAAAGTTTTTGTCCCAAGGCCCATCAGCATATAACTTGAGTTTAATATGAGGAGTTAGAAGGGACTTCTTTATATAAACAAGAAAGGGGAGAGAAATTTTCTTTCTAATGGAAGTGGTGTATCAGGAAATTTTTGAGTGTGCGATTAATTATGAGAAAAATCAGTTTGCATATCTCTTAGGTCAGTTATGTGAGTGGGTAATTGGAGAAATTACCTTCCTTATTTTCAATGTGGATTTCTAAAATCATGAGTTGACTATTCTAGGGGCCACCTTATGGGGCAAGGGAATGTTTTTTTTTCCCTAACCCCTTGTAATGTGAGCCTTGTTTTATTATTTTTTCCCTTGTAGCCATCTAAGTGTAATTAAGAAATATTTAACCCTAGTGTCAATTTTATTTGATTAATTAAATTAACACCTAAAAGAAATTTAAATTATACTTGGTTATTTATACATGGTAATTGTAATGTGGTATTTTGTATGTTGTTCCAATAGAAAGCTTTATCTTCCTAACATGATTGACCTTGATGTACTTCCTTGTGTCAATCGTTGCTTTAAGGCTTGTTATAGTCTCACCTTGAACAACAAAAAATTATTCCATAATTTTTCTAAAAATAAAATCCTAGGTTGTTCTTGAGTCTCGACTGGGAGCTTTAGATGGGTGTTACACTTGGTGTCAGAGCTGTGGGTCCAAATGCCTAGACCCTTGGTAACACTAGAAGACTTGAGACACAAAATTTAAACCTAGTACAATATTTAACCTAGCACACTTTTTGAATCTAGAAAAAAAATTTGTGTGGAAATTACATATTTTAGTAAACATGGAAAACTGAATTAAAAAAACCTAGGATAATAAACTGACTCTCGTCTTGGTCTGTGTAGGAGGCGAAGAAAAGATGAGGGGAAATTTCACATAGACCTAGACTTACAATGACCAGATCATGTTGTAGTAGCTATCCTACCACATAATTTGCATACACTTCAAGATGTTAATTTCGTTGTACGCGTAGAGGAACTGTAGGAGCACATTCAGTAAAACATGATAGGTTGAAATCCATTGAGGCTCGTGGGCATCTCCTGGGAAAAACGAAGGAACATAGAGGAGTGAACTCCCATGAGGAATCAGCTATAGCAGAGTCACCGCAGAGCGGATGGGGGGACCAAGTTTCAGGACACAAAGATAGGTCTCGGAGCCCTAGGCTTAGAGATGAGCATGCTAAGAGGACTAAGGGTTGTCATACTATAGCTACAAAGAACATCAGGGATATCCTAAAGCTATGGCCAGCTCATTATTTTGGTGAAATAAAGTGGATTTTAGGAAGCAGGCCTAAGTTGGTGAGCTTGAGCAGATGCTTCAAGCTTTTTCCTTATTCTAGTAACACAAAAGCTCATGTTACCATCCATCTACTGAGGGATGGAGCTAGTGTCTAGTGGCAGATAGAGGAGTAGAAGCTCCATGTTGATTCTGAGACAGTTACCTAGGAGCTCTTTGAGGAGTAGATTTAGGAGAAAATATCTGTCATGGAGGTTCATTCAGTAGAGGATTGATGAGTTTCATGACCTCCAACAGGCATCTCTTATAGTAGCATAATATGAGAGTAGATTTCTGGATCTACTCAAGTATGTATGATTTCATGCAAGTATGAGACAGGTGCGGATCCACAGGTTCATCTCGGAGCCTCGAATCTAGACATTGGAGGTGCAGTGCGGATCCATTGTCCATAAACATTGGCTGAGGCCGTTAAGAAGACCTATATAGCAAAGGAGACTTGGGGGAAGACACACCATGCTAGAGACTGAGTCTAGAGCCATATACAATAAATGCATGACAGACAGATGGAGGAGGTTAGTACCTCCTCCTCGTGGTGGATAGGTTTTAGTATAGTCATCTTTTAGACCACAACAGTAACAACAACAGTCTCTCCCAGCTTATAGATCTCCACAGAGATTTGATGCATGGAGGGATCGGAGTATAGAACCTCCTCTTAAGGGTCCCATTAGGACACAAGGAGCACCTAGAGCTCAGTTTGCAGGATATCACCAACAGAGACCTCGGTAGTCCATATAGTCAGGTCATCAAGATCCATAACACATCCCTCTAAGGCAGCTGACTAGAGCTGCTACTCATGGGAGAGGATTTGGAGGTTGTTTTGGATGTGGTGTTCCTTGACATTTTTGGAGAGACTGCCCATAAAACCCTAATAACAAGGGTAAGAAACAGATCTTAGAGCCTACTGTTGGTGACATGCGGCGTAGTCATCAGGATTTACGTAACAGTAAAGAACTGCTAGGCATGAGCATCAGAGTATAATTATTGAGACTACAAGTAGTATTAGTGGTATTTCCTCCCTCCATTTTGTTTGATTCTGGTTCTTTTGATTCCTTTCCTTGCACCATCTTTAGTAGAGTGATGTAGGTTGGTGTTAGTTAGGCATGGTCTTAGTTGGGACGTTGAGATGGATTCGGGAGCCAAGGATCTCTATGGACTCCTTAGTTAAGTAGTGTGCAGTGGATTTCAGAACTTTTAACACCACCTCAGATCTTTTTATCCTTCCTGGTGGGCTCGTATGGAGTCATCTTGGGTATGGAATGGTTTTTTACACATAGGTCCAAAGATGGATTGTTACCACAAGTTCATATCTTATACAGACAATATAGGAGTTAAGGGTAGTGATAGCTGGGGTCAGGAGACCCGTTTCTATTCGCACCATCTTCACGTTATGCATCTTAAGCATGGTGTGTGCGATAGGGTTTTCAGATGGTTACTATCACAATTAGTGATTGATCAAAGGATGGGTCTAATGGACAATCGCTAGATGACCATCCCATTTTGAGAGAGTTTTTCTGATGGTTTTATAAGGGTAGCTACCCAGGTTACCACCCCCGCATGGGATTTATTTTTACATAGATTTTGTTCCGAGAGTAGAGCCTATCTCACGAACACCTTATTGGATGACCATGCTAGAGCTCTATGCAAGCTCAAGTTACAGCTAGATGGTCGTCTGGTGAGAAGGCCTACTCTGTCTTAGAGTATCTCCCCCTTGGGGTGCATTGGTGATTTTTGTGAAGAAGAAGGATGGATCTCTATGCGGTTGTGTATTGATTACCACTAGTTGAACAAAGTAACGATCAAGAATCGTTACCCCCTTTGATGATTTGTGTGATCGCATGAAGGGAGCCAGATTTTTCTATAAGATAGACCTTAATTCAAGCTACCATCAGGTAAGGATTTCAGAGGTAGATATTCATAAGACCGGCTTCCATATGAGATATGGCCACTATGACTTCATAGTGGTGCCTTTTGGTTTAAACTAATTTTCCCATAGTGTTTATGAGTTTGATGAATGCAGTATTCAAGAATTTCTTGGATCATTTCATGCCCATCTTACTTGATGAAATTTTGCTTTACTCATGTAGGTGTGAGGAGCATGAAGGGCACCTTCACTAGGTTCTTCAGTGTCTTCGTGAGCAATAGCTTTATAGGAACTTGGATAAGTGTGCTTTCTTCTAGATAAACGTGCAATATTTAGGCCACATCATTTCTAGTGAAGGTATCACAGTGGATCCTTCCAATATTAGATCTATTATGGATTATCAAACACCCATTGTTGTGGTAGACTTATGCAACTTCATGGGATTAGCAGAGTATTCCAGGATATTTTTTTAGGACTTCTATTGGATTACGCACCCCATCACTTCCCATCAATGGAAACGGAAGAATTTTATTTGATCAGATAAATGCGATAAGACCTTCAGGATACTAAAGGAATGTCTCACTCCAACACCTATTCTTGTAGTTCCAAATCCACATGGTGATGTCTTCGTGTGCACGGATGCTTCTTTCGAAAGCCTTGGAGGTGTGTTGATTCAGGAGGGTAGAGTAGTGGATTTTGAGTCTCGAAAACTCAAAGATTATGAGCTTAATTATCTGACTCATTATCTTGATCTTGCGGGAATTGTGCACGCCTTGGTTTTATGGAGAAAATTTCTTCTTGGTAGGATGATCACACTCAATACTGATCACTTGAGTCTTCGCCACCTCTTCACGTAGCCCAATCTCAATGCTCATGAGTGGCATTAGATGGAGTTTCTATGTGAGTATGATATGGAGATAGATCATGTGAAGGGGAAGGAGAATGTGGTTGTAGACGCTCTCAGTAGATGAAGACATGTGATTATGGCCACTTCAGTGGGCACAGATTTACGGAGTAGTATTCTATAACAACTTCCTCTTGATGGCTTCTACATTGCATCTAGAGCAGAGATCGAGTCCCACAGACCCCTTGAAGGGAAGTTTGATGGTTTTTCATTAAAGGCAAATGGAATTATTAGGAAAAAAGGTCAGATTTATGTTCCCAGAGTTGGAGGATTGAGACAGGATATTCTGAAAGAGGAACATCGTGCACCCTATTCATCCCATCCCAAGGTGAAGAAGATGTACGCCACCTTGAGACAGTTGTATCATTTGACAGGACTTCATAGATAAATGGCTTATTTTGTGTCACAATGTTTAGAGTTTCAGAAAGTGAAGGTCGAGCATCAGCATCCATTTTTCCTTATCTTTCCTCATTCCATACTAGAGTGGAAGTCGGACACCATTTCCATGGACTTCATTGTTGGGCTACCAATGTCAAGATACCACCATGACACCATCATGGTTACGGTGGATAAATTGACAAAAGCGGCTCATTTTTCTCTTGTAAAGACCACTTATACATCTAGTGTAGTGGCACGAGTTTATCTAGATGAGATTATCAAGTTACACAGGATTCTACAGAATATTGTTTATGATTGTGATCCTTTGTATACTTCCCATTTTTGGACTACCATGCAGTATGCCCTCAGCATGAATATCAAATTCAGCACAACATATCACCCCGAGACAGATGGACAATATAAGCAAGTGAATCATATTTTAGAGGGCATACTTTGGATGTATGTGATCGACCATCAGGTGAGATTGGAAGAGTACTTGTACTTGGTGGAGTTTTCCTACAATAACAGTTTTCAAAGCTCTATAGGCATGGCTCCTTTTCAGGATTTGTATGGAAGAGAGTGTAGGAAACCACTTAGTTGGGATAGGTTAGAGGACATGGTTTCTCTTGGACCAGCTTTAGTATAGGACATGGAACAACTGGTGGTTTTGATAAAAAAGAGACTACATAAGGCACATGACAGGAAGAAGAAGTACACAGATCAGTATCAGGTCGACCATAGTTTTGATGTGGGCATGAAGGTGTTACTTCATGTCAGGCCACATAATAGCCCTATCCATTATGGAAAAGGTTCTATGTTAGCTCCTAGATTCATTGTTCCTTTTGAGATCTTCGATCGTATCGGCTCTTTGTCCTATTGTCTAGCATTTCCAACTATCTTGTCTCACATTCATGATGTGTTTCATGTTTTAGTACTTAGGAGATATATTGCAGATCCTTTTCATGTGCTAGATTGGACCTCATTGTAGGTGTAGGATTAGGGGTAGGTGATGGTGGAGCTCATTTTCATTATAGATCATGGGACCATGGGCCTTCGAGGTAGAGATATTGACCACCTCTAGGTGCAGTGCAACAAGCATGATGAGATTGCGGCTACATGGGAGAATGCTACTTTACTACAAGTTCAGTTCCCACATCTGTTTCATTGACTTCCAAGAGGAAGTTGAGTATAAGGGGAGGGGGATGTAGTTCCCACTTTCCTTTGACACCTTTTGATATTGTCATGACATTTTTGACTATATCATGGACATTGTTATAGTTTTTATTTAGTATGATGATTAGATGTTAGAGCATGGACTATTATCGACTCTGATTCACATATGGTGCATGATGATTGTTAGAGACATTTTATATAGATGTTAACATGTTGTTGGACATGGCTATATATATATATATTTATATTTATTTATTTATTTATTTATTTATTTATCGATGTGGTTAGAACATGTGATATTTGGATATATTTAGTAGACCAAGAAATTTTAATTAAAATTGATGATGATATAGCTATTGATGAAATTGTAAGTGATATTATTGATTGTCTCTTGATTGTTGTGATTCATATATATTGATGATCTTGAAATTTTATTTATATTCATTTGGATGTTCTAATATGGCCATGAGGCTGAAGGAGGTTTTTTTTTTTGTAGGTTAAAATATCACAACACACATCGGGGGATTTGAGACAAACCACATTGGAATTATAGATGAATTCAACAAGATCACCATAGCAACTGTATTTGTTTGTGTGTGTTTTATTGTTGTTAAGGATTCCTATGGGAGGTATCACCTTCAAATGTGACTAAGGGTTTTATGTATTTCTTTTTTTTGGTCCCTTTTTGTTAATGTTTGCATGTGTTTATTTAGTGGTACATTGACCCCTTTCATTATTTATTAAATGGTGTGTTAATATTGTGAGTAAACATGTTGTTAAGTTAATTAATTAAAATGTGTCATACGAAAAAAAAAAATAGAGTTGTTGGCCATGAATTAAAGTGTTGTAAGAAATTTGTAACTGATATGTAAGAGATTTGTAAGTTGATTTTGGAGTATGAAACACTTCATCTTCTTTGAAATTTAAAATTATCCTTGGAGGCTGATTTTGGAAGTTTGTGGGACAAGTTAGACTTGTCTCACACCTCTTAAATTTATTTACGAACCATACCTATGGTTGGAGGGTTTAATTTAGACCTTCATTATGTAATTTTGAAAGTCAAGTTGAATGTTTTAATTGTACTTTTCTTACATGTTTTTATTTTTATTGTTTTGGGTGTGGGTTTGATTTCATTGTGTAAGTAAAACTATCATATTATTCACCCACCTATTTAATATGCATTGGAAAATGAAGTTGAATTTTGTGTTGAGGTTGAGGATGTGTGATGTGGCATCCTACATGGATCTACCTCATCCACTTTTCTTCCCTCTTCTATAAAATTTTAATTCCTTACCTTGTTTTCGGTTGCTTCACCTTTGGATACTTCAGTTTTTGGGTGAATTACTTTTTACTGTTTGAGACCTTTGGCTTTGGAGAAGTTGAATATTTTTAAATGTTTGTTCTTGGTGAATATTTAAATTGCTTGCATTGGAATAAAGTTGTTATTTGGAACATGGAACAACTCCATCATGGAGAGGTATTAGCTTAGATCTTGAAATTATCCTCCTTTTTTTTTTAAATGTTGTTGTTGTGAATGTTTTGGCATGATTTTATGTTGTTTGGTAGATGGCCTAGGGATGGTGTAGGAGGATGCTTTGGGGTATATTTTATGGGAGACATAAGTATTTTGGGGAGGTATAAGTGTGGAGGGAGTTGGGATTTGGGTTCCATCTTACAAAGAAATAGCTTGCATTTATTTACTCGTTATGGGGGGCCATAAGAGGTTGGGGAGGCATAAGGAAATGTGAGGAATAAGGGGTACTTGGGGGAGGCATAAGGGTAAGTCAGGGTTTTGATATATTATAGTTTTGGTAGTTTGCAATCAGGTGGTTATACCCATTTCACATTTGGGAAGCATAAGTAGAATCCCCCATAGTTTCTTGCTCCTTTGGCTTTCATGATGAAGCCTGAGTTTTATTTGTTAATTTTAAATGTGGTTACAAACTGCATTGTGTTTTGGATTGTGTTTTAAATGTAAAATTATGCTTTTGTGTTGTGCAAGATTTTTTTTTCCATGTGTTGAAACACATCTTCTATTTCATTGTGGTTGGGGATTGGGAGCCAACGAAGAAGGATGGCTTCTCCTTTTCATTGGATGTCTTTATTGGGTGGGGAGTGTTTCCTTTCCCCTGCTTTTGTTGTGATCGGATTGGAGAATGATGGATCTGCATGTTGCTATTCGAGAGAAAAGGAAAAAGAGAAAATTGAAATTCATTGTTTAGATTATTCCTTATTGTAACCTTCTCCCACTTGAAATGGATGACCTTGTATATTATTGTGATGGAAAGATGTTTTGTATTGACTATGAAAGTTGTAATTCGAAATGTGAAAGAGATATACTCTGTTTTTTTATTTTGAAAGAATGTGAAATAGATTTTATTTTGTATGTTGCATTCGAGGAATGGAAGAAAGAAGTTGTATAGATATAATTTTGAATCAATAAAAGATTGTATTAATTTTCTCAAATGGTATTATTAGGTATTAAAATCTGATTGACGAATGTATTTTGAAATCTATGTTTGAAAGATGAAATGTGAATACGTACGAAGAAATTCCATAATGCTCTATTCTTTAGACATGAATGTTTAGAAAAACATAAGTTGTAATTTGGAATTTTAATACCTTGCTTGAATTGGCTTAATAGGTTAGATAATTTTGGAATGAATTCATAGTTGAAGTTGGTAAATGTAAACAAATCTATTTGAATTGGATCGTTGTTATATGCTCTTTTCATACTTGGAAAATGTTTTATCAAAAAATACAGATTGACTCTGGAACCTTAGAAAATGAATTCAAATGATTGAATTGAGGTTATATGATCAAAATGACCCCACAAAAACTAAAACACTTAAGAAATTTTTAAAGAACCCTTTCAAATCAAGCAAAGGAAAAATTGCAGTCATTTTGTTGTCAAAGGTAGAAAAAATTGAATTATAAATCAATCAAATAATAAATACCATATAATCCATCCTAAATTCCTCTAATATTAATCCTCCATGTCTTTTTGCAATGTTGAGAAAGGAAGGAGGTCTAATTGAACAAAATTATATAATTCAAATGTTACCAGTTAACTTTTTAAAAACAAGATCCTGTAGAACATTTTCTTAAAATTGACCCTTCAAAGTTTATCAAAATTAAATTTTTAAGATTCTTGTGAAATGAGGACTTCTAGAGCTTTCCAAAAAGTCTTTGTTCACCAAAAATGAGTTCCCAGTCAAAAGTTATGACCTTCTGAAATTCTTACTTCATCTCTGGCTCAAAATTTAAATTTAGCTAAGGGAAAAATTTTGTTAATCGGACCCGCGGGCCCGAATTTGAATTAGAGTACTTTTCCAAAAAGAAAAAAAATCCCTATGGCTGCACAAGCCCACATCTTCTTATTTGGTGGAAATAGTTTATAGTCTGAAAAGTAAATTTGGAAAAGGTTTCTTTGCAGCCCTGCCAGCCCACAGCCAAAGGATGGATGCCACGTGGCTCTACGACACCATGGCAGAGGCATGAAAGTATTTTAAACTTTTCTCTTCAAAATTCAAACTTTCCCAATGATCATATTATTTCAAATTCACCACCACAACTACAATTTCGTCAGAACGAGCCCTACACATGAAGAAAACATAAAGGGAAATGACACAGACCCATGCACTCATGTCCTAGAACTAGGAAAAGTGAAAACAGAAGCCCGAGAGAGTCAAATTTGACCCTGCACAAGAAGAAACAAAAGAAATGGTTCTTTTGAGCATTTCCACATCTTAAATCTATTTAAAGGGTCAAGGGAGGACTCAACAATGGAGTGGTAGGGGCAAGAGAATGATTAAAAAACCCTGAGCAAATAAAATGACTATGTTAAGTTATTTCATGTCTTAAATCTATTTTTTCAACCTTCAGGAAGACTCAATAATGAAATTCCACGGCCAGACAAGGAGGAGAAATGCCGCAGAGAGGAAAGATGTAAGAAATAGAAGAAATGGTGAAGTCTGGAAGTTTTCGGGCTCAAAAATAGTTCTGTAAAGGGTCCAAAATTGACTAAGTATGGAGAAGGAAGCGGAAAAGATACCATGTGTCCTCGTGGCGCTTCTCTAAGAAAAAAACCTAAATAGAGAGGATCAAACAAGCACACCATCTCCATGTGTCCCGGGAGGAATGGAGGAAGGTTCAAATGTTCAAACAGATTCAAAGGAAAAGAAGCTAGGCCTCAAATAATTGGCTAAGTATGAATGTGCAAGCAGAGAGTGCCAAGTGTCAACGTAGCGCATCTCCAAGACTTATTCCCCGGATAGAGAACTAAATGAGCGCAAGCTTGCCACATAGCCCAAAGTCTAAAATTAAGAGGGACTGTTGAAAATTCCACAAATCAACAGAGGTTGAAAAGTGTAAACTTGGCACTCTTCCAAAGGTAAACATTAGGTCGGGTTTAAAAACAAGCGCGGTGCCTCCATGTGTCCTCAAAGGGGGTAGAGTTAGTTGAATAGTCAATACATAAGCCATCCTGGTAGAAGCCTGCCAAGTGTCCTAAGGGCACATGTTTCAAGGGTTAAAAGGTGTTAAAAGGTTCCCGGAGGGAGCTCCAGACTGACGCGTGTCCCAGGGCAAGGTGGGGCATCCGGGGAAAATTTATCGGTTTTTGCCATTTTCCCCAAAAGGAGTAAAAGTTACAAAGAGTTTAACCATGACTCTGCCAAAAAGAAAAGTTCATGTGTTTGAGCCAAATCTAGTCAAAGCTAAGGCAAGAGATTGGGAGGAAAAAGTGAAAGTTTTCCTTTTGCTCCATAAAGGCATAAAAGTAAAGATGGAAGCACATTTCCTAGCCAACCAAAAGGAGCCACGTGTCCCAATCAAAAGGGGGACCCATTTTTTGAATTTTTATGCTACCCATTTGTACATAATTGATGAAAAACTTCAAAGGGGCATATATTTTGACCTAGGGATTGAAATATTGTAAATATGACACCATTGGAAGTGTCTCAATGCCCTCTATGATATGGAAGGATAAAAAATCATATTTTGTAGGGCCTGGTAGGTAAAAGATGAAGAAGAGTCTTCTAGGGCCATTAACAGCTGAATCCAATCTCTTCAACTACCAGATATGATTCCGTGATTCAATCTGCTGGGGGTACCAAAACTGACATATTGTGAGTGAATTTGTAGAAGGTATTGAAATTCAGTGGTTGAGCTTTAAAATGGGATTCAATGCATATATGTGGGTGGTTGGATTAGGATTTGATTTTATTCCCTCTTCTCTCTCTTATTCTTCCTATATATTATAATAGAGGGGCACATTCAAATGGTTGGACGTTGGATTTCTCCGAAATCTCTGAATACCCCCCTCCTCTCTTTCTTCCTTAGGGTCAAATCCAGAGTCTAAGTATCCTGTCATGGTTCTGTAAGGGAAATTTCTTACCTCATTTCCACTCACGATGTACTGTTAGAACTTTTGAAGCAATAAAATTTGTTTTGTGATGTATCTGTCCATCCTTCCTTATGTTATTTGTCTCTTCTTGCCTCTCGTCATTACAAGTCTATACTATGCATATTGCCTGATCTTCTACGTTGCAGGTCCTGGGAGTTATACTTTGATGGGTTCTGATGTGGTTTTCTGTGTGAAATCTATCTCATGTCTGTGGTGCATTCTGTCCACCCTCTCCTCTACTCACCTCTCTCTATTTTAGGTAGTTGGGTTTGTGATCATCCACTTCCTTTTCTTGTGTATCACCATTTAGTGTAGGCTCTTTCACCCTCTCTCTCTCTCTCTCTTTGTCCCCTTGGAATAGTTAGATTAGGATAATTAGGTTTGACCTGCACTGGATTAGCTTGTGGTAAGTAGATTAGTAAGGAAGAATTGTCTTTCTCCAGAAGTCCATCTCAAGTTTAGCAAGTCCCACATCTTGAGAGATGGTCCCATGTTATGCAAATCACACCAAATGACTCTGCCTTAGAGAATAAGATCTAATAACTCATTTGGGGGTGCTTTGATTTTGCACTAATAGTTTTCGCATGCCTCGGTGGGATCTTTAGAATATCTTCAGTTCATAGCAACAAGGTTGATGTGCACTTGTTACAATTTCTAGCTTATGATAAGCTTCAAATTTGCATATCTGGTGAATCCATCTTGTTTACAACCCATCTATGAGTTACAAACCTATTTCATATCCATTTCCATTTCTTTCTTCTTTCCATCTCTTTCACCCTTTCCATTCCCTAAAGTTGTGTAGTCATGACTTCATTTCCACCATGGAATTTACATTTACAACAGTAGTATATTCAACCTCCAATGTACTTTACAACTCCTTCAAATCAGAATAATGAGTAGACTCAAAATCAGCATGCTTACCTCTATGAACAGTAGAGCCAAATTCAGTTTGGCTATGGATATTTCCAAGAGCACGGGTATGCAAACAATGAAGATAATAAAATACAAGATGATAGTCTGCTGGAGAAGATCCAAAAAATGGAGGTTGGCATGGTTCAGTCAAGGGGTATAGCAAAAATGAAGGCATTTCAGATTGGTTTCATGGAACCTTTTCCATGGGAAGGCCCTTTTCCAGTACATTACATCCCTCATGAGAAGCTAAACTTTATGGTTGAAATGATTGTCTCCAACTTGCACAATGAAATAGGAGATTGAGGCTTATGAGTTGGAGATCAAGACAACCTTTTCAATGGGTAAGTCCACTATCTCATATTTTATCTTTTTCTCTTTCTCAAGCATCACCATTCTCAACCCAAAACTCTAATTTCCAGGGGAGCTTCCCAGTTGTTTTCCCCAAGTGTTGATTCCATTTCTCCATTCCCATAGTCTTCCACCCCATTTCATCTTCTTTTTCCCCTTTTCGCTCCGCAAACACTCATCCCCTCCAAATTGAACCAGAAGTTCCTACCTCCCTCCCCACCACAAATAATCGCAAAGATTGTTAAACCTCAACCTATCACTCTTCTTACTTTCCCAAGTCCATGTTCAGAAGAGACCTGAAAAACCAGTCAAGGAGAACAACAAGGAGAGGATCCCAATAGAAAATAAATGACAGACAATCTAAAGAGTTGGGCTGCCAAATTTTAGTTTACAAAGATCCCCTCGATGGTATAACCAATGGAGGAGGTTAGAGATGAATAAACTATGGTGGTTGAGGTTGAGTTTGCAGTAGAAGAACATGAACAAGAGGAATAGAATCAATAGGTTGTTTATGGAACTTTTCTAGAAGAAGATACTGATCTAACCCAAGCTACACAACTAAAAATTGAGTAGGGACAATCAGCTCCAATTACCATTGAAGAGGTGCGGATGGGAGACATCAAATACAAGTCGAAGCCACTCAATGAAGAAAGCATAATTGAAGATTCCTTGCTTTCATTAGAAGCACTTGATTTGGTTAATGAACCCATCATGGAGGAGGACCATATAGTTTTAGAGGCTAAAAATGAGGAGCAGGCCATAGAGGAACCTTCAATTCTTCCTCCCACTTCATCCCTCAATCCATGTAATGTTGAGGATAGAGTTTGATCTCCCTTATTTGACCACTGAGGAGAGTAATGGTGATCAAGTAAAGACCTCAGGATGTCCCACCATGGAAGAGGTAGAACTTTTATCACCGAAGGTGGCAATGAGCACCCCTAAAGATATACTTGAACTCACTGTGTCATTGGATAACATGGGTACTATCTCCAAGTTGTGAGGACTTGCTACTTGAGATAGACCTCCAGAGAAATCTGGTTCTTGCTCCTAAACTACCTGCCACAATCTACTCTAATGCAGGATAAGCTAACTGTTCTAATCTAAATTTCTAAGGGACCAGGGAGAGAGAATACATAAAATGAAATCCTACACTAAAGCGGTGATACACCAGGAAAGGAGGGTGTGAGAGTAGTCTCCAAATGTGTGAAATACAGGGGAAAAGTGTACACTAGAAGAGGTGATGACAGTTCACCATAATCTAGCAAAATGCATTCACAACAATATTCTAAGCATACACAATGATAATGAATCCCTGCAAGAACATAATAAATAGACACAATATTCTTATAGAAAGATTAAAGTGGCAAGTAGAATGCAAGAAAACACAGCATGGGAAGATACATCCACAAACTGGTATTTTATTGCTTCATGATATGCACAGTTCAATCTATTACAAGATAAGGGCATGGATCACCATGCAAGGAGTCCACTACAAGGGCCTGCAACACACTGGTTTCACAAAACAATTTTGGCAGAGCTTTGCTTCCCAAAACCTCTCTCTTTACAATGAGCCCAACACTCCAATTTATAGGAAAAATGAGAAGCAGAAGAGAAGGGAAAATGGAAATCCCGAAATTTGTCCTTCAACCACCTATAAGAGGCATTAAATTAAGTGAAATGATTATATATTACTTGAAAAAGTCTCCCCATACTGTCCCATGTGCTGCAGTAGAGAAAGAATGATGACCATGCCTCTTAATTGCACTCCTAGCTACCAAATAAAACACTGTTCTGAACCCGGCCACGTTTTGTTAAAAATATCAATCAATATCTCATAAAATCTGGAATTTCTTGATTTCTGTGCGTCGGGCTCAAAGCCACGATTCCAATGGTACTCAATTTTGTGTGATTTCGTTGAGAAATGCAAAAGTTATGGCCTTCTGAGTGCCGGCAGCTATTTTGGGTCTGGCAGGCGTTTTCTGTCATTTGACGGGAATGAACATTGACTAAATGGAGCTGAATATGTGGTGTAGAGGACATCATGCTCGTTCCAGAAAGTCCAATTTTATCAAAATCGGAGCTCGGAGTCAAAAGTTATGGCCGTTTGAAGTTTCCGGACCAAACGTTGACTTTTCTTCCTTGCTGTCGGCCGCTTCGGCTTTTCGCGTCCCACGCGTCCCTTTGTCCCGAATGTCCCAGTGCTGCATGGGAAAAATTCTTCCGAACCACCCGAAATGGGCTTCCATGTCCCTTTTCTAACGGTGTCACGTGGCGTGATCTGATTGGCTTTTGGCTCCTTCGGCTATCCGCGTCCCGCGCGTCCCTTTGTCCCGAATGTCCCAGTGCTGAAGTTTTCCGTTTTGGTCGAACCAGCTGGTTCACCTACTCTTGTCCCGCTTGTCCCGGACTGTCTGGGACAAATTTTCCCGATTCGCTCGGTTCGGCCGGTTCATGTCCTTTTGTCCCAACTGTCCCAGTGCCTTAAGTTCTCATTTCGGCCGATCCGGCCGGTTCGCGTACTTCACGTACCTTCAGCCCAACTGTTCCAGGCTGCCTTAAGTCTTTTCGGTTGAACCGCACCCTCCGTGTACTAATTGCCCAGATGTCCCAGACTGCCTGTTTCAATAGTTAGTCAATTTTTTCCACTTTTCAGCGGGTTCGGATTTCCGCGTCCCACACGTCCCTATGTCCCGAATGTCCCAAATGCTGCGCAGACCGCCTGACGGCCTTTCGGCCGGTTCACGTCCAAATGTCCCTCATGTCCCAACTTTTGCAAGGACTAGGACTTAGCCATTTTTCATGATTTTTTCTGCCCCGAGCCTGTTTTTTGCAACTTTTTATTTTTTTTTACCTTTCTTCAGAACTTGCTCTCTTCTACTTAGACAGGGGAGTTAGAAAAATATGAGGGGACCCTAGAAACATGACTTTTCGCCCTGAATCAATATAATTGCTTGGGACTAAAGAATTTGATGCATGTTATCCAAGGATCAGCTGCCATAGCTCTTCAATCCAAATGCAGAGAAACTAAAAGAGGTATTGATTTTGTCTTCACAAGAGGAAGAAGAGAAAGAGTAGAAAGATCCCACCACTTCTTTCACACCATCCACTCTTGAATGTCTGCAAAAAGAATCCATCTTTAGAGTGGAAAATCAGAGCAATCAGCATATAATATGGATCATACCTTTCCCAATCATGTATTTGGCTTCATTGGAGCCACAAGAGAAGCCAAATCTGAACATGCCCATTTCAAGGTATGAGGATGAGCTACAAAGAACCAAGGATCAGTTGTCATAGCTCTTCAATCCAAATGCAGAGGAACTAAAATAGGTATTGATTTTGTCTTTAGTTGATACTTTGGTGATTTGGGTGGAATATCAGCTCGTAGTTAGTTTTTCAGTCATCTAACTAGCCATGTTTAGTGTCAAATCAGTTGTATAGCTTTCATTTTTTAGGAAGGGAAGCTATTTCTCCCTACTAGTTAAAGTTTTTGTTTGAGTTCCGTTCTCTCTTGGTTAAAGTAGAGTAGGTAGGTTTGTTTTCAGCAAAAGAAGTGCTTATGCACACTTTGCATGTCTCATTTGAGGCATGTATAATTTGGTCTTTGTATAGAAGTTTTGTTTATATTTCTTAAAAGGGGCATAAGGCTAGGCTCATCAACTATTTAAGGTGAGAAGGCCCATATTTTCCTATAAAATTTGTAAATTCCAAAAGAATCCAAATGTAGAGCAACTAAAATTCATTTTGAGACAGTCCATTTGAGGGACAGATGGAAACCACGGGTCGAATCAATTTTCTACTCTTAGAAATCATTATCTTAAGGATTTCTTATGAAAATTGAAAGTGCAGATGTGTGGGCAGGCTCAAGGACATGCAAGACATCGAAAAGGCTTGCAGCTAGGTTCGCAGTGGTTCAAGGATCAGTTCCATGTTTATTAAGAAGAATCCATGCCCAATGAATGCTTCAAGGCCACTAGTCTCTTCATCGACCAGGCAGATGTCCCCATGAGTCACCAAATTGTTATCCCAAATTCACCACCCCAGAAAATTTGGTCAGAACGATCCCCACACATGAAGAAAACATGAAGGGAAATGATACAGACCTACGAGATCACATCCCATAACCAGGAAAATTTAAAAAAGCAGCTTGAGAGAGTCAAATTTGACCCTGCAAAAGAAGAAACAAAAGAAATGGTTCTTTTGAGCATTTCAACATCTTAAATCTATTTAAAGGGTCAAGGGAGGACTCAACAATGGAGTGGCCAGGGAAGAGAATGATTAAATGACCCCATGCAAAGAAAACAACTATGTCAAGTTGTTTCATGTCTTAAATATATATTTTCAAGCTTTAGGAAGACTTAACGATTAGTGTAGGCTCTTTCATCCTATCTCTCTCTCTCTCTCTATCCCCTTAGAATGGTTAGATTAGGATAGTTAGGTTCTACCTACACTAGAGTAGATTTTAAAAGGTAGATTAGGAAGCAAGAACCAGCTTTCTTCGAAGGTCCATCTCAATTTTAGAAAGTCCTACATCTTGAGAGGTGGTCCCATGTTATGCAAATCACACAAAATGACTTTTCCTTAGAGAAGAAGATCTGACAACTCATTTGGGGGTGTTGTGATTTTTCACTAATAGATGTCCACCGACCCACTAATGTGTAACCAGTAAGGAGCTGACACATGACCCCCCTTGGGCGTGGGTAGATGTGTGGGACTAAACTTCACATTTCGCCCAAATGGCAAAAGTGCCAAAATTTTCCCAAGAACCGCACGCTTTCTTGGAAAAAAATTTCCCCTTAGGCCTACAGTAAATCATTGGTTGAAAAGTGTATTCGGCAGGGGAGTGGGCTAAAATTATCCTTTTTTCCCATTCTAAATCAAGTCAAATATCCTTTTCTATCTCTGATGACTAGCCTTCCCGCCTACGCATGAATTTTGAACACATGTCCTTAGCATACCCTAAATAAAAATTTTCCTTTGGTGTGTGAAGCCCTAACATGGGCGCGTGAAAGTGAAATATTCTTTTCACCCCAAAGCGCTAAGGGAAAATTCTCTTCCCTAGGCCCGTAGGCCCTCCCTTGGGAAAATTTGACTCCCAAGTCCTGTCGGTCCATAAATTGAGAAATATGAGGAGTTAGGGGACTTCTTTATATCACTGAAAAGGGGAGGAAATTTCCTATCTAATGGAAGTGTTTTTAGGAAATTTAGAATGCATTAATTATGATAAAAATAAGGTTGAATATTTTAAGTGAGTTCTTGGAGTGGGTAAGTGAGAAATTGCCCTTTCAATTTTAAATAACTATTCTAAACCTAAGTTTCGACCTCAAGAACTTTGATAATTATTGTAAAGGGGAAAAATATAAGCTATTAATTATAATTGACCTTGAAACTTATTTGTGGAAAATTCGGTATTATTGTATGGTTTTAAACACTTTTAAACAGAAAAACAATTATTCCAACTTTTTTAACTAATCCAAGGTTGTTCTTTGGTCTCAAGTGGGTTATTTTAGCTGTCGTTAAGGAATCCCATGACCCTATTCCACACATTACGACATTATAACAAGCATAAAAATTCATTTCAAATGCCAAGTGGAAACAATCCTAATCCATAGGCTAGGCCATAAATCTTTTAAACTTAAAAATAAAATTATAATCTAAGAAAAACAAATGGCCACAACCAAATAAAATGACCAAAATAGAAGAACATTTCAATAACGAAAATTATTGTTTCTAGAAAGAAAAGATGAAATGTTCAATTTACGAATAAAAAACGTATATACAAATACAACATTATGATCACTATGTGGCCTTAAACGGCCACCAAAGGGGTACTCAATGAATTTTTGGAATGCAGACATCGATCCTTAACTCGTAAAATAACATATTAGATAATACAACTGTCATCATGTCTATTTAAATTATCCCACAACTGCTTCAACAAGGCTCAACATAGTCGTAACTATACTTAGCTTGAATCCATATGATAAACATGTGGGGAGGGAGAAAAGAGTACAGGTTTCCATCTACTAAGCCTAAGGTGTCTGCAAAACACAATATACATGAAACCCATTCATCAAGTGTCATACATACCAAACAAACAAAAGTGGGTTTTAATCCTATGTAAGACTCCACTTCCTATCTCGTACTTCGTTCCAGTGATTGGTCAATGGTACACATTTCCTCACTCCAAACATACACCTTTTTCTGATTTCCTTTAGGTTCGGTTAGTGTAGGGTTTACAACATAACACATAACTACATCAATAAAAAAATGGTGGTTCACGCACATTAACCATAATGTCTTATGCATGGTATATATACAGGGTCTAAAATAATCATTACATTTATAGGTTACAATACATCATGTTTCCACATAATGCACTCAAAGTGCAAGTACTACACAATAGGGGTCATACTATCATCATATGCCCCTAATTCACAACATGAACATCACATATTACATGATTTATATGTATGTTCAACATAGTGACTAATAATACAGTGACCAACATTCTACAATCCACAATAACATTCTTTTCACTCGCAACAAGGTGGTAAATTAGACAAAAATATTCATATAATCCATGAAAAGGAGAGTGAATACTCTCATCACAAGCACATAAACATGATAAAATTTTCCAAGAAGTAATTGAGGGTGCTTCTGCTACTTTTCTTTGTAAATATTGTTGTTTTTTTGCTATCCTTTTGCTGCTTTTCTGTTCTGTTTGTACTGGTTTTGTTTTGATGGGGTAGCTGCTCTCTTGCTACTCTGGACTTCATTGTCATATTTTGATTTTTATCCTTTTTGTTCTGGTTCTCATTGCTATTCTAGATTTTAGGCCCTCTTGTGTTCCCAAGGGTATAGTCCCTTTCAAAAAACTATTTGCCAATAATAAAAAAAAAACATGATAAAAAATACGCACTAAGTGACATGCATGACATGTGCATTCATAATATCACAATTACAACGTTTTTCACATTAGAACATATATCACATTACTCTTCCATTATCCACCACCATCATGCAACATCATCACTATTCCAATCTATTCTAGAGGTTCGAAAGCATGAACCTCCACTCTAATACCAAATGTAACGTCCACACTTTCCACACATGAATATAACAGTAAAAATACCAATTTAATTTTTTTACTTACAATTCTCACTACACAACACCACAAGGGCTCTATGAAGAGAAACTCAACAACGCATAAGACACTTACATAATTCATCGAATCACATAGACACACAACAATACCATATACCTGTCAATGTAACACTTTCCCCAATGGAGGAATGCTAGCAATGACCCAACCACAAGAAAGGTACCCAAGGATTAGCGAACCCACAATACATCATTACCAATGTTACATCTTAGTTATGATTAAAATTAAAAAAAAATTATTGTGCAAGGATAATATTATGATTTTTCCACCTACAGATTCTCAAATTCATTCACATTCAACTTACAGTTCGCGCATTTAAGTTGGTTTTGTTTGTACCCAAATGTAATATCCTTTAAAGGCCAAACAACATCATGGATTTGACAGGATATTCAAAGGAAGATAGATGATTATGTATGTCATTTTGTAATCAAGGAAGTAGTCTAACTGAACTTTTAGCATTCAGGATTTGAAAAGCAGTGGGTAACACCTTAAGAGGATTTGATCTATCCTCACTATTTTAGGTTGTGCCTTATCAACCAAGGTAAGAGAACCCTTTTGTAGCCTGTTCTTTATGGAGGATATGGAGATATCCTTCCTAATGAAATTGTTAAGGAGACCTTGAAGAAAATATGATCAATGCAACAAATTCTAAGTCTCACAAGTTGTCACTCTAGATAGTGGAGATATTCTCTAGGCAAGGTTCAGGCTACTAAAGACATTTGGAATCCTAATTGTTTCTGCATGTTTTGGTAATGGAAATTATGCATTTGTGCACACACAGGACAAATAGGGGTAGTATGGGTAGGATTGGTTGTTTTTAAATGACTGTTTTTGGGAGGTGAGGTAAAATGAACTTGATGTTCCATATCTTTGAGAACTCTTACAAAATGGAAAGTCCAGACAACAGAATGCTTCAGAATAGCTAAAATGTTCCTTTCACCAGAATATGTGCTTCAATGGAGGCCCAAATTAAAAAAAATTCACATGATCTATGAGACTCTAACATGAAGGCTCGAGTTAGAAAACCCAAAAAAGTATTCATATCCAAACCCTATCATGCCCGAGGTACACCTAGAGGCTTACAGCCAATCTCTATCAATAGATGAAAGAAAAGTGATTTTAGCTACTTTATTTCACTTGCAGATGAAATATCTTCTGAGAAAAGAAATTGCAAATGCCACTAAATTTTCACAATGACTGAGACATGTATGATTAAGACAAATTTTGATACAATATTGCAACAGGAACTAGAAAAACTATTTGCAGACATTCATAAATGAAAGAAATTTTTTTTGCTCAATATTAAAATAGAATAAATTTATTAGCAGGGGAAAGTTTCTAGAAAAATCTCAAAGCTTATCAAGGGTTGTATAGTCACAACCACCTTGACATGATCAAATTTAAAACAAAAGAGATACAAAGACTTCTCAGACAGATTTTCAAAAGGTAGGTTCTATCAATCTTTTTCTATTAGAAAATATTTTCCGACCTCTAACACCCCAAAAAATTGCACGATAAGGTCATGCAATTTATAATATTTTACAACAGAGTTTTCCCCCCCAAAAAAATCTAGACATTGAGTACACCAATGCTTACCATGATTACGATAGCGATTCCCAGGATCCGATCAACAAAAAGTCATTAGGTGCTTAGGGGGAAAATCTCATCGAGTATCTCCTGCATTCAACTCCTTCCTCTAGTAAATCACTCTTTCTTCCATTCGCCAACCAATTCTACCCCTAATTTGTCAAATCTAGCTCATTGCGTGCTTGGGAGAAGAAAAATGAAAAATTAGATAGATCCCGATAGTACAACTATTTTAATGGTGAAAGACGTCTCCAAATATCCCCACCAAAATTATATATCAAAATTAACTCTCTTCTCTATTTGGCATGTAGGCAATACCAAAAAATCATGAAGACTCGCACTTCTAGGAGCTTTTAAATAAAAATGGGGAGAAAATCATATTCAGACACACAAATGTCATTGATCTTTACCTTGAATTTGGGTCATCCACATGGAAGATTCAATTTAAAATGGGCCTGGGGTTTCGTTTTGACTTTTTAAATCTTTTTGAAAAAATGGAAAAAAATTCCATTTTTGTCCATACCTCCGCCCTTGAGAAATAAGCCTGACACATGTCCCAAGGTGGGTCCTAAAGGAACCGTGGCCAAATTCTCCTATTTCACCTCTTTTTTGGAAAAGAGAAGATTTTGAAAGTTTTCCCCATAGCTCCACCCTTAAGAAATGCCTCTGATGTGGGCCTCGACAGAACCATGCTTCTTTTTATACTTTTAACTCTTTCTCCCAAAAGGAAAATTTTCCAAATTTCCCCCGAGGCTCCGCACCTCCATCGTTGACTATGAAACAAACTTTGACTTATTCTTTGTCGGGTTTGCGGACCTTTTTTGATATTTTAACCCTTTTGAGCATAAGATGCAAAAATTCTAAGTTCCCCCCGATGGTCCGATTCTCATCCCCTTTTGACTTATCAAACTACCATGCTTCACAATGGCACATCTTGAGATGGTCCCCACAAATTGAGACTTTGAATGAGCGCGGCTCACAACATATCTCATCCCGAAAAAAAATTTCTAAACACTTAAAGCTCGGCAGAAGGCTTCAAGTGTCAAGATCTGAGGCAGTCTCATTTGGTCATTAAAAAGTCCAAGCAAAATGCAAACTAAGTGGAGGCCTCCAAGTGTCCTCCTTGCGCTTCTTTAAAATGAAACTCAAGGGCCAGTCCCCAAACATGTGTGGTTCCTCCACATGTCCCAGACCTCCCAATTTTCTTTTTAAAACACTAAGTATGGGAGGACCCAGCGGAAGCCTCCATGTGTCTCCATGGCGCAATTTCACAATGGTGCCTAAATTTGAGACCCTGAATGAGTGCGGGCTCACCACATGTCCCTGTCCCGCCAAACTCTATAAAATTTATCTAAGTCTGAGTAAAGTAGTGGAAACCTCCACGTGTCCTCTTGGCACTACTCCAAGGCCAAATCAAAAAGTAAAATTTCAAATGAGCGTCGTGGACAACTTTTAATTTGAGGCTTTTCATAGAATTTTTGAAGTACCTAGCTGAGCCCCGTCCAACCAAAAGAGGACACTTTTCCTATTGATGAAAATATGTAAATTTGACCAGGATAAAATACCAGTTAAACCATAAAATGTATAAAAATGAACATTTGAGCCTGGAGATGAAATTGTCTCCAAGGATAAAGAATTCAGGAATGTTACAAGGCTCAAATACATTCCTTAGAGTTACATCCATTCAATTTTCTTCAAGTATTAAAGGAAAAAATGACAAGAAAAAAAAATCCCGACTATGGAAAATGGAAAGAATGGGAATGCCCAAGTTTTTGAATGAACAAAGAATGGGAGACCCAAATTACAGACCTTTCAGAGAGAAAAAGAAACAAGGAGACAAATATGGACCCATACATGATCTTTGACCTAGAAACAGATTGAAAGTGGCAACCAGAGGAAGGCAGAGACCTCTCAGGCACAACACAAAGAAAGAAAATGTGGCAGAGGCCTTAAATCGATGGATGTATAAGGAAAAATGGGGCGAGACTATTTTGAGCACCAATATCGGCTCCGAATCAGGGACGGGAACTCCCTGCGAGTGCCGCAAGAACAAAGGTAGACCAAGTGCCAAAAATATCCATGGGGCAAAGGAGTCATCTGGAAGAGTAGAGAAATAGAGAAACCAACAAAAATAGGTCACTAAGGACTAGAACGAGCAAAAACACAAGAGACAAGAAACAAACAACTAACAAACTATACAATGTATAGATGATGTTCACCTTGATTCAAAGAAAACAATCAAGGAAAATCCTCAAGTTTTTTTCATCCTAGATATGACCATGCTAAGCAATCTTGATATGTCTTCATCAACTAGAAACGTACCTCCTTTTCTTCTTTGTTTATTTTATAAACCATTCATTTTATCTGAATCTCCTCCATTGTGTTTGAGTCAAATTCTTTAACATTTTTCAAGGCTTAATCATAGGCCAAATTCCCAGATAAAATAGCATACTTAGGATCTCTATTTTCAAAACTTTCATACTCCCTGAAATCCACAAAACTCACAAAATTGTTAAGATCAACATCTGCTTGCAAAACTTCATAAGATGCATTTCTTAGGTCTTCAATCAAGTAAAACATCTTCTTCTCTCCATATAATTTTACCATGTTTCCTTCAATGGGGATAGTGGCATAGGACATGTCCATTTGCACACTACAACCAATACTTGTAGCCCATTTTCTAGATAACAACATACCCCACTTGGCTGGACAGTCAACAATGACTACATCAAGCTTCATGTTCTTACCTGGGTAGGCTATAAGTTGTACCACTAGACCCTTCACACATCCCACCACTGGCACCTCTATGGAGTCCATAGCAGCACACTTCTCATATGTTTTTTTTACCTTGATACCTAATCCATTCATGACCTTAAGAGTCATGACATTACATGAAGCTCTAGAATCAAACATACAGTTATGTAACAGCTTGCCTTTGATAACCAGGGTAGTGAAGAATGGATCTACATTCAACTGGGATTTAAACAAAGAAGCTCCTAAATAAAACTCTGGTGGTTCCCCCATCTCTTCCAACACTTTTGGCTTTTCCAATACTGCAATAGTAAGGGGAATCTCAAACTTTTTTACATCTCTACATTTTATGATCTCTTCCTCTTTGAATCCTAAATATTCAAAAGCCCTCTTCTTGTACTCAGGGGTCCTAAGTAGCTCAACAATTGGGACATGAATTTTTATTTGACTCAAAACTTGGGCAATGTCATATGGAACAAATTTGGGTAAATCAGCACTAGGAGAAAGATTGAAAAATTCATCAGATGAAATGGGATTCTTTTCAGTTTGGGCATGGGAAGGAATGCAAGTTTTGCTTGGGGAAACAAGCTCTCTGCCAGATGCATTTTTCTTTTGGGTTTCTTTGGTAAGCAATGGAACTTTTGACTTGGCTTGTGGCCACTTGGCAACTTTACTTCTAGTGTAGTGCTCCTTTTCTTGGGAAACTACTGCATTCATTAATAGCTACCTATCTTCTTCTAAAGGAGCTCCTCCATCATACTTTTCAATCATTAATGCCCTCAAGTATTCAAAATCATTAGTGGGAAATTGAAAAACTTGTACTATGTCTACTTCTAAATTATGAGAGGGAGGAAGAAGAGGTACCTGGTGGATGAAATCCCAAAAACAACAGTAGTTCTAGCACTTATTACCTTAGTTGAAGTTTCTTCCCTTAGTGAACTTGCAGGGATCTCCATCATGCAGGTATCATCATCAATTTCATAATTTTCTACTTCTTCAACTTCTTGTTGGTCTACCTCATATGGAGCATGGGGCATGGAACATTTGTCACACCAATCAATGACATATGTCTTTGGTAGCCAAAGGATTAGGTACAATTCTATTATCCCTATCTTGGGACTATTTATTTCCAAATCCAATAGGTTCCTTGCCTCTATCATCAGATCTTTGGTTATTTGTAAACATGTCTTGGCTTTGTTGCTTGTGTTAACCTTGTGAAATCTGCCCAAATCCCTTTTCTACCCAGGCTAACTTATATGATATTTATTTGATAGCCCTTGTAAAAAATTTCACAACTTCCTCAAAATCAATAGCCTTAATTGTTTTAGGATTTTCTGGGTTAATCAATTTTACACCCTCTCTTTTGGGAGGTTTTCCAATTTCCTTGATGTTATTCTCAATTTACAGAGCCATGGTGAAGGCCTGCCTCAAATTAGTAGGGTTTTTTTCCCTCAAGTAGTAAGCAAATTTCTTATGAAATGCATCTAAATATTTGATCAAACATGACTCATCACATGGCCTTAAGCTAACATGAAGTCTTCTCAAGGTCTTGTTAAACCTTGTGTTGAAATCATGTACTGAATCATTAGAATTCTTCTTGATGTTTTAAAATTCTGATAGAAGAAACCTAGGGTCAATTCAATCACCATACTGCAATCTAAATGCATTGTTCATATCATTCCAAGAATCAATAGAGTTATCTAGCAAAGCTTTATACCAATCCCTTACCTCTTCTTCCAAAGAATGGATAAACAGTTTGATGTATACATCTTCATGTTCAATCTCAAAATATTCCATCATATTGATAAAAATATTTAGATGTTGATCACCAGTTATAGCCTTGTTTCCTTGGAAATGTTTTAGTCTATACCTTACATCTTGAGGCACTGCATTGGATAACCAGCCATTCCCACAAAATGAGGCCTGGGTGGGGGTTGGGCCATGTCAATTCGGGGAGGTGACCCTGGAGGGGAGACAAATTGATAAGGGGTAGAGGGTCTTTAAAACACAGGAGTATAACTTTCAAAATGGATATCCACTAAAGGACTTGTCTCTTGGAAATCCCTATCAACTTCTGAAAAGAGAGGGAGGAAAAATGAGAAGAAAAGTTTTCAAAATCAAATGAAGGCCCTTCTCCAGTTTGAGAATTCAATTCCAAAAAGAGGATACCTGATTCAAAAGCACTTGAATGGAAGTATTCAATCATAGGCCGATCACTTTCATCAATGTAGATCCCTCTTCTTGTCTACTGATCTCCCACAACTCTCTAGGATTTTCTTCCTTCTGATTTTACATTTCCGAGCTCTTGAAATAGTGTCCTAATAGGATCCTTAGAGAAGAAAGATATTATTCCTTCCAGTTTGGAAAATATTAGTAACAAATCTTACTTTGATAGATTTTTAAGACAGTAGTATTCATTAAAAATCAGATCAATAGGAAGTCGCCACTAAGGATTTCCACCTTAGTTGTGCAAATGTACTAAATATGATCTGTCAAATGTCTGTCAACACTAGAAACTTGAAATGGAAAGATTCTGATTTTTCTTTACCTAGATTTATCAAATGAAAGCTAGTGCAATAGGTGTGAAAACTGAAAGAATTACACACAACACTTAGAGCATACAAGAAGTGTTTTAATGGGGGGAAAGTTAGATTTAGACACACATCTATTGTTGATCATTACTTTGAATTTGGATCATCCACATGGAAGATTCAATTTAAAACGGGGTCGTGGTTTCCTTTTGACTTTTTACAACTTTTTGAAAAAATGGAAAAAAAATCTATTTTTCTCCACACCTCCACCCTTGAGAAATAAGCTTGACACATGTCCTAAGGTGGGTCCCAAAGGAACTGCGGTCAAATTCTTCTATTTCACCTCTTTTTTGGAAAAGAGAAATTTTTCCAAGTTTTCCCCGCAACTCTGCCCTTGAGAAATTCCTCTGGTGTGGGTCCCAGTAGAACAACGGTTCTTTTTATACTTTTAACTCTTTCTCCTATAAGGAAAATTTTCCAAATTTCCCCCGAGTGTCTGCACCTCTGTCATTAACTTTGAAACAAACTTTAAATGATCCTTTGTTGGGCTTGCAAGCCTTCTTTTATATTTTAACCCTTTTGAGCATAAGAGTCAAAAATTCTATGTTTCCCTTGATGGCCCACTTCTCAACCCTTTTTGACTTGTCAAACTACCATGCATCACAATGGCACATCTTGAGATGGTCCCCAAAACTTGAAACTTTGAATGAGCATGGGCCAACCATGTGTCTCAACCCAGAATTTTTTTTCTGAATGCTTAAAGCTGAGTGAAAGGTGTCATGTGTCAGGATCCGAGGCAGTCTCTTTTGGTCGTTAAATAGTCCAAGCAAAATCCAAAGTGAGCGGAGGCCTCCAAGTGTCCTCCTGGCACTTCATTAAAATGAAACTCAAGGACCAGTCCCCAAACATGCATGGTTCCTCCATGTGTTCCATACCTCCCAAAATATTTTTAAATAAAGACTAAGTATGGGAAGACCCGGTAGAAACCTCCACATGTCTCCATGGCGCAATTTCACAATGGTGCCAAAATTTGAGACCCTGAATGAGCATGGGCTCACTACATGTCCCTGTCCTGCCAAATTGTATAAAATTTATCTAAGTCTGTGTAAAGCAGTGGAAACCTCCACGTGTTCTCCCGACGTTACTACAAGGCCAAACCAAAAAGTAATTCTTCAAACGAGCATTGATCCTCCACGTGAAATTTTTTTAATTTGAGGCTTTTCATAGAATTTTTGAAGTACCTAGTTGATCTGTGTCCGGCCAAAAGTGGAAACATTTCTTATTGATGCAAATATGTAAATTTCACCTAGAGAAAATGCCTGTCAAACTAAAAAATGAAGAAAAATGACCATTTGAGCTCGGAGATGAAATTGTCTCCAACGATAAAGAATTCAGGAATGTTACAAGGCTCAAATACATTCCTTAGAGTTACATCCATTTATTTTTATTCAAGTATTTAGGGAAAAAATGACAAGGCCAACAAATCCTGACTGTGGAAAAGGGTAAGAATGGGAAAGCATGATTTTTTGAATGAACAGAGAATGGGAGACCCAAATTATAGACCTTACAGAGAGACAGAGAAACAAAGAGACAAATATTGACCCATACATAATCTTCAACCCAGGAACGGATTGAAAATGGCAACCATAGGAAGGCAGAGACTTGTCAAGCACATCACAAAGAAATAAAGTTTGATAGAGGCCATAAATTGATGGATGTCAAAGGAAAAATGGGGCGAGAAAATTTTGAGCACCAACAAGTTCTATATCCATTACGAAAATCTTCATATCTTACATAATTTTTTGCCATATTTCAAATTCCATACAAAGTTCCTAATTCTCTTATTCTTATGTTAATATTATTCTTTCCAAATGTTTATTCAATGTTTAAATTTTTACCCTTTCAACAGCAGTGCATCTGACGTGATATCGGGAAAGAAATATTAACATTAAGGGATATTTAGATTCAAGATATATATATATAAACATTCTTCGATCACGATAGATTTATTTCCCTATCATAGTTGATATAGTTTAATAATTTGTCCAATCTATTCATAATTTCCACATCAAGACTTCTATTTAGGTTTTTATATATCTTTTGTTTCCTCGAAGTTTGATCTCACCAAGGGAAATTCATATTATTTTTAGCACAAGAAAAATAATTCACCCACACCTCCACCTGATGAGGACCACCTCCAAGCCCAGGTTCTGATGTTGACATTCCTTTGTATTCTAGTAAGGTAACGTGATTTATTTTTCCATATTTAAAATATATCATTTACAAAATACAATAACTTTGTTCTGTGCTAACTCCATATGGGGACCACTCTTAACAGGTGCAGTTGTCTTTGTTGAGTTTGGTCTTCTTATAGACTTGGGACATTGCCATGGTTTTAATCATATATATGGGCGCACTTTGTAAAAGGCCACCATGCCATACTCGGATGCCTTTGATTAACACATCACCATGGTGATTACTTGTTTCCTTTTACATTTTGGAGGGAATAAGGTTATACTTTACCTTTTGGGTGATCATTGTATGAAAAATATTTGGTCGGCATTTTGTAATATTCAGTGCTCGGACTATAGTTTAGATCCCCTTTTGATATGTCGAATGCGATAATTTTAATCTAATATGGGTTGGCCCCCCCATGATGATGAATCGCCCCTCCACATGCTTTTTCAGTGGCATCTAACTCGGGTTGAGTTAACTATAACCTTTGTGATTTGATTTGAAAGTTGGTTCCTTGATGAAGGTCATTGATCTCTATACTTTTAAATTACAAAACTCTAATCTCAAACCTGTGATTAGGGTTTCTAGCTTGCATTTAATGTGGTTGGTGACATCTGACCATGATAGTTTGCTTCGATTACTGGAGATCAATTCTTTACCATTGATCTTTGTACTTGTTAAATGTTGATCATTGATCACCGACCCTTGGTTAGGGTTAGGTTAAGCCAAGCTCATGTGTGTGAGTTAAATCAACTCAAACTTCATTTTTTTTCATTTTTCATTTGGTTTGTGGGCGAAACCCTAGAAAATTTTCTCCGGGAAGCCATTGTTGATCTTCTTAAGCTCAGTTCCTCTGAGAATCAGTCTTCTGAGAACTCGTACATCTATATCTTAGTTTCCTCTTATCTATTTTCAAGTTTTTTCTGAGTGGGATTTGGTTGATGCTCACCGGTATTGTATGCTCGTTGTTAATTTATCACTTTATGAAGCTCTGTGGGTTTGACTACTTGCATATTTTTCCACTTTTGTTTTTAAGTGAGCTCAGTAAGAGGGAGATCACCATTCCGTGAGATATCGAGCTTGGTCCTTCTACAATCCATGGTCATAAAAATACCGTGTAGGTAAGTTATTTACATTGAAACTGTAACTTTGATGATTTCCTAAACTCTGTTTACAAACATCTATAAATGGTTGAAGTATTGGTTTCATAGTGCACTCATACCTGAGGTTTTTGTTTCCTTCGTGTTTTCATACTTCACCATTGATAAAATGAGTTCGAAGTGCCTTTGTGGTTATTGTGTTTTCTTTTACATTCTACTCAAATGAGGATTTTCGGCCATACCATTCTCTATAAATGGTGAGTTATGTTTTGCTTGAAATAATTGGCTTCAATTATGGCAAACAAATCATTAAAACTTTTCAATAACAAACTTTATTTTTACTGATCTGCTCCTGGTTTCTTTCATGTTTGTTAGTTGTTTTGAGATAATGGTGCTGGCCTAATTGATGTGTAACAAGTATTTCCACCATTAGTAGGTTTCATGTGTTTTGAATCTTTTATCTTGTGGCAACCTTCTTTATGGGAAATCTAGTCATGCCTTTTAAATTTGTTAGGCTTGCGTCACTCAATTTCTCTTTTGTGAACTAATGTGCATCTATCTGAATGACCATTACTGTACCTTAAGATCTCTATTTCCTGGTTATTATTGGTGGTCTGACTATTCACCCACTGTTTTCCTAGATTGAGAGCTTTTCGAAGGTTTTATGCATTCTGAGTTAATTTTTACCTGATTCTTTGAATTCTTCTTTGTATGTGCTCCTTGTACTTTTTTTAAGATGAGCTCTTGAGATTTACTTCAATGTGGTCCCCATTAGAGGGTTATTTTTGATCTATATCTTTTGAGCATGTAGTTTGGTTGCTTGTTTTCTTAGTCAACCTTGAGCATCTAAAGCTATGAACTTGAAATATCTGTAAGTTCTTGTATTATGCTATGTTATTCTTGTAATTAAAGACTTTGTACTATGTGGCTCTTTCTGCATTTGGTTTCATGCTTACTTTTGGGCATCGAGTCTTTCTTTATAGACTTATAATTTAAAGCTTTATTATAACGGGTATCTTGTTTTGTTCTGATTTAAACTCAGAAACTGGTTCTTCTTGTGGGTTACTCTGGTTCAAATTAACCCTGAGTCTTCCATTTAAATTTAGCTCTGATGTATACTATAGCATAATGTACACATCCATCAGTACTAGGTTCTGATGTTGACATTCCTTTGTCTTCTATCCTCTTTGATTACTTTAACTTAGATCTTTTGAGATATGACATCTTCTTGATAGATAGAAAGGCTTGTTCATTTGATTTTCAGAGTTACAATATTAATACTTTGATTGTTCTTGACTTCATGAGATATTTGTACCTTGTATGGGGCCTTCTAGAAGTTGTTAAGAATTTCTCATTCTTGTTTCATTTGAAAACTTCAATTAAAAATGTATGAACTTTGTAATATTATCTTGAAACTTCATTTTATTCAGTTGTTAAACTAGAATGAAATCTCCAAAGTTCTTCAATTTGGTTAATGAAAGTGTATTCCATATCTTTTCTTAAAATATTGCATTTGATCTTCATTACAACCTTAGTGTGCATGCTGGAAAATTTAAAATGTCAATTCTACATGGCGAAGGCCTATCCAAATTTTCCTATAATTTTCTTTGATCCCTTTTTCAGCTGTAATAGATGTATTTTCTAATTCAGAAAATAAAATGTATCACTTTTATATTGAAGCTGATTTGTTGTTGCAAGCTGAAACATAATAATTGTTATCGCATTCTTTTCTGCTTTTGTGTATCACTCACTTGATTTATATACAACTTTTAAAGCATGTATTAGTTAAAAACAACATGATGGAAAGTTGTAAATGTCGATTTTTCATGGCGAATCCCTGTCAAAATTTTCTTTCTCAAAGTTCCTTCTCATTCTATTTCAGTTGTAATCTTATCTTGATTTAACTTCATATTTTAAATTTTGATTCTTCTTCCTCAGTTGTAATTTGAAACATGTACTTTTGTCTACAATTCCCTCCTCTTTTCTATACTACAACTTATTTTATCACTAGAATAGTTATTGAACATGGAGTTGCATTCTTTTTTCATTCTAGCATGTACTTATGAATCATCTACTTCATGTACCATAGGGTAGAAGTTATTCAACTCTATAATATTTATCTATAGTGAGGACTATAAGCTATGATTTATTTCTTCATGACTGCAACTTATACCTACACACTTAAGAAAATAGCTAAAAATATTTAGGCTTTTTGGCCTTTCTTATGTCCATGGTTTTTCTTTCCTTCTCTCTTATTTTCCCTGAGTGAGTAAATCATATATGATGTTACAGAAAATTACTTTTATAAGTTATGCCTTTGATCTTCATGTAATTTATATCTCATGTTGTTAAGAGATCCATCTACATGAATTTGAATAATATAGGAATATGGATTAATCCTCAAGCTCGTAACTGATAGTTTTATCTTTTCTTGTTTTCAGGTAAAGTGCTTTCAACAGGGAAGATGAAGAAGGGAAAAAATCTGAGATATGGGGATGCATAAACTGAAGAAGAAACTCCCCAAGGCTGTTATGGGTTCATTCATACTCCTTTGTTTTCTCTTTCATGCATGTGTGCATCTTATTTCAGTGGCTTGTACTTTACTTTCTGAGTTACATCCCATGGCTCGTGTGGGAACATTTTGATATTCCTTATGAATAAAACATTGAATTCTGAAATTGAATTGTGTATTTCTTTTCTACATTTCTGCTTTATGATATGGATTGTACGATGAACTAAAAAATTTAATAATATAATTGAATGTCTTAATTATGAAAGGAAAAAATATATTATAAGAATACATCTAACATCTAGCAATGAACTATAATTGCTATAATTTGCAATTATTATTGTTGGATCCAGAACTTAACACTTCATCTATGTCTACAATTCGGATCTCTTCATCAAGATAACACATAGCTATCCTTCAGGGACTTTGTGTTCTTTTATTGAATATAGTCATGAAATTGCATGACTATGTGATCTGTTACGTTTTACAACAGCACACATAGCTACAAATTTCATGTAATAATTAATTAATTTAGCAGAAATAGTATTGACTAGAAGAATCATCCCCTAGTTTGGGTCCACTTTCACACATGCTATCCATTGTAACGAAGTTTTGAGCTGACCTATTTTTGCACAAGTTCAAAAATTGTCAACATTTATGGTCAATCCTGTCGGGGAAATTTACTTACTAGCTTGTAAACTAGTTGCCTTGCTCTTGTCTATTGGGCATTGGAGTATAAAGACATGTAGCTAAAATTCTACCTTTCTGAAGGTCCAACCCTTCCAAAAATGAACTAAAACCGGGAAAGGATCTGGTAAACCAAATCATGTGCATGAATACACTTATTTAATTGAAAAACATTGCAATGTGTAGGAACTGCACTTATTGGAGGGAAATCCTAATCTAAACAGTCAATGTAATATTTTTAATAACAAGTGTTTGAGAAACATTACCATTCACATGAATGGGAAGTTCCTCTTCATTCAGCCTTGAAATCTGAAAATCATTGTGTTATTTACAATGCTAAAATCATGTAAAGACCACTCCAAATTGTATCGAACTTCGTGTGTATTCTTGGATATGCACGATTAGCATCCCACTTTAACACAATGTCTCCTTCATTGAAGATCTCTAAATTTGGCTTTCTTATAAAAAAAATTTCTTCATCTATTTCTTACTCTTTTCCATATTTACAAGGGCTTGATCTCTTAGCTCTTGTAATTCCATTAATTCTGCATAATGAAACCTACAATGGTTCATTTTCAAGCAGCGCCATTTGATGCAACAAATCTAATGTGAGTAATTCAACTTAAATAGACATTCTTGCTTCTCTTCCATAAATGAGATTGTATGGCGAATTGCCCACTGATCTTTTAGGAGTCAATCTATCAGCCCAAAGTGTTGAATTCAACATTAGATGCCAAACTCTCTGGCTATCTTTGACTGTTCTTTTGACGATCCTTAAAATATTCTTGTTAGTAATTTTAGTTAATCCATTACCTTATGGGTAATAATTAGATGACGAACTTAAATAAACTCCATGGTTGGCAACCTAATCTGTTACCTTTGCATCGAGAAATGCTAAAGCATTATCTGAAATGATAGTTGTTGGAACACCAGATCTACACACTATACCTTCATAAAAGAATAGTATTGAAGTTTCATTAGCATATTTCAAGGCTATTACTTCAGAACCAACATGTAAAGTAATCTATACAAGTCAAAATTCAATTGTGTCCTTATGATGAAGGTGGGTTTATCATGCCAATAAAGTCAAGACCCCACTGCAAAAAATGATGATCAACTGAAACAAGATGCAAGGTTAGCGAAGCTCAACGTTCTTTTCTAAAAAAGAAAGCACATTTCTTACACTTTTTAATCCATTCAAAACAGTCATTGAATATGTTGGGCCAATAGTAACCAGGTTTCATAATTTTTAAGGTTGTGGTACGTGCTACAAAATGACCTCTTGTAGGTCCTTCATGGAATTTTGATAATAATTGCTGAATTTTATCATAGTCAACACATCGCAAAAAGATTCCATTTATATATTTTTTGAACAACACACCATCAATAAAAACATAGGGTACAACTTATAATCTGAAATACCTTCGTTTATTCTTGTCCATACCTTCAGAATAGATGCCATGATGTAGATAGTTAACTAAATCAGTCACCAATCTTGATTCCTAAATTTCTTGAACAAGTTTAGGTTGTTAATTTTCTGGCTGCACCATGATGTCTGATTGTTGATATGTAATTTCAGCATGTTTTTTTATATCTTCTGGTTGTGCAGCTTGCTATTTTTCCATATCAGCAATTAGATGTTCACATAAGCCTTTACCTCGAACTGTATTCACAACACGAATATCAACATTGCACTCCATGACCTTTGTTATCCAGCCTTCTCTTTTCTCATTCAATTATTTCTTTAACAAGAAAGCTTTCACACTTGGATGATAAACAAGAACATGAATTTTGTTGTTTGAAAGCATGTTTACTTAAATATTATTTAGTCCTCATGACTACTGAAAGTACTTGTTTTTCAAGAAAAGTGTACCTTGTTTCGTAATTGTGTAAGCTCTATCCAAAGAAAGCAGTTAGCTGCTCAACATGTTCATCATTAACCTGAGTTAATATGGCTGATATTTTTTCAGCTCCTGCAAGTGCATACATTGTGAAATCTTTATTGAAATTTGGATTTGTAAGAGTTGGATCTTGAGAGATGGCTTCCTTAATTGATTCAAACCATTCTCTCCCTTCACTGTTCCAAGAGAAAGTTTTCTCTTTCTTGAACATAGATGTCAATGGTTTCACCAATGCTGCAAGATTTGGAATAAATCTTCTAACAAATTTGTTTCTTCCAAGAAAAATATGTAATGCTTTCTTATGATGAGGTAATGATAGCTAGGATATGGCTTTGATCCTAAAAGGATCAACTATCAAACATTTTTTAGAAACAATATGACCAAGTAATTTACCTTGATCAATTGTGATCTCTTCACAGTTATCAGCGTGTTGTGCTAAATTGGGATCAAACCCTTTCAGGTATTGGTATTTCTAAGAAAGAACATCTTTAAATTCCTTGTAGAGACTAATAAAAGAATATTTTTCAGCTAAAGAGCCTATTCTGAGAAACAAATTTTTTCCTTCATCAACTGAGATCTCTTCATAGTTATCAGCATGTGTTGACATCTTATTCTTGACCTTCCTTAACTGATCATTAGTGTTGAAGATGTCTTATAATGTGACCAGGCCTCAAGGTAGTTTCTTTGTCTTTAAGTGAACAATCTGGTCACCATATAAGTGTTGTAATTTATCTTGATTTACTGTAGAGAATTCAACTTCTTGCTGAAAAAACCTACAGATTTGCTGATCATTTTCAAAAACATGCCAATTAAAATCATTATCAGGTATAGAAGGCCTGACAATCAACTTTATATGACGCCGAGTCTCACTATTTTCAATTTGTTCCAGCACTTCAAAAGTAGCACCAATTGCTGCAAGTCTATCTGCATGCTTATTTTTTGTTCTAGGAACGGACTAGATATTAATAGCTTCTAAATCTTCTATTAAGTCTAAAACTCTATGTTTGTAAGACTTCATTAATGGATTCTTACAAACATTGAAGTTTCTTATTTGATTAATAAACAACTCAGAATCACCAAAAATTTGTAGCATTCCAATACCTCTCTTTTTGGCCCAGATTAAGCCATGAATTAACGCTTTGTATTCAACTATGTTACAAGTGCATGAAAATTGGAGACTCAAAGCTGATAAATACCTTTCATTGGGGAAGTGAGCATAAAAATTGATCCTTTTCCTTTCTTTTTTTAGTTCCATCGAAATGAAGCTTCCAAATCCCTTCCGCCGCATTTTCTGTTTTGGACAACAAGGGAATTGGCATGTTTTTTTCATGCAAGAAATACACACAAAACAAATGTTCTTCAAATTCTTTAAAAGTATCATGAGTGTGTTCTTCATGTGTCTTTTCATCCATAAACAGGTTAGAAATTCCATCCAATATGAAAATATGGGTTTTATTATCAAAATAAGACTGGTCTAAGGCTGCATAATTAGCTACTGCATTAGAAGCGTGAGGATCAATGTGAAATCTGGCCAATGGTTCTAAATTGATAGTAACATTGGTGCCATAACATGTAGTGAAAAATAAGAAGGACCAATCTGAAGAGAGATAGCCTCTTATCTTTGCTATGAAATATCTTGATAAACATATAGCAAAGTAAGGAGGTAAATCTAAAACAATAATATCTTGTAGAAAGGAAACATTTAAGCAAGCATGCACTGTTACCTATAGATTTCTGATGACACCAAATGTATTAGTTGTGGTTTCATCCAACTGTAGGACACTTTTTTATGTAGGTTCATACTACATACCCCATTTTTTCGCAATTGCTTTTGGCATAACTGTGCTACTTACACTGTTGTCTACCATACATTTATGAACAAGATGTTCTCCAATAAGTAGTGATAGATAAAATCATGGTGGCTTTTGGATGTCATGAGGATTTAAGACTTTCTAACCCATCCATTTAACATATTTGATGTGGTCTTCTTCCATTGTTTCAAGGACCATGCCGACTTAATGTACTTCCTTTTCTGTTATTTTATAAGAAATCTACAGCTTAGCTAGTTCATGAGAAAGTAAATCTTGTTGTCTTGGAATACTTAGAGCATCCCACATTGAAATGTTAACATTATGATTTTTCGTTACATTAATAATGCTAAAAGAAACAACAATTTTAGAGAAAGATTCTATTGTTTTAGCATAGGCTTTGGAAAAGAATTATTCTGCTTCAGCTACTTTTGATATCTAAGGTATAAATAACCTTCTTGGATCAGGTTGTATCTATTTTTGTTGTTCTTTACCATCTATAACACTTGTTATTTTTTGAGGAAAAACAACATTGTTAGCTAGTTTTGGGCTTATAATTACTATTTTATTAGTGACAGTAGGTAGAACAAACATATTTTACTTTTTTTTACTCTCTGCAGCCTTTTCCTAAGCCTTAGTAGTAACTGCAATGAAATCATCCTCACTAAAACTTACTAGGTTCTATTTAGGTGCCTTCTAAACCTAAGTATCTTGCTGCCCACCCTCCATTTGAGGCATGAGCAATGTCTCAGAGTGAGGTTTTGCAACAAGACTTATGTTTCAAAAGGCATTTGGGAAACTTAAAGTTGAATGAGGTTGATTACAAGGTTGAAACAACTCCTCTGTAGCCAAATTAATTGGAACTAAAGTGTTATATGAACTAGGAGCCTTTGTGTCAAATTGCCTTTGCTGATAAGGTTGCCTATAATTTTTGTTATGCTGGTAAGACTACCTATTTTGCTGATTTTGCTGATAAGGAGCCTGATTAGGTCTGCTAGGTAATGCAAAACTATTTTTTATTTAAGTCAGCTTGTTCCTCATAGTCTGTAAATATTAAAAAAATCATTTGATGGGGATGTAACAACAGGTTCTATAATTGTGATAGGTTGTGGGACATGAGCTAAATCTACCAAAAATGGCATCGAAGGGCTTAGAGCTAATTATCTGGCTTGAATAAGGCTATTTTCAACAAAGATGGCAATATCATAGGCTGCTAGGAGAGTCTCTCCTCCCATAGACTGAATCATAGTTGACATATCACTATTTAATGCTCTAAGATAATAAAGAAAAACTTGATCAGCTTGAGGCTTGACACTTTCTGGAATTCTTTCCCAAGTTCTAGAAAAACGAATATTGAAACTAGACATAAATTCATTGGGAGCTCTTTTAATGGTAGATAGATGTTCTATGAGAGATAAATGATCTGAATTATCTTGAAATTGTTTCAACAATTTATCACCTAAATCATCCCAAGTTCTTATGCATCCAATCTCTAGATTTATATACCATTGCAAGGCTTTTCCTTTAAGAGATGCAGCTAAATATCTCAAAGCTACATCCTCATAAGTGATATTATGAACTACACATAAAGGTACAACATATTTAATGTGATCTATAGGTGTAACATGATTTTCACCAGTGAATAATGGAAAATTTTCATGCCAGCATTAGGGATGTCATGATAAACTGGGATTACTAATGGGCTGCCATTAGTAAAGGTCACAAAATTCCTAGGTGGTTGAATAGCCATTTGAAAAATTGGGATCTGAATAGAGAAATTAATACGTGGTGAAGGAATATTAGGATGAGGGTTCTCAAAACTAGGCCTATTATAAGGTAAAGTATTACCAACTCTTGTCCTTCTTACAGAATTCAAAGGTAAAGAAATAAAATAAGAAGGAAATCCTCTTAGTGATGATCTTGTAGTCACTTTGGGCATGGAACATAGTGTAATACTGGTCTAAAATCAACCCTACTAAGTAGCCAAATAGATCTTTAGATATTTTAGAATAAATTATTACAGCTTGTTGTCCTGAAAGTAACTTTTATCTACTGAAATCTGTCATAGATCTGCTATGAATATCTATAACTTGCATGCAGATCTGATTCATTGTCCCACCGGGCATGCCAAAAACTATTATCTCTAGAAAGTGCACCTTGTAGAGATATGGTTGCAGGTGTTCTAAGCTTGCAAATTTTATCTCTCTCTTTCGTAGATACAATGGAAACACCTCAGGTCTGTGAGTATACCTATTTTGAGGTGAGTCTCTGGTATCAAGGTCGGTTCCTTATTGATGTATCCTAAACATTTTTCTGGGGTTTAAGGGTAAAAGATGACTGTAAAAATGAAATTAAAACTGAGGTGATACACCAAACTTGTATGAGTTCTTTGACTGAGTACATGCACAACTAATATGGAATGAATTTATGAATCCACAGGCCAACAGTTTTCTGAAGATAATTAAGGGTAAACAATTTGATGTATTGAGGGATAAAATCACAACAATACTGCTAAGTTACACATACACATTAATATCATGCAAAAATTACTAAATTTGCAACAAGGTAAGATGATTAATCAGGGAATTCAATCATTCACAAGATTAATGGAAACATACACAAGACTGTAAATAATTGGAAAGGAAGAAGAAAATACTTCACATTCAAAGGGAAAAACTGGCAGAAAATTGCTTCAGTACTCTTGTATCTAGAAAAGTCCTCCTCTTGTGCTTTGCTAAGGCACACAATATATAGCAAAATTGATTCACCCACCTTTCCTAAATAAATAGACTAAGGTTGTACTCACCCATACATTCTAATTTTTATCATTTATTTAATAATAAAATCAAGGAATAAAAATAAAGTAAAACTAATACAAAGAGTCATTAATCAGCCTTTGATTACATCATAGTCAAACTGATAGTTGACTGCCCTATTTTTAAGAAAAAGCATGGATGAATAAATTGCTAAAAATAAATCATTTCTTGATGAGTAAGTCTCCTTTTAGGTGCATGAAAAATTTATCTTCTTGCTATTTATGATGACATCTAAAATTATGATCCACTTGTCCCCTTGGATGCACATGTAAAATTTGATCTCTATATTGTGAGTAAGGATCAAAATCCATTATTTACAATATTTGCAAAAAATAACTCACCCACAGTATGCATCTTAATGGGGACAACCTTTAAGATCCTAGGCTCTAATATTGACATTCCCTTTGTCCCTCTAGTGTGGTAATATGATTTATTTTGGCATATTTTAAATATATCATTTACAAAATACAATACCATTGTTCCATGCTATCTCCATGTGGGGACCACTCCTAATAGGTGCACTTGTCTTTGTTGAGTTTGGTCTTCTTGTAGACTTGGGGACACTATGCCATGGTTTTGAAGATATATATGGGGGAACTTTGTAAAATTCCACCATGCCATACTCGGCCACCTTTGATTAACACATGAACATGGTAATTACTTGTTGGCTTTTAGCATTTTAAAGTGAATAAGGTCTAGAATTTAACCTTTTTGGTGATCATTGTATTGAACATGTATGGTTATTGGCCATAATTTTGGAATCATTTGGTGACATCAGAATATGGTCAATATTCCCTTTTGAAATGTCAATAATGAAATTATTTTTATTTTAAATATGGGGCTGGCCCCCCCGTCCATGATGACTCACCCCTTTACATGCAATTGTCGGTGGCATTCTCAACTTGACCCTAGTTAGGGTTTTGAGATGCTTTCCACGTTGGTACTTTATTCTAACTGTAGTTGTATGGTGGTTTGCATTGATAGTCTATAATATAATGTTGGTCGTTGATCTTTTGACATGACATTGATATCTATACTTTTTAATCACAAACTGTTCATCTCAAACCTATGATTAGGGCTTATATCTTGCATTGAATGTGGGTAGTCGGTGACATCTGACCATGATAGTTCACTTCGAAAATACTGGAGATCACGTTCCTTGAGTCGTTGATCTTCGTACTTGTTGAATATTGATCGTTGATCTACCTTTGATTCTCTATGGTTGGGATTCAGGTTAAGCTCAAGCTCTTGAGTTTGTGTGGTAAAGATCACTTAACCCTAATGATCACTCATTTTTGGATTCATTTGGCCTACGGTCGAAGCCCTATAATAGTATTTAGCTTTGATGCCATTGTTGAAGTTTCTCGAACTCATATCCCTTACAAAAATGGATCTCTGTTCTCTCAAGGCATCAAACTTGGTTCATTATCGAGCTTGGTTCATTATTTCATTGTCGAGCTTGGTTCCTCTGAGACTTTCTACAAGGTTTTAATGAGCCAGTATTATTGCATTTTTTTTATTTCTAGGTTGGATCTTATCTTGCAAGTTTTTTTGTCGATTTTTTTAGTTGTGTTACTTTGAGTTCAGACTTTACTACAAAGGAGGTCTCTATATTATTTCTTAGCTTCAGTTTTTGAATTCTGTGTGCTTTTTTTGTATCACCTTATGAATCTCTGTGGGTTCGAATACTTACATATTTTTCCACTTTTGTTTTTTATGTGAGCTCTACAAGAGGGAGACCACCATTTTGCGAGATGTTGAGATTGGTTCATTCCTATAATCTATGGTTGCAATAATAATGTGTGGGTGAGTTATTTACATTGTAACTGTAACTTTGATGATTTCCCTCAACTCTGTGTTTAGAAACATTTATAAATAGTTGAAGCGTTGGCTTGATAGTGCACTTATACATGAGTTTTTTGTTTTCTTCGTGTTTTCATACTTGGCCATTAATAAAATGAGTTCAAAGAGCCTTTGTGGTTCTTGTTTTTTATTTTACATTCTACTCAAATGAGGATATTTGGCCATAACATTCTCTGTAAATGGAAAGCTTTGTTTTTCTTGAAATACTTGGCTTCAATTATGGCAAACAAATCATTAAAACTTGTTAATAACAGACTTGTTTTTTCCTACTCTGCTCCTAGTTTCTTTCATATTTTGTTAGGTGTTTTCAGATAATGGTGCTGGCCTTACTGATGTGTAACAAGTATTTACACCATTAGTAAGTCTCCTATGTTTTGAATCTTTGATCTTGTGGAAACCTTCTTGATGGGAAATTTAGTCATGCCTTTTAGATATGTTAGGCTTGCTTCACGCAATTTCTCTTCTTGTAAACTGATGTGCATCTATTCAAACGACCATTACTATGACCTTCAGAGCTTTGTTTCCTAGTTATTATTGGTGGCCAGAGTTTTCACCCACTATTTTCCTAGATTGAGATATTGTCAAAGGTTCTATGCATTTTGAGGTACTTTTCACCTGATTATCTGACTTATTCTTTGTATGAGCTCCTTGTAATTTGTTTAAGATGATCTCTTGAGATTTACTTAAATGTGGTCCCCATTAGTAGGTTCTTTCTGAGCTATAGATTTAGAGGATGTAGTTTTGTTGCTTATTCGCTTAGTCAACCTTGAGCATTTAAAGCTCTAAACTAGAAATATCTGGAAGTTCCCAGTAATATCCTGTATTGTTATTTTTGTAATCGAAGATTATGTACTATGTGGTTCTTTTATGAAATTTTTTGTCAAGCTTACTCTTAGTGAATCAAGTCTGTATTTATAGACTTATGATTTGAAGACTTTATTCTGACGGGTATCTTCTTCTGTTTTGATTCAAACTCAGAAACTGGTTCTACCTATGTGGGTTATTTTGGTTCTATTTAACCATGAGTCTTGCAATTAAATATAGCTCTGAAAGTATACTATAGCATAATGTACACTTTCATCATTACCACGTTCTGATGTTGACATTCCTTTGTCTTCTATCCTCTTTGATTGACTGTAACTTAGATCTTTTGAGATTTGACACCTTCTTGATAGACAGATAGGCTTGTTCATTTTATTCTTGGGAGTTACAATATTAATACTTTGACTATTATTTATTTCATGAGATCTTTGTACCTTGTATGTGGCATTCTAGAAGTTGTAAACAGTTTCTCATTATTGCTTCATTTGAAAACTGTAAATAAAAATGGTTGAACTTTGTAGTATTATCTTGAAACTTCATTTTATTCAGTTGTTAAGCTAGAATGAAAGCTTCAAAGTTCTTCAATTTGACGAATGAAAATGTAGTCCATTTTTTTTCTTAAAATATCTGCATTTGATCTTCATTACAACTTTAGTATGCATGCTAGAAAATTTAAAATGTCAACTCTACATATTGAAGCCCTGTCAAAATTTTCACAGATTTTTTTCTTTGATCCCTTTTCAAGCTGTAATAGATGTATTTTCTGATTCAGAATACAGAATGTATCACTTTTATATTTAAGCTAATTTTTTGTTGGAAATTGAAACATAATAACTATTATCTTGATCATGGCACATGCTTTTCTGATATTATGTGTATCACTTACTTGATTTACATACAAATTTTAAAGCATGTACTATTTAAAAAAAACATGATGGAAAGTTGTAAATGTTCATTTTTCATGGCGAAGCCCTGTCAAAATTTTCTTTCTTAGAGTCCCTTCTCATTCTATTTCAGTTGTAATATTATCTTGATTTAACTCCAGCCTTTAAATTATAATTCTTCTTCTTTATTTACAATCTGAAACATGTACTTTTGTATGCAATTCCATCCTCTATTCTTTACTGCAACTTACTTTTATCCCTAGAATAGCTGTCTGAACTTTGATTTGCATTCTTCCTTCATTCCAACATGTACTTATGACTCATTTGCTTCATGTACCACAGGATAAAAGTTATTGAAATCTGCAATCTTTATCTATAGTGAGGACTGTAACTTATTATTTATTTCTTCTTGGCTGTAACCTGTTACTTGGCACACTTGAGAAAATAGTTAGTAAATATTTAGGCCTTTTGGCCTCTATTATGTCCATGGATTTTCTTTTCTTCTCTTTCATTCTTTCTTTTTGAGTGAGTAAATCATGTATGTATTTTGCTCTTCAAGTAATCTATGCCTCTTATTATTAAGAGATCCATATGCACGAAATATGACAATATATGAATATGGATTAACCTTGAGCTTCGTAACTGATGAATTTCCTCTTTTCTCTTTTTTAGGTATGATGGTTTTAGCATTGAAGATGGAGAGGGAACAAAGACTGAAGATGAGGATGCATCAACCAATGGATAAACCCCAAGGAAATTATGGGTTCATTCATACTCCTTTATTCTTTCTTTCATGCATGTGTACCTATTATTTCAGTAGCTATAATTTACTTTCTTAGTTACATCCCATGGCTTGTGTGGGAAGATTTTGGAATTCCTTACGAATAAAACATTGAATTGTGAAATGGAGTTTTGTCTTTCTTCTGCAATTCTACTTTCTGTTATGGATTATATGATGAACTAAACAACCCAATAATATACTTTAATGTCTTAATCATGAAGGAAAGAATATTAATGAATACCTGTAACATCCATTAATGAACTTTGATTTTTGTAAATCTGTAATCATGATTTCTGCTCCAAAACCTAACACTTCATCTATTCTTGTAATACGCAGTGTCTTCATCAAGGCAACACAACTTTCCTTCAAGGATTTTTGTTCTTTTGCTGAAGATAGCATGAAATTGTAGGCTATGTGATCTGTTATGTTTTGTAATAGCACACATAGCTGCAGATTTCATGTAATCATTAATTAATTCAATAGTAACAATATTTTCTGGAAGATCATCCCTTAGCTTAGGTATATGTCACCCATGCTATCCATCGTAACGAATTGTTGAGTTGTCCATTTTTGCACAAGTGCAATAATTGTCAACATGAACCACATTTTTTTATTAAGGATGTTCTTTGTGGTGACATCCTTTGTCCAAATCACCCTCCAAATTTCTGACCACAAATATTTTGAATGCATCATTCACGTGGGTTCCCATTACCAAGTGGGGGAGTTTCTCTAATGTTGGAACCTTGGCGAAAATGTTCTGGGTGTGAACCAATCTCTTGAATGAACTTGAGATGGTGAGAAAATATACCAAATAATAATTCCTATAGAAATTCTTTACCATGGGTAGCTAGAACAGCTGTAGATTAAAGTTTTCACTGATTATTGGACCCCAAGTTATTTGTTTCTTTCCTTCAGGAAATGTTAAAAAAAATAGAGCGATCCCATCCTGAAATTCCCTCGTACTTAATTATCCCATAATTCTGCTGAGGAGGGTGATTGCATCCGAATATCCTTCACAAATATCACATCTGAAAAGTGTCTTTGGCATCTTTGAAGGATTTCTTCATGTCTTCATGCATGACCCTAGTGCAATCCCTTATAGGTATGAATCCATTTTTTCCCACTCGTACACGACATTCTCCTTTTGGATGACAATCACGTTGGATGATGTCATAATTTACAAGGTGAGTGAGTTGGTTATGGGGTCTATTGCTTCCATTTCCATACCACTGTCTCCTCGAATGGTCTATGTATCAGGCTCATAGTGATGTGATAATTCCAAGACCAACTTAGTGCATTATACTAACATGTGATCTCCTACAACTACGAACAAACCACTTGCGAATACTTTATATTCGATTTTCCCTCTTTCCCTTACCATCATGTGAGATTTCAAATCATTAAAATCCATATAGGAAACATCATTGTCACCTATCTCGTACTCAAAAGAGAGATATTATGCTAGTTTCACTCATGCAAACTTCAACTTCATGAATCTTCAACACTTACTATGACTGGGAAGGATCGCTTGCTATTTTTAGTAAGTGTAAAAATAATCTTTTTCAAACCTCAATTGGCTATGGTACCTTGAATTATTTCTTCTCACTATGTTCCTCTCACCTTCTAAACCAAATTTTTATTTATATCAGGTGCTTATGGGACTACTTACTATTTAAATAGTAATTTTCAATTTTGGTTCGAGATGTCCCTTTCAATGATTTTCATCTGCGATACTTCCTTTTTGTTCTCTGGCTTCTTCACAGCTTTTTTAGATGATGACTTACCAGAAATAGCAGTCTCCTATGTAGGAAGACATGATATTTTTAGTAAGTGTGATTTTGGTGATTGGATCATGATGGAACAATTTTTTTTATATGGGTTTTTTCCCAATATAAGTCCTCTAAAATTTCGGACCTACCCTATCGTTGGTTTCTAAAATTTTAAAATTTGAAATATGCTACACGGTAGCAACTATGGGCATGACAATGATTATTAGAGATCAAATTTTTTAGGTATTCTTCCCCCCACTTAGATCTTGATGAAAATTATATTTCTGATATGGGTTTTCTTTTTTTGCTTCACAAGTGAAATTTCATTGCAAACCGATCAATGGAGCGATTGGAAATGAACTTTTATGTTTCGTTGTAGGGAAAAGATGATTTCGTTTCTGTAAATCATCCTCATTGCGCATGATAAATCTAAATCTGGGGTTTTTAGGACCTCCAAATTTTTTGAAGATAACGAAAAACCTTACTTCGATCTGTGTCGTGGTTTGCAAGACATGGAAGCTTCTTCGTCGGGTAGATACAAGGGTTTTCTTGATGAAAAATCTTCTTGTTCTCTTTATTCTTCATCATTTTCATCCATTTATTTTATGAGATCCTTGTATTTTCGGTGTGAGGAATTTTTCATGGAGCTGGTTGAGTACAATAATGGAGGTTGGAATATCTAGAAAAATTCACTAGAGTCGAGTTAATTAAACATAATAGAATTTTATCACCCTTTCAAAAAAAAATTAAAAATGAAAAATCCCATGGTTTTTCTAATTATTATTGAATTTTTCTTTGGGTTTTGTGTGATGAAATATTTTGGGCATTACACGATAGGGTGTGTAGACGTGGGGGGATGAAACAGAATGAAAAATGGCTAACTCCACATTTTAATCATCCTAAAAAGAAAGCATAGAGGTTGGGTGTATTTTTTTTCCCCCTATATCCCTTTTCTTAAGGTATGAAATGGATGATAAATTCCCCTAGGCACGTGGTTTCGACACTTGGTAAATTTTGGTTGGATGTGCGTTTGAGTCAGGGGACTTGAAAGAGGCACCTGGGAGCTGACTTTAGGGCGCATGAGAAACCACAAGGCATAAGTGGGTTGAAGGAATTTTTTTCCCCTATTTCCCTTTACAAAATTGATTAAAGGGATGTGAGATCCCCTCTAGCTTATGATGATGACAATTGGTGAACATGCGTGCAGGGAGAGGGAAGGCTCAAACTTAGCTCTCGAGGGCTTAACTGGCAAGCGGGAGGTCACGTTGGTGTTCTAGAGACTAAATAGGAGGAGGGTGATTTTTTTTTCCTTTACATACCTTTCTCAAAGGGAAATTATGGAGAAGAAATCCCACAAGGCTCTTTTTACTGACATGTTTCCTCCCGAGGAAATGACTAATTATGAGAAATCTTACCTTGAGCCCGACTTGTGCTGATGATAACATGAGCTTCCAGATGAGTTTGGAGATGAAAATCTATATGAAAATTACTGGAAACCACCAAATGAGTTGAATGGTGATAGTTTCAAGATTAATTTATGATTACATCACCTCTAAATGACCCTTTCTTTATTGGTAATGCTAGTTACGTGCTAGAAGAATGAGTTGCCTAGGGAAGTGCATGATGTTTTAGGATGTCTTGTTTTTTCCACAATTTATTGCATGGAAAATAATTTCCATAGGTACTTTTTTGGGCTATTCAATATTCATGAATCTCTCCGAATCTATGTTTGAATTTTAGGAAGTTCTTCACACTATTTTCTCCTTTAGGCTCAAAAACCCACTTTTTCTTAATCATCTCTAAAACCTCCAGATCTTTCCAAATTTTCCCAAAATAGATTCACATATGTTCTTCGAACTTTATTTCATCTTTATGTTTAAATTTTTTCCTTCATTCCACTCCAGGGGTTGCATTATTCCAGGGAAGGCTAGTGGTAGCCCTTCCCAAAACTACTCAAAAACCGACATTCTCATAAAGCTCCTAAAATCACCTATGGAGGAATGGCTTTTCTTTCTTAAATTACCTAGGTTATCAAATTTAGGACCATTACATAGACTAAGTAAGACTTGATTTTAAGAATGGGTTGACATGGGGTGTCTTGGAAAGGTAAAAATTAAAAATTTTGACACAGGGGTATCATTCTCATGTTTTCTATTGAATTTTTTCCACTGCAAAAACCCATGACAACAGTTAGCTCTAGCTTGGGGAAATAATATGGATTGAGCACAACGAAGACATGACATGAGGAATCCCAGAATCTCAACATATAACGCATTGACAAATGTCTTATCCATTGGGCCCTGTGGAGTCATGTAAAACTTGCCAGAGAGAGATTACAAGGAAGAAAACACATGTACAAGAAAGGAAAGTAAAAAGACAACACACATGGAGAGGGAAAGACATACACAACAAAAAGGAAAATGCACCTAATAATCACCTATGGTACAAGGTGGGGGACAACCCACTTTCATTGATGATATTGCTTTAGGTATTTCCCCCTGCGAGGACATTCCAACAACATCCCATCTAGATATTAGAGTAGAAATAAATTTCCACCACAAGTCTCGCGGATCTGGAATGGACATATCCATAATGAATCAAACTTGCCATGGCTCCCTTTTGGCTCTCTCTTCTTTTCCCACAATAGAATAAGGTCTCCCACATTGAATTCCTTTTCCTTGGCCTTTTGTTGAAAATAATATTCACTTTAAATTGATGTTATTCGATACACTTTACCACCCAAAATTTGTTCTCCTTCAGATTCTCAAGGAATAAGATCCTCTTTTCAATTGAATCCTTGTATTTTTCATCTTTAATTCCCTACAAAAATTCGAGAGTTTTCATTTCCACTGTAATGGGAATCCTACTTCAATTCCATATACCAACAAGAATGATGACCTACTGATAGATTTATTTGGAGTTATCATATATGATCACAATGGATCATACATCTTCTTGTGCCATTTCCTCTAATTCTCATCCAAACGTTTGCAGACAATGGCCACAATGTTATTTTTACTCAACTCATCTTTACCATTTCCTTCTGGATAGTAATCTAATGAATGGGATGAGGAAATCCCATAGCCATAGAAAAATTATATCGACTCCCTTGAATAAAAATATGTACAATTGTCTAATACAATCTTTTCTGGAACTCCTAAACGGATAGTGATGCTCTATTTTATTAAGTTTCACATTGTCTTAGTTTTGGATGGCTTCACTGGATGGCCTCCACCCACTTCCTGAAATAATATGTCATTGTGATCACATAGGTGTGTCCCGCACTTTAATGAGGATTCAAATGACCAATGAACTCCATACCCCACTTCTGGAATAGTTTTTCAATGAAAAATGGCCTGAGTGGTACTATTGCGAGTTGTGATCTCCCAATAGATGTATGACATACTTCACGATTGGAGACCCATTCTTGAGCGTCTACAAAGAGGGTAGGAAAATAATATATTCCCTGATGGATCTTATGCGCTATGACCATCACCGAGAAATACCCACCACAAGCTTGGTCATGATATGCCCTCAACATTTTCCCATGTTGTTCGTGTCGACGCACTTAAGAACGCATCTATTGAGCACTCTTTTGTAGAGAGCGTGGTTCCAGATTATTAACTTTCATAATACATGGGGTAGAGACAATGGGGATCCCCACTATGTTGAGCTATGAGATTTTCATCTTTAGCGATTAACCTGCACAAACCATTCCCTCGCACCAAATTATAAGGTTGAATCTCCAAGTCATAATTTTGATTCTTTGCGACCTACTTTCCCGTCTTAGCTCTAGTGTCTTATTGTGTTAAGATGGAATTGATTGCACTGTTGGGAACCATCGACACCATATGAGAGTTTAGTATGTAAAAACCTACAATTTTTTATACCCTTGACCAATACATAGGCATGCTTCTTCAGTTTGCTGTAGTTTAGCTCATGTTTCTTTAATGGGAAACTCATGAAGCTAATAATTACCTACACACCTTCATCATTCGTTTGGAAAATAACAACAGAAAGAGTATGTTTCGATCCATAAAAATATATGATGAATTCTCTACTGAAGTCTAGAGATGCAAGCGTTAAAGATTTAGCAATGGCTTTCTTGATTTCTTCAAAATATTTCGATCCATCATTATTCCACTTTATGTTTGCTTGAGGTTTCATCATGGTTGTGATGTGCTATGTCAAATCTACGAACTCCAAAACGAAGTGCCGAAGAAATTTTACCTTGCTGAAGAAGAGTGAAATCCTTTCTTACTTGTTGGCAAAGATAATGCTTCAATGGCTTTCACTCTTTCAAGATTAATGTGTGCTCCATGCTTGTTAACAATGTGCCCCAACAACTTACCTTTTGTAACTCCGAAGATACATTTTTTTGATTTAAGGATATGCCATGCTTTCTACACGTTATGAGTACGTGTTCCAAATGATGAATATGGTTTTCCCTTTTTTTTCAGAATACCGTGAGATTGTCCAAGTACATTACAATGCAATGCTTGAAACATTTGAATGTCAAACACATTGCCATTTGGAATGTACCCCATGGATTGATTTGGCCAAAAGGCATTCTGTTGTATGCAAAAGTTCCCCAAGGTGTCGTAAAAGTTTTCTTAGTGCAATCCTCCTCCAATACATCAATCTGATTATACCCCGAGAATCCATCTAACAATGAGAGCATTTCAAACCTAGTAACTTTCAGCAACATGTAAACATGTGGGACATTTTATCATGCAAAAAAATGATATTTATTTGTAATTTGAAATTGAACTAAATAAATTTATATAAATTATTTCCAATATCTTTCAAGTGATTTTTGAGACAAATGTATTGTGGTTCAAAGACAAAAGAATGATGTTATAATTTTATTAAGTAACCTATTCTTATATCATATTCATATTTTCAATTATATATAACAATAAATTCGTTTTCTATAAACACAAATAGTTAATAATATTTTAACCTAACTACTACTTTCGTATTAGCTTCGGTAAAGATTTATTATTTTAGTCTCGTAGTGTGTAAGTATGAAAACTTGGAATATAATCATTCCTAATTAAATTCGACAAAAGTTTATAGTACCGAAATGAGCTCCCAACCGAAAGAAGGAAACATGGATAAGGCATGATTGTAGAAAGGCAAGGACGGAGATCACACGAAATTGCAGTTTTTAAATATCTGTAGGTAAGGTTAAATATTTTTGTATTTATAAGGGTGATCGGTTGTGAATTCGTTGGGGGCATTAATTATTTTATTTCGGGTTGAAATTTATATTAATAGAACCGATCTTTTAGCTTGTAATGTAAACATTGAGGTATGGATGGTGGTGGAAACAATGAGATAGGATATCAAATTGACTTAATATTTTAGAATTGTTTCTCCATCTCAGAAAATAAACTATTTTTGTTTCTGAAATGGTTGTGTTTTTTTTAATTTTAAAATTAAAAAAGTTTAATGTGAAAGATACACAAGATGGTATTAGGGAGGAAAAATAAATTGGATAGGAAAATATTGGGTGGAATTATTTTGTGAAACTAGTCTTTCTTACACCAAGGCCCATATATAACATGTTAATTTTTTTTGTCAATTGTTTGAATGAGAAAATGGTTGTGGTAAGCAAACATAGTTTAGAGATATATTAGAAAGTAAGGTTGTGTCGATGAATACTTCAAAGGCAAGCATTCATGAATCCCAAAGTCTACATATGTTAAATACTAAATTTTTTGATTGAAGGTTCCTTATGTTATCGATTTCATGCACATTTGTGATTATGATTTGTCTTTAGCTATAAAGATAGTGATTAGCGTTTACCGAATAGGTGTAGGACATGATGAAATAAGTATTAGGTAACATGAGTCAACTATATACAAAATAGTATCGAGTTTAAGAATAGTGCTATATTGCGTTTATTTTAAGCCATATGGAGGGGGTGACTCAGTCAGTGTCCATCATTTGTAAAATCTCGACCCTCCTTAACTTAAAGGAATATTTTGAAAAAATATAGGAAAAAGATCTTTTTTATTATTTTATTTTATTTTTTACACTATTAACATTTTTTATTGGATGGTGTTTAAATTGTTACACAATATAAAAACATGAATGGAAAGTGGGAAATAAAAAAGGTGGGGATTTAATACTTGCATATCCCACACGTAATCCATAGCTTTGATTAATCCCACCCAAATAATATTTGTTATCTTTTGTCCATTGTATTGTCTCAATCTCACTTGCATTATTTAGGTGAATGTAAATTTTTTTTAAATGGGCCAAAATAAAAATTAAGAAAAATTTAACAGGTGATAGGGTTAAAAATACTGAATTTTGGATTCGTTATGTCATCAATTTCATGCACATTTGTGATTAGGGTTTTTGTTTAGCTATTAAGGTAGTGATTAGTGTTTCCCCTCATCAACACTCTTACTGATATCTGAAACAAGTGTGGGACATGATGAAATAAGTATTGAGTAACATGAGTCAACTATATCAAGAAAAGTATCAAGTTTAAGAATGACATTGTACAACATCTATGTTAAGCGATGTGGAGGGTTAACTCAATCAATGCAATTAACTTGTTCATCACTTGTATGACACTAACAACTGGCCCGTACACTACTAAAAGAGATAGAACTTTTTGAAAAAATATGGGAAAATAGAATTTGCTATTATTTTATTTTATTTCTTAATGTGTCAAAGTTTTAGATTGGACGACATTTAATTTATTACAAAAGATGAAGACATGAATGAAAAATTGGAGATAAAAATTTGGGAATCAAATACTCCTATGTCCCACATCTATTTCACGGCTCAAATTGTCCCCACCCAAACAATATTTTCTATTATTTACTTGAAAGCAATTTACCCTTAAAAAGCCAAAATAAAATATAGGGAAAATCTACCACAATGCTAACTTCTTGTCACACTTTGTACCAACAATTTTTAGTTTTAAGCTTGAAAATAACTGGAAAAAACAAGCAATAATTGAGCCCCTCCATTGTTTGGTCATATGTGTGTTTTTGGGAATGATATGGGAGATGGATGGTGGTCAAATTTTGGTTACTCAGTTTTTGTTAGAAAGGTTGATACAATTAAGAGCTTTAAGCTTTGATTTTGGGTGCTTGAATCTAGTCTGGTGAGAGTTCACTATATTATGAACAACGTGAGAAAAGAACACAAATAAATTCCCAAATTCCTTTAATATATAAAACTTTAGTGTAAAAATCAAAATATTCCAAAAAGCTTGCACGCATCCACGCAAACTGACCAACAATTAGAATGGTGTTATCTTAAACATTTAAAAATTCCACTTTGGACTCACGAAATGTGAGCAAATGGCGAAGGGAAGGAACCAACACTTATAAAGCCATGGCCATCTTGGAAAGCCTAACAGTAACAACTATAAAACAAATTCCAAAGCCCTTTTGTGAACCGAGTTTTAATCGACACATCCCCCCACTAGTTTTGGTTAGTTAGCGGCTACGATTTCTGTCCCAATAAATAAGAAAAAGGAAAAACTAATTCTGTTAAGATTTAAGATCACGTCTAGAACTCACCATTATGGGATCCCTGTTTATTTATTGCTTCAGTGTCAATCCTTTGAAAAAAAATTTAACCAGAAGATGTCAATCAGACCTGGAATTTGACGGTCTGTAGACCGTTTTTTGGTATTTTAACCGTAAATTACAATTTCATAAAAAACAAACTCGTCAATTTAGACAGGTAATTTTTTAATAAAACTGTATTTCAGCAAGTTTATATTATTTAAAAACCGTAAAATTTCATAATAGTCAAATATAATATATAAGGTCTATTACTATATATATATATATATGAAATAGGATTTGATTTTATTCATTTTAAAAATATTCTATAAATTATATTGATAATGAATTTTAATAATTCCCAAATTAAATTTAGAAACTAAAATAAGTTAATGTGAATAATGAATTTATTAAACTCCGAGTTCACATGTTGTCTTTGCTTTTTTCTAAAAACATAGAAGTTTCTAATTTCAATGATATTGTGACTATATTTATTTTCTTTTTGTCATTACCAATTGCAATCTACAGGTTTCAATTTAACTTTTATGCAAGTTTCAATTCAAATATTTATTGCTGTGGGAAAATTTAGGGAATCTTGTTGCAGACATCCAAGAAGAATCTTGAGATATAGACATCAATACATTATACATGTACACAATTATTTCTTTCCAGGCTTGTCATGGTAAAAAATGGCTTGGGTTTCTAGATATATTTTTGAAAAATACCCTCCTTGAAATCAAAATTTTTTGTTATTCAAAAACATAAAATTACAAGGGCTCACCATCATTCCCATGGCTCAAATCCGAGAGATTAAACAACAAAAAATTTCTAATGACTATGATCAATATAAGATTTGAGCAAACCTCTTTTAGCCAGTCATAAATTTAGAGCCTTTTTTTTTTAAAGATAAAATTATAAAATTTGAGGCCGTGTTAGTTTACATTAGCTGAAATTGTTTATACCTTGAATTTTTTTATATATTCGCTCTTCAATTTTTTGTTTCCGAGAATGCAAGCATGTAATTTTTTTTTTGTTTTTCGTGAATTTTTTTGCTACTTTTTCCAAAACCTAAAATTTAATTCCTTTTTTAAGATGGCAAGCTTCTATAACTCAAGCAATAAAAAATTCAAAACCTTAACAAATGACATGCTTTCTCTTCGGTATACCCCTGTACACTTTGTTTCCTTTTTGAAAACCAGAAATAACATTCTCTTTTTTATTCAAACAACCTAGTCACATTTTTAATAGTGTTTTTTACTAATTGAATACTCCATTCGGTAGATTAAATGTGCATGATAAATATAATATACGAAAAAAATTATAATATCTAATTTTTCATTTAATTAGTTTATAATTTAATTACTAAATTTAATTTATAAATATATTTTATCATCCTAAAATTATTTTAAAATTATATATATCAATTAAATTTTTTTGACAATTTAAAATTTTACTAAAAACATAAATTGAAAGGGAGCTATATCACAAAACCGTCATGAAATTTCCTTTTGACAAGTAGGGGTGACCATCAAATTCCATTCAATGATCGGTCTCCTAGAAATGTGTGGGAAAACTTGAAAACTCATTGATTTAATATGCCCACCTACTATTAATACCTGTCACTTTATAAGCATATGGTTTGTGACATAGAATTCCCTCTCTATATCTGTTTTTTTCCATCTAAAGCGGAACAACGATGTCAGATCGTTTGATGCTGGAAGAGGACATTGAGGAGAGACATTTATAATTATCCTTAAGGAAAACAGATCAGGGAAATCTTTCTTATGGTGTTGGAAGGAGACAGATATATGTTGTAGGGTATCATTTACAGTTCATTGCTATCATAAGGGCACAACAGTTTTGGCCTAAAGAAGATGCAGATGGAGGAAGACCGAGCGATGATGGGTCTGTTTAGAGAATAGTTTCCTTCTGTGGCATGTTTTTCGTGTTTGGAGATGAAACTTGAAGTCAGTTTTGAGGTTCCTGCTCATAGATAATGCACGTAGATAAAACTTGAAACAAATATCATGTAACGCCCCGTTCATCGTTGCTTCTTTGCTTCTGCAACAACCGTGCTTCTTAGAGTTGAACGTTGTTGCATTTCCTTTGAAACATTATTGTCTCGCCTTGTCGATTTTAACTGTTGGTTGCTAGTAATAATGATAATAATAATAATAATAATGACATTATGATTGTATTTTCAATCAATGATTGTATTTTGTGATTATTTTTCTTTATGTCGATTGTTATCGACATCATCCTTTGATATCTTTAAACTATCCTTTTAAATTGGTTGTCGCTCCCGCTGATCGAGCCTCGTTGTGCAAACGAGGAAGAGCATGATTGTGGTGGTGCCTTTGAAGGTGGGAACTATGTTTTATTTTTTTATGTTGAAGGACCCGTGATAAGTTCTAAAATTAATGTTTTTATACCAGGCTTGTTGCTTCTGGCAAGCGGCCTGTCCCCAAAGCGTGGGGCTCCAAAAATGAAATAAAATAAAATTTATGCTATGGTTAGCTGGTGGATGGGTGACATTTCTTGTCACTTCTTAAATGAACTTGTAATTTCCTGTTTAGCGTGAGATAGTGGGATTCGGTGGGGTCTTGACTTCCTTCACCATGATCTCATTTTGATTCTCTTATTCAATGCATATAGGTGGAGTGTTGGGCACATTTTTTCTTGGGCTGCAGGCATTGGAAGGAGGGAAACATGTTTGTGTGTCATTTTGTTCCTGTTCCCTGCCACGGACCTTCTTCTTTCTTTTGTTTTCTCCTCCTCTGCGTATGGACGTTTCTTTCTCCTAGCATGTTTTCTCTGCCTCTTGGTTGTGCGTGAATGATGGGTTTGATATGGTGGTTATAGATGAAGCTTCAAGCTAATGAAGCAGGCGTGTTACCTCCACTTTCCTTGGGTGCTGCGAGGTGTGTTCTTGTCGAGGATCCACAGCAGCAGCCTGCAACAGTCACAGTTGCTTCCTAGCTCAAAAACATCCATCTCCATGCATTTCCAAGCAATACCATTGTTTTGTTTGTGAGTAGTTTATTTTGACTCCAAAATCACAACACGAGTCTGTACATAGTTCATATATTCTGGGAATTTTCTTTCAGAGAGAACATTGTCTGCACATTCTTCTTAAAGGCTGCTACTTTCCTTATGAAGTAAAAAGGATGAATAGCTTAGATATCTGCTCAGAGATAGCAGTACACACTAGCCAGGTGGCAGGCATGTTGTAGTTTGGTAGAAGCCTTTGTGAACGCTTCCAACAAGCAGGTTGTCCAACTATGTTGTTTTCTATTCTGTATCAAATGTATCCTCAGATTTGGGTTTCTCCTTCAAGATATGTTTATCAGAATCGACTATGTGACAATGAGAGTGTTACCAAGAGACCTGATGAAGTTTATTGCAAAGATTCTCTATTAAAACCTTTCTACTTGTTTTTTGATGTAACCCATGGACGAGGATCTCATACAGGCGGATCTGTTTCATTTCAGTGTATTCATGAAGCACAATTTGCTTTGCTATTATATGATCTTCTTCAACGAGTCACTAAGTTGCAAGGCATAAAGGTTTCTATTGGAATTATCACACCTTACAAGCTACAACTGTAATGTTTGCACCGAGATTTTGATGTGGTCCTCAAATCTGATGAAGGAAAAGGTTTATTTATCATTATGGTAGATGCCTTTCAGAGCCAGGAGCGTGATGTAATCATTATGTCTTGTGTCCGAGCTTCAAATCATGGGGTTGGCTTTGTAGCTGATATTCGCTGCATGAATGTGGCACTAGCACAAGCTCGCAGAGCACTTTGGGTTAAGGGCAAAGCAGCTGCATTGAAGCAATCTAGTGATTGGTCATCCTTAATTGAGGATGCTAAGTCTAGGGACTGTTTTATGGATATGGAGTCTGTACCAAGAGATTTTTTTGGTTATAAAGCCATCTTATTTTGCTTCGTCTCAAACTAGGGCTGCTCCTAATATGAGAGCACCAAGGTTAGGAGGTCCAAATCAGAAACAATTAAATGCATATGGAGATGGTGGAGGTGTTTGGATGAATGATGAAGGATCAAGTTCAATTGCCAAAAATGGGGCCTACAGAAGTTCTATGGCTAATTTAGAGCTCTCTGCCCAGGCTAAGCATAGACGAGAATGGAGCTTGAGTGCCCAGCCTATAAAAGGGGAGATTCGACCTGAGGATTGTTGTTGTTGTTCCGGGTGGTGTCCATGAAACCTGTTGAATCTGGAGAAAAAGGCAAGATATTTCTACACTTTTCTACTATTATTTTATTTAAAATTATTGTGAAATCGAACCAATTTTCCTTGCATTTATTTTTCAGTTGGATGTCATGATGGGAGAATTCCCCTTTCTGCTTGTTTCTTCTTGTTTTAGCTTTTATCGTTGTCAGTATGTTGATCGAAAGGATGCGTGTGCCCTCTCCTCTGGGTGTTATGTTTCTCTTGCTCGAGTGATAGATCTTCGTCTGTTTGTTTATGTACTAAATCTTCTTTGCAATTGAGTTGCAAGTTATTATGTTGATCAAACTAGTATTTTCTTTATCATGGAAGTAAGCTTACGATAACTATGAAGCCCCTCCCTAGCACCCAAGTTTGTCTTTAAAGTTTTTTTTTTTTGTTAGCTCCTTCGCAAGTCCCTTTGATAACCTTTTTGCATCGAGAAAGAAAGGTTGTAGGATTAATGTGATCAATGCTTGGGCTAGCCAGCTTAGAGTTTTGGTATCAAAACTTTTTGAATGAAAAGGTTTGTGTGCAATGTGTTTTCCGTCGCGCGTGTTTAGACTCGTATATTATCTTTCGTCTTGTTTTTAGGCTTTTAAGGCCATCCTCAAGAAGTACCTTGACCATCCCTATCAACTTGAACCATAACTAAATTTTCGGATCAACTAAGCTTGAGGTTTCATTGTGCGAATCCAGTACCTCGTTGACACTAGAATAGTTTTGGTCTAATCCCCCTCTCAGAATTATTGTTGATGGCACTTTTCTATTTTTCCTAACTTGCATTGTTTTCTCCTTTGTAATGTTAACACTATTAATTAATATTGGTTGGTTTTTATGCACGTAATTACCTTAATAGTTTGTGATGGAAATTTCCTTAAATGTGATTAATCTTCGGGAAAAACTCATCTTTCATTTGATAGTCTTATGGATTCATAGTGGTAGGTTTTTATTTTGATAATGTCACTTAGAAATTATGTTTGTATCTATGTGTGATGGTTGACTGTGTTACCAAGGGTTGCCTTAAAATATTGTTGTTTTGGGAAATAGGTAATTTATTTTAAATTAACCAAACATTAGAATTGTTGTGGAGGGTTGCAAATCTTTAGTGTTATAAAATTTGTTGATGACATTATTGTATACTCTTGTTTGACCGAACTCCCTTCTTCTCTCGCATGTTTGCTACTAGCATGTAAGACATTGGCCCTTCTTGAATGATTGGAAAATCTTTGTAGTTAATGGTCAAAACTAGTATACTTTGCCTTCGCTTCAAAACTTATGTTGTTTGTATACTCTATTTGATTTCCGGTTTGAAACTCAATTATACATGGCTTTTTGTGTTAATTTTTGAAACTCGTGGTTCTCCTTTCTTGGGCCGATCAACTCTTGTTCTTTTAGGTATATATTATTTTAGCCTATGCGTTTGGTGCCTTCGATAAATTTCTAGATGGTTGCTCTATTAATATCAAATCTCAATCTTGTAATTATTGTTTAATTACTTACTTGATGGGAATTCTGTTTTTGCTAGATTGTTTATTTCTCCTTATAGGGCAAAGGGCCATTCCCATACAATTGCTATACTTTCCTTGCTTTTACTCCTAGCTGAAGTACAAGGTCTTCTCCTTCTTTGATTGGCATGATAGAGACTTTATTATAACTTGATGGGTTGATAGTGTTTAGAGGTTTGACCCAATTCTTGTAATAAAGTGCTTCCTTTTTGTGGTATTGTTAGATAATAGTTATGGTGGTTTTGTGTAGCCTTATCTTGCTCAGTTCTCGCGAACTGACTCTGGTGGAAAAATTTGTTGCAGATGGATTTTGCAAGTAGATGAGGGATAAACTTGTATATTTTTACATCAACCTCAATGAGAAGTTCTTTTGTATGAATCCTCTTTATATTGTTCAACTATTGATAACATCTAGTGGAAATTTTAGAAGAGGATCATTGTCTTAGTGTATTGTATCGTGGAATATGTCGTCTTAACTTTGGAACCTTGAATTTTCTGTATATCATTGAAAATATAATAAAATTTGTTTACCGCTTGTTGAGTAACCTTATTTTCGTTTTCGTAAATGAGTATTGTTAAACTTTATCCCTGCGGTTAAATGTTGAGCTAAATCTTTTAAGACTTAGTAATAGTGTGTTATAAGTAAAATAAAATGGGTTGTTTAATACTTATAGAAGTTAAACTAAAATTTATATTGCAAATAAATTTGTGTAGAGGTGACCAACTTGAGAGCATATAATTCCATAAGTGATCAAAGATGAAACTATCTTTTGTTAAGTAACATTATATAACCTGATATCCCTAGCGACACTAATGAATACTATCGCTTTCATGGTGAAATTCTTAAACGATCTTAAAGGAAATCTATGGTTAGATCTGGAAGATAATAAGATTTAATAAGCAGGAGAAAACAATTTAGAAACCACGTAATCTATCTCTTAGCCATTGGATGGTAAATTGTTTTATTTTTATAAAACTCATTTAGTAAAGCCTAAGTAAAATCTTTAATAATTCTGGTTAAGTTCTCGAGTTTCAATTAAATCTTCGTAATAACAAATGAGGTCTTGAAGATGATTTCAACTCAACCTTCTCTCTCTAACCTTTTTCCAAGGTGCTTTGTCTTTCTTCTCTTAAGTGTGTTGAACGCAAACCCATGTTGTCATATGGGCATAAACAAGTTCTAGTACCGTAAGTGTAAACAGATGGCCTTGTGGAATTAAAATTTCCCCTTTCTCTAAATAAATAAATTAAGCAAATAAATGTCATAATAGAGAAGGTTTAAGGATGATTACTTAGTGTCAAAAGAATAAACTTAGCTTGGTAAGATGAATTGTATGAATCATATCTTGAGCCTCCTTGAAAAAACGTAAGCTAAGAATTACAAGATGTCTTTTTAAAAATAAATAACCCTTGAGAGTATCTCATTGTGGTTGGCCCTATTTGTTAGAGTGTTCTGTCGTTTGACTTCTATGTTGTCTTGTCAAAAAGAAAAAGAAAGGTGTATTATCCTTTTGGGTGTGAACGTTTCCGTGTTGACCTTGTGGTCATCCCCGTAACATGTGGTTCCTAGAGTTGGTTGTAACCTTGTGACGACATGTTGTGTCATGTTATGTGTCAAAGTAAGTCAAAAAAAAAAATTATCCTGTCTTTTACTGTGTTGTCCGTGTGTGTGATTTTTGGGTCGTTACATATCACCTATAACAAACACTGAAAATAATTGCTTTTGAATTTATCAGGGCCTCTCCTCTCGAGGATCCACGTCACCCAAATCTTTTGCTCAACGGGCCCATTTTCCTAGGGATTTATTGTGGTTGGATATGGATGTTGATATACTTTGTCATAGCCAACCATTTCCATTCCATTTAATTATGACTTGAGGAATGCCTTTGGTGTAAATATTGGTGTGTTTTGGTGAAGTTTCAACTAGTTAACACCCCACCGAGCGTAAAAGTGGCAAAGATTTGAAAGTAACAGTTTATATTTTAGTGTCGTCAACTCTCACGAAAATGGTTCCAAGCCTCAAACTTCTTAGGTTTTGTATGTCATTTAGGGTCTAGAATAATGACTACACTATTTGAGTCCCATGTCCTCCATATTCTAATAGAATAAGCTTCTCTTTGCATACACCTAAAACTAGAAATCTCACCCAAGTGTTGCAATGGGGACGTCGAAATGAAGGCATAAAATAAGTTAAAGCTTATGAAGTGAAGGGGAAACATTACAAGAAGATAATGGAGATGAAGAAGGGGATATGAGGATAATTGTAGACAAAAGCATTTTCTTCTAGCGTTTTCAATTTTGTAATGGAACCTAGATGCCATAAGGGGGTGCTATTAGTCAAAGGTGAACCCTAATCTAAACCTGGATGAGATCTGTCTTTTTTGTGCATGACCTATAGTATCAATCAAGGTCCCTATGTGAAAGATCCCGACATGGTCTTCCCTTGTGAGGTAGACATTCGTTGGGTGATTGGGATGGCAGAATGAGGTTGTTCACCTTGGTGGTGTCTCTCATCATTCCCTGCAAGTTTTTTCATGTGTATGCCATCGTTGCCCATTACAGTTAGAAGCAATCCTCCTGCACCTAAGCATGTGGTGACTTGTTTGCAACACAAAGAATCCATTCAGTCAGTGCAAGAAGAGTTTAAGGACAAATTGTTGATCTTGAGGAAGAAGAAGATCCAGAAGCCTCGTAAAGGAAAATAAGAGAAGGTTGGACACATTAGCCAACATAGGGAGCAACCACAAAGATCCACAAAAGGATAAAAATGTCTACACATATTCACCGCTCCAATCAATGGTGTCAACATATATTAAACGATGAATACGCATGAAATCCTTGACATACATGTACAGTACACCATGGTTGCACTTGCAAAAATCGCATCTGGAGAAGATGAGCTACATCTATTTCGAGCATGATTCACAAAAATTTAACAAGCCTTATGCATCCTTGCGGAAATAAGTAGAAAGGACATGTCGTAGCCCAGTTAGACCTGGTGACTACAAAGCTGAAGATACCCTTTCCAGAATGCTCCAGCACTATTGCAACACACATAGAAGATTTCGTCATTATGCTTCTAGTGGAAAACCAAACATTGTCGCAAACCTCTTAGATGAATGTATAGGTTGATAATATTTTGGTGCCAACATTAACTACATGACGCGTTGGATTGAAAGTTGTTTGTATTCATATGACTGAAATAGACCCACATAGAGATTAGGTATATGTATTTGATAGGCAACAAGGAGTATGTAGCAAAAGTGAATAGGCAATGTCGCCATTCCTCACATGGGACGAGAAGATGTATTCTCACAAAGGTGCTCTATTTCGTATTGCTTGACAAAAGCAAAATCATAGTCCGAACTAGACAGTTAGGGGAATCACAGAGGCTCGATATAAAATGGAGTTCCTTGTTCAGGGATGATCAGTCAAACTCAGCGTCTGATATAGTGGGGCAAGCCATTGTATGATACTTGCTAGATATATTCTTACGCAAGGGATAGTTTGATTTGCATTAGATGCATTTTTATCCTTTCCACTTGTGCTATTCGAGCTAAAGAAATTGCCTAATCGTTAAGAGGGCGTGACAAATGGGGCACGTAGGTGCACTCAAGTAATCAGATAGAGTCGGCAATGCTTAATCAGAAAAAGAAAAGTTATGGGATCTTAATTGATTTTGCATAAGCATAGGACTACATTTATTTTAGGGAATAAAATTAAACACAGATGGAGTTGACAGATCAGCAAAAAGACTAAAGAGTATGAAGAAATATTTTGCAATCTAAACTAAGAAGAGCTAATTTCCCGAGAACAAAGTGGAAGAGAAAAGGTTATTGCATTTAGTATTTATGCAAATAATAGGATTACAGATAGAGTTAATCTATTTGGATTAGCCTTGTTGTAAAAGCATGGCGGTTGTTGGTGCATAAATTGTATTGAGCATGCAGTCTATTTTGAGATGTATGTATGGGCGGAAAGAAGGGAAAAGAAGAAGACTCCTATATAAGTTAATTGATCTGCATAGCATTTGTGAGGTTACCATGTATTAGATCACCGTAGTGTATCTGTAGATGTTATGTTGCCCTAATGTTCTAGTGTGCAACTAGAGCATTCTTCACTGGTTACTATGCATTATGTATTCACGTCCTCTGTTACTTGATGAATCGCTATGCAATAGATAAATGTGGATGGATTAGGGTAACTGATGTATTGTTTGATGCAGTGGTGATTTAGTAGACTTTGAGACTCAAATTATGACCATAATAGTTTGATCGTGATCGCTTCTTTATTATATGTCCATTTCAACTGATGATCTCATGGATCTGACAATTATGCTAGGAATGTACACTTTAGGGTACATATAAGGTGTAATATGAACATGTGCATACTAACATCTTAGGGTGCAAATAAAGCACAACCAACACATAGGAATGACACTAGTAACTTATACACGCTTCGAGTGAGCCAATTCAGATCTGTCTTTAATGAAGTGCCAATACACCTAGGACATTTGAGTGGGAAACATTAGACTCACATTTTCATGTGTAATGTCGGGACCTCTGGATCAAACTAGGTCATGATGATGTTTCATAATGATGGTCCATATCGATTGAATCTATTGTATTTCCCAGTGATTTTTATAGCCTTAAGTTATCTATTGACTAAATTTGATGCATAGACAATAGATTGTGACAGTACCGTTTCCATATATTTTGGACAATAATGTTATGATATTTGATCCTAATCTATGAGATAATGTATGGTGATTTGGGCATGTAGCGCCAATGTAAAAATGATTAGTATATTGACACCTTTTCATTTGATGTTACGGAGTACTGGACTTATTGAAATCTTTTCACTGGACCCAATTGAAGGATGCTGGAGACTTAGTCTAGTCGCATGTCTTGATTTTATGGATGCTATATCATGTTATATTTATCTCTATGTGCTAACTGCTTGGCTAAATTGCCTGTGTACATAGTGCATGTTTTGAAATTTACAATTCTCATGATGATGTTCCTTATATCCTAGATTTCGATTTAGCTCTGGATTAAGTAGTTGATTTCATAGATTGTCCTAGAACATGTGCGTTTAATCGCTAGGGATTCAATGGCGTGTGTAGGCCTGACAGGTCACATTGAGCCATGAGGGTTTTAGGGCGGCTAGCAGCAAATTGTGCATCAAAAGGGCCTACACTAGGAATGAAGCTTCTAAACATGTTAGCTGTATGACAACCTGTAGTATGTCAAGATTTCCCTCATTTTGGACACAAAACTTGAGTGAGGGCTAGATTTGTAATGTAGTATTCTCATTCTAAAATTAATCTTGTTTAGGATTGTGGGCACCTTTCTTAAGTCAAACTTGGTTATGGAAAGCTTTAATGGTCCCCACTTGCATCAAACCCTTTTTAATCTATGCAGGTAATTGTGTATTAAATAGAAAGGATAAGGGCTCTCCATTAATGACCATAGCATTGGGTGGGCTCCTCACATTAGTTTACACGATGTTCTGCTTGCCCAAATGCTCTGGGTTCAAACCCGAAATTAGGTTATATCGTCGAGGCTTGCGCACTCTTAACTGACCCCTTTTACAGGCAGTCCTGGGGACTTCTCACTTAGACATGAAAATAAGCCCTTGGAACCTACCTAATAGGCTAGGGGGGACTTACATTTCAGAGGCATACCAGGGAGTTTTTCACTCCCATTTTACCTCTTTGAGTAACCATCAATGTAAGATGGATTGGTGTTGTGTGTCTCAGGCCTTAGTAGAAAGATTGCACAATCTTGTTTCCATTTTCCCCATTCTTGGGCATTACTCCCCAGGAAGGAAGTGTTAAAAAGTGAATTCTACTCTTTTCCAGGCTTTTTATTTTGGAATCTTTGACTTGGAGGGACAGAGAGGGGTCCATCACATTTTGGATGGTCCTCATTGGTGAGGAAGATTTAATGACATTCTCTTTGAATTCCATCCCTCATGGGGGAGAAAGAATATTTTTTTTTTAGAGTTTTTGCTTGGTGCTTGCTTTTTCAAGGCCTCCCTCTGGGGCAGAGATTAGCTCATTTCGAGATTACTCCTCGGCTTTTCCCTTTTTGTGCGCATATTGAGACGCTCATTCATCTATTCTGATACTGCCCAAAAGCTCAAGTTATTGGTCCTAGATCCTTGAATTCTTTCGGCCATTTAGACCAGCTCCTTTTCTTTAGCAACATGCTTTGCTAGGGGATTCTATTTCCATTCCCCATGCTTTTGCACAAGTGTGGCATACTTTCAGAGTGGAGATCCTTTTTTTAATATGGAAAGAACGCAATTCTATTGTTTTTGCTAATTCCACAGTTTCTTGCATTCTTTCGCATTATGATAAGGCCATGCTTATCTCGAATGTATTCTTACAGATCTAGGACCAAGCCCACAAGGTGGAGATGGAAGTGCAGTACCTTCAGACCCTTTTGGATCATTGGGCCAACACTCCTTGCACTGTGGCATGGGAACCCCCTACCTCCCCTTCTCGGATTGTTCGTTTGAGAGGACGTCATGGTTGAGGCTGGTCAGTTGACTGTGCTCATTGTCATCACTCTCCCAAGTGGCAACTCGAGCATCGACAGAGCCCTGTCAACCGTGGTGGTTGGGGGTCCCCGCGTCATTCCGTGTAGCACAGTGGTTGGGGCTCCCATAACCACTCCCCGCCTCTTGTAGAGTGGAATGGGTGGGATTCTTGCAAAGTCCCTTAGTTGGCTCTTGCCATTTCTCCTAATCAGCAGGACGACAAAGACGAAGAAGTTGCTTCAGGCTAGCCGCCCCTTCCAGATGGCAACGATCTTCCTAATAGTAACCTGGATGATAAAGGGCCTCCACCACCCCTACCTCTATGTTTGTTGCGGCAGCCTAGTTTGTTTTCTGGCATTGTTGTTATGTTTTTTGTTTCCCCTTGGGCCTGATGCGTTTGTCTCCTAGCTATCGGCTAGTTTGGTCATGGGGTGTGCCCTTTACCACCCATATTTTTTGTGCATAGACTCTAATATTTTATTAAGTAATATAGACTATTTCATCAAAAAAAAATTAAAAAAATAATACAATTACAATTAAATAATTATAATAAATAAATAAAACAAAATCAAAATAATCAAATAAAGAAAATGCACAAAATGACTTGCATATGGGTTGCATGCGTGAAGGCCCTAAGGCCATGTGAGAGTATAATGTGGAAGCGTTAGGGAGCATGTAATACATCTTTTAAAATACCAAATTCCAGAATGTCTCCCCATTCTGCGAGCCATGCCATGTGGGTTTGCTCGATGAAAATGCTAAGGGTCTTAATCATCCTTCGCTTTGATTGTTTAATTGCCCCCAGATTCAAAAATAAAAATTTGATTGCACTGTTATACGGGTGACGCAGGTTTTGATTCCAATGATATTTGTGATAACGGTCCAAAATTTCTATATGATTTTTTGTTCGGGTGCTTACCATACATCATTTTCTATCATTTGTAGCCAGACCTGTGCTATGATGGGAGGAGAGAAAAAGTGTGTGGCCGATGGTGGAGTAGAAGTGGATTTTGTTGAAGGAGCATTACATTCAATCGATTGTGAAATATTGGATGTGAAATATTAGAAGCTTATTTTGTTACCATTAAAAACAGCATGGATCATTAGTAGAATTGTAGAAAAGCACTTATTCTATAACGACTCATGGATCATTAGAAGCTGGTATGAGACATTGGAGCCATTGTGCACGACCCATGGTGTGGACCATAAGTCCCATGTTAAAGTGTCTGGCATGGTCTTTACTTGTGAAGAAGACAACGTGCACACATGAGACAAAAAGAAACAGAAAATCTATGTTACGTAATACAAAAGTGATGACACCACAACATTAATTAAAGATTTGATTATTATGAATTATCGTGGCAATGCAAGCCTCGGAATCACTATTTCATTGAATTTTTAGTGTGCAATGTTAGGGGCTTTTCCATAAAGATTATTAGACAGTTAGATATTTTGATTTATCACTAATTCGTGGAAAATATGTAGATGAACAGTAGTCATAGGATGTGGAAGAGAGGCGATGATAGTTTACTACTTCTTTCTCCTTTAAATGGTTCATATGAAAGAGACATAGTCAATCAACATGTTTTGATTAAAGACGTGGCATTTGGACATGACTTATCATAAAATGTTGCAGAGATCTAAACATTAGCATGCTTCTCTCAAGAAATGTCAAGGGATATTCAACAAAAACGTTTTTTTTGTTTGTTTGTCTATTTGTGTGTAGTTGTAATTATTATAATTTATTATTTTATTTGAAATAATATAATTTATGAATAAATTATAAGTGAAAAAAATAAAGATATGTTTTTAATACTCCTATAATATTAATCCGAATTACTTTGTGGAATCATTGTTAGTGTTATGGATTCTCATAAACTAGCAATTGCATCAATGTGTGTAATGGTCACATCGACAGGAGGGAAACATCAATAAGTAAACATGTAGGATATAATATATTTGAATAAACTACATAACTAATTTAATTGGTGGTCATTTTATCTTCCTAGAATTTTCAAGGGAAAATAATAAGGCCCAATTTCTTACAAAAAAACTAGCAAAATCAAATGTGAAGCATAATGAAATAGATACTCATCTTATCATAAAGCAATTTTGAGGATTTTCAAAATCAAAATGACATTACATAATTTAGAGATTAAATACACAGACAAAATAATTATTACTAAAATCTTTAGTCTTAAATTCTATGTTATTTATCACTACTACAAATACATTTTGCTCTTACATCTATGTATTTAAGCACACTCTTTCCATGGAGATGCTAAATGCAATGCAATATCTTATGTTGCACTAGTATTTACCACAAGCATTATATGATATTTAAGCACCTATTTAAATGTATCTTGTGTTTCAGTAGTATTTACTATTCATTTATGATTTCTAAACATATATCAAAATTTAAGAATATGATGGTACAAAACAACCACAAGAATGTAATGCACACCAATAAAGTCAAAAAGATGAAGTAATTGTGTCTTCTTTTATAGTCGTGGATTTTAGAAGGAGAAATACATAGATAATACATAAATTGTTCCACAAAATTTCTCAACAAAATATGTAATTGTGGATTGCAACGAGTAATAAATATGACCTAAATGGACTATTATTAGAAACCTTGGAGATGTGTAATCTAATGAAATTTACACATGTACAGAAAAACTTAACAACCATTGCTAATATTGTAAGGAGAAATAATAGAGATTGAATATCTCTTCACCTTGTATTATTCAAGAAGCGGATACATTATTTATAGGAAGGAGAAGTAACAATACTCTCCGCAATGTAAGGCCCGATTATGATCTAGGAGAGAATAATGAAATAATAAAAACAAAATCTCATAATTATCTAAAACAGATCCTACGTATCCTTATGCTAACGTTGCCCCTTTCTTACATTATTTTTGCAAATGTGACCCCTAAAAGTTTCAAATTTCACTTTTTCAAGAGATTTTGTGAGAATGTCAGCAACTTCTGCTTCTATAGGACATTACTGGAGCTGAATGTGATGGTCCAAGACATGTTCTCGAATGAAATGACAATCAATCTCAATATGCTTTGTTCATTCCTAAAATGCTAGATTTTTCACGAGCTTCAACACACTCTGATTGTCTCAATAGAGAATAGGTGGCTATTTTTCAAGAATTACCAGGTCATCCAAAATGAAACGTAAACATATCAGTTCACACATAGATCTTCGTGTGGCGTGATATTCTACCTCTATGGATGACATAGAAATAATATTCTACTTCTTTTTTATCCATAGATAGGTCCAGATCCAAGATGAAAAACGTATCACATGGTTGACTTCTTGTCATCAATAGATCCGGTGTGGTCCGAGTCGGCGTATCCCTGTAATAAGAATTGATCATTATTCTTATATTCCATACCATAATCAGTTGTTCCTCAGACATATCTCAAAACATGCTTTGTTTCAGTCTAGTGACATTTCTTTTGCTCCTACATGAACTTGGAAAGATAGCTTACATCATAGCATAGATTTGGTCTAGTATATATCAAATAGATGAGTCCTCCAACAAATTGCCTGTAGAGAGTAACATCTACTGGAGGTGAGTCTTGAAATCTCGATAGTTGCAAGCCTTTCTCCATGGGAGTGGATATAGGTTTACAATATCACATTTTATATTTTTTTAGAAGTTTCTTGGTGTAATTTATCTAGGAAACAAAAATGTGATGCTCGTTTTTTCATACTCCGGATGATGTATCTGGGAGTTGTTGAAAATTTGAGTCCTTGATGGCACTTTGTACCAACTTCGGATGAGAACTTTGATTCTTTTGAGAAGAACTATGTCATTTCGATGTGGATTGATGTGGAGTCACATTCTCCAGTTCTCTAATGTCAACAAATCGCTCTCTTGACAGCACATATTTTTTTTGTGTAGTCTCCTCTGGCTAATCATCTGATTCAAAGACTAGTCAGTGAGAGGTGGTTGCTAATTGTTCTATATTTGTCACTACTGAGTCAAAGGATCACATGCCACAAACCACATCCTAACTCTCATATATTTTATTTGTCTCAAAATCCATGAGACGACATGCCTTCGAGGTAGTGTTATATCCAAGTAGGATGCATGAGAGTGTCTTTAGATCAATGTTGTTTCTCTACTGAGCTAGGACATGCATGTATGTTTTGCAACTAAATACTCATAAATGGGAAATTGATGGCTTTCTACCACTCCATATCTCTTGTAGAATTTTATTTTATAGAATCTTTTTTGGTGCCGTTTTGAGAAGATATAGAATTTTCTGTACTGCTTTAGCCCAATAGCGTTCCTCTAACTTTGTTGTTGTTAGCATGCAGCGAGCCATCTCCATCAATGTGCAATCGTGACGCTCAACAATGACATTTTTCTGGGGTGTGGAAGGAGCAATTAGGTTCTGCTTAATGTCTTGTTAGTTAAGGATGACCAAGAACTTCTTTGATGTGAATTCACACCCTCAATCTGAGCAAAGTAGAAGAAGTGGTTGGCTGGTTTCTTTCACAACACAATGATAGAAGTTCTAAAAATGTTGAAGAGCCTCGGTTTTCTTCTTTAGGAAAAATACCCACATATTGCAAGATTGGTCATCCAAGAACAATTCAAAGTAGTTATATCTTGAAAATGAAGTAGGCAGCGGGTCATTCAGATCGGTATGAACTACCTCAAGATGCTTCTTGGCATTGAAGGTGCTCACCTGAAATGGATCCATGTGTTGTTTTCCTATAAGAAAGCTAGGGCAAATAGGAAAGGAACTGAACAATTTGGGTAGTCCATGGAACATTGATTTTGAACTCATCTGATGCAATGAACTAACTAGGAAGTGACCATAACTAAAATGCTAGAGTGTTGTAGATTCTATTCTTGAGGTAGATAAAGCTACTCTAGAAAATGAAACAATATCTAAAGAAAATAAATTATCTTTTAGAAATGTTCTAGCAATAATCGTACCTTATTTGGAGATTAAACATGATTTAATGCTATTTCAGAAAAGAAATTCTACCTTAGGGTGATGATTCATGAGTTGTGTCATTGATAAGAGGTTGCTAGTCAATCCAGGAACATATAGTACCTCTTTAAGTATACATTAACATGGTCCTAGAGGAATGGTGACATTTCCTATTCCTTTTACAACATACTCTTTGTCATCTGCTATCCAAACCCAATCTCGTGTGGGTTGTTTGTTAAGTGAATCAAACAAATTCTTTTCACCTGACATATGCTTACTTGCATCGGATTCTATCAACCGTACTTTCTTCGTGGGCTGAGAAGTTTGAGAGACTAGTACAAGGTTCTTACAACAATGGGATCCTTCTGATGTGTCCTCATCAAATTCATCATTTTGATGGGCTGTGAGATGTCCCTTCTTCTTTCTCTTGTGGGGACATTGTTTGTACTTTTGAAAATCGTCGCACTACAATTTTCTTGTTTGACTCAAAGATCCTTGTTTCAAGCCATTGTACCAACAATGATCAGTGTCATGAGTATTGGTTTTGTAGATTTGACACCATCGCTTAGAATTTTGAGCTTACAGATTTTGATTCGAATCTGCTTGTGATTGGTTAACTGGGGGAACTTTTCGATTCTTCTGGCCACGTTGGGGCCTTGAGAAAAGTGCTTTGTCCTGGGCCACATCTTGGATTGAATTGATTTCCTCTTCATGTTCTAATAATTTCATGAGTTCTTTGAACGTCACTACCCTATTGGATACATTCAGTGTCATAATGAAAACTCAGAAATGAGAAGGGAGTGCCCTCAAGGTGATTGGAACCAAAATTGTATCTTATACCTTCTCACCAAGAGCTATTAACTCCGTTCACAGCTTGGCCATTTGAAGTAAGAACTCCTCAACTTTCTCATCGGAACACATAGATAGGGTATGCAATTTTGATGGAAGATGGAGAAATTAGTCTTATTATTCACCTCAAACATGGTAGAAATATTTTTCCATGCCTCCTTTGGTTTCTCTCCATCCCTGTAATGCCCCCTAAAACAAACCACTTAAGACCCAAGAACAACCTAGGACTAGTTAGGAGAAATAATGGAATAAATTTTCTTTGTCTAAAAGAGTCTAAAACCAGGTTACAAGACAACAGTTGTCCCAAGAAAGTTTCAAGTACAAATACTATTAACATCTTATAGTTTTATTAATATGATAATTTAAAATAAATAACAAGGTCCAAACTTAGGGTTAGATTTATCAATTAGGTTAAGAGGGTAATTTCTCATTATACCACACTCTAACAGGCTTAAAATATTCAACTTGATTTATTTCAAATTAGCGCACTCAAAACTTCTCAAAAATATTCCCATAAGATAGGAAATTTCCTCACCTTTTTGGTGATCTAAATAAGTCCTCCTAACTCCTACTATTTCTCAAGTTATGGGCTGATGGACCTTGGGAGGAAAATTTTCCCAAGAGGGGGTTTGCAGGCCTAGGCGAGAATTTTTTTCCATGAGAAGGATTGCAGGTTGTGGGTGGAATTTTTTTTTTCATGAGTGGGCCTGTGGGCCGTAGAAGGAAATTTTTTCATGTGCACAAGCCTGCAAGCCACGGGAAGACAAATATTCGCAAGGGCGTTCAGGTCGGCGGAGCTGGGGAGGGAAGTTGAATTTTTTGCGCTTAAGGTGAAAAGCACACTTTACCTCCATGGGCCCATTGTAGCTTGTCGTTTATGGAGGAGATGGATATATCCTTCCTAATGAATTTACAAAGGATACCTTGCAGAAAATATGATCAATGCAACAAAATATAACTCTCACGAGTTGTCACTCTAGATAGTGGATATATTCTCTATGAAAGGTTCAGGCTACTAAAGACATTTGGAATCCTGATTGTTTATGCATGTTTTTGTAATGGAAATTATGAATTTGTGCACACACAGGACAAACATGGGTAGTATGAGTAGGATTGGTTTTTTTAAATGAATTTTTATGGGAGGTGAGCCGAAATGAACATGATGTGCCAGATCTTTGAGAACTCTTAAAAAATGGAAAGTCTAGCTTCACAATAGCTAAAATGTTCCTTGAACCAAAATATGTGCTTCAATGGAAGCCAAGATTAGCACTTTTTCACACGATCTACGAGACTCTAAAACGAAGGCTTGAGTTAGAAAACCCAACAAAGTATTGAGATCTAAACCCAATCATGCCTCAGGTATACCTAGAGGCTTACAGACAATCTCTGTCAAAAAATGAAATAAAATTTATTTTAAATCATTTATTTCACTCCCAAATGAAAGCTCTTCTGAGAAATGAAATTGAAAATGCCACTAAACTATCAAAAGGATTGAGACCTGTGTGATTAAGACAAATTTTGATATAATATTGTAACAGGAATAAGATAAACTATTTGCGGACATTCAAAAATGAAACAAACACAATTTACTCAAGATTAACATAGAATAACTTGAGTTTGATTAAATTTATCAGCAGAGGAAATTTTATAGAACAATCTCAGAGATTTTCAATGGCTATACACTCACAACCACCTTGACATGATCAAATGTAAAACAAAATAGATAGACACGCTTCTCAGACAACTTCTCAAAATACAGGTTCTATCAAGATTTTTCTATTATAAAATCAGTCCCGACCTCTAACACCCCAACCATTTGCATGATAAAATCATGTAATTTATAAAATTTTACAATAGAGTTTTCCCCCCTAAAAAAATCCAAACATTGAGTGCACCAGTGCTTGCCATGATTACGATCACGATTCCAAGGACCAGATTAGCAAAAAAGTCACCAGGTGTTCAAGGGGAAAATCTCCTCAAATTTCTCCCACATTTAACTCATTCCTCTAGTAAATCACTCTTTCTTACATTTGCCAACCACTTCCACCCCTAATTGTCAAATCTGGATCCTTGCGTGCTCTAGAGAATAAAAACATAAAATCAAATCGAGCTCGATAGTCAAACCATTTTTATGGTGAAAGACGTCTCTAGATATCCCCCACAAACATAGATATCAAAATTAACTCTTGTCTCTATTTGGCATGTAGGCAATGCCTAGAAATCATGAAGACTCGCACTTCCAGTAGATTTTCAGTAAAAATGGGGGGAAAGTCAGATTTAGACACACAGTTTCTATTGATATTTACTTTGAATTTGGGTCATCCATGTGGAAGATTCAATTTAAAATGGGCCCATGGTTTCCTTTTGACTTTTTACCACTTTTTGAAAAAATGGAAAAAATTTCCATTTTGCTCCGCACCTCTACCCTTGAGAAATAAGCTTGAAAAGTGTCATAAGGTGGGTCCCAAAGGAATTGTAGCCAAATTATGTTATTTCACCTCTTTTTTGGAAACGAGAAATTTTTCCAAGTTTTCCCCGCAACTTCACTCTTGAGAAATTCCTCTGATGTGGGTCCCAACGGAACCACACTTCTTTTTATACTTTTAACTCTTTCTCCCAAAAGTAAATTTTTTGAAATTTCCCCTGAGGGTCCACACCTCTATCGTTGACTTTGAAACAAACTTAGACTAATCCTTTGTTAGGCTTGTAGGCCTTTTTTGATATTTTAACCTTTTTGAGCATAAGATCCAAAAATTCTAAGTTGCCCCGATGGTCCGCTTCTCTACCCCTTTTGACTTGTCAGACTACCACACGTCACAATGGCACATCTTGAAATAGTCCCAAAAAATTGAGACTTTGAATGAGCGCAGGCTCACCACGTGTCTCACCCCGAGAATATTTGTCTGAATGCTTAAAGCTTAGTGGAAAGCGCCATGTGTCAGGATCCAAGGAAGTCTCATTTGGTCGTTAAAAATTCCAACCAAAATGCAAAGTGGACGGAGGCCTCCAAGTGTCCTCTCGGTGCTTCTTTAAAATAAAACTCAAGGGCCAGTCCCCAAACATGCGTGGTTACTCCACATGTCCCAGACCTCCCAAAATATTTTTTAATAAAGAATAAGTATGGGAGGACCCGGCAGAAACCTACACATGTCTCCATGGTGCAATTTCACAATGGCGCCCAGATTTGAGACCTTGAATGAGTGCAGGCTCACCATGTATCCCTGTCCCGCCAAACTGCATAAAATTTATCTAAGTCTAGGAAAAGTAACGGAAACCTCCACGTGTCCTCCCGGCGCTACTACAAGGCCAAACAAAAATATAAATATTCAAATGAGTTTCGTTTGCAGAAAAACGACCATTTGAGCCTAAAGATGAAATTGTCTCCAAGGATAAAGAATTCAGGAATGCTACAAGGCTCAAATACGTTCCTCAGAGTTACATCCATTCAATTTTCTTCAAGTATTTAGGGAAAAAATGACAAGGAAAACAAATCCTGACTGTGGAGAGACAGATAAACAAAGAGACAAATATGGACCCATACGTAATCTTCGACCTAGGAACGGATTGAAAATGGAAACCAGAGGAAGGAAGACACCTCTTAGGCACATCACAAAGAAACAAAATGTGAAAGAGGCCATAAATCGATGGATGTCAAAGGAAAAATGGGGTGAGACTATTTTGAGCACCAATAGATTCTTTATCCCTTACGAAAATCTCCATATCTTACATAATTGTTTTCCATATTTCAAATTCCATACAAAGTTCCTAATTCTCTCATTCTTATGATAATATTATTGTTTCCAAATGTTTATTCAATGTTTAAATTTTTACCCTTTCAACAACAATGAATCTGACGTGATATTAGGAAATAAATATTAAGATTAAGGGATATTTAGATTCAAGATATATATATATATATATAAGCATTCTTCGATCACGGTAGATTTATTTCCCTATCATAGTTGATGTAATTCAATAACATTTCCAATCCAGTCATAATTTCCACATCAAGACTTTTATTTAGGTTTATGTATATCTTTTGTTTCCTTGAAGTTTGATCTTAGGAAAGGAAATTCATATTATTTTTAACACAAGAAAAATAATTCACCCACACCTCCAGCTAATGAAGACCACCTCCAAGCCTAGGTTCTGATGTTGACATTCCTTTGTCTTCTAGTATGGTAACGTGATTTATTTTTCCATATTTAAAATATATCATTGACAAAATACAATACTTTTGTTCTGTGCTATTTCCATATGGGGGCCACTCTTAATAGGTGCACTTGTATTTGTTGACTTTGGTCTTCTTCTATACTTGAGACATTACCATGGTTTTAAACATATATATGAGGGCACTTTGTAAAATAACACCATGCCATACTCAGCCACCTTTGATTAACACATGACCATGGTGATTACTTGTCAGCTTTCGTATTTTGGAGGGAATAAGGTTATACTTTACCTTTTAGGTGATCATTGTATGAAAATTATTTTGTAGGCATTTTACAATATTCGGTGCTCGGACTATAGTCGAGATCCCATTTTGATATGTCAAATGCGATAATTTTAATATAATATGGGTTGTCCATCCCATGACAATGACTCGCCTCTCCACATGCTTTGTTGGTGGCATCTAACTCAATTTGAGTTAAATGTAACCTTGGTGGTTTGATTTGAAAGTTGGTGCTTTGATGAAAGTCATTGATCTATGTACTTTTTAATCACAAACCTTTGATCTCGACCTTGTGGTTAGGGTTTCTGGCTTACATTGAATGTGGTTGGTGGCATCTTACCATGATAGTTCACTTTGATTACTGGAGATCAATTCTTGACCGTTGATCTTTGTACTTGTTGAATGTTGATCATTGATCACCAAACCTTGGTTAGGGTTAAGTTAAGCCAAGCTCATGTGGGTGAGTTAAAACTATTCAAAATTCATTCATTTTGCATTTTGCATTTGGTTTGTGCATGAAACCATGGAAAAACTTCTCTGGGAAGCCATTGTTTATCTTCTTAAGCTCGGTTCCTATGAGAATTAGTCTTCCTAGCACTCGTACATCTATATCTTAGTTTCCTCTTATCTATTTTCAAGTTTTTTCTAAGTGGGATTTGGCTGATGCTCGCCGTAATTGTATGCACGTTGTTATTTTATGGCTTTATGAAGATCTGTGGGTTTGAATACTTGCATATTTTTCCATTTCTGTTTTTAAGTGAGCTGTGTAAGAGGGAGACCACCATTCAACGAGATATCGAGCTTGGTTCTTCTACAATCCGTGGTCACAAAAATACTATGTGGGTAATTTATTTACATTTTAAATATACCTTTGATGGTTTCCTCAACTCTATTTAGAAACATATGTAAACGGTTGAAGTATTAGTTTCATAGTGCACTCATACCTAAGTTTTTTGTTTTCTTTGTGTTTTCATACTTCACCATTAATAAAATTATTTTGAAGTGCCTTTGTGGTTATTTTTTTTTCGTTTGCATTCTACTCAAATGAGGATCTTCAGCCATACCATTCTCTGTAAATGGTGAGTTTTTTTTTTCTTGAAATACTTGGCTTTAATTATGGCAAACAAATCATTAAAACTTATCAATAACAAACTTGTTTTTTACTACTCTGCTCCTGGTTTCTTTCATGTTTGTTGGTTATTTTGAGATAATGGTGCTGGACTAATTGATGTGTAACAAGGCCCACTTCCCTACGACACTTAGTTGATTATCATTTTGAGTTATGCAGACTTTGGATATGGACAGGATTTATACTTATGTTGATTAGCATGATGTTTTGTGACTAGATGCATTTGGATTATGATTGGATTTTGTTTTCAGTATGATCTACACTGACTCATGGACAGACTATTGGATACCGATATTATTTTTATATGGATATATAGCATGTGTTCTAACATTGGATTTCTTCACCATGATGAGTAGAATGTAGTTGTTGAATTTACATTACTATAAATTTGGATAATGATGAAATGCATAATTAAGTTGTGATTTAGACCTAGAAATAATGATTGATTGAATTACGTATAGATGTTAATGAATTTCATGCATATAGTTATTTTGGATATTTTGACATGGCCGCAAGGCCGAAGGAGGTATTTGGCATTTTGCAGGAAACATGGCATGATCACAACCATGAGGGGGATTGGGAACCAAACACAACAGGATGTCGAGTGGTTACAACAATTGGTCATCAAGGCAACTAGTAAATTGTATTGTGTTACCCTTATTCTTTTATGTGTTAAGAAAATTTCCATGAGGGGGAAATTTTCTAATGTGACCAAGGGGGTAAGAATTTTGATTACTTGTTTAACTTATTTTAGTAGGTGATTTTATTTGTGATGTTTCTTTTTAAAATTGCTTTGCTAAGTGTGTTTAGATTAATGTAATATCTTGTTTTAATTTTTTTTAAGTTTTGGAGGGAAGTCAAGTGGGTGTAATAAATTTTGATGGTTGGCTCCTTGAGCCTTGTGTTTCCTCATGTATTGAATGCTTGGTTTTGAGTGTTGACCACTCCAAACTCTTTGAATCTCGAATTTGAGATTGAGGGCAATTTTGGGGGACTTGTGGGACAAGTTAAACTTGTCCCACACTTCCCAAAACCCCTTACCAACCATATCTATGGGTTGGGAATCCGAAAAGGGGATTATTTATTGTTTTGGGAAGGGAAATATGACTTTGGAGTGCACTTGTCTTCTTTTGCATTTATTTGTGCCTTAGGACACATGGGGAAGGGATGGATGTGGAATGGAGATGTCATTCAACCCAACCACCCATTTATGGTGTTTTGGGATTTGAGTTGACTTTGGGAGGTGGTTTGAGGATGTGTGATGTGGCATCCTACATGGAGCCACATCACCCTCACCCTTTCCTTTTGTCTATTTATTGAAACTTCCTCTCTTGTTGAGGGGGTTGGAGTTTTATTTTTGTTTTGGTTGAAGAGTTCTCTTTTGTCATTTTTGGGAGAGAGAAGAATTGGGAGAAAGAGAAAAAGAGAGTGCTTGGACTTGCATGCTTGGATTGATTTGGGAAGGAGCTTGGACAAATTTCTTGGTTTAGGCTTCTCTAATGGAGAGGTAGGAGACCCTCTCCTTTGTTTTTCTTTCATATTATTGTTGCTTCTATGCTAAAATTGTGAAAAATGCATGTTTACTTTGGTGTATTGTGAAAATGGATAGAATGCTTATTGTGTAGTATAGGAGAGGTCTATGGGAATACTCATGAGGGAGGCATAAGAGTAGATTAGGATTTTGTGGATGGAGTTTGAGAGGGATGCCCATCTTAGGTAAGAATGTTTACATTCTACCTTGTCTTTGAGGGAGCCATAAGAGGAGGGAGGCATAAGAGTATGGGAGGAAAAAGGGGTACTTGAGGGAGGCATAAGAGTCATAGGGGCTTGTGTTTATTGTGGAGGGTTTTGGATGAGCATCTCATCTCAATTGGGAGGCATAAGGAAAACATTCCCATAGTTCCTTCTCTTGTTGGCTTGGATGAAAGCCTTGTTGTGAAAAGTATTGTATTGCTTGTGTTCCTTTTTGTTTCTTCTTTTAAACCTTGTATGTTGTGAAAAAAAAAATGTATTGTGGAAGCAAGTATTGTTGCCTTGAGTTGGAGACCACCCTTCATTGTGTTGTTTTTGGGGCTCGGGGGTCAATGGAGGAGATTGCTTCTCTTCTTCATTGAGTTTTGGTTGGGAGGAGAGTTTTGCCTCTCCCCCTATCTTGGTTGTGATTTGAAATACTTGAAACTTGGAGCATGGATGAAGAACACCTTGGAGCACAAGAACCTTGTTGTTGACAATGTAAATAACATCATGTATTTACCCACCTTGAGTGGAGGAAAAAAAAAAAATGTAATATTGTTTACTTTCTTTAGCTTCCATTATTGCAAATTTGTTTCCACATAAAGTAGGATATGTTGTAAAAGGATTGGGAAGGAAAAGTTGCATTAAAATTATAGTATTCTTACTCTAAAGTTCATTGGGAATGTTGTTGAATCCTTTTGTGGAATGTTGAGAAGAAATTACAAAAGAATATACATGTTAGATCTCATTTTGTTGCAAAAAAAAAAAATGGTATTGGGAAGTGAAAATTATCATTTCAATAGCTTAATATGGTTCACCACGTCCTTATAATCCATAGATGCATGTAGAGTTTATTGCTCGAGTTCTTTTTTTTGAAACTCTCTTTTTGGAGTTGAAATTTACGGTTGTACACCAATACAGATATTTATCTGTTAAATTTAAATTTTTGGTTATAAATTATTACATTTTTAAGGTTAAATTTAATAAAGTTTTGCAATATATTCTTATATTTGAATTAATTCTGATAGACTTATCACGTAATTCAGTTGTACCTTACACTCGGTTGTACATACCTGAGAGGATGTTTAGACATCATACATTATGTGCCAGAACTATAAATTTTCCTTTTGTATGTCTTATTCCAGGTAAACAAACTTGATTATTATCAAACAAATTTTGCTTGCTTTACTAAAACTGTTAGTTTGTCTTGTCCATTTGGGGATTTTCTCGCAAATGGGACTGTAAATGTAATGGCATTTTAAGAGAACGGCCGAGCGTTTTGGAACGACTCCAGATGGCCAGCTGATTGTATTTGACAAACAGACAGAGCCATCATCAACTTATGCACGGCACATAAAAAGTTGGAGAACTCCGTATTGGAGGATACATTCAATACTGGACAGATAATAACATAGTTGGACAACCCGCTAGTTTTCTTGCATTCAGAAAAATAAAAATAAACAAAAAATTTTTAAAAATAATAATAAGCTTGTTCATGCGGCTGCTTGGCCGACCTGCTGTGGCACGCCATGTTTTGAAACCTCGCCTCCTCTCGCCTGTCTGCTGGGAGCGCCTCTAGACACTCGCCTACCCGCGCCTGATCTTCTGCCCTATCGTCCTCCTGTGTAGGCGACCTTGGACCCCCGACCCGTCCAGATTTGAGGATGCTTTCGACACTAAACAGATAATAGTTTAGTTGGCGATCTGCTCACCTTAAGCACTCAGGGTAACAAATGCGTCCATTACAGCACCCTAATAAGAATGGCGGCATGATGTTTCACGATTCCGCTCCCCTGCACCAATGGTCTCTCAAATTCTCCTTAGCATGCGTGCTTACACTGACAGACCCATCCTGATCCCCTTCCCATTCCTCCCCAGTCGTATAAATTTGAGAACAAGTAATCCTAATGCAATTAGTAGTGTAAAATGGTCTGTACACCCGTTTGGAAGAAGGTTGAAAGCCACGCCTCATAAGCCCAATCCGCCTTTACTGAAATCAGCCATTTTCGGTGCCAGATGTGGCTAACACGACATACTTTTAAATGGCATGATTTTCCCGTTTGTTCGGTGGATACAGAGAGTGGGTAAATAAAAACAAGGGAGGGAATAAGCAAGATTTGCAGATCCAAGCGAATGGATGTAGGATGCGACCCTTCAAAGTATAGACCTGCAAAAAAAAAAGAGAATTCAAGTGTATTTAATAGCATAGAAAATCAGTCGGCCCAGTGGTGTGTCTTGCACGCCTTAGAAGGAAATGTCAATAGTTGGTAGGTGGCCATTAAAGCCACGCACCCCCTCAAATTTTTAACAGTAATTACAGCCCCGACAGTGCTTTTGTTCAAAGTCCAATGAGCCTGACTGCTGTGACCACCGCTTCATTGTCAGAACAAGGCCGCCCATCTTCCTCCTCGTTGGCTTCCTTAGAATTGGACTCTAAGTTAGAACAAGAGGAAGAGTAACATAAAGTCAACGATGCAAATCATCGGATCAAATACATAAATTACTAAATTTATAATTTGGCAACGAGAAGTTTGTCTTTGGCATTTCGAATCGGAGTGAAACTGGATCTCTAAGGGCAACCTATAGATGGATCTAGATCTCTATCTCTCTCTATAGATCTAAAGTCAAACCCTTACTATCAAGTTACAACTCTCAAACAAATGCAATCCTAAGTTATGATAGCATTTCATTATTGTCAAACTAAATCCCAAATGTGGCATTGGCTTAACATTTTATTGGGATATTGAATCTCACCTCTATGGAGTTGTTACAAAACAATACATGATATCAATAATGAGCCATCTTGCCTTCTCAAAGTAGTTATTGTTTTTCCTGCTCAGTCCACGTCTTCACTTTGTGTATCTTATCAATTCTTTATATCTCAATCGTTTTCCCCACATTTTTTTTCTCTTGGACTTCTATAAAACCATAATGTTGATAATTATAGCAAACAACAAATTTTGAAAAGTTACACAAAACCTAGAACGATGAACTAACTCTTGCCTTGATCTGTGCAGGGGGCGCGGATTGGGCGAGGGGTCTCTTCACATAGACCTAGACATACCACCACCAGAGCAGGCCGTAGCAGCCCTTCTGCCTCAGATTTTGTAGACACTCCAGGATGTCAATGCCGCTATACGCGGAGAGCCCTTGGGAGGATGACTTGCTAGACATAGTTTGGAGCCATCAGTAGATGCCCAGGAATCCCCTCGACACAGCGAGGAACACAGAGCAGAGAATTTCCGTGCAGAGTCGGCTAGGGTAGAGTCACCATAGAGAGGACATGGGGACAGGATCTCAGGACATAGAGACAGGTCTCGGAGCCCTAGACAGAGGGAGGAGCATACAGAGAGATCTAGGATTCATCACACGTCAGCTGGAGATCATATCAGGGAAATCCTGAAGCTGTGACCCTCTCACTATTCAGGTGATACAGGTGGTTTTCAGGCAGAGGCCTGGTTGGTGAGCTTGAGTGGATGCTTCAAGCTCTGTCCTTTTAGTAGCAACACAAAAGCTCGTGTTGCGATCCATCTTCTGAAGGATGGAGCAGGAGTCTGGTGGACGACCGAGGAGCAGAAGCTCCATGTCGACTCAGAGATGATTACCTGGGAGTTGTTCGAGGAGTGGTTCAGGAGCAGGTATTTACCCAAGAGATTTATTCAGTAGCGGATAGATGAGTTTCATGACCTCCGTCAGGGATCGATGACAGTAGCTGAGTATGAGAGTCGATTTCTGGACCTACTCCAGTACGTCGACTATATGCAGGATGAGCAGGTACGGATTCACAGGTTCATCCGGGGCCTGAATTTGGATTTAGGAGGCGCAGTGCACATTCACTACCCACAGACATTAGCAGAGGCCGTGGAGAAGGCCTATATTGTAGAGGAGACACGGGGGAAGACATAGCAGGCTAGAGACAGAGTTCGGAGCCGTATCCAACAGATGTCAGATAGTAGGTCGAAGGGGTCAGTTCCTCCTCCACGGGGTGGACAGAGTTCAGGGCAAGCTTCATTCAGGCCACCACCACAGCAGCAGCAGCAGCAGACCCGCCCACCTTACCGACCTCCTCAGAGATTCGATGCACATAGAGGACGTAGTATGGGGTCTCCTCCTAGGGGTCCCATTAGGACACAGGGTGCACCGAGAGCTCAGTCAGTAGGAGCTCGTCAGTAGAGACCTCTTCAGTCCATAGCTGGATCGTCAGGATCTGTATCTCAGTCATCTAGAGTACCAGCTAGAGCTGCTTCCCACTGGAGAGGACCAGGCAGCTATTATGGTTGCGGTGTTGTTGGACATATTTGGATAGATTGCCCACATAACCCTACCAAGGGTAAGACACAGAGCTCAGAGCCTACTACTGGAGATATGGCACGGAGTCTTCGGATTTACGCAGTGGTCGAGAACTGCCAGACTGAGCATCAGAGTACTGTGATTGAGACGACAGGTAGTATTGGTGGTATTTCCACCTCTATATTATTTGATTTTGGTTCTTCTGATTCTTTCATTGCACCATCCTTAGTAAAGCATTGTAGGCTGGTGGCAGTTAGGCAGGACCATAGTTGGGACGTTGAGATGGCTTCTGGAGCCAAGATTTCTGTAGAATCCTTAGTGAAGGAGTGTGTAGTGGATTTGGGACCCTTCACCACTACTTCTGATCTTCGGATCCTTCCATTAGGATCTTATGGCATCATTTTAGGCATGGATTGGTTGTCCGCCAATAGAGCTAGAGTGGACTGTTACCACAAGACTGTTGCTTACATAGATGATCTTGGAGTAGAGTTAGTGATATCAGGGGTTAAGAGACCCGTTTCTATTCGCACCATCTCCGCTATGCAGCTTAAGCGGTGTGTGCGACGGGGTTGCCATTTGTATGCTGTTACAGTTAGTGACAGATCAGAGAATGAGTCGGGGGGACCTTCCCTCGATGATCATCCCATCTTATCAGAGTTTTCCGATGTGTTCCCAGGGGAGCTACCAGGACTACCTCCCCCACGTGAGATCGACTTCCATATAGATCTAGTTCCAGGCGCAGAGCCTATCTCATGAGCACCCTATCAAATGACTACTCTTGAGTTGTGTGAGCTCAAGTTGCAGCTAGAGGGCCTTCTAGAGAAAGGCCTAATCCGTCCTAGCATATCCCCTTAGGGTGCACCAGTTATCTTCGTAAAGAAGAAGGATGGATCTCTTCGATTGTGCATTGATTACCGTCAGATGAATAAGGTAACGATCAAGAATTGTTACCCCCTTCCATGCATTGATGATTTGTTTGATCAGATGAAGGGGGCTACCATTTTCTCCAAGATAGATCTTAAGTCAGGATACCATCAGCTCAGGATTCCGGAGACGGATATTCACAAGACAGCTTTCCGCATGAGATATGGACACTACGAGTTCACAGTGGTACCGTTCGGTTTGACGAATGCCCCCGCAGTGTTTATGAGTTTGATGAATGGGGTATTCAGGACCTTCCTTGATCGCTTCGTGCTCATATTCCTCGATGACATTCTGATTTACTCACGCACACGTGAGGAGCACGAGGAGCACCTTCTCCAGGTTCTACAGTGTCTTCGCGAGCAGCGCCTTTATGGGAACTTGGAGAAGTGTGCGTTCTTTCAGCCTGAGGTGCAGTATTTGGGCCACATCATTTCAGGGGAAGGTATCGTAGTCGATCCTTCCAAGATTTGAGCCATCATGGAGTGGCCAGCATCCACTAGTGTGACGGAGGTGCATAGTTTCATGGGTCTAGCAGGATACTATAGGAGGTTTGTTCAGGATTTTTCCCAAATTGCGCACCCCATCACTTCTCTTCAGCAGAAAGGGAAGAAGTTTGTATGGACAGATAGATGTGAGCAGGCCTTCAGTACACTGAAGGAATGCCTTACGAGAGCACCTATCGTTGCAGTGCCAGATCCTCATGGAGAGTTTTTCGTATGCACAAATGCTTCCTTGGCAGGACTTGGAGGTGTGTTAATGCAGGAGGGTAGAGTAGTTGCCTTTGAGTCTCGCAAACTCAAAGATTATGAGCTCAATTATCTGACCCATGACCTTGAGCTTGCAGCAGTGGTACATGCCTTAGTGCGGTGGAGACATTTTCTTCTTGGCCAGAGATTTACACTCAGGACAGATCGCAGTTTTGAGGTAGGCATGAAGGTGTTTCTTCGTGTCAGGCCACATAAGAGCCCTATCCGTTATGGAAAAGGTTCTAAGCTTGCTCCTAGGTTCGTGGGTCCCTTTGAGATTTTGGAGCACCTCGGCCCCTTAGCCTATCGTCTAGCACTGCCACCTAGCTTATTGCGCATCCATGATGTATTTCACATTTCTGTGCTTAGGAAATATGTTCCTGATCCTTCTCATGTGCTAGATTGGACTGCATTGCAGGTGCAGGATCAGGGTCAGGTGATGGTGGAGCCCATGCGCATTTTAGATCGCATGACCCTGGGCCTTCGCGGCAGAGAGATTGATCAGGTTCGGGTCCAATGGGACAGGTACGATGAGACTGCTGCTACTTGGGAGGATGCTACATCATTGCAAGCTCAGTTTCCACACTTATTTCAGTGACTTCCAGGAGGAAGTCTAGCCTAAGGGGAGGGGGATGTAATACCCAATTCCCTACAACGCTTAGTTGATTACCATTTTGAGTTATGCAAACTTTGGATATGGACATGATTTATACTTATGTTGATTAGCATGATGTTTTGAGACTAGATGCATTTGGGTTATGATTGGATTTTGTTTTTAGTATGACCTACACTAACTCATGGACAGACTATTGGATACCGATATTATTTTTATATGGATATATTGCATGTGTTCTAACATTGGATTTCTTCGCCGTGATGAGTAGAATGTAGTTGTTGAATTTACATTACTATAATTGTGGATAATGATGAAATGCATGATTGAGTTGTGATTTAGACCTAGAAATGATGATTGATTGAATTACTTATAGATGTTAATAAATTTCATGCATATGGTTATTTTGGATATTTTGATATGGCCTCAAGGCCGAAGGAGGTATTTTGCATTTTGCAGGAAACACAGCATGATCACAACCATGAGGGGGATTGGGAACCAAACACAATAGGATGTCGGGTGGTTACAACATTGGTCGTCAAGGCAACTAGTAAATTGTATTGTGTTACTTTTATTCTTGTATGTGTTAAGAAAATTTCCATGAGAGGGAAATTTTCTAATGTGACCAAGGGGGGTAAGAATTTTATTACTTTTTTTAACTTGCTTTAGTAGGTGATTTCTTTTGTGATGTCCTTTTGTTAAATTACTTTTGTTAAGTATGTTTAGATTAATTTTACACCTTGTTTTAATTTTTAAGTTTTGGAGGGAAGTCTAGTGGATGTATTTAATTTTGATGGTTGGCTCCTTGAGCCTTGTGTTTCCTCATGTATTGAATGTTTGGTTTTGAGTGTTGACCACTCCAAATCCTTTGAATCTCGAATTTGAGATTGAGGGCAATTTTGGGGGACTTGTGGGACAAGTTAAACTTGTCCCACACTTCCCAAAACCCCTTACCAACCATATATATGGGTTGGGAATCCAAAAAGGGGATTATTTATTGTTTTGGGAAGGGAAATATGACTTTGGAGTGCAATTTTCCTCTTTTTGCATTTAATTGTGCCTTAAGGCACATGGGGAAGGGATGGTTTTGGATTGTAGATGTCATTCAACCCAACCACCCATTTATCGTGTTTTGGGATTTGAGTTGACTAAAGGGAGGTGGTCTTAAGGATGTGTGATGTGGCATCCTACAAGGAGCCACATCACCCTCACTCTTCCTCTTGTCTATTTATAGAAATTTCCTCTCTTGTTGAAGGGGTTGGAGTTTTGTTTTTGTTTTTGTTGAAGAGTTCTCTTTTGTCATTTTTGGGAGAGAGAAGAATTGGGAGAAAGAGAAAAAGAGAGTGCTTGGACTTGCATGCTTGGATTGATTTGGGAAGGAGCTTGGACAAATTTCTTGGTTTAGGCTTCTCCAATGGAGAGGTAGGAGACCCTCTCCTTTGTTTTGCTTTCATATTATTGTTGCTTCTATGCTAAAATTGTGAAAAATGCATATTTACTTTGGTGTATTGTGAAAATGGATAGAATTCTTATTGTGTAGTATAGGAGAGGTCTATGGGAATACTCATGAGGGAGGCATAAGAGTAGATTAGGATTTTGTGGAGGGAGTTTGAGAGGGATGCCCATCTTGGGTAAGAATGTTTACATTCTACCTTGTCTTTGAGGGAGCCATAAGAGGAGGGAGGCATAAGAGTATGGGAGGAAAAAGGGGTACTTGAGGGAGGCATAAGAGTCATAGGGGCTTGTGTTTTATTGTGGAGGGTTCTGGATGGGCATCTCATCTCAATTGGGAGGCATAAGGAAAACATTCCCATAGTTCCTTCTCTTGTTGGCTTGGATGAAAGCCTTGTTGTGAAAAGTATTGTATTGCTTGTGTTCCTTTTTGTTTCTTCTTTTAAACCTTGTATGTTGTGAAAAAAAAAATGTATTGTGGAAGCAAGTATTGTTGCCTTGAGTTGGAGACCACCCTTTATTGTGTTGTGTTTGGGGCTCGGGGGTCAATGGAGGAGATTGCTTCTCTTCTTCATTGAGTTTTGGTTGGGAGGAGAGTGTTGCCTCTCCCCCTATCTTGGTTGTGATTTGAAATACTTGGAACTTGGAGCATGGATGAAGAGCACCTTGGAGCACAAGAACCTTGTTGTTGACAATGTAAATAACATCATGTATTTACCCACCTTGAGTGGAGGGAAAAAAAAAAAAAAAACGTATTGTTTACTTTCTTTAGCTTCCATTATTGCAAATTTGTTTCCACATAAAGTACGATATGTTGTAAAAGGATTGGGAAGGAAAAGTTGCATTAAAATGATAGTATTCTTACTCTAAAGTTCATTGGAAATGTTGTTGAATCCTTTTGTGGAATGTTGAGAAGAAATTACAAAATAATATACATGTTAGATCTCATTTTGTTGCAAAAAAAAAATGGTATTGGGAAGTGAAAATTATCATTTCAATAGCTTAATATGGTTCACCACGTCCTTATAATCCATAGATGCATGTAGAGTTTATTGCTCGAGTTTTTTTTTTGAAACTCTCTTTTTGGAGTTGAAATTTACGGTTGTACACCAATACAGATATTTATCTATTAAATTTAAATTTTTGGTTATAAATTATTACATTTTTAAGGTTAAATTTAATAAAGTTTTGCAATATATTCTTATATTTGAATTAATTCTGATATACTTATCACGTAATTCAGTTGTACCTTACACTCGGTTGTACATACCTGAGAGGATGTTTAGACATCATACATTATGTGCCAGAACTATAAATTTTCCTTTTGTATGTCTTATTCCAGGTAAACAAACCTGATCATTATCAAACAAATTTTGCTTGCTTTACTAAAACTGTTAGTTTGTCTTGTCCATTTGGGGATTTTCTCACAAATGGGACTGTAAATGTAATGGGATTTTAAGAGAACGGACGAGTGTTTTGGAACGACTCCAGATGGCCAGCTGATTGTATTTGATAAACAGACAGAGCCATCATCAGCTCATGCACGGCACAGAAAAAGTTGGAGAACTCTGTCTTGGAGGATACATTCAATACTGAATACATAACAACATAGCTGGATACCCTACTCGCCTACTTCTCCCATCATTTTGGATAAAATAGTACAAAATAGAATCCCTGAAATCAAAGTGGCATTCGATACTGGACAGATAACAACATAGTTTGACAACCCGCTAGTTTTCTTGCGTTCAGAAAAATAAAATAAAAAATAAAAATAATAAGCTTGTTCATGCGGCTGCTTGGCCGACCTGCTGTGGCAGGCCATGTTTTGAAACCTCGCCTCCTCTCTCCTGTCTGCTAGGAGCACCTCTAGACACTCGCCTACCCGCACCCGATCTTCTGCCCTATCGTCCTCCTGTGTAGGCGACCTTGGACCCCCGACCCGTCCAGATTTGAGGATGCTTTCGACACTAAACAGATAATAGTTTAGTTGGTGATCTGCTCGCCTTAAGCGCTCAGGGTAACAAATGCATCCATTACAGCACCCTAATAAGAATGGCGGCATGATGTTTCACGATTCAGCTCCCCTGCACCAATGGTCTCTCAAATTCTCCTTAGCACGCGTGCTTACACTGACAGAGCCATCCTGATCCCTTTCCCATTCCTCCCCAGTCGTATAAATTTGAGAATGAGTAATCCTGATGCAGTTAGTAGTGTAAAATGGTCTGTACACCCGTTTGGAAGAAGGTTGAAAGCCACGCCTCATAAGCCCAATCCGCCTTTACTGAAATCGGCCATTTCCGGTGCCAGATGTGGCTAACCCAGCATACTTTTAAATGGCGTGATTTTCCCATTTGTTCGGTGGATACGGAGAGTGGGTAAATAAAAACAAGGGAGGGAATAAGCAAGATTTGCAGATCCAAGCGAATGGATGTAGGATGCGACCCTTCAAAGTATAGACCTGCAAAAAAAAAAAAGAGAGAAGTCAAGTGTATTTAATAGCATAGAAAATCAGGCGGCCCAGTGGTGTGTCTTGCACGCCTTAGAAGGAAATGTCAATAGTTGGTGGGTGGCCATTAAAGCCACGCACCCCCTCAAATTTTTAACAGTAATTACAGCCCCGACAGCGCTTGTGTTCAAAGTCCAATGAGCCTGACTGCTACGACCACCGCTTCATTGTCAGAACAAGGCCGCCCATCTTCCGCCTCGTTGGCTTCCTTAGAATTGGACTCTGAGTTAGAACAAGAGGAAGAGTAACATAAAGTCAACGATGCATATCATCAGATCAAATACATAAATTACTAAATTTATAATTTGGCAACGAGAAGTTTGTCTTTGGCATTTCGAATCGGAGTGTAACTGGATCTCTAAGGGCGACCTATAGATGGATCTAGATTTCTATCTCTCTCTATAGATCTAAAGTCAAACCCTTACTATCAAGTTACAACTCTCAAACAAATGCAATCCTAAGTTATGATAGCATTTCATTATTGTCAAACTAAAGCCCAAATGTGGCATTGGCTTAACATTTTATTGGGATATTGAATCTCACCTCTATGGAGTTGTTACAAAACAATACATGATATCAATAATGAGCCATCTTGCCTTCTCAAAGTAGTTATTGTTTTTCCTGCTCAGTCCACATCTTCACTTTGTGTATCTTATCAATTCTTTATATCTCAATCATTTTCCCCACATTTTTTTTTCTCTTGGACTTCTAGATTACCCTCCCATATAAAGCCCCAATTATACTTGGATGTATATTCTACTGTTTCGAACAGGAGAGAGTATGACATGCAATTAGCCTTGTATAGATAGTGATCTTGATAGAGTTTGATCGGCAGGCAAGAACGTAGGTGTGTAGAAATAATTAAAGTCGGGAATAATAATTAAAGAAAAAAAAAATTGTCACGTTTTCGGGTCGTATGCTGGTGACAGCATGTTCTTCATCATCTGTGTCCATTCGTTTTTAGGGCGTTACATTCTTTCTAATCTCTATCTTTGCAGTATGTAGTTTAGCTGCTTGTTCTCTTAGTCGACCTTGAGCATCTGAAGCTATGAACTGGAAATATATGGAAGTTCATGTATTATGCTTTATTATTATTGTAATTAAACTCTATACTATACGTCTCTTTGTGCATTTTGTTTCAAGCTTACTCTTGGGCATCGAGTATTTTGTTAGAGACTTCTAATTTAAAGCTTTATTATAATGGGTATCTTCTTTTGTTCTGATTCAAACATAGAAACTGGTTCTTCTTGTGTGTTATTCTGGTTCTGTTTAACCATGAATCTTGCATTTAATTTTGGCTCTGAAGTATACTATACCATAATATACACTTTCATCAGTACTAGGTTTTGATGTTGAAATTCCTTTGTCTTCAATCCTCTTTGATTACTGTAACTTCGATATTTTGATATTTGACATCTTCTTGATAGATAGATAGGCTTGTTCATTTGATTTTTGGAGTTACAGTATTAATACTTTGACTGTTCTTGATTTCATGAGATATTTGTACCTTGTATGGGGTGTTCTTCAAGTTGTTAACAATTTCTCATTCTTTCTTCATTTGATAACTTTAATTAAAAATGGATGAACTTTGTAATATTATCTTGAAAATTCATTTTATTTAGTTGTTAAACTAGAATCAAAGCTCCAAATTTCTTCAATTTCATTACTGAACGTATAGTCCATTTCTTTTCTTAAAATACTACATTTGATCTTCATTACAACTTTAGTATGCATGCTGGAAAATTTAAAATGTCAATTCTACATAGCGAAGGCCTATCAAAATTTTCCCAAAAATTTCTTTGATCTCTTTTTTAGCTGTAATAGATGTATTATCTGATTCATAAAAGAAAATGTATCACTTTTCTATTGAAGTTGATTTGTTGTTAGAAACTAAAACATAATAACTGTTATCTTGATCACCACATTCTTTTCTACTTTTTTGTATCACTTACTTGATTTACATACAACTTTTAAAGCATGTATTAGTTAAAAAAAACATGATGGAAAGTTGTAAATGTCCACTTTTCATGGCAAATCCCTATCAAAATTTTCTTTCTCAGAGTTCCTTCTTATTTTATTTCAGTTGTAATCTTATCTTGATTTAACTTCATCTTTTAAATTATGATTCTTCTTCTTTAGTTGCAATCTGAAACATGTAATTTTGTCTGCAATTCCCTCCACTATTCTATACTGTAACTTCTTGTATCACTAGAATAGCTGTTAAACATTGAGGTGCATTCTTCCTTCATTCCAACATGTACTTATGAATCATCTGCTTCATGTGCCATAGGGTAGAAGTTATTCAACTTTGTAATCTTTATCTATAGTGAGGACTATAAGATATGATTTATTTCTTCTTGGCTGCAACCTGTACCTGCACACTTGAGAAAACAGTTAGAGAAAATTTACGTTTTTTGACCTCTCTTATGTCCATGGTTTTTATTTTCTTCTCTTTCTTTCTTTCTGAGTGATAAAATCATGTATGCAGCTTGATCTCAAAGTAATCTATGTCTCATGTTATTAAGAGATCCATATGCATGAACTAGGAAAATCTAGGAATATGGATTAACCCTCAGCTCTTAACTGATAGTTTCTCATTTCTTTTTTTAGGTATGGTGCTTTCAACAATGAAGATGAAGAGGGAACAAAGCTGAAGATGAGGATGCATAAACCGAAGGATAAACCCCAAAGCAATGATGGGTTTACTCATACTCCTTTATTTTCTATTTCATGCATGTGTACCTCTTATTTAAGTAGCTTTACTTTACTTTTTGGTTACATCCCACGACTTGTGTGGGAACATTTTGAAATTCCTTATGAATAAAACATTGAATTGTTAAATTGAGTTGTGTATTCTTTTATACATTTCTACTTCTGATATGGATGGTATGATGAACTAAATAACCCAATAATATAGTTGAATGTCTTAATCATGAAGGAAAAAACATTTAAGATTAGATGTAAATTCCAGTAATGAACTCTGATTTCTATAATATGCAGTCATGATTTCTGATCTAAAACCTAACACTTCATCTATTATGTAATTTGGTGTCTTCATCAAGGCAACATAGCTATCCTTCGGGACTTTTGTTCTTTTGCTGTAGATAGAATGAAATTACACGCTATGTGATCTGTTATGTTTTGCAACAACACACATAGTTGTAAATTTCATGTAATCATTAATTAATTGAATAGTAATAATCTTTTTTGGAAGAACATCCCCTAGCTTAGGTATACTTCTCCCATGCTATCCATCATAATGAAGTTTGGAGTTGGCCATTTTTGCACAAGTGCAAAAATTGTCAACATTTTTGGTCATCCTTCAGGGAAAGCTACCTGTTAGCTTGTAAATCAGTGCCTTGCTCTTGTTCATAGGGCATGGAGTCTAAAGCATGTAACCAAAATTTACCTTTCTAAAGGTCTAACCCTTTCAACATGAACTAAAATTGGGAAAGGATCTAGTAAACCAGATCACGTGCATGAATGCACTTACTGAATTGAAAAAAATTACAATGTGTAGGAACTGCACTTATTAAAGGGAAATCCTACTCTAAACATACACTGTAAGATTTTCAATAACAATGTTTGAGAAACATACCATTCACATGAATGGGAAGTTCTCTTTCATTCAGCCTTGAGAGTTGAAAAGAATTGTGTTCTTTACAAGCTAAAATCATGTAAGGACCACTCCATATTGTGTCGAACTTTGTGTGTCTTCCTAGCTTTGTACGATTAGCATCCCACTTTAACACAATATCTCCTTCATTGAAGATCTTGAATTTGAATTTCTTATCAAAAAATTTCTTCATCTATTTCATATTCTTTTCCATTTTTAAATGAGATTGATCTCTTAGCTCTTGTAATTCCATTAATTCTACATAACGAGCCTGCAATGGTTCATTTTCAAGTAGCTCCATTTGATGCAACTAAAATAGGCATTATTGCTTCTCTTCCATAAACATATTTGTATGGTGAATTAGCAAATGATCTTTTAGGAGTCATTCTATCATCCCAAAGTGTTGAATTAAACATTAGATGCCAAGCTCTCTGGTTATCTTTGAGTGTTCTTCTGATAATCCTTAAAATATTCTTGTTAGTACTTTCAGCTAACGCATTACCTTGTGGGTAATAATTGGATGAAGAACTTAGATAAATTCCATGGTTAATAGCCCAATCTATTACCTTTGAACCAAGAAATTATAAAGCATTATTTGATATGATAGTTGCTGGGACACCAAATCTGTAAACTATTCCTTCATAAAAGGATAGTATCAAAATTTCATTAGCATCTTTCAAGGCTACTACGTCGGACCAACATGTAAAGTAATCTATACAAGTCAAAATTCACTTGTGTCCTTGTGACAAAGGTGGGTTTATTACACCAATAAAGTAAAGGCCCCACTGTATAAAAGGTTGATCAACTGAAACAGGCTGTAAGGGTAGTGAAGCTAAACATTTTTTTCCAAAAAAGAAAGCACATTTCTTACACTTTCTAATCCATTTGAAATAGTCCTTGAATATGTTGGGCCAATAGTAGCTAGCTTTCATAATTTTTAAGGTTGTGGTACGTCACTAAGAAATGACCTCCTTCAGGGCCTTCATGGAATTCTGATAATAATTACTAAATTTTATCATAGTCAATACATCGCAGCAAGATTCCATTTATATCATTTTAAAATAATACACCATTAATGAAAACATAGGGTTCAGATTGTAATCTGAAATACCTTCATTTTTTCTTGTACATACCTTCCAGATAGATGCCATGATGTAGATAGTTTACTAAAACAGTCATTCATCTTGATTGCTGAACTTCTTGAGCAAGTTCACGTTGTTGATTTTCTGGATGAACCATGATGTCTGATTGTTGATACGTAATTTCAGAATGTTGTTTTGAATCTTTTGGTTCTACAGATTGATTTATTCCATATCGGTAATTACGTGTTCACACAAGCCTTTTCCTTGAACTATCTTTGCAACATGAATATCAACATTGTATTCCATGACCTTCGTTATCTAGCTTGCTCTTTTCTCATTCAATTCTTTATTTAACAAGAAATCTTTCACAGTTGAATGAGAAACAAGAACATGGATTTGTTTGTTTGAAAGCATGTTCTTAAATATATTTAGCCCTCTGACTATTGAAAGTACTTATATTTCAAGAAATGTGTACCTTTCTTTGTAATCGTGCAAGCTCTATCCAAAGAAAGCAATTAGCTGCTCAACATTTTCATTATTAACCTGAGTTAATATGGTTGATATTGTTTCAGCTCCTGGAAGTGCATACATTGTGAAATATTTATTGAAATTTTGATTTGTAAGAGTTGGATCTTAAGAGATGGCTTCCTTAATTGATTCAAACCCTTCTCTCCCTTCACTAGTCCAAGAGAAATTTTTCTCTTTCTTTAACATAGATTTCAATGGTTTCACCAATGCTACAAAATTTGGAACAAATCTTCTAACAAATTTGTTTCTTCCAAGAAAAATATGTAATTCCTTCTTATGATGAGGTAATGATAGCTGGAATATGGCTTTGATCCTAAAAGGATCAACTTTCAAACGTTGTTTAGAAACAGTATGACCAAGTAATTTATCTTGATGTACTGAAAAGATAGAATATAGCGGATTCAAAGATATTCCAAACTATTTGTATAACTGAAAAGTCTTCCTTAGATGTATTAGATGTTCTTCTAATTTTTTTGAGAATATAGTAACATCATATAAATAACCAAGGATGCACTTATTTAGCAAGATGTGAAAATCCATGTCCATTACACATTAAAATGTTACACCAACATTTGAAAGGTTTAAAGGAATTCTTTTCTATGCATGAGTACCCCACTTAGTGGTGAAAGTTGTTTTGTACCTATCTTATTCTCAGAAAAAAATCTAATTGTATCCACTATAACCATTTAGAAGACACAGTATATCTGAACCAGTAATTGTTCTCAAAATCTTATCCATATTTGGAAGTGGGTGGTAATCTTTTAATGAAGTTTTATTAAGATCTCTAAAACCCACACATAAGCTAATTTCTGCATTCTTTTTTCGAAATGGAACAAGATTGGCTGCCCAACTTGAATGCTTAACTAGAAAGATATTACCTGATTCGATCAACTTAGATAACTCTTTCCTCATTAGAGGCTCTATTTTGAAATTTACAAGCCTTTGTTTTTACCTAACTAGCTTGGAATTTTGCTGTAATTCAATAATGTGTTGTGCTAAATTGGGATCAACCCCTTTTAGGTATTGATATTTCCAAGAAAAAACATCTTGAAATTCCTTGCAGAGACTAATAAAAGAATGTTTTTCAGCTAAATAATCTACCTTTCTGAGAAACAAATTTTTTCTTTCATCAACTGAGATATCTTCATAGTTATCAGCATGTGCTTGAAAGGAATGATAAACAGGACATACCAAGCCAAGAACACAGATGCTAATCAAACACCACAATCTATAAGATGAAAGCAATTCACTAGAATAAATTTACATAAACCTTTGCAAATAAATGAGAAGCAATATCATATATTATTATGGAACTCAATGTAATACATTGAGAACGGGCCTTGCTTCAATAGGTAAGGAATAACAATCTAAGAACCAGTCAAGGTCGTAGATCAAGCCATAAATGAAGGAAATAACTAGTCATCAAAGAACTAGTCAAGACCATAGATTTAGGAGAGAACTAGACATCAAGGATTTAGTCAATACCATAGATCAAGGAAAGAACTATACCTAACAACTAGATAATATCTCCTAATATCTAAATATGATAAAAGAAATATCCACACACATAAGTGTGTGAGGATAAATACAATAAAGGTAAATAAAGTACCTTGGTGAACATGAGCTAAGGTAAATATCTACTCTAACAGTACTGACATCTTAGTCTTGACCTTCCTTAACTGATCATCCGTGCTGAAAATGTCTTCTAATGTGACCAAACCTTGAGGTATTTTATTTGTCTTTAATCGAACAATCTAATCACCATATAAGTGTTGTAATTTATCTTGATTTAACTCAGAAAATTTGGCTTCTTACTGAAAAACCTGCATATTTGATCATCACTTTCAAAAACTTGTTAATTCAATTCATTATCAGGTATTGAAGGCTTGACAATCAACTTTATATGAGGCTAAATTTTACTATTTTCAATTTGTTCCAACACTTCAAAACTAGCACCAATTATTGCAAGTCTATCTGCATGCTTGTTTTTTGTTCTAGGAATGGATTGGATGTTAATAGCTTCAAAATTTTCCATTAAGTCTGAAACTCTATGTCTATAAGACTTCATTAATGAATTCTTACAAACATTAAAATTTCTCACTCTATTGATAACAAACTCAGAATCACCAAAGATCTGTAGCATGCTAATACCTCTCTTTCTAGGCCAAAGTAAGCCATGAATCAATGCTTCGTACTTAGCTACGTTAAAAGTGCGTGAAAATTGGAGACTCAAAGCTGTGAAATACATTTCATTTGTTGGGAAAGTGAGCATCAAACTTGCTCCTTGTCCTTTATTATTTTTAGCTCCGTCGAAATGAAGCTTCCAAATCCCTTCCACCGCGTTTTCTGTTTTGGACAACAAGGGAATTGGCATGTTTTCTTCATGTAAGCAATACACACCCAACATATGTTCTTCAACTTCTTCACAAGGATCATGAGCATGTTATTCATGTGTTTTTCCATCCATAAGCAGGTTAGAAACACCATCCAATGCTAAAATATGGGTTGTATTATCAAAATCAGACTATTCTAAGGCTACATAATTAGCTACTACATTAGAAGCGTGAGACTCAATGTGAAATCTAGCCAATGGTTCTAAATTGATAGTAACCTTTGTGCCATAATGTGTAGTAAAAAATAAGAAGGACCAATCTGAAGAGAGATAACCTACTATCTTTGCTGTGAAATATCTTGATAAACATATAGCAAAGTAAGGCGGAAAAATCTACATCAATAATATCTTGTAGAATGGAAACATTTGGGAAAGCATGCAATGTTACCTCTATAATTCTGATGACACCAATTGTATTAGTTGTGGTTCCATCCAACTGTAGGACACTGTTTTCTATTGGTTTATACTACAAACCTAAATTTTTTGCAGTTGCTTGTGGCATAACTGTGTTACTTGCACCATTGTCTACCATACAGTTATGAACAAGATGTTCTCTAATAAGTAGTGATAGATAAAATGGTGGTGGCTTCTTGAAGTCATGAGCATTTAAGACTTTCTAACCCATCCATTTAACCTCTTTAAATCGGTCTTGTTCCATTGTTCCAAGGACCATGCCTACTTTTTGTACTTCCTTTTCTATTATTTTATAAGAAATTTACAGCTTGGCTAGTTCATGAGAAAGTAAATATTGTTGTCCTAGAATACTTAGAGCATCCCACATTGAAATGTTAACATTATCCTTTTTAATTACATCAATAATGTTTAAAGAAGCAATAGTTTTAGAGAAAGATTCTACTGTTTTAGCATAGGCTTTGGCGAAAACTGATTCTGCTTCAGCTGCTTTCAATATCTAAGGTATAAATAACCTTCTTGGATCATATTGTATATGTTTTTGTTTTTCTTTACCATCTGTAACACCCGTTATTTTTTGAGGAAAAACAACACTGTTAGCTGGTTTTGGGATTATAGTTACTATTTATCAGTGACAGTAGGTAGAACCAGCCTATTTTACCATTTTTTAATCTCTACAGCCTTTTCCTAAGCCCTAGTAGTAACTGTAATGAAATAATCCTCACTAAAACTTACTAGGTTTTGTTCAGTTGCCTTCTGAACTTGAGTATCTTACTGCCCACCCTCCATTTGAGGCATGAACAATGTCTCAGATTGAGGTTGTGCAACAAGACTTATGTTTCGAAAATCATTTGGGAAACTTGCAATTGAAAGACGTTGATTACAAGGTTGAAACCACTCCTCTGTAGCCATATTAACTAGAACTAAAGCGTTAGATGAACTAGGAGCCTTTGTGTCAAATTGCCTTTGCTGATCCTAGTGCAATCCCTTATAGGTATGAAATCATTTTTTCCCACTCGTGCACAACATTCTCCTTTAGGATGAGAGTCATGTTGGTTGATGTCAGAATTTGCAAGGTGAGTGATATGGTTATGTGGGCTATTACTTCCATTTCCATACCATTGTATCCTTGAATAATCTGTGTATCACACTCATAGTGATATGATGATGCAAATACCAACTTAGTTCATTGTATGAACATGGGATGTCCTATAACTACGTACAACCCACTTGTGAATACTTTATATTTGATTTTCCCTCTTTCCTTTACCATCATGCGAGCTTTCAAATCATTAAAATCCATATAGAAAACATCATTGTCACCTTGCTCGTACTCAAAAGAGAGATATTATGCCGGTTTCACTCCTAAAAACTTGAACTTCATGAATCGTCAACACATACTATGACTGGGAAGGATAGCTTGCTATTTTTAGTAAGTGTAAAAATAATCTTTTTCAAACCTCAATTGGCCATTGTACCTTGAATTCCTTCTTCTCACTATGTTCCTCTCACCTTCTAAACCAACTTTTTATTTATAACAGGTGCTTATGGGACTACTTACTATTTAAATAGTAATTTTCAATTTTGTTCTGAGATGACCCTTTCAACAATTTTCACTTCCGATACTTCCTTTGTGTTCTCTACCTTCTTCACAACTTTTTTAGATGATGACTAACCAGAAATAACAATCTCCTATATAGGAAGACTTGATATTTTTGGTAAGTGTGATTTTGGTGATTAGATCTTCATGGAACAAATATTTTTTAAAGGGGTTTTTTCCCAATATAAGTCCTCTGAAATTTCAGACCTACCTTATTGTTGGTTTTTGAAAGTTTAAAATTTGAAATATTTTACCCGGTAGCAGCTATGGGCATGAAAACGATTAATAGAGATCAAAATTTGCAAGTTTTCTTACCCCCCTTAGATCTTGGTGAAAAATATATTTCTGATATGGGTTTTCTTTTTTTTCTTCACAGGTGAAATTTCATTACAAACCAATCAATGGAGCAATTGGAAATGAAATTTTATGTTTTCTTGTAGGGAAAAGAGGATTTTGTTACTGCAAAAAATTCTTGTTACTCATGATAAATCTAAATCTAGGGATTTTAGGACCTCCAAAAATTATGAAGACAACATAAAACCTTACTTCGACCTGTGTCGTGGTTTGCAAGTTATGGAAGTTTCTTCATCGGGTAGATACGAGGGTTTTCTTGATGAAAATATTCTTGTTCTCCTTATTATTCATCATTTTGATACATTTATTTTATGAGATCCTTGTATTTTCAGTGTGAGGAATTTTTCACGGAGCTGGTTGAGTACAGTAATGGATCTAGAAAAATTTGCTAGAGTTGAGTTAATTAAACATAATAGAATTTTATCACCCTAAGTTCAAAATTAAAAAAAAATGAAATATCCCATGGCTTTCTGAATTATTATTGAATTTTTCTTTGGTTTTTGTGTGATAAAATATTTTGGGCATTACGTGACAGGGTATGGAGACATGGGGGGATGAAATAGAATGAAAAATGGCTAACTCCACATTTTAAACATCCTAAAAGGAAAGTATAGAGGTTGGGTGCATTTTTTAGTACCCTATATCCCTTTTCTAAAGGTATGAAAGGGATGATAAATTCCCCCAGGCATGTGGTTTCAACACTTGGTAAATTTTGGTTCGATGTGCGTTTGAGTTAGGGGGCTTGAAAGAGGCACTTGGGAGCTGACTTTAGGGTGCATGGGAAACCACAAGGCTTAAGTGGGCTGAGGGAATTTTTTGTCCCCTATTTCCCTTTACAAAATTGATTAAAGGGATGTGAGATCCCCTTTGGTGTATGGTGATGATATTTGGCGAACATACATACAGGGAGAGGGAAGGCTCAAACTTAGCTCTCAAGGGCTTAACTGGCAAGCGAGAGGTCACGCTGGTGTTCTGGAGACTAAATAGGAGGAGGGCGGATTTTTTTTCCCTTACATCCCTTTATCAAGGGACATTAGGGAGAATAAATCCCACTAGGCTCTTGGTACTGACATGTTTCCTCCTTAAGAAATGACTAACTGTGAGAACTCTTACCTTAAGCCCGACTTGTGATGATGATAACATGAGCTTCCAGATGAGTTTGGAGATGAAAATATATATATGAAAATTATTGGAAACCAACAAATGAGTGTAATGGTGATATTTTTAAGATTAAGTTATGATTACATCACCTCTAAATGACCCTTTCTTTATCGGGAATGCTGGTTACTTACTAGAAAGTTGCCTAGGGAAGTGCATGATGTTTCATGATGTCTTGTTTTTTCCACAATTTATTGCATGGAAAATAATTTCCATATGTACTTTTTTTGGCTACTCAATATTCATGAATCTCCTGGCATCTTTGTTTGAATTTTAGGAACTTCTTCACACTATTTTCTCCTTTATGCTCGAAAACCCACTTTTTCTTAATCATCTCTGAAACCTCCATATCTTTCCAAATTTTCCCAAAACAGATTCACACATGTTTTTTGAACTTTAATTCATATTTATGATGAATTTTTTTCCTTCATTCCACTCCAGGGGGCGCATTATTCTTGGGAAGGCCAGTGGTAGCCCTTCCCAAAACTGCTCAAAAACCAACATTCTCATAAATCTCCTAAAATCACCTATGGAGGAATGACTTTGCTTTCCTAAATTACCTAGTTTGATTAAATGGACATCAAATTTAGGACCATTAAATAGACTAAGTAAGGCTTGATGTTAATATTGGGTTGACATGGGGTGTCTTAGAAAAGTAAAATTTAAAATTTTTGACATAGGGGTATCGTTCTCATGTTTTCTATTGAATTTTTTCCAGTGCAAAAACCCTTGACAACAGCTAGTTCTAGCTTGGGGAAATAATAAGGACTGCACACAATGAAGAAATGACATGAGGAATCCCAGAATCTCAACATATAACACATTGACAAATGTCTTATCCATTGGGCCCTGCGGAGTTATGTAAAACTTACTAGAGATAGATAACAAGGAAGAAAACACATGTAAAAGAAATGAAAGTAAAAACACAATGCACATAGAGAGGGAAAGACATACACAACAAAAAGGAAAATACACCTAACAATCACCTATGGTACAAGGTGGGGGACAACCCACTTTCATTGATGATATTGCTTTAGGTATTTCCTACTGCGAGGACATTCCAACAGCATCCCATCTAGGTATTAGAGTAAAAATACATTTTGACCACAAGTCTTGTGGATCTGGAATGGACAGAGCCATAATGAATCAAACTTTCCATGGCTCCATTTTGTCTCTCTCCTATTTTCCCACAACAGAATAAGGTCTCCCACTTTGAATTCCCTTTCCTTGGCCTTTTTTCGAAAAGTATCTTCACTTTAAATTGATGTTATTCGATATGCTCTACCACCCAAAAAATTTTCTCTTCCAGATTCTCAAGGAATAAGATCCTCTTTTCAATCAAATCCTTGTATTTTTCATCTTTAATTCCATACAAAAATTCGAGATCTTTATTTCAACTGTAATGGGAATTCTACTTCAATTCCATATAGTAGTAGGAATGAGGACATACCGATGGATTTATTTGGAGTTATCATATCCACCCACAATGGATCATACATCTTCTTGTGCCAGTTCCTCTAATTCTCATCCAAAAGTTTGCAGACAATGGCCATAATGTTATTTTTACTCGACTGATCTTGACCATTTCCCTATGGATAGTAATCTGATGAATGGGATGAGGAAATCCCATAGCCATAGAAAAATTATATCAACTCCCTTGAATAAAAATATGTACAATTGAATACGATCTTTTCTGCAACTCCTAAATGTATAGTGATGCTTTATTTTATGAAGTTTCATATTATCTTAGTTTTGGTTGGCTTCACTGGGATGGCCTCCACCCACTTCGTGAAATAATTTGTCACTATGATCACATAGGTGTGTCCCGCACTTGAATGAGGATTCAAACGACCAATGAATTCAATACCCCACTTCTGGAATGGTTTTTCAATGAAAACTAGCCTAAGTGGTACTGTTGCGAGTTGCGGTCTCCCAATAGATGTTTGAAATACTTCATGCTTGGAAACCTGTTCTTGAGCATCTACAAAGAGGTAGGAAAATAATATATTCCCTGATGGATCTTATGTGCTATGACCATCGCCGAGAAATACCCATTACAAGCTTGGTCATGATATGCCTTCAACATTTTCCCATGTTGTTCATGTCAGCGCACTTAAGAAAGCATCTATTGATCCCTCTTTTGTATAGAGCGTGGTTCTAGATTATTAAATTTTCTACTCTTAGCTTACACGTTCTCCTTTTCTTGTAATCAAGATGAGTGGGGCACTCACCATATGAAAATTAATAAGCAATATCTACATACCATTCACTAGTGGTGATCATGAAGAGAACTTGTGGCCTATCTTCAAAACACTTCAGGTAGAGACAATGGGGATCCCCACTATGTTGAGCTATGAGATTTTCATCTTTAGCAATCAGCCTGCACAAACCATTCCCTCGCACCGAATTATAAGGTCGAATCTCCAAGTCATAATCTTGATTCTTTGCGATCTAGTTTCCCCTCTTAGCTCTAGTGTCTTATTGTGTTAAGATGGAATTGATTGCACTGCTGGAAACCATGGACACCATATGAGAGTTGAGTATGTAAAAACCTACAATTTTTTATAGCCTTGACCACTACATAGGCATGCTTCTTCAGTTGGCTGTAGTTTAGCTCATGTTTCTTCAGTGGGAAACTCATGAAGGTGATAATTACCTCCGCACCTTTATCATTCATTTGGACAAGAACAACAGAAAGAGTATGTTCCGATCTATAAAAATACATGATGAATTCTCTACTAAAGTCTAGAGATGCAAGCGTCAAAGCTTTAGCAAGGGCTTTTTTGATTTCTTCAAAAGGTTCTGATCCATCATTATTCTACTTTATGTTTGCTTGAGGTTTCATCATGGTTTTGATATGCTTCGTCAAATCTACGAACTCCAAAATGAAGCGCCAAAGAAATTGCACCTTGCCAAAGAAGGAGTGAAATCCTTTCTTACTTGTTGGCAAAGATAATGCTTCAATGGCTTTCACTCTTTCAGGATTAATGTGTGCTCCATGCTTTTTAACAATGTGCCCCAACAACTTACCTTCTGTAACTCTAAAGTAACACTTTTTTGGATTTAAGGATATTCCATGCTTTCTACACTTTATGAGTACGTGTTCCAAATGATGAATATGGTTTTCCCTCTTTTTTGAGAATACCGTGAGATTTTCCAGGTACATGAAAATGCAATGCTTCAAACATTTAAATGTCAGACACATTGCCCTTTGGAATGTAGCCCCTGCATTGATTAGGCCAAAAGGCATTATGTTGCATGCAAAAGTTCCCCAAGGTGATGTGAAAGTTCTCTTAGTGTGATCCTCCTCCACTACATCAATCTGATTATATCACGAGAATCTATCTAACAACAAGAGCATTTCAAACCCGGTGACTTTCAGCAACATATAAACATGTGGGACATTTTATCGTGCAAGAAAATAATATTTATTTGTAATTTGAAATTGAACTAAATAAATTTATATAAATTATTTTCAATATCTTTCAAGTGAGTTTTGAGACAAATTTAACGTGGTTCAAAGACAAAAGAATGATGTTATAATTTTACTAAGTAACCTATTCTTATATCATATTCATATTTTCAATTATATATAATAATAAATTCGTTTTCTATAAACACAAACAAGTAATAATATTGTAACCTAACTACTACTTTCGTATTAGCTTCGGTAAAGATTTATTATTTAGTCTCGTAGTGTGTATGTATGAAAACTTGGAATATAATCATTCCTAATTAAATTCGACAAAAATTTATAGTACCGAAATGAACTCCCAACCGAAAGAAGGAAACATGGATATAAAGGCATGATTGCAGAAATGCAAGGACGGAGATCACACGAAATTGGACATTTTAAATATCTATAGGTAAGGTTAAATATTTTTGTATTTATATGTAAAGGGTGATCGGTTGTGAATTCGTTGGGGCAATACTTATTTTATTTGGGGTTGAAATTTATATTAATAGAACCGATCTTTTAACTTGTTATGTAAAGATTGAGGTATGGATGGTAGTGGAAAAAAAGAGATAGGATATCAAATTGACTTAATATTGTTTTTTTTAATTCTAAAAGTAAAAAAGTTTAATGTGAAAAATACACATATGGTATTAGGGAGAAAAATAAATTGGATAGGTAAATATTGGGTGGAATTATTTTGTCAAATTAGTCTTTCTTACACCAAGGTTCATATATAACACGTTAAATTTTTTTGTCAATTGTTGAATGAGAAAATGGTTGTGGTATGCAAACATAGTTTAGAGATATATTAGAAAGTAAGGTTGTGTCGATGAATACTTCAAAGGCAAGCTTTCATGAATCCCAAAGTCTACATATGTTAAATACTAAAATTTTTAATTCAAGGTTCCTTATGTTATCGATTTCATGCACATTTGTGATTACGATTTGTCTTTAGCTATTAAGATAGTGATTAGCGTTTACCGAATAGGTGTAGGACATGATGAAATAAGTATTGGGTAACATGAGTCAACTATATACACAATAGTATCGAGTTTAAGAATAGTGGTGTATTGCGTTTGTTTTAAGCCATATGGAGGGGGGTGACTCAGTCAGTGTCCATCATTTGTAAAATCTCGACCCTCCATAACTTAATGTAAAGGAATATTTTGAAAAAATATAGGAAAAAGATCTTTTTTATTATTTTATTTTATTTTTTACATTGTTAACATTTTTATTGGATGGCGTTTAAATTGTTAGACAATATAAAAACATGAATGGAAATAAAAAATGTGGGGATTTAATACGTGCATATCCCACACGTAATCCATAGCTTGGATTAATCCCACCCAAATAATATTTGTTATCTTTTGTCCATTGTATTGTCTCAATCTCACTTGCATTATTTAGGTGAATGTAATTTTTTTTTAAATGGGCCAAAATAAAAATTAAGAAAAATTTAACAGGTGATAGTGTTAAAAATATTGAATTTTGGATTCGTTATGTCATTAATTTCATGCACATTTGTGATTAGGGTTTTTGTTTAGCTATTAAGGTAGTGATTAGTGTTTCCCCTCATCAACACTCTTACTGATATCCGAAACAAGTGTGGGACATGATGAAATAAGTATTGAATAACATGAGTCAACTATATCAAGAAAAGTATCAAGTTTAAGAATGACATTGGATTGCATCTATGTTAATCCATGTGGAGGGTTAACTAGTCAATCAATGCAATTAACTTGTTCATCACTTGTATGACACTAACAACTGGCCTGTACACTATTAAAAGATATAAAACTTTTTGAAAAAATATGGGAAAATGGACTTTGCAATTATTTTATTTTATTTCTTAATGTGTCAAAGTTTTAGATTGGACAACATTTAATTTATTACAAAAGATGAAGACATGAATGAAAAATTCGAGATAAAAATTTGGGAATTAAATACTTGTATGTCCCACATCTATTTGACGGCTCAAATTGTCCCCACCCAAACAATATTTGCTATTATTTACTTGAAAGCAATTTACCCTTAAAAAGCCAAAATAAAATATAGGGAAAATCTACCACAATGCTAACTTCTTGTCACACTTTTTACCCACACTTTTCAGTTTTAAGCTTGAAAGTAATTGGAAAAAGCAAGCAATAATTGAGCCCCTCCATTGTTTGGTCATATGTGTGTTTTTGGGAATGATATGGGAGATGGATGGCCCCACGGTCAGTTTTTGGTCACTCAGTTTTTGTTAGAAAGGTCGATACAATTAAGAGCTTTAAGCTTTGATTTGGTCGATACAATTAAGAGCTTTAAGCTTTGATTTTGGGTACTTGAATCTAGTCTGATGAGAGTTCACTATATTATGAACAACGTGGGAAAAGAACACAAATAAATTCCCAAATTCCTTTAATATATAAAACTTTAGTGTAAAAATCAAGATATTCCAAAAACCTTGCATGCATCCACGCAAATTGACCGACAATTAGAATGGTGTTATCTTAAACATTTAAAAATTCCACTTTGGACTCACGAAATGTGAGCAGATGGCAAAGGGAAGGAACCAACACTTATAACAGTAACAACTATAAAACAACTTCCAAAGCCCTTTTGTGAACCGAGTTTTAATCGACACATTCCCCCACTAGTTTTGGTTAGTTAGCGGCTACGATTTCTGTCCCAATAAATAAGAAAAAGGAAAAACTAATTCTGTTAAGATTTAAGATCACGTCTAGAACTTACCATTATGGGATCCCCTGTTTATTTATTTCTTCAGTGTCAATCCTTCGAAATTGTTTTTAACCAGAAGATGTCAATGATCGGTCTCCTGGAAATGTGTGAGAAAACTTGAAAACTCATCGATTTAATATGCCCACCTACTAGTAACACCTGTCACTTTATAAGCATATGGTTTGTGACATAGAATTCCCTCTCTATATCCGTTTTTTTCCATCTAAAGCGGAACAACGATGTCAGATCGTTTGATGCTGGAAGAGGACATTGAGGAGAGACATTTATAATTATCCTTAAGGAAAACAGATCAGGGAAATCTTTCTTATGGTGTTGGAAGGAGACAGATATATGTTGCAGGGTATCACTTACAGTTCGTTGCTATCATAAGGGCACAACAGTTTTGGCCTGAAGAAGATGCAGATGGAGGAAGATCGAGCGATGATGGATCTGTTTAGAGAACAGTTAGTTGCCTTCTGTGGCATGTTTTTCGTGTTTGGAGATGAAACTTGAAGTCAGTTTTGAGGTTCCTGCTCATAGAATGCACGTAGATAAAACTTGAAACAAATATCACCTATAACAAACAGTGAAAATAATTGCTTTTGAATTTATCAGGGCCTCTCCTCTCGAGGATCCACGTCACCCAAATCTTTCGCTCAACGGGTCTATTTTCCTAGGGATTTATTGTGGTTGGATATGGACGTTGATATACTTTGTCATAGCCAACCGTTTCCATTCCATTTAATTATGATTTGAGGAATGCCGTCGGTGTAAATATTGGTGTGTTTTGGTGAAGTTTCAACTAGTTAACACCCCACCAAGCGTAAAAGTGACAAAGATTTGAAAGTGACAGTTTATATTTTAGTGTCGTCAACTCTCATGACAATGGTTCCAAGCCTCCAACTTCTTAGGTTTTGTATGTCATTTAGGGTCTAGAATAACGACTACACTATTTGAGTCCCGTGTCCTCCATATTCTAATAGAATAAGCTTCTCTTTGCATACACCTAAAACTAGAAATGTCACCCAAGTGTTGCAATGGGGACGTCGAAACGAAGGCATAAAATAAGTTAAAGTTGATGAAGTGAAGGGGAAACATTACAAGAAGACAATGGAGATGAAGAAGGGGATATGAGGATAATTGTAGACAAAAGTATTTTCTTCTAACGTTTTTTATTTTGTAATGGAACCCGGATGCCATAAGGGGGCGTTATTAGTCAAAGGTGCACCCTAATCTAAACCTAGATGAGATATGTCATTTTTGTGCATGACCTATAGTATCAATCGAGGTCCCTATGTGAAAGCTCCTGACATGGTCTTCTCTTGTGAGGTAGACAGTTGTTGGGTGATTGGGATGGCAGAATGAGGTTGTTCATCTTGGTGGTGTCTCTCATCATTCCCTGCAAGTTTTGTCATGTGTATGCCATCGTCGCCCATTACAGTTAGAAGCAATCCTCCTGCACCTAAGCATGTGGTAAAGAAATTGAAAAGTTATATATTGTGCCTTTACAACCTTAGATATTAATAATTGATACAAATGATTGTCCATGAGAGTATCAACAAATTCAGTGATTCTAAATATTATAAATAAAATATAGGTTGGATACATTAGAATGTAGGGAGCATGTATAGAGATAAAAAGGAAAAACATGTGTACACATATTCACCACGCCAAGAGCTTAAATATTTTCTAGACGATTAATTCCCACCAAATCCTTACATACATGTACAGAACACCATTTACCTTGCAAACATCAAATTTAATATGACCTAATTTATTTCAAGCATTTTCTCAAATATTTAACAAGCCTTATGTATGCTTCCATACAATTGTACCTAATTCTAACTGGTAACCTAGTGACTACATAGCTGAAAATACCCTTTCCACTATGCTCCAGACTATAACAACAAACATAAATTTTTCGTCATTATGTTGCGGTGGACAACCTTACTTTGTCGCAAACCTCTTACATGGTATGGGTTGGGAGTATGTTGGCAAAAATTAACTAATAAGGTTGGAGACATGTTTGTAGCATATGGTGAAATAGCCCACGTGTTTAATATATGTATTTGATATCCACCTTTGTCAAGTGAATGTCATTCGCATGAGACACATGCAATAAGATATGAGGGTTTTTCGTATTGTTGAAGAAGCTAAACCTAAGGGAACTAGACATTAGGGGAAGAAGAGGCTCAATATAAAATGGGTTTGAGGGAGGATAAGTAAACTAGTGGGGGAAATAGTGGGGTGAGCCATTGTATGAATGTCATCTTTCTTACGCAAGGGACATATGATCCACTACCATTTTTTTCAATCATTTGAAAGAGAAAACAAAATCAATCATCGATGACAAATAAGTAAGTGCACGAAAGTAATTTTATATGTCGGTAATGCTTAATCAAAAAAAGGAAAAATAGCCATCAAAATTGTTTTCAACTTTGGACACATTTATTTTAGGGAATAAAATTAAACACACATGTGTTGACATTAGCTTCTTGACTTGTGCCTATTACAAAATCTTTTGAAATCCAAACTAAAAAGAGCAGTTTCCCGAGTATAAGCAAAACAAAAATAATTGCATTTAATATTTATGATATTTAGGATGACAGATATGTTAATTATTTGGATTATCATATTGATGAGGATGGCATTGAATATAAATTTAGAGGTAATCCACTTGAAACTATGCAGGTAGGAAAGAATTGAAAAGAAGAATACTATTATTAAGAAGATTCATAGCTTTGTGAGGATATGTCGTGTTAGTCAAGGAAGTGTCTCTTTGATGAAAGTGCATTTTTTTTGCAACTAGAGCATGGAATGTGTCTATTAATTAAGAATCACTATCAATTTATAAAAGAAATTAAATAAATATGTTTCATTTGTTGCAGTTGTGATTTAGTAGACTTTGAGACTCTAATCATGACCATTTGTTTCTCGTGATCGACTCTTATTAGGTCCATAACAATGATGTTGTCAAGCTTATACAAGAAGGGTTGGAATGACATTTTAGGGTACATATAAGGTGTAATTTGTGCATGTGAATGACATTTTAGGGTGCATTTAAAGCATAACCAACACGTGGGAATGACACAGACTTATGAGGTGTTGGCCAATTATATTATTTTTAATGTAGTTTGGGAGATAGAGAGAATCATAGATTCGGATGTTGATGTTGATATAGGGATATGGATATGCTAGGTCATAAGATTGTTAAGTGGTCCATTGGAGACATTGACAGGGAGTGAGGAAAAATTCAAAGTTATAAAGGAGTCAAATTGATGCTTAGATAATAGTTGTGACCGTACCATATCCGCACATAATGATAATAATACTAGTATTAAATCCTAATTATGAGATAATATTAGTGATGATCATGAAATTTAAAAATAATACAATTTGATAGGGTCTCCCGCAAGTTGGAGTACTAGATTACTAAACCCCTTTCGCTGGCAAGAAAATTTCAGATTTGCTCCAAGATATTGGCTGCCACGCATGTTTATTATTCTTCGTGTTGGGTGCCGGCTAAAGCCTCTTACAAGAAATTGTAAAAACTTCTCAAATATTTCCTTTAGGCTAACTCGGAGCTTGGAAAAGGCTTTCATAGAGTTTCTTGGGAATATTATTACCTTGCTAGGGATTCTAGCATTCTTGGTTTGACCAACATTGGCCGCTAGGGGACTGCGCTAGCAGCCAAGTGGATCATTGGGGCCTACACTAGCAACGAAGCTTGGAAAGAGTTGATTCACAATTGTATTTGTCAAGGCTCCCCCTCAAGGGTGCAAAACTTGGCAAGGGATGGATTTTCATAGTCTACTCATTCTCAAAGCCTCGGTTAAGATTGTGGGCACCTTTGTTTTCAAAAGGATATGGAAAGCTTGGGAATTGCTTAACCCCTTTTTAATCTAGGCAGGGGATGGTTTCCATAATGGGCTTTCCATTAATGACCACAACATTTGGTGGTCTCCTCTCATCAATTTTCATGATGTGTCGCTTTCCCAAGTGCCCTAGGTTAATGCTCTTAAGTTATATCGTCAAGGCTTGTGCACTCTTAAAGACATCTTTTACAGGCAGTCCAGACTGCTTCTCACTTGGCCTCAAGCTAAATCCAAGTTTTGGCTTGCTTTGACTGACATAGAGTCTTATCAGGAAGTTCTTGACTCCATTCCTGTTGAGATGCTTCACAAATTTGGTGTCGTCTCTCTCAGGCCTTGGTGGAGGGATTGGAAATGGTTTCCAGATACCCCATTCTTAAATTACTCCCCAGGAAAATGTTATGTTCTGCTCACCCCCCAAGCTGCCAATGGTGGCCTTGCTTAACTCCAAATGGTCCATCAATTTTGGACTATCCTCCTAGGAAGCTAGATTTCATACAGTTTGGAAATCCATCCTTCAGCCTAAGCTAGCCTGTTTTACTTGGTGCTTGCTTTTTCAAGGCCTCCCTCTGGGGCGCAGATTAGCTCATTTCAGGATTTCTCCTTGGCTTTTTCCTTTTTGTGGGCATATTGAGACAATCATTCATTTATTTTGGTACTGCCCAAAAGCTAAAGCTATTTGGTCCTAGATCCACAATTTCGTTTGATCGTTTAGACCAGCTCCTTTTCTTTGGCAACATGCTTTGCTAGGGGATTATATTTCCATTCCCCATGCTTTTGCACTAGTGTGGCATACTTTCATAGTGGATATCCTTTTTTTTATATGGAAAGAACGTAATTCTGTTGTTTTTGCTAATTCCACAGTTTCTTGCATTCTTTCACATTATGATAAGGCCATGCTTATCTCGAATGTATTCTTACATATCCAGGACCAAGCCCACAAGGTGGAGTTGGAAGTGCAACACCTTCAGACTCTTCTAGATCATTGGGTCAACACTCCTTGCGCTGTGGCACAGGAACCCCCTACCTCCCCTTCGCTGATTTTTCGTTCGAGAGGACGTCATGGACGAGGCCGGTCAGTTGACGGTGCTCATCGTCTTCGCTCTCCCAGGTGGCAAATCAAGCATTGGCGGAGCCCTGTCAACCACAGTGGTTGGGGGTCCCCGTGTCATTCCGTGCAGCATAGTGGATGGGGCTCCCACAACCACTCCTCACCTTTTCTAGAGTGGAATGGGTGGGATTCTTGCAAAGTCCCCCAGTTGGCTCTTACAATTTCTCCTAATCGGAAGGACGACAAAGATGAAGAAGTTGCTTCAGGCTATCCACCCCTTCCAGATGGCAATGATCTTCCTGATAGTAACCTGGAGGATAAAGGTCCTCCACCACCCCCTGCCTCTATGTTTGATGCGGCAGCCTAGTTTGTTTTTCCTTTTGTTTTCTAGCATTGTTGCCCCTTGGGTGTGATGCTTTTGTCTCCTAGCGGTCAACTAGTTTGATCGTGGGGTGTGCTCTTTACCAACCATATTTTTTGTGGATAGACCCCCTCTCTCTATGTTCAACCTCATCCTCACCCCTATACCCTCAAATAGAGAGATTGGGGGCCCTCCAAAGAGCCGAGATATAATAGAGAGGGGGCGGGTGAGTGCAGAAGATTGGGGCCCTCACCCTTCAGCCCTATATAAAAATCTGGGAGCCGTAGATATAATAGAGAGGGGGGCGGGTGAGTGGTTCGTGTAGCAAACCACTCACCCAACGAAAGAGGGCGAGGTCTAAAGAGCCTTGCCTGGGGTGGGCGAGTGCCCCCTTGCCCCTCACCCTCTAGAGAGCCGAGAGATATAGAGTTCAGGGCGGACGGGCCTCGATCTAGCAGATAGAGTTGATTGGGGCCCTCTCTCTATATCTTATCTTATCTTATTTCTATGGCAATCGAGGGCTGATTTGACCAACGGGTCCTCGACATATATCTAGTTGGGGGGGTCGAGAGATCAATGCCCTATCAGTCGATGCCCTCAAATTGTAAGTGATTGGTGTAATAATCGGTCATTCTTTTTCCAACTCATCCCAGAATGGGCGTTAGGGAAAAGAACAAGAAGAGAGCTACTAGAGAAATTTTTCCAATAGTCACATATGGTGCCTCCACGAGCTCACATCCAATCCGACCTGATGGTAAGCAATCTGCCAGGAAAAATCGAAAGGGTTTCTCGTAGATCGGGTGAAAACTTGAGCTACGAACATATGAACTTTTCATAAAAGGTAGAGCCAACAGAGATGGAAAAATGAGTGCTATTGCAGCTACACCTCCTGATTTTTCAGGTATACTACAAGGAATGGCATGGATTGGTGGGGAATACCATTCCGGCACAATATGAGGTGGGGTGGCCATCGGATTAGCAGGTATATAATTGGCGGGATGCCCCAAGACTGAGTCACTATCGTATCTCCCACTACAGGTATGGCGCTAGCTGAGCTTGTAATTAGGAGCGCAAGAAATCCAAATGGAATCACCGAGCTTAAATTGGAGTAATTCTCATTTATCCCCTGATCAGGATTGTGTAGGTAGATGTGGGGAATCGACCGGTGACTCGGGGTCAGATGATCTATCAAATACTAGTTCAGTGTGGAGAATATGGTTTGTTTGAGAATGGAAAATCATTATGTCATGTCTATGTCCCCTCAATTCAACTCCCCCTTAATGGAAAGGAACGAGTCCCCGGCCATATAGAGAGAGATAGATAGAGAGAGAGAGATAGATCGTGTCTATCCCGGCTTCTGTAGGTAGCTGTGGGGAAGGAGATACGACACGATCTATCTCTCTATGGGAGATTCTAGTCAAGACTAAACTATAGTTATGCATTCCGTAATAGATACATACGTAACATGAGTGGCCCGACCATATCATATAGAGAGAGGGGGGACCATGGATGCATCCATCTATCCATTGTATACATGATACAACTAGTCATCAGTCATATCACAACCAATAGAGTAGATGGATGATGTATTATGGATGGATGGATGATGGATGCATCCATGGCTCGACCCCCCTCTATACTCTCTATATGGCCCCTAGATACTCTATATTCTATGGGGGGCCATATAGAGAGTATAGAGGGCCCTATAGATTCTATATGGAGACCCGTATCTATATATCTATATGGGGAGGCACCCAGCTCCCCCCCCTCCAGAGTTTAGAATTCTAGATAGGCGCCCACCCCAAAGATAGTTCAGAGATAGCGCCCCCCCACCCCCTCTTATCTTATCTTAATTGGTCGAGTGCCGAGAGGCCGTTGGCCTATATAGCCCCTATATAGAGAGGCGGGCCCAGCCAGATAGATATATGGAGGAGCGCCGGCCTCTAGAGCAGAGTGCCTCCTCGATCTCTCGCCTATAGGGGGTGCCGACTATAGTATAGAGAGTTGCCCCCCCTATAGATATATATATATATATATATATATATATATATATATATATATATATATATATATATATATATATATATATATATATATAAATGGCTCATTCCCCAGCTCTCTCTAGTAGACCAGATAGATCTATATAGGGGCCCTCTCTATATACGGGCCGGGGCCGACTGACTATACTATAGCTACCATATATAGATAGGGGATTCTATAGATAGGAGGGTCAGTCGAGTGTCGGCTCTCTATAGTTTCTAGTTGGCGGGGGCTGGTCGAGCCGCATGACAGCCTATCTATATATGGGGCCGTCGCCATATCTAGAATCTATATAGTTCAGGGCCTCTCTCTACCCGCTCGATCTATCGTATTATAGAGAACTGACCCCTCTAATATAGATATATAGGCTCCCCCAGCAGATATATAGAGATGGCCCCTATCCCCCATATATAGATAGGGTCTGCTGTCAGGGGAGGGTCGGGGGAATGTCTTTATAGCCACCCCTTATATTAATGGGCCCCATATATATAGAGGGGGTCCCCCCACCCTGAACTCTAGTTATAGATAGGGCCCCAATACCATCTATTCTATAGAGATAGAGATCTGGGCGGTCCCCCTATGACGATATGGGTTCGCTATCGCTCACCCGGGCATCGCCCCTGCCCCTGTTTCTTAGTAGGGGCATTCATCTGGGGAGGCCATATATCCATCGGCTTATATATCTATCTATCTATCTATCTGTGAGGCGCCCATAATTCTATAGAGGAGTCCCTCCCCCTCCCCATATCTAGATACCCAAACCCCTATATCTATTCTCTAGAGGAGAGACGGGGGGTTCCACCTCTCTATTCTACCCCCTCGATTCAATTGAGAAATCAATCGACATATCATATATAGATAGGGGGCCCTCCCCCTCCCCATATATAGATAGAGCCCGAGGGGGCCTATGCCTATTAATATAGGGGGGTAGGGGGGCCGATGCCCTCAACTAGTATAGATAGATGGGCCCATCTATCTGCCCATCTATATTTTATTAAGTAATATAGACTATTTCATCAAAAAAATAACAAAAATAATACAATTAAATAATTATAATAAATAAATAAAACAAAATAGAAGTAATCAAATAAAGAAATTACAGAAAATGATGACTTGCATATGGGTTGCATGCATGAAGGCCCTGAGGCCATGTAAGAGTATAATGTGGAAAGCGTTAGGGAGCATGTAATACATCTTTCAAAATGCCAAATTCCAGAATCTTTCCCCATTCTGCCAGCCATGCCATGTGGATTTGCTCGATGAAAATGCCAAGGGACTTAATCATCCTTCGCTTTGATTGTTTAATTACCCCCAGATTCAAAAATCAAAATTTGATTGCACTGTTATCCGGGTGACGCAAGGTTTTGATTCCAATGATATTTGTGATAACGGTCCAAAATTTCTATATGATTTTTTGTTCAGGTGCTTACCATACCTCATTTTCTATCATTTTTAGCCAGACCTGTGCTTGCATATTATTATTAGTGCCATGATGGGAGGAGAGAAAAAGTGTGTGGCCGATGGTGGAGTAGAAGTGAATTTTGTTGAAGGATTTTACATTCAATCGATTGTGAACTATTGGAAGCTTATTTTGTTACCCATTAAAAACAGCATGGTTGATTGGTAGAATTGTAGAAAAACACTTATTCTACGACGACTGTTGGATACAGTAAGGAGGTGTGCTCAAGGAATGTTGTAGGCGGCCTCAAGCTGGTATGAGATATGGCGCCATTGTGCACGACCCATGGTTTGGACCATAAGTCCCATGTTAAAGTGTCTGGCATGGTCTTTACTTGTGATGAAGACGGGAACCGGGTAATACAACGTGCACACATGTGACACTAACCAACAGAAAATTTATGTTACGTAATACAAAAGTGATAACACCACAAAATTATTTAAAAATTTGATTAATAAGAATTATCGTGGCAATGCAAGCCTCGGAATCACTATTTCATTGAATTTTTAGGGTGCAATGTTAGGGTTTTTCCATAAAGATTATTAGACAGTTAGATATTTTGATTTATCACTAATTCGTGGGAAATATGTAGATGAACAGTAGTCATTGGATGTGGAAGAGAGGCGATGATAGTTTACTACTTCTTTCTCCTTTAAATGGTTCATAGGACATGACTTATCATAAAATGTTGTAGAGATCTAAGCATTAGCATGCTTCTCTCAAGAAATGTCAAGGGATAGTCAACCAAAAAGTTTTTTTTTTTTTTGTCTATTTGTGTGTAGTTGTAACTATTATAATTTATTATTTTATTTGAAATAATATAATTTATGAATAAATTATAATTGAAAAAAATTAAGTTATGTTTTTAATACTCCTATAATATTAGCCCGAATTACTTTGTGGAATCATTGTTAGTGTTATGGATTCTCATAAACTAGCAATTGCATCAATGTGTGCAATGGTCACACCGACATGAGGAAAACATCAATGAGTAAACATGTAGGATATAATATATTTGAATAAACTACATAACTAATTTAATTGGTGGACATTTTATCTTCCTAGAATTTTCAAGGGAAAACAATAAGGCCCAATCTCTTATTAAATAAAAAACAAAATCAAATGTGAAGCATAATGAAATAGATACTCATCTTATCATAAAGCAATTTTGAGGATTTTCAAAATCAAAATGACATTACATAATTTAGAGATTAAATACACAGATGAAATAATTATTACTAAAATCTTTAGTCTTAAATTTTATGTTATTTATCACTACTATAAATACATTTTGCTCTTGTACCTATGTATTTAAGGACAATCTTTCCATGGAGAAGCTAAATGCAATGCAATATCTTATGTTGCACTAGTATTTACCACAAGCATTATATGATATTTAAGCACCTTTTTAAATCTATCTTGCGTTTCAATAGTATTTACTATGCATTTTATGATTTCTAAACATATATCAAAATTTATGAATATGAGGGTACAGAACAACCACAAGAATGTAATGCACACCAATAAAGTAAAAAAGAAAAAGTAATTATGTCTTTTTTATAGTCGTGGATTTTAGAAGGAGAAATACATAGATTATACATGAATTATTCCACAAAATTTCTCAACAAAATACGTAATTGTGGATTACAATGAGTAATAAATATGACCTAAATGGACTATTATTATAAACCTTGGAGATGTGTAATCTAATGAAATTTACATGTGTAAAGAAAAACTTAACAACCATTGCTAATATTGTAAGGAGAAATAATAGAGATTGAATATCTCTTCACCTTGTATTATTCAAGAAGTGGATACATTATTTATAGGAAGGATAAGTAACAATACTATCCACAATGTAAGGCCTGATTATAATCTAGGAGAGAATAATAGAATAATAAAATAAACTCTCTTAATTATATAAAACAGATCCTACGTATCCTTATGCTAACATTCCCCCTTTATTACATTATTCTTGCAAATGTGACCCTTGAAAATTTCAAATTTCACTTTTCCAAGAGATTTTGTGAGAATGTCGGCAACTTGTGCTTCTGTAGGAAAGTATTGGAGCTGAATGTGATGGACCAAGACATGTTCTCGAATGAAACTACAATCAATCTCCATATGCTTTGTTCATTCATGAAAGACTAGATTTTTCATGAGCTTCAACACACTTTGATTGTCATAATAGAGAATAGGTGACTATTTTTCAAGAATTCCTAGGTCATCCAAATGCAACGTAAACATATTGCTTCACACATAGCTCCTCATGCGGCGTGATATTCTACCTCTGTGGATGAGATAGAAACATTTTTTTGCTTCTTTCTTATCCATGAGATAGGTCCATATCCAAGATGAAAAATGTATCCTGCGGTTGACTTCATGTCATCAATAGATACAGCGTGGTCTGAGTCGACATATCCCTGTAATAAGAATTGATCATTCTTCTTATATTCCATACCATAATCAGTTGTTCCTTAGACATATCTCAAAACATGCTTTGTTTCAGTCTAGTGACATTTCTTTTGCTCCTGCATGAACCTGGAAAGATAGCTGACATCATAGCATAGATTTGGTCTTGTATATGTCAAACAGATGAGTCCTCCAACAAATTTCTTGTAGAGAGTAACATCTACTGGAGGTGAGTCTTGAAATATCGATAGTTGCAAACCTTTCCCCATGGGAGTGGATATAGGTTTATAGTATCGCATTTTGTATTTTTCTAGGAGTGTCTTGGCATACTTTATCTGGGAGAAAAAAATGTGATGCTCCTTTTTTCTTACTCCGGATGATGTATTTAGGAGTTGTTAAAAATGTGAGTCCTTGATGGTGCTTTGTACCCACTTCAGACAAGAGCTTTACTTCTTTTGAGAAGAACTATGTCATTACCATGTGGATTGATGTGGAGTCACATTCTCTAGTTCTCCAAGGTTAACAAATAGCTCTCTTGACAACACATTTTTTCTTTGAGTAGTCTCCTATGGCTAATCATCTAATTCAGAGACTAGTCGGTGAGAAGTGGTTACTAATGGTTCTAAAGTTATCACTACTAATTCAAAGGATGACTCGTCACAAACCACATCCCGAATCTCATATATTTTCTTATTCTCAGGATCCATGAGATGACATGCCTTTGAGGTAGTGCTATAGCCAAGTAGAATGCACGAGAGTGTCTTTAGATCAACCTTATTTCTCTTATGAGCCAGAACATGCATGTATTTTGTGTAACTAAATACTTGTAAATGAAAAATTGATGGCTTTCTACCACTCCCTACCACTTCTAGCATTTTACTTTATAGAATCTTTTTTGGTGCCCTTTTGAGAAGATATACAACTCTTTGTACTGCTTTAGCCCAACAACGTTCCTCTAGCTTTGTTGTTGTTAGCATGCAGTAAGCCATCTCCATCAATGTGCAATTGTGACGCTCAACAATGACATTTTTCTGGGGTGTGTAGCGAGCAGTCAGGTTCTGCTTAATGCCTAGTTGGTTCAGGAAGGCCAAGAACTTCTTTGATGTGAATTCACCCCCTCGATCTAAGTGAAGTAGAAGAAGTGGTTGTCTGGTTTCTTTCACAACACGATGATAGATGTTCTGGAAATGTTGAAGAGCCTCACTTTTCTTCTTTAGGAAAAATACCCACATCTTGCGAGAGTGGGCATCCACAAACAGTTTGAAGTACTTATATCCATAAAAGGAAGTAGGCAGTGGGCCATTCAGATCGGTATGAACTACCTCAAGAAGCTTCTTGGCATGGAAGGTGCTCCTGAAATGGATCCCTGTGTTATTTTCCTACAAGACAGCTAAGGAAAATAGTCAAGGAACTGGACACTCTAGGTAGTCCATGGAGCATTGATTTTGAACTCATCTGATACAATGAACTAACCAAGAAGTGACCATAATTAAAATTCTAGAGGGTTGTAGATTCTATTCTTGAGGCAGATAAAGCTATTGCAGAAGACGAAACAATATCTAAAGAAAATAACTTATCTTTTAGAAATTCTCTAGCAATAATCGTACCTTTTCTGGAGATTAAACATGATTTAATGCTATTTTGTAAAAGAAGTTATACCTTAGGGTGATGATTCATGAGTTGAGTCACTGACAAGAGGTTGCTAGTCAATCTAGAAACATATAGTACCTTTGTAAGTGTACATTATCATGGTCCTAGAGGAATGGTGACATTTCCTATTCCTCCTGCAACGTAATCTTTGTCATCTACTATCCAAACCCGATCTCCAATGGGTTGTTTGTTCAGTGAATTTCAAAATTACACCTTTCATATTCAATACAACATATTTCCATTACAGAACATGTACAAGCTTGTCCACTTCATGTGGGAAAGGTTAAAATAAGATTTCATTTCAACAAGGAAATGTCAAACAATTTCTTTTTTTTTTTCCTTTTCTCAAGAACAACAACATGTAGGTTTCTCAATCTTCCAATTCTAATCACAATAAAAGTAGGGTAAAGGAAACTCTCTCCACCCAACTAGTACAAGGTTCTTACAACAATGGGCTCCTTCTGATGTCTCCTCATCAAATTCATCATTTTGATGGGCTGTGATATGTCCCTTATTCTTTCTCTGGTGGGGACATTGTTTGGACTTTTGAAAATCATCGCGCCATTATGTGCTTGTTTGACTCGAGGACCCTTGTTTCAAGCCACTGTACCAAAAATGATCAATGTCATGAGTATTGGTTTTCCAGATTTGACACAATAGCTTGGACTTTTGAGCTTGTGGATTTTGATTCGGATCTGCTTGTGATTGCTTCACTGGGGGACCTTTTCGATTCTTCTGGCCATGTTGGGGCCTTGAGAAAAGTGCTTTGTCCTAGGCCTCATCTTGGACTGAATTGATTTCCTCTTCCTGTTGTAGTAAGTTCACGAGTTCTTTGAATGTCATTACCTTGTTGGATACATTCAGTGTCGTAACGAAAACTCAGAACTGATAAGGGAGTGCCCTCAAGGTGATTGGAACCAGAATTGTATCTTATACCTTCTCACCAAGAGCTATTAACTTCGTTCACAGCTCAACCACGCGACGTAAGAACTCCTCAAATTTCTCATTGGACCCTATAGATAGGGTATGCAATTTTTATGGAAGATTGAGAACTTAGTCTTATTCTTCACCTCAAACATGGTAGAAAGGTTTTCCCATGCCTCTTTTGGTTTCTCTGCATCCCAAACATGTGGTTGCACGTCATCGATGATACTCAACCTTATCATCATCAATGCTTTAGCACTTGTGATCTTATTTTTAATTATCTCATCAGGGTTTGTTGGAACTTGTGTAGAACTTGTGACAATGCTCCTTAATCCCTCAAACTGAAGGATTGTATGCATTTTTGTTTTCCAGGACGCATATATTTAGCCCTTTAAGCAACTGAAAATCTGAAAGTAGAAATTTTGGTGCAGACATTGGAATTAAATAAATTTATAACTTTTATTTATTTATTTTAAGAGTTATTACAACTTTTACTCACTGATGAGAAGTACCAGCTAATAGATGATCATGATACTCGCGTGCTAAGAGACAACAACACTTTGTCGAGCTTTCTTCTTCGTCTTCATAGTCAGCGTCGTACTTGGCTTCTAATTCTTCCCGAACTCTCTTTTCTTGGCAACTGACGTCGAAAAGGAAATAATCAAGGAGTTCTTTGTGAACCAGTTCGTCGAAGACAAGGTTGTCGGTGTTGTGTAGCTCATTGAGTAGTGCAAAGTAGAATAGCGAGCTTTCAGGAACTTCTGGATGGTGTTCTTTGGCATGCGATTCGATATTGCGGATTTCAACAGTCTTATTGATGTTGCAGCTTTCAGCAATTTCAATCGTGTTATTCACTGTCATCTTTTGGCATTGGCTTTGAGAGACCCTTCATGACCGTGGTAGAGGCTTCTTCACCAGGCAATATATGGCCCCTTTTTTCAAAATGTTACAGGTGACATTTAGGCTTCACCGACAAATTCTCCTCCACGCAGGTGTGAAACTCAGTCAGGCAGCAAAAGTTTCTAAGCTTCTCCACGTAGGTAAATGCAACAATATTTTTCCACGTAGCACAAGCCTCTCCACGCAAAAAGATGACTTCTCAACGTGGTCACGAGAAGGTGAAAGTCTTCACGTAAGTGGCTAATTAAATCTCCACATCCAAGGAGAAAATCATTACAAACTTCGACGCAGCCTTTTGTAAGAAAACTTTCCATGTTTAACCTTGATAAACAAGTTAGGACTCAAAATATGGGGACATCGATTCACTTCAAACTGGATACGCCTCCGTGCAGCAAGAAAATCACAGACTTCCACACGCTCTTCACTTGCCACGTTGGAAATATAAGTTGAACCAACATTTTGGATTTGCAAGAGATTAAAAAAAATCAATGCTTTTACCTTCCATGTACCTTTATTTTCCACGCAGATATATATATATGACCACGTATCAAACTGACACGCAGGTTGTACAAATCATGGTATTCAGGAGAATTCATAACTAGAAACAATCGTGATATCAATCCACCTCCACGTTTTAATTTCCACGCACAGCTAAAAAAACAAAAAATAATTCAATTTGTAGCAGTTTCATCAGCAAGTTTCATGTATTGAATTCATCCTCCGACGTGCAGGTTGCAATTCTTTATGCTCCAAAAAAAAACATTGAGGTTCGAAAAGAAACCTCCAAAAGTCTTTGAAAGATGTCTCCAAGGCAGGTCGCTGAAACAGGAAACTAGCCACAACCACGTTTCAATGTTCCACGCCAAACTGTACAGGTCGCCTTTTACCTTCAACAACTACAATCCAGGCAGATTGGTTTACTCCTTCAAACACATTGTTACCAAATTGTAAGGAGAAATAATAGAGATTGAAGTGGATACATTATTTATAGGAAGGAGAAGTAACAATACTCTCCACAAAGTAAGGCCCGATCATGGTATAGGAGAGAGTAATGGAATAATAAAAAACAAATCCTACATATCCTTATGTTAACAAATATCTTCTTAGCCCATGCTAAAGTAAACACAAATTGATAGTGTACAAATATTTTTGAAAAGATCTAAAGTTGTGTGACTACACACACACACACATATATGAATGCAAAATGTGGCAATATTGAAAAATATTTTGAATGAAAATATGGCCCTAAAAAAAGATTACTTATTTTACCTTTTTTCAGCCTATACTTATCCTAGCAAAAATGAAATATAGTTAAATAATGTTTAAACACAAATGCAAGATACCAATTATCGAAGAATTATTTCTAGTTCAAGAAAAGCCTTCTAGACTAAAATATAGTTAGAAAACTAGCTTTGAAAGGTTACATTTATATAATATAGCATTTATATAAATTGCACACATTTCACTTGAATAAATCCCACCTTTTATCAAGGACAAGGCTATAAGTTACTTAATAATGGCCTTGTCCATAGGCGCTCATATCTAGATGTCAAGGTACACAAATTCACCCAATAACTATAAAAGGAAGAGAATGAAATGTTTCCTAAAATATTCATCAAATAAGATTATATGTTAGGAACTTATTTGAAAATCTAAAATGATAGAGATAAGTATTTTGGTACAAATGACACCATGCAAACCAAAAACGATGCATAAAACAAGTGTCAGTTCCATACATTTCCTTTTCTATAAAATACAGTTTGAATTTAATTTATATTTCGAAAAGGAAAATCATCTGGTACTAATAGAAGCAACACAATATATGGTTGTAATTTCATACATTTCCTTTCCAAGAATCTATTTTCAATTCTAAAATAATGCATAACCCTGACGTTTTGTGCATATGTTTATTAGAAATATGCTAAGGAAAATTCTTATAAGATAAGAGTTTAAGACAATCTATATGTAATCTCAACTATAATTTTTTCACACAAACAACCACACCTGAATATCTTTTTGCAAGCTCCCATGTGATAAACTCAATCATAAGTGCAATTTTTTTTTTTGAAAATGTTTTATTCATGCATCCTTGCAGCATAATCGATCAGAGATTCTCCATATGAACGATGACAATAATTCCTCACCATGCTTACAAGACCTTTCAAATACAAAATTTATTTCCTCATACTTCAAAGTTAAATCAAGATCCTCCTCCAATATGCTCAAGTGGAATTATACCTTGGAACCCACAGTCACATGCCTTATGAAACCTATAGTCTCAAAGCATTCTATAATACATATAAGATTAATTCATAGGAAGGGAATTATTACATTGAGATCATTCTAAGTCATAAAATAACCTAATGAATCTAACAAAATGCTAAATATAGATATGTTGAACCAAGAACCTCAAAGCAAGTTTTCATTTAGCATATCAATTTGAACAAGAAATCTTGCATTGATTAGAATTACTCTACGCGATTGTTTCTCTTGTGATAAAAACTTCATCAGAAAAAAAAGAATCATGTTTGTTAAAGCAATTACCAGCAATATTTTCCTCTTAATGTATAGTTTTAATATAGTAAGATCTAGCCAACGTCACCACATAACAATCAAGAGGTTTACTATTGATTTCCTACAAAAAATTCAAATGGGATGAGCCATATAGATAAATCATGGGAACTTTTGAAGAAGTGATCCATGCTTGAATCCCTAAAAGACGTGTTTGGGTATATAAGAGTACCCCAAATAAGAGGTCAAGTGTAGGTCCCAGATGACCATAATGGAAGAAGAGACACCCCTTGGAAAATAAATGAAATATTGCAAGTTAATAGAAGATCCAGGTGCTAGTCTCAGAAGATTGAATTTCCCTTGGCATTAAAAGGGAAGATAACTCCACAAGATGAATTTGACAATTAAAAAATTCAATAAATTTGAACCAAGGATTTTAGCACAAGTTTTAGTTGTAGAAATCAGTTAGAAAAAACCCCATCATCATGTAATGTAGCCAGTATTAGATAGAGACAAATACAAATAAAAATTATTTGTTAACCTAATTTACAGAATAGAAAATACTTCTTTGATCAACACTTTTTCACCTCAAATAAAAAAACCCAAACGCATACCTACCCAGTAAATGTAGACGGGTCTATGTCACGATGAGAGTAAATTCCTCGTCCATCCTTCAAAATCCACTTTCCTGGGCCAAGGCTTCCACTTAAACCTTCTCAAAAACCTCTCCAAAGTTCTTTCCAACCAATCCCTTGCTTACCACATAAGAATATAAACTTTAATCCAAAACACATTTTCTATATAACCCTTAAAATTTGTTCTTTACCATTCTCAAAACACCGAACTCATTGAATCCAACAAAAACATATTGTACTTTTGTTTTTTTTTTCAATTAAACTAAAATGAGATTTCTCTATCATCCTAAAACCATTGTTTCCAACCATCATCAAAACACACAATTGACAGAAACTGATTCTATAAAATCTGAAATATTAATGAGAATCTAATAGTACAACAATGTAAAAAATGAAATATATGAAAATGTAAATGTTAAGTAATTTATTTGGTATTTTAAAAGAAATGAAATGGGAGGGGAAAGGTACTTACCTCAAATGAACTTACCTCGTAGTGATCTAGGATTGAACAGAGTGATGAAGTGGCAGAAAAAGGCATCGTAACAGACTTCATAAAATTGTAGTAGAGGAAGATCTGTCCAGACTGGGGCACCTTGGGCACCCTCGTCTTTAATATAGGTACCCTTCTCAGCAAAACAACTTGGAATCTAAGTATGATGTGGTTGATATATCTTCGTAATACTTCTCTTTTTGTAGCATTAATTTTGCACTTTCTTTGTTTATAGCGTCATAAATCTACAATGAAGAACAATTTGTAAAACCCCATACAAAGCATCAAACCCTAAAAAGGAAAGTGGAAAATGATTGGGTCAGACTATCCTTAGCAGCAACAATGTTGGTCTTACAACTAAGTGTTGCACTACATCTCAAACCCAATGTAGTTTTGTGTGATTTCTGTGTGTAATAATGTGCCAAGGATGCCCTAATGCTAATGACATAGAGATGGCGGTAAATATCTAGATAAAATGTAAAATGGTGGATGGAATAGAATAGAATCCCCTTTCTTGTAGTGTGTGATGCAGAATAGTTCCCAAATATAGTCCCTTGCTCTATGTGGATAGCTATACCTTAATAGAAATAGTCCACCCATAAGATAGTATGTATGTTTTGTTTATATAGGGATATCTTGCTCAAATTTCGACACCAATGACCCAACATGCATTCATAATAAAAAGAAAAGAAAAATATCTTGTAGAGATTATCTAGTTATTACTATACACAGTCATCACTGAGTGCATAGACCTAGAATTAGGAATCTTGTCACATCCATGCTTTTCTTTTGATCAACACCTAATTAATCATGTACAAAATAAATAAAGTGTAAAACAAACATCAAAAATTAAGAAAAAAATTCTAACTTGTAATCAATTTCACATCAATATACATATGTTTTAAATGTGCATACATGTTATCTCCCAAAACACTCTGTGTGAGGTTAAAGCCTATGAGGTTAAAGCTTGAACTACAAAATGTTTCTTATACCATTCAACAACAATGTGGGCATCAAATAATCGATCCCCATAATAATCAATGCTTTTTTTTTTAGATCACATTTGATTCATACACCCGCACCATCATGTTCTCCCTTCCCATGACCACTATAAATAAATTCCATAAATGAGGAATGTTGTGATGAAAATGATATCGATCGAGTGAAAATAAAGAGTGAGAGGATTTTAATTGTGGTGGACAACCTTCCAACCAAATAAAATGTTTATCTATTTGTACTCCTCACTGATGAATATATTGAAAGAACAAACCAAAATAATGCTACACAAAGTGGGTGTCACGTTCCTTGTCGTCACTTATATAGAAGTGAAACTTCTTCTTGATTGCTCGATTCACTTTTTTACTTTCAACCCCATCTAAATCCAATTGTGCATACCTATAAAATACTTGAACCATAATAGTAACTTGGTCAGTATGATAATATTATGTTTAAATCTCTTTTTGATGAGAAAATGAGTAATTCTCAGCAAAAGCAACCATGGAAAATATGGCATCAATAGGGAATATGTTGCTATTAGTATTGAATTGTGTAGCCTTCCACTTTTCATAGTGGGAATGTTTTATGTATGGACTAATAAAAATTCAAAAGCCTTGCATGAATAAAACAATGGGTATTTCCACTTCTACCAAATCCAATATGTTTACATTCTTTCCAAGTTGTGTTGAATATTTTATGTATTTGAACCTACGAAACCAATACATAATGGAAAACTTGTTATATTCATTTGCATTAAACATACCAATAATTATAAAACTTTTAAAATAATTACATATTTTGTTTATTTGTTAATCACCTCTCACAAGTCACCATTTGAATCGTGTTTAAGTTTTGATTTGTTTCTGGAAATATTTTCAAATCCACACACTTGTCACAAACACTTTTCATGCAAACCCTAGGATCATCAACATGATCATAGGATATTGTACAAAGAATAGATTCTATGAATTCACTTAGATGTGTAGGGGGAATTTTCTAGACCATTTGATATTTCTCGTAAATTTCTATACACCTAAAAATAAAACAAAATTTAATCAAATTTCTAATAAGCCTATAAATTAAAGCACACCTCAATGGATATATAATATAATTTTTCATGGACCTGATAGTGATAATCAAACTCAACGTGATAGTGGCAACAACATGCTTCAAGGAATTTATCTTCTCACACATAAAAAGGCTTCAAATTATCAAACATTCGTTGACTAATCTTAACATATGGGTGTTCTTCTCTAAACTTGATTTACATCTCATGTTGAGTTATTTCAAGCCAATGTTTTATATATGTTCATCAAATTTATTGCGAGATATCATGTGTTTTATAACATCCTTCACATTTGGAGAAGGACGAGTCCTCTAAGTCCAAAAATTAGAAACAATCTTTAAAATAGTATCCTCAATTTTATCTGAAAGTGGATTTCTATGTATTAGGGCCCAATTGTTTTCCATAATAAAATTATCCAATGTCTTTCTCCTCTTTACAAACCTACTAATCATATTTCTAGATACACCCAATACCTTACCAATAATAGACACATGATGATTATTTGTTGTATCTTCACTTATAATGAAGTTAATATTGCTCTACGAGAAATATTTTTATCAGCAGACCTAGTTTTTGTACCCAAAGAACTTATTCCTTAAGAAAAATTCACAAAAAGGTCTTCTTCCATATGTTTTGAGTTTCCCATCGAAATTACACACCCATCAATTCTAAGGTTTCCTTCATATCAAAATGATTCAATAATGTAACTAACAAATGCGCTCTAGAAACTGTAGTCAAATTAATTATTGTTATTTCTTTCGTGATAATGGTTCTTGTTGGGAAAATTCTTTTAATTTTTTGAAATCCATCTTCATCAAGTGTTTCAATTTTTTCTTGGGAAGTAATTCCGTAACTTTTGTTATCACTTCAACATATTGTTGTGCATAATGTTTTGTGTCCATAAACAAAATTTACAAAAACATTAACATACACATCTAATTACACCATTCATGAATGATTCAAATATATATATATATATATATATATATAAGATCTTGTTTAGGAACATGAATATAAAATATTTTAAGTTGATAAATAGTATTATCTCTAATAGATAAACTACTCTTCTCATTCATCAACTCCTCCTAGATATGAGTATAAAAATGATTTTTATACTCTTTTTTTACCTAACATTGGTAGGATTTACTAAACAAAAAGAAGTTCTAGATTAGTTACATGCCTCTAAACATAATTTGAAGGGAAATACATACACTTTGTGGAATATGAATAAATTGCCATTTACTACATACACATCTCCTAACAAGCCTACCACACCATTAGGCCATATAATAATTGGTAATAATCAACCTCATTTTATGATAAATTCACCACAACAAGCTACTTCAATATAACCAACTCATATTTTGATTCACCAATTTGATATATACAAATGCAACCAACCAATTTATCACTAAAAAATAATTTAAACGAAGAAAAGTAAAAAAACAAACATGATAGCCATTGAATGAAATAGATTTATGTAAATTCAACATATTTTCAACATGTTGGACAACACATGTAGAATATAGTGAAGAGAATCCTAAAATATCGTGAAGAAGTAGTGAGATTATAAGGAAAACATGTGTTCATATAATCAACTTGTGACTATTTTAGTCAATTAAAAGTATCTAAGTTATTGAAGTAGTGATGTCTATCTATTTGTACATTCCTTATGAGTTAGAAAGCTAATACACGATAACTCTTAGGATTAAAATTATATTATAATATATTTACATATAGAGCTCTTATCATAAGACTTCACCAACTAAGAGGACATAAGACTTTGAACAATATTGTTTAGATGGTGGTCTAGTGTAGGGATTTGATTTGAGAGGACATGTAAACAAGGATTATCATGTATAAGTTGATCTTTATTTTAGCATGTATTTAACATGAGCCTATTTTAGTCCCAAGAATTGTACCTAGACTATATTCCTTAGATATAAAAGATCATATTTGAGTTAATTTATCTATAGAAACATATCTTAAATGTTTGATTTAAATTCCTTTTGTAAAATTATACATAATTAAGAATCGTCAATAATAACTTGATGAATGAGTGATCTACAAAATGAGGCGTAGGAGGGTATTTTGAATTATTATACATTAAAAACGTATCCAAACATGATATAAGCATTAGTAATTTAGTTGATGATTAAAACTACATAAATATATGGAGAATTTTGATACTTAAAACTCCATAATTATTATGCTTTCTTTAATGTATCATGATATACTCTTCACTTGTAAATTGGAAAATTTTCTCTTGATCTTAAGTGTGCTTCATACTTTATAGTTGATTTTAATATTTCTATAATATCTTATTATATTTTATGAAAATTTTTACTTTTTATTTATCTCGATGAAGACAATTTAGTTTCTTATATTTCTATAACATTTCCAATTAGTTGACAAGTTACGTCTATGAAATGAATGAATGAATTAGTTTTTAAGTTATAGATCATAAACATGGAAGATAAAGATCAAGATAAAAAGTACGAAGGAGAGGAAAAAAATGATCGTGGTTAGAGTGACATTCTATATCTCGACACAAAATGAAACTCAAACCCATATTTTTATATATCATTCACTTATATACCCCAAGGAGTTGAAATTGGAACTCTAACAAGTTGTATATTTTGACACACTGTAAGAAGGAAATTTGAAAAATAATGTAACACTTGAGATGATGCACCTAGAAAAAAAGGTTGAAGAAAAGTCCCTAGAGCTATAATTATATGGTCATGGGAGAAACTAGATAACATAAAAAAATGAAGAAGAAAGATAAAACACAAGAGGAGAGAGAAAACATAGGAATAAGTCCATAGGATTTCCCAACATGGAAATTCCACTTTTGGGGGGATACCTCCAATAACCGTCTAACAAGTAGAAGAATCAACACATAGATGACATATCTCATAATGATATTCATCTCCTTTATATAGACATACATTCCCATTATTGGGTGAATATCACCTAATCCTAATGTAGACCAACTCGCTACACAATATAACTAGTTCTGCATGTTACATGTTTGATTCAATATGTTGTAGACATATAACTAACTTAGGAGGATTTCTACTACATGTTGAAATTATACATTATAATACATGTATCCCTAGGTATTTAATAGAAAGGAATTAAGACCAAATCTCACAATTCCTTGTAATATCCTATTATCTCTCTCGACTAGGTATAATGTCTCATAAATTTGAGACTTGATGTTGGTTTTAAGAATGCTAGTATGACTCTCATCATATGCATGGTCAAAATGAATAGTAACATGTTGGTTATGAATCCATTAGGAAACAATTATACAAGATTTGGAAATTGGTGTAATAAAAGAGAACTTAATTTAATCTATATGATATGGGAGAGAACTCAAAACCTTAGTATTATAGCTACTCAAAGAAAAAAATTACAAAATATTGCATAGGATACTACACTTTCTCCAATAGGATGAGGGAAAAAAATGAATCTTGTAGATTTAAGAAAGGGTTATATACCATTGAGAATAATAAGATTGTTTGATTCACCTAAATTGAGTATGTCTTCCCATTACAATTTAATGTATAGTCTGTAAGTTATCACTGGAGGCTTGATTTATGATGATCAAATTCATACATCATCAACGGGTTATTGTGAAGATCATGGATAATACATTTTACAGTTGGCTAGTCTAGACAACCAAGATTCCAAAAAGAAGTACCTCACCAATAACATAGTATATTAAGAACTATAGAGATATAGATGGGTTGAATAGGTAGAGGTTCTTTTCTTTTGGGAATGACCCAATTATAATGATTAAGTTAGAAAGGTGTTGGTGGGTACTGAAAGAGAGCCTCTCTAAGAGGAGAGAGAGGATGTTGAAGAATGGAATTTGATGTTAAATAGAAACCCTATTTAACTAAGAGACCAATTCAACTGTGTGCTAGAGTAATAAGCAATACAAAAAAAAGTAGATAGCTAGATCCAGATCCAAATAATATTGAGTGTTTGTAATGTTTTTTACCATGTGTTTTATATTTAGGGAGATTAGCTGATGTTTGGTAATATTTCAACAATTAGTGTTTTGTTGAATGATGTTTCTGTGTAGATCCTTTTTCAGTATGGTTGGTTCTTAGGTTATTTTTGTTAGTGTTTTAATTTCCCATATTTTTTCTATTGTTTTAGGTTATGGGATCCTATAAAAACCCTTACATTTACCAAATCTAAAATGTAGAGGTTCTTTTCTTTTGGGAATGACCCAATTATAATGATTAAGTTGGAAAGGTGTTGGTGGGTACTGAAATAGAGCCTCTCTAAGAGGAGAGAAAGGATGTTGAAAAATGGAATTTGATGTTAAATAGAAACCTTATTTAACTAAGAGACCAATTCAACCTTGTGCTAGAGTAATAAGCTATACAAAAACAAAGTAGATAGCTAGATCCAGATCCAAATAATATTGAGTGTTTGTAATATTTTTTACCATGGGTTTTATATTTAGGGAGATTAGCTGATGTTTGGTAATATTTCAACTATTATTGTTTTGTTGAATGATGTTTCTATGTAGATCCTTTTTCAGTATGGTTGGTTCTTAGGATCTTTTTGTTAGTGCTTTATTTTCACATACTTTTTCTATTGCTTTAGGTTATGGGATCCTATCAAAACCCTTACATTTACCAAATCTAAAATAAATATGAAATCAGATTTACCCTAGAAGTAAAAATAAAATTACGATCTATAAATGGTTTTAAGTATGTATGTACCAATTTTTTCAACCTTGTCTTTCTCTATTTGTGCCTTCTTTGTCTCTATTTGTGCCTTCCTACGAACTGATCTTCTAGCACTCTTCTCTATTTTTTATTCCTCGTTATATTTTAATTACTTATTCTTCTGATTTAACATGATTACTTCACTTTAATAATTTTCACTTGCACACACAACTTGAGCTAGATCTTAATCTAAGAGTAAATTCAATAGAAAACTATATGCATGGAATTCTTATTATATAGAAATATCACTAGAAATTAGGTTAGAAATTAGATTATTTTTAAATTCACTTTTTTATAACTTCAACACAACTTTTATAATTTTAAAATTTTTTAAAACTAATATACAATTATTTAATTTTGTAATATATTTTTAAATAAAATAACTATATATTTTTAAGTTAATTGTATTATATATAAATAATAATAAAAATATTATTAATTTTTTAAAAATAGAATAACATATTATATATATTTTTATCAAAAACAAATAAAAAAACTATAATTACTTTAAACCTATATGTTTAAAAATAGAATTTGTAAAAAAAAATTAAAACAAACAAATTGAACTATATTGCTTTAAAATTATAGTTTTTTTGGAAAAAAAATTAGAACACCCAATTTGGTTGGAAAATGTATGGGCGACATTGGGCTGGTAGGTTTGAAGTTGAGGGTTCACCCAAAGGGGGTTTCACGCAATAATATTTGTAGCAATAAGGTATTATTCTAGATCAATGACTATATACCATATAAGATTGAATGATTCTCATGTGTTGTATTGCAATATTTGTTTGAGTACAGGAATCAAACCATGAAAAAATATAAATTGTTGATCTAAATTGATAGGTTAGAAGATTAATTACTACATACAAGCAGTGCATTGTAATATATAATCCATGATTGGTTATTTTGTGCCCTGGTATAAAGTAGGTAGATGATCATATATAACTCTACGGCCATTGTTTAGGATAAAGAGATGAAGAAAAGCCTCTTCCATATCATAGTAAGTGTTAATGGATACAAATGGGAGATGAGTATACCATGGAAAAGCATCATCGGTAAAAATATTTCAAAATGCCTTAAGAAATCATCTATCATTAGAATAAGAAGCCATAGCCATGGGGTAATGTTTGAGATGTAGATGAGTGTCACCAATGCCATTAAAATATGTGAATGTAGGCATAATAAAATTGTTAAGAAAAATTGATTTATAAATCTTCTTCGGAAAAGGGTGTTGGTACCCAAATTGATTCTCCTTCAAATTCTGAGCAGCATCACAGGTTTGGCAGGAAACTTAGAGATAGATAGATCATAGTGAGTCATTTTTTAGCTGGGGATGGGATCTAACTGGCCCTCTATCACTCAGATGTGGAGAAATGGATAGCACCCTCAAGAGGATTTGATCTACCCTCACTGCTTTATGGTTGTTCCTTTCAACCAGGGTGAGAGGTCCCTTTTATAGCCTGTTGTTTATGGAGGAGATGGGGAATTCCTTCCTTGTGAAGTGTTTAAAAAGACCTTGAAGAAAATATGATCAATACAACAAATCCTAACTCTCACGAATTGTCACTCAAGATAGTGGAGATCTTTTATAAGAAAGGTTCAAGACACTAAAGAGAATGAAAACATGATTATTTCTACATGTTTTTGTAGTAAAAATTATGCATTTGTATACACACATGACAAACAGGGGTCGTATGGGTATGATTGGTTGTTTTTAAATGAATTTTTGGTGGGAGGTGAGGCAAAATGAACTTGATTTTCCAAATCTCTTAGAACTCTTACAAAATGGAAAGTTTAGACAACAGAATGCTTCAGAATAGCTAAAATGTTCCTTTAACCAGAATATGTGCTTCAATGGAGGCCCATATCATCACGTTTTCACATAATCTATGAGATTATAGCACGAATGATTGACTTAGAAAACCCAATAAAACATAAAAATCTAAGATCATTCTCGCCTGAGGTACACCCAGAGGCTTGTAAAAAATCTCTATCAACAAATGAAAGAAAAATGATTTTAAATCATTTATTTCGTTCCTAGATGAAATATCTTCTGAGAAATGAAATTGTATATGCCACTAAACTATCACAAGGCTTGAGATCTGTGTGATTGAGAAGGATTTTAATACAATATTACAATAGGAACAAGAAAAACTATTTGCAAACATTCAGAAACGAAACAGACGCATTTTTCTTAGGATCAACACATAATAACTTGAGTTTGATTAAATTTATCAGCATGGGAATGTTTGTAGAATAATGTCAGAGCTTGTCAATGGCTCTACACTTGCGACCACCTTGACATGATCAAACTTAATAGAAAAGAGATAATCAGGTTTCTTACACAACTTCTCAAAAAGATGGGCTTTGTCAAATTTTCCACTTGGGATTTTTCCAACCTCTAACACTCCAACCATTTTCATGATAAATTTTTGTAATTTATAACATTTCACAACAAATTTTTCCCCCAAAAAATCCAAAAATTGAGTGCACTAGTGCTCGCCATGATCTTGATCTCGATTCCTAGAATGAGATCTACAAAAAGTTGTCGGGTGCTCAGGGGGTATATCTCTTCGAAAATCTCCTGCATTAAACTCCTTCTTCTGGTAAATCACTCTTCCTTCAACTTTCCAAACACTTCCGCCCCTATTCTGTCAAGTTTGGCTCATTGCGCACCCAGGGAGGAAAAATGCAAAATCAGATCGAGCCCAGAGATTAGATCTCAACTTAATGGTAAAAGACATCCCCATATTTTCCTCACCAAACCAAGATATCAACAGGTATTTTTCATGCCAAGGAAAGAAAAATCGGGTCGAATTCGATAGTCATATTGCAATTTAATGGTGAGAGACGTTTACAGAGATTCCCCATCAAACCAGGATACCATATTAATGTTGCTCTTCATTTGTTGTGTAGGAGACTCCAAGAAATGATAAAAAAACCATAATAATACGCATCCCAGGAGCTTTGGAGAAAAATTGTGGAAAATCACATATAGACGCACAGCTGTCATTGATCTTTACTTTGAATTTGGATCGTCCACGTGAGAGATCTACTTTAAAATGGGCTTGTGGGTTACTTTTTTCCTTTTACAACTTTTGGAAAAATGTAAAATTTTCACATTTTTCTCCGCACCTCCACCCTTGAGAAATGAGCCTAACACGTGTCCTAAGGTGGGTCCCAAAGGAACCACGACCAAATTCTACTATTTCACTTCTTTTTTGTAAAAGTGAAATTTTTCCAAGTTTTCCCCGCAGTTCCACCATTCCGCTTCTAGCCTCTGATGTGGGTCCCAGTGGAACCATGCACCCCTTTTTACTTTTAACTCATTTTTTTACAAAAGGAAAATTTTCCAAGTTACCCTCGAAAGTCCACACCTCCACCTTTGACTGGAGAAAGTTTTGACTTTTCTCTATCAGGCCCGCGGGTCATTTTGATGATTTTAGTCTTTTGAATATCAAGGGGAAAAATATCCAAGTTTCCACCAATGGTCCACTTCCCCACCCCTTCGACTTTTCAAACTACCACACATCATAATGGCACATTTTGAGGTGGTCCTTAAAAGTTGAGACCTTAGATGAGCATGGGCTCACCACGTGTCGTTATGGTGCAACTTCAAGAACCTTATAAGGCTTTAAAATGATTTGGCAGGTGTGCGCTTCCATTTTAGAATTTTACCCCATTTTTCCAAAAGGGAAAAATATCCAACCTACTTCCGAAGGCCTGCATCTCCACCTTTAACCTTGCCACGTGTCCTTCTGTGCGGTCAAAGTAAGACTTTTTCCCTGCCGCTTAAATCTTGCTTTAATCAAAACCTGGTGGGGCCGCGGGTGGGTTCAATTTTTTTTCCAAATTAGCCAAAAAGAACAAGTTCAAAAAACAAGCCCGCCACACCCCATCCAATTCGAAGAAGCCATGTAAGTACCAAAAGAACCAATCAGAATTGATCGGAGCTACGGGACCAAATTTACCCTTTTGCCAAAAAGCACAAAGCGACAAGTTAAAATGTTTTCCCTCCATCCCATGACCAACCAAAAGAATCCATGTGACCGCTGAATGATAAGGAATAATTTTGACAGGAAAAGGACGCCTGCTAGACTGTCAAAAACACAGAAATTCATCATTCATGTCAAGAACCTTATTTTTTCTCTAAGGATGAAGATTTTTGAAACAAAACCAAGTGGATCAAGGTTCTAAGAATCTTTCGACCATGGATTTGGATTTTTCAAAGGCATAAAAATATATATTGATCATTCTCAGGCTTCCATGGTCGGGAAAAAATAGGAGAATTGATAGATTTTGAAGAAATTAGGGTAAAAATAGGGAAAAATCAGAGAATCCTTCAAAAAGGGGCATCACAATGGATCCTGCAAAAAATTCAAGGCATTTCAAGTGGAGGTAAAAGCTTCAGAACATCCACACTGAGAGACAGAATGTTTCAAAACATGAAGATCAGAGGAAAATCATGACAAAATGGTGTGAGATCAAAATGAGCACCAACATCAGCTCCGACTCGGGGATGGGCACTCTTCGCGAGTGCCACAAGAACAACTAGTAGAACAAGTGCCAAGAAAAGAACATTAGGCAATGGAGTCAAAGAGAAAGCTAGCATAGTGGAATAACCACAATCATCCCCCAAAAATTGAACCAAGAAACTAGAAAAACCAAGCCACCGAGGACCAGCACGAGCAAAAACACAAAAGACAGAAAACAAACCAATGAACTATACATTGTACAAGTAATTCTCACTTTGATTCAGGGGAACAAATCAAAGAAATGCTTCAAGTTCCTGCCATTAACAGGTAAGTCGAGAAATTCTCCATCCAAATCCTTTAAGAACAAGGTATACTCACCAATCCGAATGTCAATGGAGTAAGGGCCCATCCACATTGCATCAAATTTACCATGCTTGGCCTTTCTTCACATTTGTTATCCCAAAACAACACAAGATCTCTAATTTTGAAAGCTCTGGGAGTGACCTTCTTGTCAAATAACTTCTTCAATTTTTCTCTGAACTTTACATTCCTCTGGTGAGATGCCCTCCTCTCTTCATCAAGTTCAAAAATCTTGCTAATGCGGGCATCATATCGACTTAATTCTTGATATTCCAGTCGTTACATGAACTGATATGAAGATAATTGCATATGCAGGGGCAGCAGGGCTTGAGTTCTATACACCAACTCAAATGGAATCCTTCCAATGGCTATTTTAATAGTAATTCGGTCAGCTCGGATAACAAACTTCAATTGCTCACCCCATTTTCTCTTGTTCATGTCCAAGGTTCTTCTAATAATATTCAACAAATTTTTATTATTGGACTCAGCTTGTCCATTTCCTTAGGGATTATAATTAGAGGCATATGTCAAATTGATCCCATATTCTTTGCACATTGTCATCAAAGGTTTATCTCTGAATCTCATGGCATTGTTAGCAACAATTTTAACTTTTACTCCAAACCTGTAGATGATATGGTTCAACACAACGTCCATGACAATTTGGTGTGTTGTCTTTTTGGTGGGGATTGCCTCCACCCATTTATTAAATTAATTAGTTGCTATAAGAATCCACTTGTGGCCAAGACTTGAAGGGTTTGAAATCTCACCAATGAAATCCATTCCCCATTGCTTGAATGGGGCTTCAATTGATATAGGCTACACAGGAAAGGAGCCTGAAGCTTTCAGTCTTCTAGAGAAATGCTGGGAACTCTCACATCTTCTAATGAACAAGGTTGTATTCTTGAAGAGAGTTCGCCACCAATAACTATTATCACTGAATCACAACACCCTTATGTTTATACAAGTGCATATATTTGAGCTCATGGTGTGATAGGATAACATGGGTAATATCTCCAAGTTGTGGGGCTTGCTACTTGAGATAGACCTCTAAAGAAAGTTGGTTCTTACTCCTAAAATACTTGCCACAATCTACTCTAATGCAGGAGAAAACTATCTTTCCTAATCTAAATTTCCAAGGGACCAAGGAGAGATAATGCATAAAGATGAAATCCTACACTAAAGTGGTGATACACTAGAAAAGGAGGGGGTGTAAGAGTATTCTTCCAATGTGTGAGACACACAAGCAAAGTGCACACTAGAAGGGGTGATGGCAGTTCTCCACAATCTAGCAAAATGCATTCACAACAACTTCTCAAACATACAAAATGATAATGGATCCCTACAAGATCATAATAATAGACACAATATTCTTGTAATGAAGGTTGAAAGGGCTAGAAGAGTGCAAACAAACACAACATGGGAAGATGCATCCAAAAACTTGTATTTTATTGCTTCATGATATGCACAATTCCCACTATTACAAGATAAGGGCCTAGATCACCATACAAGGAGTCCACTACAAGGGCCTATAGCAAATTGGCTTCAAAAAGAAATTTTGATAGAGATTTTCTACCACAAAACTACCTCCTCTTACAATGAGCCCAACACTCCAATTTATAGGAAATTGAGAAGAGAGAGAGAAAGGGAAAATGGAAATCCCGAAATCTATCCTTCAACCACTTGTAAGAGGCACTAAATGGAGTGAAATAATTGTATGTTACTTGCAAAAGGCTCCCCATACTATCCAAGGTGCTGCAGCAGAGAAGGAATGATGACCATGCCTCTTAATTGCACTCCCAACTACAAAATAAAACACTTTAATGAACCCGGCCATGTTTTATGAAAAATCCCCATCAATTTCTCATCAAATCCATAATTTTTTGATTTTTGTACATCAAGCTCGGAGACACGATTTAAACGGTACCAATTTTGTGTGATTTCCTTGAGAAATGTAAAAGTTATGGCCTTATGAGTGCAAGCAGCTATTTTGGGTCTGCCAGGTGCTTCTTGTCATTTGACGCGAATGAGCATTAACTATCTTGATCTAAATATGTTGCTTTTATTTAAATTTATCTACCCTTATTAAAATTAAGAAATTCCAATTTCATGAAAATCAGAGCTAAGAGTCAAAAGTTATGGCCGTAAGAATTTTCTGGAATCAAATGTTTACTTTTCCTTTGAATTGTAGGTATTGTGGCGAAATTAGGTCCATGTGTCTGGGCTGTCCCGAACACATTCTTCCGCATTAGCTGATTCAGATTTAGCTTGGCTCCTTGTACAGTGATTTCACCTTTGTGCATCTCACGCGTACTTTTGTCCTGACTGTCTCAGATAAAAATCTCCACACCACCCGCAATAGACTGACTTGCGGCAAATCAGCCGATTTGCATCCCATGCGTCCTAACTTGCGGGACTGCCTGGGACAAATGCTTCCACTTTTTCCAATTTTCACTGCCTGCAGCCATTTCAACTTTGCGTGTCCCGACATCCCAACTGTCCCGTGGACCACCTAGGACAAAAACTTCCACTTTCCTGATTTCTTTGTATTTCGGCCCCAAACTTGGTATGACAAACCTTGGTATGACCCATAGCCTTCAGACCCGCAATGCATTAAAACAAGCCTGCGACTTTATTTTTTGCATTTTTTCTAACTCGTTGGGATTTTTTCTTGGATGGGAGAGTTAGAGAGAAGCCAAAGGGGCCCCAAAAACACAATTTTGGGCATTGAATCAATCTACTTTCTTGAGACTCAAGAATCTGATGCATGTTATCAATATTTACCTCGAGGGGTGAATTTTGGATAACAATAACCAGCCCTCAGGATCTTGTTTGTTGTGACTCTTGCAGCAAAATTCCCCCCCACAAACTCCTCCATGGAGATCAACAATTATCTTAGGGGCTTCATCTTTAGTAATGCACCTTAAGAGGACTCCCTCAGGATTCTTCCAAGCTAACCCATAATCAGTAATGACATATTTCTGGGAATCCAAGTTAAGGTCTCTTTTCTAGTTCTTACTCAAATTCTCAGGGTAGTATATATGTCTGAGATAAAAAATTACTTTTTTGTACCACTCAGAACTCAGTAATTTTTTGAAAACATCTACCCTACCTTCCTATACCTCATTTACCTCAATAGTTTACAAGTTTCTCTCAACCATAAGCCTAGCCAATACCAAACCTCTCACCAACTTCATGGTTTGGATATCCATGTCATATTCTTGAAACTTGTTCACCCATCTGCATCTTTTATTTGAGACTTCCATCTCTAATAAAGTGTCTTTCACCATAGTTTGGGGAACACAAACAACAATTTTAGAGCTCAAAATGTAAGGCCTGAAGACCTTTGTTTCTTTTACCAAGGAAAATACTTGCTTCTCCATAATAGTGTATTTTAGCTCAGCCCCCTGCAATGCCTTACTGAAAAAGACAATTGGTCTCTCAGCCCCTTCATCATCTTTTTACAACAGGACAGATGCAATAGTGTTTTCTGAAGCAAAAGAAAACAATTGAAAAGGCTTCTTATAATCTGGAGTTGATAGAACAGGTGCATGTTTTAATGCCTCTTTAATCCCATTGAAAGCTTGAATTGCATCCTCTTCCCACTTGATGACCTAGTCCTTCTTTAACATGGAAGTAATTGCAATGGTCAACTGAGAAAAGATTGATATAAATCTTCTGATGAAGTTTATGTGCCTAAAGAATCACTGAATTACTTTCTTGGTTCTTGGAATTGGGACCTTACTGATGGCCTCTACCCTTTTTGGATCAGTCATCGCACCCTCTTGTGACATTATGTGTCCATGCAATTTTGTCTTTTGCACCCCAAAATGGAACTTTTTTGGATTGAGTGAAATGCCATATTCTCTACATCTTATTAGCATATTTTCCAAGTGTAGCAAATTATCACCTTGATTTCTAGAAAACACAGTCACATCATCCTAGTAAATAGCAATAAAATCATTGATGTAACTGGTAAAAGCAACATCCATTGCTCTTTGAAAGGTTACTCCAGCATTCATCAAACCAAAGGGCATCCTGATATATACATAAGTCCCCTAAGGAGTGGTAAAGGTTGTTTTAATTATTCATGATTCCTTCACTACAACTTGGTTATAACAAGAGAAATCATCCAGGGTAGAAAGTAGCTCAGAACCAGTCACTAGCTGCAGCATGTTTTCCATGTTTGGTAAAGGATAATTATCCTTCATTGATGCTCTATTTAAATTTTTGAAATCCACACACAACTTGATGTCACCATTCTTCTTTCTGACTGCTACTAGGTCTGCAACCCAGGAAGAATACCTTACGGGCTGAATAATCCCTCATCCCTCAATTTCTTCAATTCCTCCTGTATTTTTAGATATAGAAGTAGATTGATTAGCCTCTTCTTCTACCTGAATGGTTTTTCATTAGATTCTAAGGGAATCTCATGTTGAAACAAATGCTCTCCGTATGCCTTTAGCTAAGAATAAGTCCATGCCATGTAATATTGATACTTTTTTAGTAATTAGACATAAGACTATTTTTCCTCCTTGCTGAGATTTCTTCCCAACTAGATCTTCCTTGGTTTCTCCTTTGTGCCAAGGTCATGCTCCTCGATATCCCTTGAGGCTACCATACATTAGTAAATAATGCGATCAACATTATCAAAGTTGGATTCAAGAGTAACCAGCCCTCTAGGAATGGTATTAGTCTTTAGTTGGATGAAACCTTTGCTAAACAAGGTTTCTTTTCCCTTTGCTACGCACACCATTGGCTCCCAATCAATATTTTGATCAACAAACTCCTCTTTTTTCTACAAAATTATTCTGACCTGAGAATCATCATCAAAAACTTGTCAATGCTTAATATTGCTAGGTATAGATGGCCTTGTTAACACCTCAACATCATATTCACAATACAGGGACACTGCACAATTATCAAATCGAGATCCTAATATTGTAAGTTTGTCTGATAAATCATTGAACTTCCTATCATGATGCACAATGTTGAATGAATCAAACATCTCAATGAAATCCCAAACTATATGCTTGTATTATTTCATTCATTGATTTTTTGTGGCGTACATTTTCCTGACTTGCTTTACAATTAATTTTTAATCTCCCTTAACAATGATGTCCTTGCAAGAAATCCTCATACCTAACAACAGTTCCTCATACTTAGTGATGTTGTTAGTGCACTCAAAGTTGAGTTTGAAAGAAAAAAAAAACTTTTCCTGTCCTAGAGAAATTAGAACAAGACCTGCACCATTTCCGAACTTAGAGAAAGCTCCATTAAAAAATAAAGTCCAAGGAGTGCCTTCCATTTCAAGACACTTGTATTCTTCAATCTTGTTCTCTTTTCCATCAAGAAATCCTACAAAGTTATCAACATCAACACTTGTGTACAATACTTCATAGGATGCATTGTTGAGATCTTCAATAAGGTGCAACATTTTATTTTTCCCATATAACCTGACAAGGCTTCCCTCAATTGGGAATGTAGCATAAGACATATCCATTTGGACACTCCCACCAACACTTATAGCCCATTTTCTAGATAACAACATACCCAGCTTGGTTGGACAATCAACAATGACTTCATCAAGCTTCAGGTTCTTACCTGGGTAAGCTACAAGTTGTGCCACCAAACCCTTCACACATCCCACCACTGGCACTTCTCTGGAGTCCATAGTAGTGCATTTACCATATGCTACTGTCACTTTAATATTTATCCCATTCATGACTTCTAAAGGCATGACATTGCATGATGCCCTGAGTCAAACATACAGTTTTGCAGCAGTCTATCCTTAATGATTAGAGTGGTGAAGAATGGATCCACATTTAGCTGAGACTCCACCAAGGATGTCCTTAGATAAACCTCAGGTGGTTCACCTAGTTCCTCCGACACTGGTGGTGTCTCTATTACTTCAATGACTGGTGGAGTCTCCACAATGTTTATATTTCTACCTAGGGCAATCTTCTCCTCTTTCAGCCCCAAATATTCAAAAGCCCTTTTCTTGTGCTCAGGGATCCTGAGAAACTCAAGAATTGGAACTGAAATCCTTATCTAAGTCATGACTTGGGCAATATCATAAGGGAAAAACTTTTACAAGGTAGCATTGGAAGGAAGGGTGAGCAAACTCATCATAGGTGACATCAGATTTCTCGATAGTTTGGGCATGAGGATAATTATGAGTTTTGTTTGGGATAGCAAGGACTTTGACAGATCCATCTTTGTTAGGATCCTCTTTAGGAATATTTAAAAGCAATGGATTATTTGGTTTGGACCTGAGTCCCTACCCCTTTAACAACCCTACTTCTTGTGTTGTGCTTCTTTTCTTGAGCCACAACAACATTCATCAATAACTTCCTATCCTCCTCAAATGGGATTCCTCCATCATACTTCTTTATCATTAAAGCCCTTAAATATTCAAAATCATTATTAGGCAATTCAAAAGATTGTACATTATCTACTTCTAAAGCATTATATGGAGGGATGATAGGTACCTAGTGGATGCAATCCCAAAAATGAGTCAGCAGTTCTAGCACTTACCACCTCAGCTAAAGTTGCCTCTTGTTATGAGCTCATGTGCAGAAACCCATCATGTAGACATCAGCATCATTATCATCATCAACTTCTTCTTCTTCTTGCTGATCTTCCTCACATGGAGTATGGGGCATGAAACATCTGTCACACCAATCAATGACTATATGTCTCCTCCTGTACAATAGCAACTCTAACAACCAAAGGGTCAGGTACCATTCTGTTTTCCCTGGCCTGGGACTGTCTATTTCCAAAACCAACAGGTCCCTTACCTCTTTCATTAAATATCTTTGGTGATTTGTAAACCTGTCTTGTCCTTGTTGCTTTTGCTGACGTTGTGAGCTCTGCCCAATCCCTTTTTCTCCCCAGGATAATTCATATGATATTTCTTTTATAACCCCTACCAAATTTTTGACAACTTCTTCCAAATCAGTAGCCTTTCTTGCTTGAGGAATTTTCTAGATTTTTTAGTTTCATACCCTCGCTTTGTGGAGGCTTTCCAATTACCTTGAAGTTATCCTCAATTTGTAGAGCCAAGGTGAAGGCCTGCCTCAAATTATTGGAGTTTTTTTGTCCCTCAACTAATAAGTAACTGTTTTATCAAATGCATCTAAATATTTGATCAAACATGATTCATCACAAGGCCTCATGCCAACAAGAAATCTCCTCAAGGTCTTGTTAAACCTTCTATTGAAATCATGTACTAACTCATTAGGATTCTTCTTGATGTTTTCAGATTTCTGATAGAAGAAACCTAGTGTCAATTTTATCACCATAGTACAATCTAAATGCATTGTTCATCTCAGTCCAAGAATGAATAGAGTTATCTGGACAACTTAGCTTTATACCAATTTCTTGCAATCTTCTTCCAAAGTATGGATAAAACAATTTGATATATACATATTCATGTTCAATCTCAAATTCTTCCATCATATTGATAAAAATATTTAAATGTTGATCACTAGTTATAGTGTTGTTTCCTTAGAACTTTGGTAATCTATTTCTTACATCCTGGGGAACTCTATTTGGATAACCAACCATTCCCACAAAAATTTATAGGTCTAAGGGTATTTACAACAACTAGAGGTCTGGGTGGGGGATGGACCATGTTGTTGTAGAGGAGGTCACCCTGGAGGGGAGACAAATTGATAAGGGGTAGAGGGTCTTTGAAACACAAGAGTATAACCTTCAAAATGGATATCCCGTAAAGGCCTTGTTTCCTGGAAAACCCTATCAACTTTTGAAAAGACAGGAGCATAATGATAAGAAAACTTTTCAAAATCAATTGAAGGCCCTTCTCTAGTTGAAGAATTCAATTCAACAAATAGGCTACCTCATTTAGAAGCATTTGAATAGTAGTCTTCAATGATAGGCTCAATCCAATTTCATCAATGTAGATCCCTTTTCTTGTTTGCTGATCTCCAACAAATCTTTACGAATTTTCTTCCTTCTGATTTTGTTTTTCCTGGCTCTTGAAATAATGTCCTGGTAGGATCCCTAGCAAAGAAATATCATTCTTCCTTCCAGATTTGTAAAAGATTAGTAATAAATCTCACTTGATAGAGGTTAAGAAACTCGTACTTATCAAGAATTAGATCAACAGGGAATCACCACTAAGGATTTTCACCTTAGTTGTGCAAATGTACTAAAATATGATCTGTCAAGTGTCTTTCAATACTAAAAACTAGAAATGAGAAAGACGGGTGACATCTTCTCTATCCGAGATTTATCAATGAAAGATAGTGCACTAGGAGTGTAGAAAATGATATAATTGCACACAATAGTTGTAAACTTGAATACTTATTATAGGCCTCGAACACATGATGATGTTTGAAAAATGTATTAGCACTTTCAGAATATAATAAGTGTTTACCAAGGCCTGAATATGAACTATACAATCACAGTGCCCACTGGCAAACGACGCCAGTAAGCGTGTTGGTACCCAAATTTAATCTCCTTCAAATGGCCAAGTAACATCATAGGATTTGACAGGACAGCTCAGAGACAGTAGATAGATGATTAGTGTATGTCATTTTGTAGCCAGGGGAATGGGATCTAATCTAACTCTTTAGTCACTCAAGATGTTGAGAAGGAGTGGGTAGCACCTTAAAGAGTCCATATGATCTTATCCTCAGCTACTTTATGGCTGTGTCTTTTAGCCAAGGATAAGAGAACCTATTTTTTATCCTCTTGTTTACTGGAAGAGATGTTGGTAAATCCTTCCTTGTGAACAAATTTTATAGAGAATACCTTGAATAAAATATGATCAACACACCAAATCCTAACTCTCATGAGTTGTCACTTCCATATTATGGAGATATTTTCAAAGAACAAGGTTCAAAGGTTACTAAAGACATTTGAAATCCTGATTGTTTCTGCATGTTTTGGTGGTAGAGACTTATGCATTTGTACACACACATGGTAAACATGGGTAGTACATGGGTAGGACTGGGTGTTTTTAAATGAAATATTCATGGGAGGTGAGGCATAGGATGTAACTTGATTCACCAAACCTCTTGAGGAATTCTTACAAAATGGAAAGCTTAGACAACAAAATGCTTCAGAATAGTTAAAAATGTTCCTTTAACCAGAATGTGTGCTTCAATGGAGGCCCAAATCAGCACATGTTTTCACACAAACTATGAGATTCTAGCATGGGAAATTCTTGAGTTATAAGACCTCAAAAAAACATCAAAATCTAAGATCAATAATACTTGAGGTACACCCAGAAGCTTACAAACAATCTCTGTCAATAGATGAAAGAAAAGTTATTTTAAATCATTTATTTCATTCCTCAAATGAAAGATCTTCTAAGAAATGAAATTGCAGATGACACTAAACTATCACAAGGATTGAAATCTATGTGATTGAGAGGGATTTTGATACATGATTGCAATGGGAACAAGAAAAACTGCATTTACAGACATTCAGAAACTGAAGCAGACACTATTTTGTATTAGGATCAAACATAGAATAACTAGAGTTTCACTAAATTTATCAGCATCGGAATGTTTCTAGAACAATCTCTGAGCTTGTCAATGGCTCTACACTCGTGGCCACCTTGACACGATCAAACTTAATATAAAAGAGATAACTAGGTTTATCAAACGGCTTCTCAAAAAGATGGGCTTTGTCAAATTCTCCTCTTAGGATTTTCTCGACCTCTAACACTCCAACCATTTGCATGATAAATTCATGCAATTTATAACATTTCTCAATAGATTTTTCCCCCCAAAAATCCAAAAATTGAGTGCACCAGTGCTCGCCATGATCCCAATCTTGATTCCCAAAATCTGATCTATAAATTTTTTTCAGGTGCTAGGGGGTAGATCTCTTTGAACATATCCTGCATTCAACTCCTGTTATCACTGAATCACTGCACCCTTGTGTTTATATAAGTGCATATACTTGAACTCACGGTGTGATTGGATAACATGGGTACTATCTCCAAGTTGTGGGACTTGCTACTTGAGATAGACCTCCAGAGAAAGATGGTTCTTGCTCCTAAACTACCTGCCGCAATCTACTCTAATGCAGGGGAAACTAACTATTCTAATCTAAACTTCCAAGGAACCAGGGAGAGAGAATGCATGAAATGAAAGCCTACACTAAAGCGGTGATACACCACAAAAGGAGGTAGTTATTTGTAGCAAAGCCCTGTCAAAATTGCTTTATGAAGCCAATGTGCTGCAGGCTCTTATGGTGGACTCCTTACATGGTGATCCAGGCCCTTATCTTGTAATAGATTGAAATGTGCATATCATGAAGCAATAAAATATTAGTTTGTGGATGTATCTTCCCCTGCTGTGCTTTCTTGCATTCTTCTTGCCCCTTTAATATTTCTACAAGAATATTGTGTCTATTACTATGTTCTTGCAGGGATTCATTATCATTGTGTATGCTTGGAATATTGTTGTGAATGCATTTTTCTAGATTATGGAGAACTGTCATCACCTCTTCTAGTGTGCACTTTGCCCCTGTATTTCACACATTTGGAGACTACTCTCACATCCTCCTTTTCTGGTGTATCACCACTTTAGTGTAGGCTTTCATTTCATGCATTCTCTCTCCCTGGTTCCTTGGAAGTTTAGATTAGAATAGTTAGTTTCCTCTGCATTAGAGTAGATTGTGGCAGGTAGTTTAGGAGCAAGAACCAGCTTTCTCTGGAGGTCTATCTCGAGTAGCAAGTCCCACAAATTGGAGATAGTACCCATGTTATCCAATCACACCGTGAGTTCAAGTATATGCACTTGTATAAACACAAGGGTGCGGCGTTTCGGTGATAACAACTCCTTCTTCTGGTAAATCACTCTTCCTTTAACTTGTCAACCACTTCCACCCCTATTTTGTTGAATCTGGTTCATTGTGCACCCAGGGAGAAAAAATGGAAAATCAGATCGAGCCTAGAGATCAGATCTCAACTTAATGGTAAAAGACGTCCTCGGATTTTCCTCACCAAACCAAGATATCACCATGTCATTCACGTGCCAACAAAATAAAAATCGGGTCGAATTTGACTGTCAGATTGCATATTAATGGTTAGAGATGTTTACAGACCTTCTCCACTAAACCAGGATACCAGATTAATGTTCCTCTTGATTTGGTGTGTAGAAGACTCCAAGAATATAAAAAACCCTAATAATACGCATCCCAAGAGCTTTGGAGAAAAATGGAAGAAAATCAGATACAGATGCACACATGTCGTTGATCTTTAGTTTGAATTTGGGTCGTCCATGTGGGAGATCTACTTTAAAATGGGCATGTAGATTCCCTTTTATCTTTTACAAATTTTGGAAAAATGTAAATTTTTCACATTTTGCTCCGCACCTCCGCCCTTGAGAAATGAGCCTAACATGTGTTCTAAGGTCGGTCCTAAAGGAACCATGGCCAAATTCTATTATTTAACCTCTTTTTTAGAAAAGAGAAAATTTTCCAAGTTTTCCCCGCAGCTCCGCCCTTTCACTTCTAGTCTTTGATGTGGGTCCCACCAAAACCACACTCCCCTTTTTACTTTTAACTCCTTTTTTTACAAAAGGAAAAATTTCCAAGTTACCCCCAAAAGTCCGCACCTCTGTCTTTGATTGGATAAATTTTTGACTTTTCTCTATCGGGCCCACGGGTCATTTTGATGATTTCAGTCTTTTGAATATCAAGTGGCAAAAAATTCAAGTTTCCCATGATGGTCCGCTTCCCCGCCCCTTTGAATTTTAAAACTGCCACATGTCACAATGGAACATCTTGAGGTGGTCCTCAAAAGTTGAGACCTTGGATGAGCATGGGCTCACCACGTGTCATTATGACGCAATTTCAAGAACCTTATAAGGCTTTAAAATGATTTGGCGGGGGCACGCTTCCATTTTATAATTTTACCCATTTTTCCAAAAGGGAAAAATATCCAACCTACTTCTAAAGGCCCGCATATGTACCTTTAACCTTGCCACGTGTCCTTCTGCAGGGTCAAAGCAAGAATTTTTCCCTACCACTTAAATCTTGCTTTAATCAAAGACTGGTGGGGCCACTGGGTAGGTTCAATTTTTTTTCCAAAGTAGAAAAAAAAAAACACGTAAAAAAAAAAAGCCCGATGCCCCCCATCCAATTAGAAGAAGCCACGTAAGTACCAAAAGAACCAATCATAATTGAGCGGAGCTACGGAACCAAATTTTCCCTTTTGCCAAAAATCACAAAGCGACAAGTTAAAAATGTTGCCCACCGTTCCCTGACCAACCAAAAGAAGCCACGTGACCGCTGAATGCTGAGGAATAATTTTGATAAGAAAAAGATGCCCGCTAGACCATCAAAAACACATAAATTCACCATTCATGTCCAGAACCTAATTTTTTCACTAAGGATGAAATTTTTGAAACAAAACCAAGTGAATCATAGTTCCAATCATCTTTCATCCATGGATTCGGATTATTCAAAGGCATAAAAATATAAATTGATCATTCTCAGGCTTCCATGGTTGGGGTAAAATAGGAAAAATGGCAAAGCTCGTGGATTTTGAATAAATTAGGGAAAAAACAGGGAAAACTCAGAGACTCCTTCAAAAAGGGGCATGAAAATTGATCCTGCAAACAATTTGAGTCATTTCAAATGGAGGTAAAAGCTTCAGAACATCCACACCGAGAGAGAAAATGTTTCAAAACATGCAGATCAGAGGAAAATCAGGACAAAATGGTGCGAGATCAAAACGAGCACCAACATAGGGTTGTCATGTAATTATTTGTTATCAATGGAAGCATAGTAAGATTTGCATTCTAAGGTGAGTGATTGAACTTGTGATTTTAATTGACCCATGACATGCATGAGAGACAAGATTTCCTGTGAAGGAATAGAAGAAGATGGAAATAGTGTATTAAGAGGTTATAACTTGCCATTGTGGGTAATCATAGGAACATCTAGAGGAGGAAAAGGAGATTGTGATGTTAAAGACACACTAGGTATAGGTTCTAAATAAGCTATAGTAGATGAAGGACATTGAACATCCATAGAAGTGGTAGGACTAGCAAATTCATATTCTTTTTAACACAATAAAATATCCATAGAAGTGGTTTCCTCGAAGTTTGATCTCACCAAGGTAAATTCATATTCTTTTTAACACAAGAAAATTCCTAATTGAGTTATAAGGACTCCAAGAGTGAGATTATTCCTAACCTCACATATCGCTTTACTCTTAAATTGCATTATGGTCTCATTATTGGCATCACTTTATAACAAAAGAGTTATGAAATTACTTGTCTAACATCTTAAAGAAGTACATTATTGGAAGCCTTATAAGCTACACATTAACCAAAAGTGATTTGTGTTCAAGGTAAGATCCCATGTTTCTACATTTCACAATTCCACATGTGACATTTATTTAATTCTTAATGTCATAAAAGGGCATAACAAGGGATTACAAGCCAAGATTCTGGTTTCTTGGGTTCTCTAAAGTCAACATCTTTGAAATCAATTTTGTTTGCAAGGAGTTACTTACCATTTTCTACCCACAAGATAACCTTCTATTCAACTGAGATTTAGATTAATTTCAATTCACACTCGAGGCTCTATGCCCTAATATAGATCAGATTAAGGTGTGAAAACATATTTACTCTATAAATCCTCTCTAAAATACCGAGGCACTAAATTGTCATTAGTCAAAGTAACACATTTAGTTGTAAGGAACTAAAGATATCATTAACAAGAGTTTAAGTCATAGTAAAACTATTTCACTAGGTCTATTTGTGTCATCTGGGACCATTAAGGAATTAATTTGATGTAGAAAATTTCTAGATCTAACTTTGTAAGACTTGATAGTCGACTAGGATACTAAGGAGGTGTTAGCTCTAGTTACTCCATATCTGGAAAGGTTACACAACATATTTGTTGCTTCGAAAAATGACTTCTAAGTTATAGAAATGAACTAATGAATATATTTCCTAGGTGTAGTACCATAAATTTTAGTTGTGAGGACTAATTATCTTTTAGGATGATAGCTATTTGGAAACTAATGTGGCTACACTAAGAGGGAGAGTACAACAAGTTTAAACATTAACTTCATTAGATAATCCCGTCTGTTAAAGGTTACTTTCAAGAGTAGTTGGTGATCTCTATCACCTAATACATAAGTTATACCTAAAGAGAATACATTATCCTTACTACACATATGATAACCAATCTTGGAAGGGGAACACATATTATAGATAACGTCTAATCAAGTCATTCTTAACTGACGGTTTCATGATGATGTTGCTAAACATAAAAGCTATGAAGGTAACTCAACTAGGGTTCTTTTTTGGTTAAGATAGAAGGTGCCATCAAAATTTTGTTTGCAAGGAGTTACTTACCATTTTCTACCCACAAGATAACATCTTACTCAACTAAGGTTCAGATTAATTTCAATTTGCACTTAGGGCTCTATGCCCTAATATAGATCAGATTAAGGTGTGAAAACATATTTATTCTATAAACCCTCTGTAAAATACTAAGCCATCAAACTGTCATTAGCTGAAGTAACACATTAAACTATAAGGAAATGAAGATATGAAGTTAGCCGAAGTAGGCCACTTTTTAAGACTTGTGGGACAAGTTAACCTTGTCCCTTAAATCTAAAAGTCACCCACCAACCATACTTATGAAGTATGGATCTTATTTTGACCCTTTTAATGCATTATTGAATGTAAAAGAGAAAATAAAATAAATTTTCCTCTTACCATATTTATTTTTTCCTTGAAGAGTATGGAGAGCATGTTGGAGTGTAATGTGTGCATGTCATAAGCCTTACATGTTCATTTAATTTCATAAGGTTGGTGTGTTGAATAGTTGAGGTAGAATGGAGGGATGATGAAGTGGCATCCTACATGGAGCCACCTCATCATCCTCACCTCCCCTTTCTATTTACTGAATGAATTTGATGGATTTTGGGTTACTTTCCTGATTTTTCTTCTCTTTCACTTTTGAATTTTGGCCATGAGTTGCATGCTTGGAGGCTTTATTTGGCGTTTTATTTTGGATTGTGTTTTTTTAAGGTTTTAAAAGTTTTTTGGAGTGAATTGTTTTTTAGGTTTAGTGGAGAGGTAGGGTCTCAACTTTTATAAATTCTTTAATTATGTATATAGATGTGAAAATTGTGTTAGTATGAGTATTTGCTTGAGTGTTGTGAATTTGATACATTGTGGTTGGGTAGCTTTCCTTAAGAAGAGTATGGGACATGTATGTATCAGACCATTGGGGAGAGAAAATGGAATTGTGAGTCATGCATTTTGTAGGGAGTGTGATTAGGAGTTCCACGTATGGGGAGTTAAAAGGAAAACATAGACATATTTTTACATATTTGTAAGGGGAGAGATAAGGATGTATTTGAATGTTTTGTATTGTACACATGGAAGATTTTGGGTGGATATCATACTTCAATAGGGATAAAAAATGAGTTGGTTCACATATTCCTTACTCCTTTTGTCTTGTAGTCAAACCTAGATGTGTTGGAAAAATTGTAAATCTTTCTTTTTTGTGTCCATTTGATTGTGTTGTATATTTGTGGTTTGTATGTTTGTGGAAGCCATTTTTGTGGAAGTTTTCAAAGTTACATAACACTCCTCATTGTTATTTGGTTGGATTTTAGGGGTCAATAAGGAGGATATTTTCTCCTCTTATTTGGATTATAAGCTGGGCATAGAGCGTCACCTACTCCCCTTTCACTATATTGTGATTCAAATTTGAGGAGATGGAAGAATGCAAAGTTTGAGCTCTGGAGTTGGAAGATGGAATTGATATGGAGATCTTATATTTGATCCTATGAAAGAATCCTATTTCATGAATTTATCCATGATTCTTCCACTTAAGTTGGAAGGCTTGTAATTTTTGTATTTTAAAATAATGTTTTTTGTAAATTCTATTTATCAAATTTAATATTAATTTATTTTCATATTAATAGTTTAGCCAAATTAATGATATACTATGTTGTTTGAATCATAGCGACAACTGGCTAAAAAAAATTGTAGGGTATAAATTTTAATGTATTAGGGGTGGGGCGCCGCCCAACCCCATACTTAGTTTATTTAAAAGGAAATGAGGTGGGGAGCCACCCCACCCCAATTATTTTATTTAAAAATAATTGGGGTGGGGTGGCACCTCAGCCCCCACTATATTTTATTTATATGATCCCCCAACCATAGGCCACTAGAAAACTTAAAACATGTTTATTTCTTACATACTTTGCATATTCACATTTGTTTTTATTATTTTTATAAATTTTGTTTCATATAAACCAAACTCCACATTTAGGCTTCTCGAGTCTCTTTTTTTAATGATTTTGTTAAATAAACATGAATTTCTGTATATATATATAAGTATGACTTGTATATCCTTAATTTATATGTCACTTAATAATATAATATATAAACATAAACACATAAATTATAAACATATATTATTAAGTGACATATAAATGAAGGATATACAAGTCACTCACACACACACACACATAGATATATATACATATATACATATATACATATATATATGTATGTGTATATATATGTATGTATGTATGTATGTATATATATATATATATATATATATATATATATATATATATGTATGTATATATGTATACACACACACACACACACACACACACATATATATATATATACATATATACATATATGTATACATATATACATATATACATATGTATATATACATATATATATATATATATATATACATATATATATATATATATATATATATATATATGTATACATATATATGTATATACATATATGTATATGTATATATATAGATATATATGTATATATATATACAATATTATATATATATTGTATATATATATACATATATATATATGTATATACATATATGTATATGTATATATATAGATATATATATATATATATATATATATATATATATATATACATATATACATATATATATACATACATATACACACACACACACACACACATACATAAATTCATGTTTATTTAACAACATCAATAAAAAAAGAGATTCGAGAAGCCTAAATGTGGAATTTGGTTTATCTGAAACAAACTTTATAAAAAGAATTAAAAAAAAGTGAATATATGCAAAGTATGTATGAAATAAACTTATTTTAAGTTTTCTAGTGGCCTATGGTTGGGGGCTCATATAAATAAAATATAGTGGGGGTGGGGTGCCGCCTTACCCCAATTATTTTTAAATAAAACAATAATGGGGTGGGGTGGCTCCCCACCCCCATTTCCTTTTAAATAAACTAAGTATGGGGTGGGGTGGCGCCCCACCCCCAATATATTAAAATTTATACCTTGCAAATTTTTTTAGCTGGTCATGGCTATGATTCAAACAACACAATATATCATTAATTTGGCTGAACTATTATTACGACAATATATATATATATATATATATATATAAGGTTTTGTATATTTGTCACTGAGAATCAGTATATACATAAAGTATATACATCCAACAAGTAAAATAAAAGTTCATATAACATAAATAAAATAGGGTAAATAATACCCATAATGAGAAATGAGAAAATCTCTCATCCTAGAAGAAACATAATTCAAAATATGTTAGAGGTGAGCAAACCCTCCATAGCTCTTTGATGTCTTCCATGGCTTCCTCTCCTCTTTCTCCAAACTTGCAAAAGTGAAAATGAAGTAAAATTAGGGAAAATGGAAATAAAAAAAACTCATAAGGAAACTTAGGGAAATCTAGATCCAATGGCCAAAATAGACCCAATCTAATGGTTGAAAATAAACCCTACATCACTTAAGTGAAGGGGATTTTGTGGGAATAGAAAAAAATTAAATGTTATCGGTAATGGATTGAATGGGGCCACTTAGTGGCTTGGCCAACTTGCAAAAATTTTGGGGTAGGAAATAAATTAAAGATTGTGGATGTTAATTAAGTAATGAACTAAAGAGGTTTTAAATAAATATTGGTAAGGGTATAATTTTATAACCTAATGGGACATGACTATTAAATATATTTTTTAAAATACCCTAATTAAGTGACATAACTAAATGAGAGACTTTTAATCCGTACATATTTTTGGAAATAAATTAATAATATTTAATTACTAATTTAATCTCGACTTCCTCAATATTTTGTAGAAATCTTAATCGAGAAATTAATTAAATTGTAACTAATGTTTATCCTTGTGACTTTCTAAACAAAAGAAATATCCATAATTTTCCCTTATAAATTAATAGGTTTTTTTTTGTTGAATGTGTAAAATTGTGGTTGTTACACTTGGTATCAGATCCATTGGTTCAATGCCTGGACCCTGGGTAGACATGGGAACACGCCAATGAGTCAACGAAGCTTAAACCTAGGACACTAGAACCTCTAAGATTAAAATAATAATAGTAATAATAAAATTTACTTAGATTATTATATTCGCCTAAGTTGGCATCTTGTCAAACCCGGTTAACACAGAATGCTAACTCAATTTGATATTCATGTGGACTTCTTGAGTGATAGGAACTGGGTTTCCTTACAAAGGTATTGATTATTGGTTTCTTGGCTCTTAGTTATAGACGTGTGATGTATTGACCATAAAGACCCTCCCTTTTTGGAGTGCTATTTTGTGTGGTGTGACTCTTGAGAATTAGCGCTAGAGGTAGTATTTAGGGGTCACTTTGGGGGAAAAATAGGGGTTGATTAGTTGTTTAGAGATTCAATTTTTCTTTAATGGTTAGCAAAGTTTGTTTTGATTTTTGCTTTGTGGACATAATCCCCATATGGGAGAATATATATCAGGACATGGTGTCACATTTCATCCAATTTTATATGTGTTATCTTAGATCTAAGCTCAATGTAGAATACCCCAATCAGGAGTCCATGAAGGGCTGCAAAGTGAATGTGATGTGGACATTTCATGTGTTTTACATTCGTAAACTTAAGTTCTTTTACAAAGGACCAGCATTTTATTTTATGATTTTATTGAGCACAGTTGAGGCTCTTCTTATTATTTTCACCTTATTGAATTATTTTCAAGGATTGTAATGCGGCTACTTAGCCATTTTATAGATTGTCAAGATTTCAAGGATTTTACCTTTGACTGGTTACTTGGAGCTCATTTTCCTTGATGGCCACTTGGCGAAATGTTTTCAAGAATGTTACATGATCCTCTTCTTGTCGATTGATGAGATGGCTATACATTTTTGTATTGTTATCTCTCATCGTATGAGGGTACACCCTAGGTGTCTTGATTGTCTTCTTATGTGCTTGAAGTCATGCTTGTGGTTTTGGAAGTTGTAGGGTTTGGTGTTTCTTGGACCTTGCGGTGCCCCTTTCAATACTCATACTTTCTAGGGAGAGACTTCTCCGTCTTGCGTGACATAGTTGGAATTTTGATGGTGGTTGTGTTTCTTTTGCACCCTGTACGAGATTTGTTCATCGTCAGAATAGGTATGATTTACACTATGTACTTATGGATTTTTTCAGGGATGCAATAGCTCTTGTATTTTTGTACGTCATTGGTGGATAGTGTATTGTTAGGATGTGATGGTCCACCAATGGTCATACTAAGTTCTAATGTGGTTTCCTAGCTTTATTTTAGAAAAGATCAATAATGGACTGTATGTATTGTGGATAAATATGGGTATACATAGGTCCCTTCGGGCATTGTGCTTAAACAAGTTTTTTTTTTCCCTCGATGACTCATAGATAAATCTACTCTTGTCTTAATCTCTTAATTGTTTAAGTATACCACACTATAATATATTAGTATTGAGTTATGTTCAGATAAATATGGATTCCTTTGGGTCTTTTTGGACCGTTTTCTTAGAGATTTTGGTTTTATAGGTTTTAATTCTTCAATCCTAGTAGTGTTTATGTCATGCTATCTCTTCTAAGGCTACAATCATTGGCCATAGGGTCCATTTATGAATAAGTCAATTTGACTATCTTCCTTGTATTTGATTTCTTCTTGATGAGGAAGTGTGGTGTCCAGATTGTAATTTCCCCTTTTTCATCTTGATGTCTTGGTTAATGGTACCTTGTAGAGGTATAAGTTTTGTTTGGAAAATCTCTCTTTCTTATAGTAAACCTATTTTGAGTTTAAACCATAAGCATTTTCTCCCTCATAATGATCTAAAATCCTTGAACTTGTAAAAATAAATTTGTATCTCTAATGTGTTCCTTCATCGTAACTCCTATTGATACTTGTAAAGACCCACTTGGAGTGCATCAGTGATGCATGTAATTATTTTGTAAACTCTTGTATTATTAGCGTGTTCCATTTTGGTTAATGATTTCTTGTTTCTTTAAAATTAATAATGTGATATGTTATACTTTTCCAACTCATTAAAATTCAATTAGTAATGTGATAAACCTGAACATATTAGAACTCCAGCTGAGAGGCTTGGAATTTAGAATCTTAATAAGTAAGATGGAACATTAGGGGGAAATGGTTCCATACTCTAGATTTTTATCTCAATAGAATAAATAAACAAAAAGAATAAGAAAGAAACTATGTGAAAATTACAAATAATCCTACCCTACCCTCCATATAAGTAAAATGAAATGTTTGGTCACCTTATTAGAGTGATGAGGTATCATGTCAACATTGGTAATGATTGTTAATGATGCAAGATTTGTGATATTGTAATAAAAGGAATGCATTAATTAAGAAAACTTATAAGAAATATGCTTAACGAATGTAACTATAACCTTATGTCTTATTCTTTGTATTATGGAATGAGTAATTTTATAAGATTGAGAAAAAGTAAATTGTATAAATAAGAAACCTTGTTTTTATAAATGGCTAGTGCACGCCCTAAATCTATAAAGGACAAAATCTGAAGTATTCAACTAATTGGAAGGTTTCCTTGGAATACTATTATAATATCTAATCTCATTTGTGGCCTAAGATTTTGGGGTGTAATGTAATTGAGTAATTTCCATACCTCCTCTTTCTTATCAAACAACAATCCTAATAAAATTGTTTATAACCCAAGTATATTCTAGGTCATTGTTTGGACCTCTCCTTGCGTAGTAAAAATTATTAGAATTATACATATGGATTGTATCCCCTTGTTAGCATGAATTAACAAATATGCTCATATTGATGGACCATACATCCCATCAATCCAAAGGTGGAAACTATTTAAACCTTTAGGTTTGTCCACCTACCCTGACTAATGTAAAACCTTGTTGATAGTGACGTGTCCTAGTTGTGTTTTACTGCCGTGAAAATAAATGTCTCTGATTCCCCTTGTAGGAGTCTTTCGGATCGCCATACCTTTGTTGCCTCTTAGCTCGACGAGTGTATGATTTTTGGTCTTCTAGGAATGATTCCATATCTCTAGTTTTAAGAAAGGCACTGTCCTTATGTGTGGAATATGCCATTGGTGACCTAGGCTTAGTGGCAAGATTTAGAAACATATGTTAAGGATATGGAGGAATTTCAGAATCCTCTTTCCTTTTGCGGAATTGGGATGTTGTCTCCCTTGTCCTTTAAGGAATATAATGGTGCAAGTTTTTCTTCATAATTTTCTACAAGAATGTCTTGTACGTTGCTCTCGTAAATTGTAGTTGGACCTCTCTTTTTTCCTAGTTCTCTTATTTCACTTGAGTATTCATATGGATTATAATATTATGCTTGTGATCATTTTAAGGTTCTTTTGAGCTAGGGTAGGACTTAAAACAAATAAATTATGTTTTGTTATATAAAGTGATTAGTATCTCTTGTGTTGATATGTTAGTTTGGGAAAAGATTACTTATCATCAAAATGGAAATGTTTTCTAAGTGTTTAGGGTTTCTAAAGTAGTATTAGTATTTTTGTGATTTATAGCTGAGTACAGATTTAAGTTATAGGAACCTTATGGCTAAGATTATGTTTAGGCTACTATGAGAATTAAATTGAGTCCTTTAAAATTATATAGAGTATTTCCAATGAATACACTCCATCCTTGTCAAATCTTTTGTTAAAATTTAGGTGTTTATTTTGTTGTTAAACCTCGTCTTGTGTGGTCCTGAATTTGCTAAACCTTTGAGTAGGTGTGTTTTCTCATGAAATGTTGAAGGTCATGATTGGAAGTTGTTAACCTTGTCTAAATAATGAATATTGATTGTATAATTCAACCTAAATGGAGGTTTTACCTTCCCTTTTCTGGTGTGTTTCACCCATGTGTGACTACTGGGCCCCATTTGTGTATAACCCTTCGTGACCTTCATTGACCTTGTTTTTGTTATTCTTTTAGATTCCACTAGTAATTTCATGTTTAGATGCCTGTGTTATAACTTGGTTAACCTCGTAGAGATTATTCTGAAAGTTTTGTATGTTTGTTTCCTTACCTCTTTGTGTGACTTCCATGAGGAAGTCAAATCTAAGGGCAGGGGGATGTAGTTCTCACTCTTCTTTGACATTGATTACACTCTGATTTTAATTTTGGTTGATTAGAGAAATGGATCTTACTATTAAAAGTAATGATAACTAGATCATACCAAGCCAAGAACATTGATGTTAATCAAACATCACAATCTATAAGATGAAATAAATTCTCCACAATAACTTTACATAAAACCTTTGCAAACAAATGAGCGGAAATATCATATATTATTATGGAACTCAATGAAATACAATGAGAATGGGCCTTTCTTATATAGGTAAGGAATAACAATCTAATAACCATCTAAGGTCGTAGATCAAGCCATAAATCAAGGAAATAACTAGTCATCAAAGAACTAGTCAAGACCATAGATTTAGGAGATAACTAGCCATCAAGAATCTAGTCAATACCATAGATCAAGGAAATAACTAGTCAATACAATAGATCAAGGAAAGAACTATACCTAATAACTATATAATATATCCTAATATCTAAATAAGATAAAAGAAATATCCACACACATAAGTGGGAGAGGATAAATACAATAAAGGTAAATAATGTGCCTAGGTTAACATGAGCTAAGGTAAATACCTACTTTAACACCCCCCTCAAGTGAAGCAAGGGGCCAAAATAGAAGTGGCATGTCCACAGTATGAGTCCCAAAATTTAGGCCTGTTGAGGTACTCATGTACAATAACTGGGAAAAAGGTACACCATAAGGTACCCAAAACCTGTAATAACAAAGTAAAGAGAATTAAAAACCATTGCAAGGTATCCCAAAAATCTCCGCTCAAAAAACTCGTACAATGCTGAAGAGGTTTGGTGTGCACTATGGTCTGAATTCACTGCTCGATCATAAAACTCAAAGAAATTGACATTGGTCTTCACTAGAATAGCTCCATATAAGGAGATTGTCAACATAGTGATGTCGAAAGTGCATAAAAACACCAAACATAATTCGATCAACTACTGCAAACAGGTGTGTAATGATCCAAGAACAATAACCAAAGTAACAAGGCAAGGATACAAAATCTAGTGTGTCACGATCCAAGAAAAGCCAAGGAAACAAGGAAAGGACATGAAACTCAAAGAAGCAGGATGAGCACCACATTCTCCCATACTACTGAATGGGTGGAGTAACACTACAAATCTGTATGATTTGCCCAAAATCAACTACTCGAACACTAACATAATAACACTGGAATTCACCAGAATATATCTCCCACAAGAGATATTGTCAACATGCCAAAAGTGTTGAAAATATAGATACAAAATATCTCAAACAACATGAGAGATGCACTACACCTGCTAAAGAAAAATACTCAAAATAAGAAGTATTACAATGCAGAAGGTATAGAAAGTGGATCAAGAGGCTGAATGGTGGAGGAGCCACGCCTATAGAGTCCTCTCAACGAATCCCTATGTCATTGCTAGGAGTGATCAGATATCAACCTCAAATCAACACAGATGGATGAGGAAGATGCCTACATATGACTTGGTGTAAAATACATAATGGGTTCATGCAAAGGAACATCATAATGTTTGTAAGGTTGATCATGTCTGGCAGCTAAAATCTCAGGTTTCTCAAGCCTGAGTGAAGGTGTAGAACTCATGTGTTTCTCATTATCCTTAGAAAGAGTTGAGTGAACAAAAATAGGAGCTATTTCAATGTGTGATCCCAATGAAGTATATTCTTGAAAACCAATTTCATGGCGATAATTCCACTTAACACATGGAATAGGGGAAACAATACCCTGTGAATATATGTCGATACCTCCACCAGTGAAACTATAGATCAGAGCATGCGAGAACTAAATGCAGTGGTATGCTTCTCAAAAGAGCCATGCATATGAGAAAAAGTAGGATACACAACATGTGTTACTGTAATAGGCACAGATGTGGAAGAGCATGTAGTAACAAGCCTCATAGACTTAGGAGCATCAAATGTAGTAACAGGCTTAAACACTAGCATATCAATGTCAATGGGTATAAGAGTAACATTTACAAGTGGACTAGGAGCATGTATATGGTTGTCCACAATATGACGGTGATGTTTTACGATGGCAATTTTTTGGCGCAGAGAGTGTATTGGTGTATCCTTATCATGAATGAGTGATTGTAGAAGAGATTTTTTATTCTTAATCGATCTATTTTATTCCACAAATTTTACAATATCCTTTTGAATTTCATAAATTTCAGAGAAAATAATACCATTCTCAGAATCCATGATAGATACAAGAATGTAAATCTCAAAAATTTAGGATGTTGGGAGCTGAAATTGCGTCCACAATTGATTACAACACTCCTCCATTATTGGCACTTTATAATGAGTGTGTGTTATAATATGACACTTTATAATTATAGTTCAATTCTCAAAATAAATATTTTCAATGGAAAGAGCACAAAAAAAAGGCACTTTTAAAAAAACCACACTCAAAACCGAGTTATCGATCAAAAGATACAAACTTTTCAATATTATACTCTGTTATTTATTTGAGATGCCACTTAAACAAAATAAAATGATCTTACCTTCACCACACAAATAAAATGAAAGTGGGTTAGAATTAAGCACCTGCTAGTAGGAATCACAAGATTTAAGCCCTCATATGACTATACCATATGACCAAGGGCTAAGGATTTCTATTAGGGTTTTTCCACAAATCAAGGAAATAACTAGTCATCAAATAACTAGTCAAGACTATAGATTTAGGAGAGAACTAGACATCAATGATCTAGTCAATACCATAGATCAAGGAAAGAACTATACATAACAACTATATAATCTCCTAATATCTAAATAAGATAAAACAAATATCCACACAAATAAGTGGGTGAGGATAAATACAATAAAGGTAAATAATGTACCTAGGTTAACATGAGCTAAGATAAATAGCTACTCTAACAACTATTTTATTGTAGTTAGCATGTTGTTAAGATACGAGGGACATCATGATTGCTATTGTGTTATGATTGTTACTTCGGATTGCTTGGATGTAATGTTGAACTTGATGGAAATTTAAGGATATGATTATGATTTAGAATGGTTACTTTGTTAGAAAATGAAAATTGGATTCTTGACGTATTTATTATATTCAGATTGTTGGACTAACCATGTGGTCTCATTGATTTTATGAATTGCTAATAATATGATGGTATTAGGGGTCGGTAATATGTCGTTGAGTGTATCTAGTAGTTAGGAGTTACGTAAGATATAGATAATTTCATAGTTATTATAGAATGTGAATTGGATTATTGATGATTGTAAACTACTAGATTAGAATTAAAATGTTAAGTGATTTCAAATAATTGATAAAAATTCGTAAATTTTATGATAAGGATATAGTTATGTTATACAACGATGTTAATTGATATGTGTGTGTGTGTGTGTGTGTGTGTGTGTGTGTGTGTGTGTGTGTGTGTGTGTGTGTGTGTGTGTTGTATTGTTTGATGTTTCTTGGGGGTTGTATGATGGAGGTCTTATATGCATTGATTTCATGACATATTGATATGAGCTTGAGGCCAAAAATGTATTTGTGTTTTTATTTGCACGAAAATTATACTACTATACATCGAAAGGGGATAGCGGACCAACCATAAAAGAATGTCGGGTGTTTTAAAACATGGCCAAATTAAATTGTGTCTAATATATATGCCATGTTATTCCAAGATTAGTTAGGAGGTATCCCATAGGGGGTGACGTCACATGTGTGGCCATGGGGTGTAGGGTTTCATTTCTTTATTTTTTTGTGTTTCATTTTGTGGGGTATGTATTTAATTATTGGAAAATCTTGTTACTTTTTTAGCACTTGTTAATGTGTCCTAATTATCTAATTCAAATTATACTTTATACTAAAAAAGGAATATGTGACATTTGGGTAATAAATAGAGAATATCATCCTTGACATAATTTTGATGTGGAATGAATTAATTGCTTATAGGTGGTGTGTACTCTTCTTCCCTTCCAAAACTCGAATTTGGCATTGTAGGCCACTTTTTGAGACTTTGGGACAAGTTAACCTTACATCCCTTACATATAAAATTCACCCACCAGCCATAACTATGAAGTATGGATCTTATTTTTACCCTTTTAATGCATTATTGAGTGTAGAAAATAAAATCAACTTTCCACTTACCTCATTTAATTTTTTCTTGAAAAATATGGAGAGCTTGTTGGAGTGTAATGTGTGCATGTAATAAGCCTTAAATGTTCATTTAATTTCATTGGGGTCGTGTGTTGACTAGTTGAGTTGGATTGGAGGGATGATGAGGTAGTATCCTACATGAAGCCACCGCATCATCCTCACCTCCCCTTTCTATTTATTGAATGAATTTAAATGATTTTGGGTTACTTGTCTTATTTTTCTTCTCTTACACTTTTGAAATTTTTCCTTGAGTTGCCTATTTGGAGTATTTCTTTGGAGTTGCATATTGGATTGTGCTTAGTTTGAAGGTGTTGAAAGATTTTTGGATTGAATATTTTTGGATTATTAATGGAGAGGTAGGATCTCCACTTATTTTATTTCTTTACTTATGTATATAGATGTGAAAATTTTGTTTGTATGAGTAATTTCTTAACTTTTGTGAATGTTATGTGTTGGGGTTGGGTAGTGGGCCTTCAGAAGGGTGTTGGAGATGGAAGTATGGGACCATTGGGGAGGGAAATTGGATTTTGAGGCATAAATTTTTTAGGTATTTTTATTAGGAGATTGACATATGAGGAGTTAAAAGGAAAACATGGACATTTTTTTACATATTTGCAATGGGAGAGATAATGGTTACGCGAGTTGGTTTTGATTCCTGCTTTGTGGACATAATCTCCATATGATAAGAACCTTGCATATAATAAATCAATAAATTATAGAAGATAATAAAACAGAAGAGATATGGGGGGACAAGATGCTCAAATAATCAATATATGCAGAAGAATATTCTTAAGGTAGGGAAACACCATACAATGCTCCTTAAGGAAGGAGTAACTCCATAATCTCCCAAGATGGGAATCCACTTCGAGGGGGACACCTCCAACTTAACTCTACCAAGTAGAAGACTCAACTAATAAATACATGACCTTAATAATGATACTCACATCCTTTAAATAGGATGGGTAACACCTAATCACAATGTAGGCTGACCATTACCCAATATAATTAATTCCTATGTGAGCCCAGATAACTAACTAAGGGGATGTGTGCCACATGTCAACATCTCCATCAACCCATATACAATATAATATTATATCCCATGTGAACCCATACATATAACTAAGGGGATGTGTGCCACATGTCGGCATCTCCATCAACCCATATATATTATATTATCATATCCCAAGGTACATAACATTACCTCCCTCTTTGACATGTTTCATCCCCGAAACATAAGAAGAAGCCATATAATGAGTGTGCGTTAAATTATTTCACACTTTTCGCCATGCTCGATCATCTAACCACCCATATGAAATCCTAGTGGGTGATGTTGCTCCAAACATGATTCCATATTCCATTGTGCTCATCTGATTCCATCTTGGTCTATATGTCTTCCTCCTTGGAATCCATGCATATCCAAAATTATTATTCATGTGATTCCATGTCATATAATTATTGTTCCTTTGATTCCTTGTATATCCATATAGATTGTTGCCCTTGTGTGTCCTCGCATGTCTCCATGATTTTTTCCTCTCATGATGATGTGGGTGTCTATATGGTGCAACCTTAGTAAGCTCAACCTTATCAATCTTTTCCTCCACTTTCTTTTCCTCTTCCAACTTGTTTGCTATTTATTTTTTCTCTCGAGTAGAGAAACTATTTTTTACTTTTTTATCATGTTCTTCATCCTCTCCTTTTGATTCATCCTTATTCCCTTCTTCACCATCTTCAAATTCATCTTTATTATCCAATTTTACATTATTATTTTCCTTGTTAAGTGTGATATCTTGCAATGTAATTTTTTTTGTCTTGTACCATAATTTCATGAATTTCTTTTGCACATTAATATTAATTTTTCCCAATGTCTCTAACCAATGATATCTGAGAACAATATCCATACCATCCATATCTAAAGCATAAAAATCTAAATGTAAAACATATTTATCCATAGAAAGCTAAAAAATCTTCAAAAACTTTAATATGATTACCATCCATTTGAGATTACTTGATATGCTTTGTTTACACATGTATATTGTGAGCTACATCCATATTGATGAAGTTATATTTTTTGCTAGGGTTTATGGAAACAATTACCTTTTTTCTTTGAATGCACCCTTCAAACTGATATATTGAAGCTTCCTTCCTTAGAGATGGACTATCCTATGTAGCAACTTCATCATCAACATTTTCTTCTTCTTCTTATTCTTTAACAAAATTGTGTTTCTTTTTTGTTTCCCATCTAGCTAAGAAAATATCCTCCATTTCATCCCAATCCCAATCCAATAGATTTATATCTAAATAAAAATACCAATGCCGCACTTTCCCACCAAGATGAAGATAAAAACTAACCCATAATAAATATTCTTCAAAATACATTTTTTAAAATTGTATCCACCATTTTTTTGCATCAATTTCCCCATTACCATAGAAAATTGGTATATCCATGATGCATAAAAATTAGGGTTTCACAAACTTACTCCTTTGACCAATTTTTGAACTGATGATTTTGTCAATCATTTAGCCTAAAATCTGAAACCACAAAGAAGTAACCCCTACTAAAATTTTGAGAGATTTCTGAATATGTAAAATAATCAAAGAAATACAGAAAATTGCAACTTGTAGGCCAGTTTTATGTAAAACCCTAAAACTCTCAATATCTTCTTCAAAATAGATCCAAAAAATTCTAAAATTTTTACCATAGATTCCTAAAAAGAATTAAAAATTTTGGAAAAAAATTAGTAAATTAATTCCAAAAAATATAGCCCGTGAAGCAAATTTAGGAGAAACCCTAAAAATGCAATAACTTCCACAAAACACCTCAAAATTTTTTGATATGTAGACTGTAGCTTTATGAAAACCTTTTGCAACTATGGTAAAAAACTTGAGAAAATATTCAGAGTTGTAACTAAAATATATCCGAATCACTAAAATCAGGGTTTGAACCCAATTTTTTTGCTGAAATCGATGTTTTGATACCACTTGATAAGAACCTTGCATATAATAAATCAATAAATTGTAGAAGATAATAAAACACAAGAGATATGGGGGAAAAGACACTCAAATAATCAATATATGCAGAATAATACTCTTAAGGTAGGGAAACACCATACAATGCTCCTTAAGGAAGGAGTAACTCCATAATCTCCCAAGATGGGAATCCACTTCGAGGGGGACACATCCAATATACCTCTACCAAGTACAAGACTTAACTAATAAATACATGACCTTCATAATGATACTCACATCCTTTAAATAGGATGGGTAACACCTAATCCCAATGTAGGCTGACTCATTACCCAATGTAATTAATTCCTATGTGAGCCCATATAACTAACTAAGGGGATGTGTGCCACATGTTGACATCTCTATCAACCCATATACATTATAATATTATATCCCATGTGAGCCCATACATATAACTAAGGGGATGTGTGCCACATGTCGTCATCTCCATCAACCCATATATATTATATTATCATATCCCAAGGTACATAACACCATATGGGAGAGCAAATATTAGGACATGATGTCACATTTGATCCATTTTTGTATGTGTGATCTTATATCTGAGCTCGATGTATAGTACCCCTACCAGCATCCCATGAAGGGATGCTTAGTGAATGTGATGTGGAAATTCCATGTATTTTACATTCGTAAATTTTATTTCTTTTACCAAGGACAAAAATTTATGATTTTATTGAGAAGCTATGAGGCTTTTCTTGTTATGTTTACCTTATTGTAAGGTTTTCAAGGATTGCAATGCGGCTACTTAGCCATTATCTTGATTGCCGATATTTCTTGGATTTTACCTTTGACTGGTGACTTGGAGCCCATTTGCCTCAATGGCTACTTGACGAAATGTTTTCAAGAATGTTACATGATCATCTTCTTCTCGATTGATGAGATGGTTCTACATTATTGTATTGTGATCTCTCGTCCTATGGGGGTACACCCTAGGTGTATTAATTGTCTTCTTATGTGCTTCAAGTCATGCATTTGGTTTATGAAGTGGTGGGGTTTTGTGTGTCTAGGACCTTGAAGTGCCCCTTTCAATATTCATCCTTTCTAGGGAGAGATTTCTCCATGGTGTGTGACATAGTTGGTAGTTTTAATCATGGTTCTATTTCATTTACACCTTGGTAGGAGCTCTTTTCATCTTCATAATAGGTGTGAATTACGCTATGGACTTATGGATTTTCTCCGGGACAAATTATCAAATGGATTTTTTTAGGTCCTTGGTAGATAGTGTATTGTTGGGATGTGATGGTCCACTAATGGGCATACTAAGTTTTAACGTGGTTTCCTTACATTATTTAGAAAATATCGACAATGGACTATATGTATCTTAGTCAAAAATGATTATACTTAGGCCCCTTTGGGCATTGTGATCAAACAAGTGTTTTTGTTTTGCCATCGATGACTCATAGATAAGCCTACTCTTGTCTTAATATCTTAATTGTTTAAGTATACCACACTATAATCTATTAGTATTGAGTTATGTTCAGATAAATATGGATGCCTTGGGGTCCTTTTGGACCTTGTTCTTAGAGATTTTTTTTTATAGGTCTTGAGTTTCATATCATAGTTGTGTTTATGTCATGCTCTATCTTCTAAGGCTATAACCATTGGCCGTAGGGGCCATCTGTGAGTAAGAAAGTTTGACTGTCCTCCTTGTGTTTGATGTCTTCTTGATGAGGAATTGTTGTGTCCAAATTGTAATTTCCCCTTTTTCATCTTGATGTCTTGGTTAATGGTACCTGGTAGAGTTATATGTTTTGTTTGAAAATTCTCTCTTTCTTATAGTGACCCAATTTTTAGTTTAAACCGTAAGCATTTTTTTTCCCCTCATACTGATCTAAAATATTTGAACTCATAAACTAAAATTGTATCTCTAAAGTGTGTCTTCATCATAACTCCTATTGATACTCGTGGAGACCCACTTGGAGTGCATCAGTGATGCATGTAATTCATTGGTAAACTCTTGTAATCTTGGTGTGTTCCATTTTGGTTAATGATCTCTTGTTTCTTTAAAATTAATAATGTGATATGCTTGAATTTTCCTAATCATTAAAATTCAATTAGTAATGTGATATACCTGAACATATTAGAACTCCACTTGAAAGGCATGGGATTTTGAATCTTAATAAGTAAGATGGAACATTAGGGGAAAATGGTTCCTTACACTAGCTTTGTAGCTCAATATAAGAAATTAAAAAAAAAAGAAAGAAACTATGTGAAAATTGCAAACAATCCTCCCCTACCCTCCATAGAAGTAAAATGAAAAGTTTTGTCACCTTATTAGAGTGGTAAGGTATCATGGCAACGTTGGTAATGATTTTTAATGATGTAATATTTGTGATATCGTAATAAAAGGAATGCATTAATTAAGAAAACTTATAAGAAATATAATTAACAAATGTGACTATAACATTATGTCTTATACTTTCGATTAGGAAATTAGTAATTTTATGGAATTGATAAAAAGTAAAATGTATAAATAAGAAACCTTGTTTGTATAAATGCCTAGTTCAGGCCCTAAATCTATAAAGGACAAAATCTAAAAGTTTCCACTAACCGGAAGATTTCCTTGGACTACTGTGAGAATATACAATCTCATTTGCAGCCTAAGAGTTTGGGGTGTAATCTAGTTGAGTACTTTCCATACCTCCTCTTTCTTATCAAACAACAAACATAAGAAAAATGTTTATAACCCAAGTATATGCTAGGTCATTGTTTGCACCTCTGCTTGAGTAGTACAAAGTTTTAGAAGTATACATATGGAATGTATCCCTTTGTTAGCATGACTTAATTTATATGTTCATATTTATGGACCATACGTCCTATCAAGCCAAAGGTGGAAACTGTATAAACTTTTAGTTCTGTCCTTCTACCCTGACTCATGAACTTTTAGTTTGTTAGCATGAAAGAATGTCTTGTATATTGCTCTCATAAATTGTAGTTGGACCTCTCTTGTTGCCTACTTCTCGTAGCTCACTTGAGTATTCTTATGGATTATAATATTATACTTGTGATCATTTTAAGATTCTTTTGATCTAGGGTAGGAATTAAAATAAATAAATTATGTTTTGTTATGTAAAGTGATTAGTATCTCTTATGTTTATATGTTAGTTTGGGAAAATATTACTTATCATAAAAAATGTAAATGTTGTTTAAGTGTTTAGGGTTTCTAAAGAAGGATTAGTGTTTGTGTGATTGATAGTTGAGTACAAATTTAAGTTATATCAAAATTAGGGAAGAGATTATGTTTAAGTTACCATGAGAATTAAATTGAGTTCATTCAAATTATATAAATATTTACAATTAATAGTTTGCATCCTCGCCAACTCTTTTGTTAAAATTTAGGTGTTTCTTTGATTGTTAAACCTCGTCTTGTGTGGTCTTGAAATTGATAGACCTATGAGTATGTGTATTTTCTCATGCAAAATTGAAGGTCGTGATTGGTAGTTATTAACCTTGTCTAAATAACAAACTTTGAATTATAATTAAACCTAAATTGAGGTTTTACCTTCCCTTATCTTACATGTTGCACCTATGTGTGACTACGTCAACCCTGTATGTGCGTAACCCTTCTTTGACCTGTATTGACCAGTTGTTATTCTCTAGGATTCCATTACTAATTTTTTATTTAGATGTATGTGTTATAACTTGGTTAACCTCGTAGAGACTATTCATAAATTTAATATGTTTGTTTACTTACCTCTTTGTGTGATTTCCAGGAGAAATTCAAATCTAAGGGGAGGGGGATGTAATTCCCACTCCTATTTGACATTGATTACACTATGATTTTAATTTTGGTTGATTAGAGACATGGACTTAATATTTTATTTTAGTTTGCATGTTGTTAAGATAGAAGGGACATCATGATTGCTATTGTGTTCTGATTGTTACTTTGGACTTGATGGACATTTAAGGATATGATGATGATCTAGAATGGTTAATTTGTTAGATAATGATAGCTGGATTCCTGGCATATTGACTATATTTAGAGTATTGAACTAACCATTTGGTCTCATTGATTTTGTCAATTTCTAAGAAGATGATGGTATTAGGGGTTGGTAATATGTTGTTGAGTGTATCTAGTAGTTATGAGTTACAGTAGATATAGAGAATTTAATGGTTATTGTAGAATGTGAATTGGATTATTGATTATTATAAACTATTTACTAGAGGACAATTGAAATTTTAAGTGATTTCGAATAATTGATAAAAATTCATAAATTTGATGATAATGATCTAGTTGCATTTTACGATGATGTTAATATATATACATACATACATACATACATACATACATACATGTGTGTGTGTGTGTGTGTGTGTGTGTGTGTGTGTGTGTGTGTGTGTGTGTGTGTGTGTGTGTGTGTTGTATTGCTTGATGTTTGTTGAGGGTTGTATGATGGAGGAATTATATGCATTGATTTCATGACATATTGATATGGCCTTGAGGCCGGAAAGATATTTATGTTTGTGTTTGCAGAAAAATTATACAACTATACATTGAAATGGGATAGTGGACCAGCCAAAGAAGAATGTTTGATGTTTTGCAACATGGCCAAAATTGACAACTTGTGTCTAATGTATATGTCATATTATTCTATGCTTAGTTAGGAGGTGTCCCATGGGGATAACCTCACATGTGTGGCTATGGGGTGTAATGTTTCCATTCTTTTAATTATGCATGTTTCATTTAGTGGGGTATGTATTTAATTATTGGAAAATATTGTTACTTTTTTAGCACAATTTTAATGTGTCTTAATTAGCTAATTTAACTTAATTTTTAAACTAAAAAAGAAAGAGGTGACATTTGGGTAATAAATAGAGTAGATAGTCCTTGAATTGTGTTTGATGTGGAATGAATTAAATACTTTTAGGTGGTGTGTACTCTTCTTCCCTTCCAAAACTCGGATTTGGCCTTGTAGGACACTGTTTAAGACTTGTGGGACAAGTTAACCTTGTCCTTTAAATCTCAAATTCACCCACCAACCATACTTATGAAGTATGGAGCTTATTTTAACGCTTTTAATGCATTATTGAGTGTAAAAGAGAAAATAAAATCACTTTTCCTCTTACCAAATTTATTTTCTCCTTGAAGAGTATGGAGAGCATGTTGGAATGTAATGTGTGCATGTCATAAGCCTTACATGTTTATTTAATTTACATAGCGTTTGTGTGTGGACTAGTTGAGTTAGAATGGAGGGATGATGAAGTTGCATCCTACATGGAGCCACCTCATTATCCTCACCTCCCCTTTCTGTTTATTGAATGAATTGATGAATTTTGGGTTACTTGTCTGATTTTTCTTCTCTTGCACTTTTGAAATTCAGCCTCCAGTTGCATGCTTGGAGCCTTTCTTTAGAGATGCATTTTGGATTGTTCTTGGTTTGAAGTTGTTGAAAGCTTGTTGGTGTGAAGATTATTGTAGGCTTAATGGAGAGGCATGATATCCACTTTTGTTCTTTCTTTATTTATGTATATAGATGTGAAAATTATGTTTTTATGAGTACTTTGTTGAGTGTTTTGAATGTGATGTATTGGGGTTGGGTAGTTTTCCTTAAGAAGGGTGTGGTAGATGGAAGTATGGGACCATTGTGGAGGTAAAATAGAATTGTGTGGCATGCATTTTGGAGGGAGTTTGATTAGGAGTTCCACGTATGGGGAGTTAAAAGTAAAACATGGACATATTTTTGTATATTTGCAAGGGGGAGATAAGGATGTAATTGAGTGTTTTGTATTTTGCACATAGAGGCTTTTGGGTGAAACTCCTACTTCACTTGGGAGGTAAAAGGAGGTGGTTACCATATTCCTTGCTCCTTTTGGATTATTTTCAAGCCTATGTGTTGTTCGTAAATTTGTAAATCTTGCTTGTTTGTGTCCATTGGAATGTGTTGTATATTTTTGGATTATATGTTTGTGGAATCCATTTTTGTTGAATTTTTCAAAGTTGCATAACACTTATAATTTTTCTTTGGTTGGATTTCGAGGTCCAATAAGGAGGATGGAGTCTCCTCTTATTGGATTAAATGTTGGGCGAAGAGTGTCACCGACTCCCCATTCATATTATTGTATTAAAATTTGAAGAGATGGAATAATGCAAAGTTGGAGCAATAGGGTTGGAAGATGGAATTGATATGGAGATATTGTATTTGAGCCTACGAAATAATCATATTTTGTGAATTTAGTCATGTTTCTTCCACTTAATTGGAAGGTATGTAATTTGTGTAGTTTAAAATATTTTTTTTGTAAATTCCATTTATCAAATTTGTAATGTTATAGTTGAAAGGACAAACTTTCAAATTACAAATGTTGGAAAGGAAACCCTTCTAAATATGAATTTTATTCAAGGTTGTATTATGTGTTCAATTGAAAAATAATGTTATTTATGTGTGAATTAGTGAATGTTGATTCTTTTTTTTTATTGTTGGAAAATTTGAAATTTAAAAGAAAAAATTAGATTAAAGAGTTATTTAAGTATGTTATTCTTTTTTACTCTCCCTAAATTAAAGTGTGAAAAGGAATGGTTTGAGTTGGTTTTGTAATCAAATTTCATAATTTATTGCAAATGATATTAAACCACCTATATCACTTAGTTGAATATTTATAAATTATTCTAACGGGATATGGCTCCATAGCCTAGCCTATTATATATATATATAATATATATATATATGTTTGATTATATTATTATTAAATTTCATATAAACCTAACTATATCATATGTTTATATATTATATTATTAAATAAAATATAAATTAAGGATATACAAGTCATAATTATATTTATACATAAATTCATGTTTATTTAACAAAATCTTTTTAAAAAAATAGACTACGGCAACCTAAATGTGGAGTTGGGTTTATATGAAACAAACTTTATAAAAAGAATAAAAAGAAAAGTGAATAAGCAAAATACGTATGAAATAAACTTGTTTTAAGTTTTGTAGTGGCCTATGGTTGAGGGCTCATATAAACAAGGCCATGAAATGGCAAATCCTGCCGAAGGAAATGTAATTTAGTCAAATAATTAAATAGATAGATTTCAAAAATCAGATTTACTGAATGAAACTCAAACTTAACATAAAATAGTAGAAACATAACCTTAAACTCGTTTTTTTGGAGGGCAGAATTGTATGCAAACAGAGCATCGATATTGACAATATCATGTCTGGGTAAGGCTTGCATTTTGTGCCAAATACACAAATGGGCTTTGTATTAACTATGCCTAATGCCGAGACTAGAAAAAGTACAATTAGAGATTGGATGTTTGTCACAGAAGTGGAACTGCCTGTCTCATAAATTAAATACAAATATTTTAATTTCAAGTTAGTAACGCCTTCCTTTTCCTCAAAAGGTACATGAGACGACCTTTAAAAACAAGGTGCCAAAACAAGAACAAATTTGAAAAAGGCTAGGGATATGACCGGCCATGCGTCTGATCAGATATTAGTGTCATGCAAAAATGTTTGCAGTAGAAATTCAAGTAACAAACAATTTTTTTTCCATAATTAAAGGATCCAGTACCAAAATTTGCATGGGAGCATAAATAATGTCTATCATATTAATTTGTGCACCACTAGAATAAAGGCTTCAACTAATACAGTTAAATTAAAAGATTTATTTTTTATTAATCAAATACATTTGGACAATCAAATTTTAGTTTTAAAAAATGTAAATATAGGTGAAATCCTCTAATTGATACATTTCGACATGAATAACAATGACGAAAATAACCCAAATGCATTACATCCGTTGAATCCAATACTCTAGTGATATGACATTCATTTCCGGAAGGGATATCAACCAACAATTATGTGAAGAACTAACTATATGATTCCTAAATTTTGGAAGAAGAGAGTAACATTACGATCACTTATTTGTACACTTGGATGGGAATTTTATATTTAATTCAAGATTCATTTAACAAAGTTTGAGTAAAAAAATTATCTTTTCATGAGGTTGTCTTGGAGAAATTACGATATTGTTGAAGGTGTTATGAGCATCGAGTTGTTTTGTAGTATAGGAAGTTGTCTTGGAACAATTCCTAGAGTGGAGGGTATGACATTATTGTGGGAGTCAAGAAAAGAGGAAGTAATGGAACAAAGATTACTCACAAAATACTTTAAATATTGAAAACAATTATATGAAAAACAAATCTACATGGAAATAGTCCCTTCACAAAAACCTAGTAAAGTAAGTACTGAATAGTACAGAAGCAATAGAGCCAAAAATGCTACAGAAAATTATCTACAAGTATAGACAGGAGTTGAAAAATGGAGATATAAATGGACTGTAAAACAAGAGAAAATGGCAGCTACATGAACAACAGATAGGATACTAAAAAGATAGGAGACTCGAATTGTGGATGATTGTTTTGATTATGGGCCAGTGAATCTCAGGACTGAAAAGATAATCCAAAAATACTAGGACAATCATTTCAAATTTTTTGAGAAATTATCTGGAAAGGAAATATGCATCAATCAGTAGAGGCTTAGTGATCCAAGAAACCGAAGGATTGACTTAATGTGTTGTAGATCTCCGGGCAAAAAGCTTGTTCCAAGTGAAGAAAATGATGATTTACTCTATATATGGATAGGAATATGTCATACTATACATGGAATCCACACAGGCATGAACACTATGTTGCAGTTAAATCCTTGGCAAAGAAATGTTATGGCATTTGGTAGTGATTCTTCAGACCATTGCATTAAATTTTGTAACACTCTTACAGGAGAATGCGTAAATAACATTGACACCAACTCTCCTCTTTGTGCATTTTTGCGGACGATATAGAAATACTCATCCATTGAACAGATTGCAAAAAATGGTGAAATAGATGTCCAATTGAAGGCATGGACATTACAGTCCTGCACCATCCTTCCAGCTTCCATTGTAGGACACCTATCAGCATAATCATCGTTCCAACAGAAGGGACAAATTTTTTTTCATAACATCCATGTCTTGAGAAACTATCCTGTATCAGTTTGCAGACATATGCATCATAAATGCAAAATGAGATGGAAATGTTGATTTCCTTTAATTTTAATTGTATATATGTTTCTATAGTATATATAATGTTCATTCATTCAACACATTCTTCTCAAATTCACAACACCCACTGAGTAGGGGTGTATGAACACCGATTGCATGTGCCACACGTTGAGGCTCTTGACCATGAAAGGTGTAGTGGCATTGTTGAACAAGAAAAGGTTAGCAGAATAAATAATGGCTGCAGTTGGATAAATCCTCGATGTAATGCATGTTCTTCCCCCTTGGACATATCTTTCAACAATTGAGTGGTGAACCTGGAGTCTGGACAAAAACAACCAAAAGGAATAGTTAATACTTTGTATGAAATGGGGCACTTGTTGATGTCTATGGTAACTTGGAACAAACACTAGATCTTTCAAAATGGGCTTAGGTTGAATACATGAACCTATATTCTATAAGTCTTCTACTTCTAAAATTAGAATTAATTTTGCAAAAATTATTTTTGAAACTTGCAATTACTAGTGTTTAGACTGACATTATTTTTCCATCTACACGGACAAAATTCCATGGATTCTTATTAGATGCATGTCATGACCTGCAATTGAAATAAACATCAATACAAGATAGTTAAAAACATAAGAATAAATAGTTTGTGAAAGATTTGTCTGATCTCGTCATGGCAGAAAAATGTCTTGACCTGCGCATTAGAGGCATTGGCAATGTAAAAATAAATAGTTGTTTTTTCCGTTTTGTTCTCGTTAGCCATAACAAGTAGCCGAAAATGGTCGAGCACATTGTATGTGAAATTCAGAACTTGCATAACTTTGCAACCTAAGCTTCTTACAATCTGTCAAAAACCAAACAAAATCTGCTTCAAAATATGGTTCACAAAGGCAACTGTCATGACCAAAAAACAAAAAAGGACAATTTCTCGAGCTCCTCAAAAGCATGAATCCTGTCATCCACAGTGATATCCTTAAATTCACTTAAATGTAAGGAAGGACAATTTATCTTCCTAAAAAACAATCACAAATAAAGGGAAAAGTTGAATGGCGAATGAGATGAGAGATAAATGATATTTTAAATTTTTTTAAAAAAGTTATTTTTCAAAACACTATAGTCCCATACAAAAATAATCCATGTGGCACTATTTGATTGAGCAAAGAGAAAAATATTAATGAGTCAGTTGAAAACAATATCCTTGCCTCCGGCAGGATAATAAAATATAGTGGGGGGTGGGGGCACCGCCCCATCCCAATTATTTTTAAATAAGATAAGAATGGGGTGGGGCGGAAACCCCTCCCCCATTTCCTTTTAAATAAATTACGTATAGGGTGGGGTGGGGTGGTGTCCCACCCCCAATACATTAAAATGTATACCCTGTAATGGTTTTTAGCCGGTCATGGCTATGAATCAAACAACACAATATATAAATAATTCGACCAAACTATTATTATGGAAATAAATTAATCTAATATTATATATTATTATATATAATAACATATATATATTCTTTAAAATTATTTTTCTTTTAATAAGATATTTATATATAAGGTTTTGTATTTTTTACCTAAAATTGGTATATACACAATGTATATACATTCAACCATCAAAAGAAAATTTCATATAACATAAATAAAATAGCATAAATAATACCCACAATGAGAAATGAGGAGATCTCTCATTCTAGCACAAAAATAATTCAAAATATGTTGAAGTTGAGTAAACCCTCCATTGCTCTTCAATGACTTCCATGGTCTCGCCTGCGCCTTTTTCTCCATACCTGTAAAAGTGAAAATAAGATAAAATTATGGAAAATGGAAATAAAAGAAACTCATAAGGAAACTTAGGTCAATCTAGATCCCATGGCCCAAATAGACCCAATCTAATGGTTAAAAATAAACCCAACATCACATAAGGGAAGGGGATTTTGTGGGAATGGAAACAAATTAAATGTTATGGGAAATCGGTTGAATGGGGCCACTTAGTGGCTAGGCCAAGTTGTTAAACTTTTGGGGTAGGAAATAAATTAAACATTGTGCATGCTAATTAAGTAATTAAATAAAGAGGTTTTAAATAAATATTGGTAAAAAATATAGTTTTATAACCTAATAAGACATGACTATTAAATATAAACAAGAGTACCCTAATTAAGTGAAGAACTAAATGGGAGAATTTTAAACCATACATATTTTGGAAATAAATTAATAATATTTAATTATTAATTTAATCCCGACTTCCTCGATATTTTGTAGAAATATTAATCAAAAAATTAATTAAACCGTAACCAATGTTTACCCTTGTAAATTTCTACACAAACAAAAAAAATTACTGTAATTTTCCCTTATAAATTAATAGGGTTTTTTTGGTTGAACGTCGAAAATTGTGGGTGTTACATCATGCACGTACCCATCCTCATCCAGTCACATTCAATGTGATTACATCCCTCTATACACTTAATCACTCCACCTACTTGTCTTTGTGTCCATGACAAAACCTTAATTCCACAAATACAAATCATGGAACCTCTTAACCTTTCTCAACATAGTTCAAGGTCGCACATCCAAACTCTCTTCTATTTAGTTCAAAATTCCTATTTGCAAGCATGTCTTAACGATATTTTTCTAGCATTGTTCCTACTATATCTAGCTCCCTTTACAAGTGTTCTTATCTCTTATTGCGTTAAGGGCCCTTAAATGATTGTGCAACTCCTTAGCATAATTATATTATGGTATGTAAAAATTTCTTTCATGCACAACAGCTCATTGACTAATCACTCATTTTAAGCACATTCCCATATAATTGATGCATTCTTCTTAAGTGTGTGTCACCATGTCATTTAATTACACAATGTTTCTTAGCTTTCTAGTTTACCTTCATGATATCCATTTTCAGTTTGGACAGTTATGCAACATCCTCGCATTCAAACATTCTTATCATGTGACATTATGGGTGTTGAATGTTTTTGTATCTATACCTACATATGAGTATGCTTCTACATGTCATTGTTATGTTTAATATGACACACTTGGTTTATACTATGATGTTTACACTACCATTTTTATTGTGGTCTATGACGTGCTTGATTTATACTTTTTTATTTCTACTATAACTTGTGACGTGTTTATTATGTTATTTCTACACTGGTTCAAGTACAGGGTAGGACATGATTTATATTTTAATATGTTGTTAATGTTTCTTTACATGTGTATTATCTTTTTTTACTTGTTGTTTTTTGTATGTTGCTTTTTATCTTTGCCATGGTTTCCACCATACCCCTTTTGCAAGTATAGGTTCTTTTTTTCATACAAAATGTGTAGCATGGAAAGTAAAATAAAAAAATCCAGGACAACCTAAGACACATTTGAAAATCCTTCTCCCCGTCAATGTAAATATGTCCTTCAGCTAACTCAATCACTGTGTTACCCTCGTAATGGCTAGGAGGAATGTGTTAATGTGATTTCCAATTGTGTTTCATGTGTATGGGATTTTATTCAATTTGATTCATGGAGGTATCTAGACCTAAAAGAAGACAAGTGCTCGTGGAGGATCCGAAAGGGGTATTTTGGCATTTTTGCACCTGGTGAACCCCCAGAGGACATACAGGGAAATGATAAAGTATCCAAGAAGTGAGTGGAATATTAGTACAATAATATTATCTATTTTATGAAATTTATGAAAGAAAAATAGGCTTAGTAACAAGTTATGTAACACCCGTATAGTTGTAGCATGGTACAAGGAAATGAAAGCAATAAAAAATCTAGTTGGCTTGTTTTGGATGTATTAGGATACTCGGGATGATTTGAAAAGAAATAAGATACTAATATGAAATATAAGATATCCTTATTAATATTGAAAAATCTTTCAAGATATTTTACTTATCAAATTTTGGCTCGACAGTGCAAATGAAGATCTTTGATCTTGATGATGACTCAACTAGGGTTTCTGGGAATTCCAAGGATATTTTGGAGATTATTAAAATAAAAAAGTTAACAAAAAGGAACACTCTACATATTCCATGGTTTTATTTAGAAAAAATTGCATATTTCTCTCATGTGGCAGTTTGACCTTCCTGAGAGCACCCTTGACCAGATTTGAAAAGGGGAATGAATTTTAAAAAAGATGAAGAAAAAAAGTTTTAAAATGGTCTAAATATGTTACCTAGATTGTTTCCACTCAAAATAATATAATATTTCCTATGGAACACCTAAGGAAGCTCTCAGGGAAAGAGGACACTTTGACAAGCTATTTTTAGCAGTGTCATGGTGAAGGCCACCTTCAAAAAGTGGTATTTTCACACTTGGAGAGCCCTAATGTCCATTTTCCCTTTGAAAAAACTAAAAGGATACATTAAGGAAACAATAATTAACCACCATTGTGAGAGATGCATTTTTTGAAGTTATGTCACTTAAGTGTTAAGAAGGTGTTATCCACTCACAACTCAACTTGGCCCCTTCCTCACGAAGATCAGACCCTAAGCACACTTATGAGGGTATAATTTCCCTTTTTCCCTTTTCCAAATGGAAATTTGGGACACAAAATTGTGCCACCATGGAGGAGGGAGAGTTTTCATCACTTAAAGCACAATCTGGGTGGTGAGAAGCATATTTTCACCTCACTCTAAAATTTGGCCCCTTCCTCATGAAGAGAGGACACATGGCCCATTTGGAGAAGGATGATTTCCCTTCTTCCCCTTTCCAAATGGACATGAGGGACACAAAATTTCTCTGCCACATGGAGGAGATCAATTTTTTCACTTGAAGTTCATAAATTGCTCACTAGGTATGTGTTCTCAATCTCACAACTCAAACCCCTTGCCCCCTCTTTGTGATGCTCCCACCCTTGGAATTTTTTTCAAACATTTATGTTCATTTTTCTCTTAATAAATTTGGTAAGGTACATAGGGACATAGGAGACCCATTTAGTAATATTTAACCCACTCTCTCATGTCAGTTAACCCGGGTTAAGAAAGGTGAGTCATATGTGGTTTAAGGGGTGAGTTAGCTACGTTAGTGAGGGGATATGAGTTTAAAACAGATACTTATCCATTATTAAATAATATTTAATTATTTGCCTCCATCCATTGCTGCTTGTATGTTGTTTTTCTTCCAAATTTTCCAAGAAAATCCATTGCTAAAACCACACTTTTGCTCATATCTCCTTAACCCTTGCTTTGTTATCATTGAAAATTGGTTTGTATCTTGCATTCCTGAACTCCTTGAAGATGATGTAAACCTCATTTCCATTTATTCCTTGCATTTTTTACAGCACATCCTTCAATATTCTAGCACAATATGCTATCTTTTCAGATCCCAAGAGTTTCAACGATTGAAAACTCTGGAAAATTGGAGCATGATAACACATAATAACACCTAATCTAAAAAATCAATTTTAGATTAAAGTGACACTCAAAATACACTTCTAGTTTTATTAATTTGGTTTCGGATCCATACTAAAAATTGTAAGTGTTAAAGATAAAGAGACAACAAGTTTGAAACTGTTGTGCAATTCTCCAACTTTGGAACTCTTGTGAAATTGCAAAATTGGGAAAGTTGGATAACAATAGAAATTGAGGGTGAGGTGTGACTTACTACAAATATTAATTACTATGATAAAAAAAAACTTTCACATACACTTTAATTTCCCCATTTTTGTCTTGATTGTGTAGCAGTGCAATCATCCTCTCTTTCCCTGATTTCATAAATGCTCAAGAAACATGTGACATAAAAGAAGGAAACCATGGTTGATGAAGATACAAGTTTATCTCATTTGGGAAAGATAAAGAGGATGAATGGTGGTGATGTTGAATTATATCCTTCAGTGAAGTTCGACAAGAGGTTTAATGTTGAAGAAAATCTATTGGAACAACTTGAACTAGGTGAGATTGATCCTACCCGGTATCCTAATCATGTGGTAGATCCAGGTGTTCATATTGAAGCGCTTGAATCAACCCATCTCATTCATTTTTTGGTTCCTTATCTAGCACCTAAGATGTCTATTTTTATTTCCACACCTGCTGAGCCTTTTTCATAGATAAATGAATTACTTAGAGAATAATCTAGGATAGCGCAACAAGTAGTGACATCTAGCTTCGAGACCATCTTGAAATACATAAGGATCAATAAAGGAAAGAAAACACAAAAATAAATTCCCAGTTCTACACCAAGGCATCCCAAGCTCAATATGTGGAGGCGGCACATCAGAAGGTAAATAATCCCATGAAATAAATTACACATGGTGGTTATATAATGATGAAGATATATATGGTTCAAGCTACACATGAAAGTGATGCTCACTTGTTCAAGGATTCTTCAACTCAAATTATTACATGGAATTAATAATACAAATGAACAATTGATCAATTGGAGGAACATGTAAAATATATCAGTGCTTACATCCAACCTTTCCTAGATCCCTATTCAACACCTTCTTTCCCTAATGAATACATTCCTCCTATCAGTATCTTCCACCCTGTGGTGATCAAGAAAACACAAATGTATATGATACATGAGAAGGATAATGAGAGATGGATCAATAAGGTCATTGATAAAGGAAAGGAAATATTTCCATCTCGATCATCTCTCTAATCAAGTATGTTCTCACCACTTTTCCTGAATTGAAGAAATAAAGGGAGGAGATTGAAAAATAAAATATTCACTTAGATGAGGTGATCCAACTTGTTTCTAAGATAAGCTCCCTCTAATCTCATACCCTCGCGAGAAAAAATGTGTTCACATCAGCTACAAACAATTTTTACATAGTTTTCATCTGCATCATGGATCCTATATATAGTATGATCGAATATGTAATCTATGAACTTGAATCTAGGGAAAATGCTTTCATGATTTAGTTGAGTTCTGAAATTGTGTTCAGAGACTTGAGTCCCCTCCACTCACAAAAAATGTATCATTAGAAGAACTCATTGTTTCCCTCCAGGAGTTGTTTAAGAAAGAAGAAGGTGATCCTTTTTCCTTCAATGAATATACCTTAGATTCCCTTACCAACATAAGAGGATGTATTGCCAACATTACAATAGATCACAACTAATGGTTTAATCAGTGCAATCATATCAATGATTTTTGAAATACATGGATCAATGTGTTGAGTTGCATTTACATTCCCGAAGAAGATAAGGTGGCACCAGTGATAGCTCAGTTTAGTAAGGAATTAAAAACACAATAATTAAGAGGTTAAGAATCTAGGATATTTCTAAAGATATAGGCATAGTATAGGATACATGAAAGAATTTTCATATGGATAATATCATTAGAAAAGGTTACATATATTGAAATGTGGTAGAATTCAAATAGCTTCAAAACCGTATTACACATTCAAGACAGTGGTACGGTATTGACCATTTCATATGTTTCAAGAGAAAGGGAACATTCACTCAATATTTCAAATTCTATAGAGTCTATAAATTTCTTATATATACATAATTATATATAAAAATGACATAATTTAGAGAAATTTATAGGGGGTGCGAGTACTTCATTCCTTCTCCACAATACTATTCAAATGTAGTTGTACAACAAGGTTTTGGGGCATGGGCCTCCTTATCCCATTTAATTTTTAATATTTTACATGACTATTTCAATCATAATAACACCTTATGGGGGCATGAAAATGTTCATTCCTTCCAAGATTTTATTTTTTGAGTTGTAACAAATTGGGCCTAGGTAAATCTACAACAATGTGGTCCATGGGCTTGGTGAAAAATGTAGAAGTAAAACTAAGAGCTTCATATATTTATTTTCCTCTTCTGTCGCCATATTCCCATATATACAAAAATTTGAAGGAAAAATGAAGGCTTTATAGACTACTCTTTTCTCACCTCTCAACAAATTCACAAATAGGGAAGGCATCAAATCACATGGGTTATTGATAGTCTAAATATTTCCTCTTCTATACTATCTAGGATGGAAAAACATTGGGGATTGATCACCCTGAATCCTTTAAAATACACACAAATAAATTCCAAATATTTAAGGCATGAAAAAAATGATATATCCTCCCTCTGCAAAATTAACAAGTGTATTCCTTCCACATTTTGCATCTCCTTTATCTATACTTTTGAGTTAAATATGAGTTTCTACAATAGAAATTAACTACACTCTTGATTTGAAAAAAAGGTTAACAATATATGAGGATAATAACTGATGACCTAGATTATCTTAATCAACTAGTTTCCAAATCTAATTTCAACAATATCAGAAATAATCATTATACAAAGATAAACAATGGTATATAATTAAACAAAGAACTATAAATGTGGAGGAGAGAACTTAGCTAATATCTTGAACTGTGTAATGATTTGGGTTGGTCTAATGACTATAAATGACTAGAAATGATTTGACATAGCTTCGATACTAAAACAATAACCTAAGAAGTTATTTTAACTAGGGCATATGGCATAGCACAAATAATATCCATCTTATGGAACTTTGTGTATGCTTTGTTCATTCTACACTTTCATCCTCTATAACTTCATATGCTTGTTTGCCACTTTGGGCTCTGCTATTTTCTAGAATATAGACCTCCTAAAATGTGTGATGCTCTTTTACAATTGATTCAACCTTCAAAACCCTAAACGGTGAGAGTGCTCTACAAAAGAAATTTTAGGTGGGTTGGGCACCACTGTGCACCACCAACGTCTCCACTACTCTAATGAAAGATCAAACTACACGTCATCCTTACCTAGTATGTGATATCTATAATGTATACAACCATATTGATAATCATGACCTTTTAACAATGTGATTATACTTCATACTTTCCCTAGCTTTAGTTGACCTTGATGATGTGCCTTTGTACTTTCAAATCTAATTAAGTGAGTTTCCTATAATGATTATGTAGATAATGTGGGGATCAAGGGATTATTTGAATAACTTTTCTTGTGATTTCTCTTAGTATTTTCTCATTGGAATGCTAGGTGCCAAGTACAATTAATGCCCTCCTCAATGAGAGATAAATAACTTGCTTATATGTGTTACATATCTATAAAAATAGGGAAAGGTTGAATTAAAGTGTACCAAAGGAATTCAAATTGAGAAAATCATCATTGGAGGGAACTAGAAAAAAATGGATAGGTCGACCCATAGTGAATGGACATTAGGACCCTTCATATCCGTTATGGTCCCAGATGCATGTATAGATGATATAAAATTTGGAATTGTGATATGCAAGGGTATATCCTAATTTGATGGATTAATCTGAAGGTTTTGTGAACAAGTAGGTTTTGTATGTAAGAAAGAATGAGTGAGACATAACCACGCGGGGTTCATTACCTAGGCAATATCCTAGAACATGGGTTCATATTGAGGTAATTAAAATTAATAAAATTAAAGTCAATATACTGGTAGACATGAGGGGGTGCAAGGGTTTAATTTATTAATGTTTTGAATCAGGTATTGGGGGTAGGTTGGAGAGGTGGGCCAAAGGAAAGGGAGGTTTAATTTTAATATAAAACTAAAACATTTGAACCCTAGTTTATAAAAGTAAATACATTAAAATTGTAAAAGGAGTGAGGTCATAAATTAAATTATAATCTCTTTTTTAATAAAGAAATATAGATTCTTAACCAAGAAATAATAAGATGGTACAAAACTAGGTTTGAGTATGCTTTTCAACACAAGCGAAGAACCATTGATAAATGATTAAATCTTAACATATAAGAGGTGATTTGTAATATGTATTCAATGGATTCAAACTATCTTTCGAGAGGAAATGCATATTAAAAAAAAAATGAGTGAGAAATATAATATATTTTTTGTCTAATATATTAGGGTAGAAATAAAAAGGGGTAAATAAAATTGTAATTGAAAAATGGGTAAGTAAGGTACATGGGAAAAAAAGGGGGGTTTTTTCATTCTAATAATATAACAAGAGGGGTATTATCAATTGAATAATTAGAGGTAGAAACTAGAATTAAAGGAATTATTTAATACCCTTTGAACGCACGTGCTATACCATAATTTTACTAAGTGAACCCCCCGTGGACATAACTATGGATAACTTAATTTGTCAAATTGATAGAGTTTGGAAAAATGCAAGAGTGTTATACAAATGTTTTTGTTACAAGACATATATTACCAAAATGCGTGTCTATGTTCGTACCCTTTAAGTATGGAATGTAAAATTATGTGCACTTAAAGAATAATTTTCCTGAGAGAGTAGACACACTTTTCCTTTATTAGATCCCCTTGTGCTTGTCCTAGGAATTTGTCTTTGATCTGGTTGTGTTTATTTTTCTAGGATGAGTACCTGCATCAAGGTGTTGAGCTGCATTTACATTCCTTAAGAGGACAAGGAATCAAGGCATTACAAATGGCCTTTCTTAAACTTAAGACATTTCTAACAATACATGATTCCACTAGTGAAATTTTACAATTATAAATTATTTGAGATAAAATTTGGGTCTTCATTTACACACATGCCAACACAAAATGGGTGTGGAATTTGTCAATGAAGGTAAAAAACTATGAAGAAATGAAATATACTGTCAAAAGTGCCTACAAAAGGTAGATGACATTGATTAAATCACACATTTCTCACCAGGTTACAACACCTATTCATACATAATCCATGGCTTCAAATTTGGTTCCTTGAGCTACATATTACATTACAAATCCTCTTCCTAATTTGTATGCTCAATAGCTATAAGAAATGCAAGATCATAAATCCCTTTTGACATAAGGAAAATCATAAATTTCTACAATCTCTATTAGATTACTTGATAATTCATTACCCTTAAGGTCCTTATTTTTCCTTTACCACTGAGGTTTTCTCCACAAAAATTATCCTTATATAATGGAAAGAATGATCCACAACAAGATATCCATGCCCTTATTACATCACGCATGTATTATATTGATACAGATACTTGACATGTATGTTATATTGGTTCTATACCATTCTTCAAGTTTTTGTGTGCTCTAATAAACCTTTGACCTATCCTCGTCTTTGTAGCTCCAAAGAAACAATGGACCCATATACTATAATCTCCTCATAAGATCTTGCAAAAGTTCCTATAATGCAATCTAATTTACTTATCTACACCTACTAGTACAATTGACATGAATAGTCATCGAATCTCAAATTTTGATTTAAAATTGTACTACAATTATGGTAGGTAGCTAGCCATGCCATAAACGAGTGCTACCAATTACGTCATAAGTTAAAAAAGATAATTAAAAATAACATTATTACTATAAAGTCCCTGGGCACACCTATAAATATATTGATTGCCCAACCAAACTCATATTTAAAGGTGTTTATTGGTCCATTGATATAGGAAATCTATATCTTTACCTAAACTCCAACATGATATGTAGGACATCCATATGATTATCCCTAAGTTGACATGATCATAATTAGCCTTCTTATGATACCCTTAATCACATTTATGGGCATAATCACTTATACATAACTTATTTTATGCATACATGCTTCCTATATTTAGCAAATAATGGGATGTAATACTGGCACAATACGTATTGTTTTAACATCTACTCCAATTCTAAACTAATACATAACCTATTGACACATCACATCTCAGTGGTTTAATGGAGTTGCTGAGGAAATGTTTCGTATTAATGTTCTAAATGTATTGATTGTAAAAATCTACTCTGATCTAATACACATATTACATGAAATAGCTACACAGACAATAATTGAAATCAACAACTCTATATTATATTTTTATTATATATTCACTATTTCATTACACTCCATTATATAGGAGATGTAAAATAACAATCCTTACAACAACATTTGTCTTCATGTACAACCATACACCCATATGGTTTCAACCTCTCACCAATATAATAATAAAACAATACTAATTGTTTTATTATTCTAACTTACTAACTTACCACATACTAACCACATTTTACATTTACTAGTTACATTTACATAGTAAATGTACTTTCACTAATTTACCATAATAATAATTACACATGTAATTATTATTCACCCGTATAAATGGAGCACTAAGATGTATTTCCTAACATTCCCCCCCTTAGTGCAAACATGGGGAAAACCTACCATATACTTGCACATGCTCATGATCTGATGATTTTACAGGATGATCATAAACCGAATCGATGGTTTTTCACAGGGTTGACCATAAACCGAAAATGATGGTTTTGCAACTAGTTTACCACAAACCAAAAAGGTGATGGTTTTGCATAGGGTTTACCAACAACCGAAAATGGTGGTTTTACAAGTGGTGTACCACAAACCAAAAGGGTGATGGTTTTGCATAGGGTTTACCAACAACCGAAAATGGTGGTTTTACAACTGGTGTACCACAAACCAAAAATGAAGGTTTTCAAGTGGTTTACCTACAACCACATCATGATATGCCAAGTATTATTCTTAGCCCTCATCACATCTCACTGCAGGGAATAACATTGGAAATTCTGCTGAAATCTGCTGCATATATAGAAAATACCAGAAACGTAGAAAACTAGAAATGGAACATTGAGATCATGTTCCCCCCTCAATGTGAAATTTTCTTTATTATGCAAACCACAATAGGAACACTGCAACCAAACACTCTACCAGAAATACAAAGAAACAACAAGAATGCATTGTATAAAAAAATAATCACCATAGCTGATACGGCCCCATCGTTGGTGACTGACGAGAGGTCGTTGAATGACCTCCAACCTCCTGTGCCTCCTTCCTCCAAGAACTTCACTTAGAATAGAAAGTCTTCAGAATTATAGTCAATTTCATCTGTTATTCGTTCATCTTTAGTTTCCCATTCTACAATTTTGCTTATATCTGTAGGTGCTTTTTCTTTTCCATCTACTATCCTCCATAGATTTTTATTCATTAACTGCATCTGGATTTTTACTCTCCGAAGTTCAGCCCATTAAATTTATCTAATGGTGTATCCATTTTACTAAATCTAAATATCCAAAACAAAATTGAATGTAGATTTGAATTACCTTTGATTCTCTGATTTCTTCAAAAAACAACAGTGATCAATGTGTTGTATAATAAATTACATGTTTCTCCCAAACTACGAACTGGGTTTTGTTGAAATTTTTACTGTAGCTTCTTGTATAACAGATCGTTCCACGCACAAAATTTGGAAGAAACCCAGATCACAAAACAAAAGTTACAATATCTTCTTCAAGACAAATTTAACCTGCTCTGGTACCAAATGTAAAAATCTACTCTGATATAATACACATATTACATGAAATAGCTACACAGACAATAATTGAAATCAACAACTCTATATTATATTTTTATTATATATTCATTATTTCATTACACTCCATTATATAGGAGATCTAAAATAACAATCCTTACAACAACATTTGTCTTCATGTAAAACCCTACACCCATATGGTTTCAACCTCTCACCAATATAATAATAAAACAATACTAATTGTTTTATTATTCTAACTTACTAACTTACCACATACTAACCACATTTTACATTTACTAGTTACATTTACATAGTAAATGTACTTTTACTAATTTACCATAATAATAATTACACATGTAATTATTATGCACCCGTATATACAAATGGAGCACTAAGATATATTTCCTAACATTGATGACATGGTTTACTTCTATATAGTCATTTTACACACTTCATGCTTAGTTTTTGTTGATACTAATGCATTTAAATAATTATTTATTACTTACTCATTACATGCTTCCTTCCTTTTTTGACAATTATTGGCTTTGGGCTAGTGTTATGAATTTTGGACATGTTGTCCAATTCATTACCGACTTACAGACAAGTTTTTCGATACACTACTTTCTCTAAGCACATCATTTTCTACACAATGTTTGATACATTACTGTTTATAGGAACATCATCAACAAAATTGTTTATGGGACACTGTTTATGAAACATTTCATGATACACTTTCTTCTTGGGACATATTGTTTGAAATGTGTATTAATTCAAACATATTGCAAGAAATCAATATTACTCTTGACACATATTGAAAATTGAAAAAAAATTATTTGACACATAGTTCCTAGCATGTACACTTATATTGATAAATAAATATTTGACACATCACTATTTGATACATACTTTTTTACTACACACAACTTGTACTACTATTAACACTTTTCTAGTAATCATCACAATGTATCAAGTTCATCACCTATCTCTTATAATGGGTCTGCCATGTCATGTCATGAGTCCTAAAGATTCCATTAGTGTTGATGCATTAATTTGTCTACTAATATATACTTGTCTACCATTCACTCTTACGATCTTAGTTATTAATCTATATGGATTACTGGACATGTTTACGATATGCTTTCCAATGAGATAACATTTCTACTACTCTATATATATTGATCGTATCTAATTTACAAGTGGGTTTTACAACCATTTTGAGTATTCATGCTAGACGCTTTGATTATACTTATAACTAAGTATAAACACTTTTATCTTTTAAGATAAGTCATATATGGTGATATCCTAATCTTAAAAGGGTGGCATATGATGGATCATTATATTGAAGTTGACATAAATAGGTGTAATATATAGTTGGTAACAAAGGAGAAAGATGAATCTTCCATTGGACTATTAAAATAGTTGGTACTAACTGATTTCTAAAAAATCATTATATCATCATCTTAAACTTATATTATTGTAGAGTTGTGTCGTAAAATACCGAGCCTATAGGATATATACAACATCATAGAGGAGACAAGAGTCTTCCTTTGCTTTGAAGCTTGTTGTCTGGATGTCTATAGATTGAATAGGAATTTCATGATGGTCACACTTATAATTCATGTTGGTGAAGTGTATTGTATCATGAAGGACACAAAAAATCACACAAGACCAAAAAAATGTCTAACATTAAATGACATAGATGTAGACATACTAATAAGAGCCTAACCTAAACCAATAATAAAAAATATATATAACTATATACTAGTTTGAAAATAATATTGTACTAAAACTAGGTGTCTACATATTATATTATATTGTAATTTGCAATTGTTTTATCCATAGATAAGACTAATCACTTTTAAAACTCACTTTTATAAACTAATTATCTTTCCTAACTTTTATGATTATTATTTTATGCACTTCGTGATGTTTGTCTCTATAAAAATTCATAGAAAATGTAATGGTTTTAACATAGATTACGCAAATCCAATTTTTCATAGTATATATGATAAATGGAAACAAATGTACATAAATTTATTTGAGTTTTTATATTTTATGATAAATAATGAGTTGAAAAGGCTATCCTTAGAACATGTTGATTTGTCAAAGTGGCTTTAAGATGAGCAGCAAGTTGGTAAATAAAGTATAATGTATATGAAAGATGGGTAGTAATGTGTCATATATGTTTCTTTATTTTTACATATTATAGATTTTTATTTCTGAGATGTTTTATTTTATCATATTGACCGTACTATGATGCAATAAATAGTTATCATGGTTATGCCTTGGCAGACATGATTCCAAAGATTTGTGCCACCAAAATATTAGTAATCTCAAAACCTTGCTTGCAAACATCCCATCCATCAACAAAAGAGAGAAATAAAAAGACAAAAAAATGTGAAATGAGTAGAAATCCAACATCGTATGTATTACAAGTAGAAGCAAATTACAATTCCATACACAAATGTAAATTGGGCATTAATTTTTGCTAGAGAATGCAGACGAAGCACAGGAAGCAGTTCTCGGGATGGTTTTGGATTGTTGGAATCCATCACATTTTCTTCATTGCTTTCATGTCTTGAGCTGTCGCTATCAAATATCTCTTAGTCTGCCTCAAAATCTTCTTTTGTTCGTGAATTGGAAAACTTAAAGACGGTTGCACAACAAAAGTCAGTTTGGTAGGGTCCTTTGTAGTTGATTATAATGCCATCTGCTCACATCCGTAGAGAAAATGGGTTTATGAGAAAGTTTACAATGACCTGAATTTTGAAATCCACAAAAACTATTCAATGTCAAAGATAAAAATTTGGATCAATAAAATTAAGTGAAGCAAGGTACTTAATCGGTTGCAGAGAACCAAACAAGTCCTTTGTCAACTGAGAGAAGAGAATGACATTCACGTCAGAGTTGAGGATCTTTGTCCCTCTATATCCTCCCAATGTCCTCATAATGTCCTCAGTAATAGAAGAAGTTGGCTTGAAATGAAGATTTTCGCTGTTGTATTCCATACCTAGAATCATCTTTGTTTACATGAAGGAAATCGGATACTCCTTTAGTCACGCATTTGGGACATCCGCAGCTCTCATTGTCATGAGCAGAATCTATAGAAAGCAGTTTTCAAAGAGACACGTTCCACATGATCTCCATATTAAATGAGGAACATGACTAATGAAGAGGGGGTTTGAGGGAGGAGAATTAAATGGGAGAATAAAATGTTGGGTGGAACCATTTTGTGATACTCATATTTTTTACAACAAGGCACAAATGTAGCAAGTGTATGTTATTTTGTCAATTGTTTGAATGAGAATGGGGTTGCAGTGCGCAAACATAGTTTAGAGATATCATAGAAAGCAAGGTGGTGTCGATGAATACTTCAAAGGCAAGCTTTTATGAATCCTAGAGTGCACATTTGTGATTAGGATTTTCTCTAGCTATTCAGATAGTGATTAAGGTTTACCCTCATCGACCTTCCTATTCATTTGTAGAACAAGTCTAAGACATGATGAAATAAGTACTGAGTAACATGATTCAACTAAATAACAAATAGTATTCAGTTGAAGAATAGTGGTGTACTGTGTTTATTTTAAGCCATATGGAGGGGGTCACTCAGTCAATGTCATTAAGTTGTCCATAATTTGTAAAAACCAGACTTTGCATAACTGAATGTAATGAAATATTTTGGAAAAAAAAGGTAAAAGGAGCTTTGTTATTACTTTATTTTATTTTTTACATTGCTAACATTTTTCATTCCATGACATTTTATTTGTTACACAAGCTGAAAACATGAATGGAAAGTTGGAAATAAAAAAATGTGGGAATTAAATACTTGCATGTCCCACACTTATTCCATAGCTCAGATTTTTCCCATCCAAATAATATATTTTTAATCTTTCCTCCATTGTATAATCTCAATCTCGCTTGCATTATTTAGGTGAGTTCAATTTTCCCTTAAACGAGTCAAAATAAAAAAGAGGGAAAATCTAATAGGTGACAGGGTTAAAAACATTACATTTTGCACTCCTTATTGTGTCAATTTCATGAACATTTGTGATTAGGGTTTCTATTTATCTATTAAGATAGTGATTAGGGTTTCCCTTGTCAACCTTATTATTGATCTCTGGAAAAGATGTGGGACATGATGAAATAATTGTTGAGTAACATGAGTTGACAATATCAAAAATATTATCGCACTTAAGAATAACATTGTACTGCATCTATGTTAAGCCATATGGAGGGTTCACTCAGTCAGTGTAATTAACTTGTTCATCAATTGTCAGGCACTAACAATTGGCCCATACACTACTAAAAGAGATCAAATATTTTGAAAAAATATGGGAAAAATGGGCTTTTATGCTATTATTTTTATTTATTTAGTACCGAGTAAAAGTTTTAGATTGGAAGACATTTAATATATTACATAAGGTGAAGACATGAATGAAAAGTTGGAGATAAAAAATTTAGGAATTAAACACTTGCATGTCCCACATCTGCAACACAACCCAAACTATATTTGCTATTTGTGTTATATTTTGTCATCTCAATCTTGCTTTCATTATTTCCTTGAATGTAATTTACCCTTAAAAAATCAAAATAAATTATAGGGAAAATCTACAGCAATGCTAACATCTTGTCACACTTTGCACCCATGTCTTTTAATTTTAAGCTCAACTAATTACAAAAATACAAGTGATAATTGAGCCCCTCCAACGTTTGCTCATATGAGCATTTTTGAGAATGATGTGGTAGACAGATGGCCCTAGGGTCGAATGTTGGGAACTCAATTTTTGTTAGTTCAGGATTGATACAATTAAAAGCTATAAGTTTTTATTTTAGGTACTTGAATCTAGTCTCGTGATAGTTCACTATATGAACAGGGGAAAACAAATACAAATAAATACCCAAAATCTTTTAATATATGAAAGTTTAGTGCAAAAATCAAGATATTCCAAAAACCTTCCACGCTTCCCCACGGGAAGTTTGACCAACAATTAGATGGTGTTGTCTTAAACATTTTAAAAATGCCACTTTGGAGTCAAGAAATGTGGGCAGATTGCACAGGGAAAGAACCAACACTTATAAAGCCATGGCCGTCTTGGAAAATCCTAACAGCAACAACTATAAAACAACTTCCAAGCGCTTTTGCGAACTACGTTTTAATCGTCACGCTCCCCACTCGGATTTTGTCAGTTAGCTACTAAGATTTATGTCCCAATAAATAAGAAAAACGACAAACTAAAACTGCTAAGAGTCGTGATCACTTCTAGAACTTCGGAAGGAGGCAGAGATACGGGCACAACCATTATAAGACATTATGGCTGAATAAGATGGAGATGCAGGCAAACTGGGCGATGGCGGATCTCTTTAGAGCACCTTTGCCTAAGAGTTTCTGTGGCATGTTAATGCCTTTCATCTCCAAACACGAACAGTTCACGTCATTCATATATTTCCATAAAAGCAATACTTAATTTTGAGGTTCCTTCTCATAGATAATGCATGTAGATAAAACCTGAACCAGATATTACCTGCAACAAATAGTGAAATTCAATGCTTTTTAGGGCCTGTGTTGTCGTGGATCCACGTCACTCAAAGCTTTCACTCCACCCAGGGGTTAAATTTGACGGCCATTTAGATGTTGTTTTACGATTTTAGTCGTAAAATACTTACAAATATTTGAAAAATCTGTCACATACAACTTGTAAATTGTAAGTATAACCATCATTTTTTATATAGATTTATTAGTAATCTATACAAATATATATTAGAAACAATGAAATATATATAATATAATCTTTTATAAATCTTATTAATAGTATAAAAGAACACTATTTTACATTTTCGAAGGGCAAATTTTGAAAATTGCCGTCAACTAAAAATTGTTTGACATGCATAGGTGGTCCTCAAATTTAACCCATGACTCCACCGTCTGATTTTCCCAGGGGTTTACTGTCATTGGATATGGACGTTGATACGGTTGTGTCACAGCGAACCGTAAAATTGGCAAAAGTGGCAAAAGTGTCGTTAACTCTCATGGTCGTGGTTCCAAGCCTCCAATTTCTAGGGTTTATTTTTCATTTAGGGTCTAGAACTAGCAATCGTACGACAAAGGTGCAATGGAGACGCCGATAAGGCAACCATGGAATGGTGGAATATACATGAGAGCTTGAGGAGGAGAAAGAGGAAATATGTAGAAGAAGCTGACATAGCGAATACAAAAAGAATGGAAGAGGAGATGAGGGAAGAAGTGAGACTATAAAGGGTAAGGAAATTGTGTTATTCGTGAAAGGACCATTGCAGTTGCAGGAGTCTCTTTTGCTCCACTTTACGTAGGTGGACATATGTGTCATGTGCTATATCAGAGTACCTTTGAAAAGAAAATGCCGGTGAGATACAAAGGTTCCAAATGTTACAAACTCTAGAAATAGCTGCGAAAGTAAGCCCCTGGCGCTCATTATCTCCAATGTCAATAGTTGCCCTATCTAAAGTTAGGCCTTGATATTTATGTATTGTGAGGGCCCAAGCCATTTTAAGTAGGATTCTTCCTGCGAGACCAACGAGAAATGGGTGTGATGGAAATGTCGAATGGATTGTTTGGGTCCCATGGTGGTATGATGTATCTTTGGAGAACAGTATAACAACAAAAGAAGGAATACCAGGTGGACAAGAACCTGCTGTTGTAGATGATGGAAACCACAACTCCAATAGAACCATTAACAAAGCCTACCTCAACCCACAAATTAGATGTAAGAATAACCTTTTCACCAGCATAGACTAGAAGTTTAAAAACATTTAGTCTTTAATTGGTCATCATCAGGGTCATATGAATTTGACTATCTTGTGCATTGTGCATTGCAACAGGTGAAGGGGGTAGCCAAGGAGCGTAACATCAATTTGTTGGGATGGTTGATAAGGTCATTAATTGAGATAAAATGAGGTGTTGTCTGGAACTCTTTTATTTCCTCAAGGGTGAAAGAATTTATCTATCCATGACATGAGTGTCTCCAAATCATGGAAATGGGGCTTTACATTTTGAAGGTTGTGAAGAATTTGTCGAAAGGAAGGCTGAGAAGGGTCTGAACCCTATTGCTGGAAGATAGTACGAAGAGTAATTGACCTGTCAAATCCTTTCCAAAGGTTTGTGCCATATGAGTGACCAACGTACATGGGAATATCCTTGACAGGGCTAGCTGAGCAAGGTCCCCAACAAGAATCATAGACCTTCCACCAAAGGCTGTATTTTTCTCACAAGGGAAATCCTCACGAAGTAAAGAGGTCGATAAGTGAAAGAAACTTTGGACCTACAAAGCTCATTTCATCAATAAGAACATAGTGCACATATTTGAGAGACTCTTGTAATGTAGTCAATGACATTCTCTCTAATGCTTTCATTTCTTTAACCAGTAGCTGGAGACTTGCATGGATTTTAGTAGCTAAAATGTTGAATGTTGCAACACCAGTGGGTTCGCCAGAAGCAGAAGGGAAGACCTGTCGCCATTGGTGGGAGTTGTGAAACTTATCCCCAGTGCATTGATGAGGAAATATTTACCTGTTCGATTCAGATGTCCCTTGAACAATAAGCCTAAGAGGAGGGAATGTGTCTCGATGTGCATTATGATGTAGAATGGTATTGAAGGAAGTCTTTTATTCTAGCAAGAAACATGTCATACATTGTGGACAAAGAATGTTGTACAGGTTGGAGCCTGGATTACGGTTATCCCCATGTTAACTTCAATGAAAGAGTTTGTTTGTTTCTCGGAGGGGTGTGGAAACTCAAACATTGCTTCTATTCCAAATCAAAGTGGATATCAAAGTCACGTTGCCCCAACATTGTCGAGTTCGTCGAGTTGTATAATGGTGGCTAGGGCAGAATTGGGAAAGGAGTTCCCACTTATGCAGTCGGAATGGGAAACCATGTGTTGGATTTTCAGTTAAGGTCGATGAATCTAAATCAGAAGATTCAACATCTCTTAGAGGAGCTGTGAATGACATGCCAATGGATGGGAGGAGGGTTGCAGTAGTCACCCAATTATCAAATAATTTCATTGTTTGTGAACACAATATCACAATCAATGTTACGGAAAGGCTTATACAACAAAATTTTTCTCCAGTAAAATAATTCAAATGAAGAAGAATCCTTTGAAGGGATCTTATGGAACCTTGGTGTGACAGGACACACACAATTTTTCTGGATTACGCAATTTCAACTTCTCTCCAATATGGTTTTCATTATAAGATCAGTTGCGAGCCACTTCAATGAGGGATATGTTTTCTAGCATTTCTAGGAACTTCTTGTATGCATCTAAGAAGGATGATGATTCTATCTGGATAATCTCCATCAATTATAATATGCAGAATTTTTATTTCCCACATTCAAGGATACAAATTGTTGGCTCCAAAGAACAAGGGGCAACTTCTGCAATATATAGCAAGTTTCCTATTCACTTATGTCACACTCAACTATACTCTTTGTCAATAACTTCTAGGAAGTAGTGGAGGAAGGGTTCACCAATTCTGTAGTGTTACAAATGCGTGACAACATATTGTGATAAGATTATGACTTTTTCTCAAATTTGGAGGCATATTTTACTATATACCGTAGTACTATGTGCCAGGAGAGAATTTCCTGGCAGTCAATATTAGCTCACCATATCAAAAGAATATCCTTTTTGTGGATGTTTAATATGTCATCATTGCGAGCAGGGATGTATTTTATTTTGCCATCTTCTTCCCTACATAGAGTGGATTGTGATTGAAGGTCCTAAAGAGATTTGTACTGGCATTGAAATGAAGACCCTATCTTGTGTAGACAAGTTTCCTGAGAGCATTTTGTGTGTTTTTGGACGCAGTTCAACAATTCTTCATAGTCCTAATTTGAATTTGTAGAAAATATAGCTTGGTTGTCCATTAAGCAAGGGTTTTTCATGATGGGTCAATGCATAGCTTCATTTACAAAGAAATGATTATGAGGATTCCATGTAGAAACATACTTGTCATAATAATATTTTGTTTTTTTGACGTCATCTTCATTGGCTCCATTCTAATGTATCAACATTGGGTACATCCTGCAGCCATAAGAATCCATGAACATGCGCGGAACCTCTATGATTACCATTCGTACCTAAAGAGAGACGAACAACAATAAGACAAACGACAATGAGAAGGTAAACAATTCGAAAAGTGAATTTTTAAGTTTTAATTATCCCCTATGCACCAGTAGTCTTTCGCATCCAAATACTTCTTTCAAACCTCTTCACTAAATATTGTGAATATTTGATGCAAGTATATAGATAGAATTTGAGGGTGGTTGTCTACAACATTACGAAATATCCACTATTGAGATTCTCAAGCATTACGTGGTGGAGCTCCGGGCATAGCTTTGCTGAAGATTGGACCATTTAGTGTCAGCAGCACTAAGTGTGAAGAGAAGAGTCGGTGAGCCAATTTGTTCAATCATATCAAACTAATTCTACATGACATTTTCCCCAATAAGATCTTGTGCCACGTACAGGCTAGATCCAAACCTCATCAAAATTATCTGAGAAGGGAATCATGTGGAGTAGTCCAACAAACGTTTACGAAGTTCAGCTATAGTTGGAGGTAGATATGCATCAACGCTTTCGTTTCATGAAAACATCAGCGGTGGACTGGATCGCTATGTTTCACATCATAAGGTTAAGAAAGAAATATCTGAAGTGGGGATGTCGGCCAAAGCGGCCATGATGGAAACGCATCAAATGCAAGACATATTCATGCATATGGATACTTTTGATGCAGGGTTGTCTAAACAGAGCTTCACCATTTGGGAATAAAGAAGGCAACGCCATAGAAAACAATCCTTCATTGTTTTATTCATTAATTGGAGACATGCAAAGTTCAGGCCACGTTATAGAGAATGGAGTGGATGGCCCTATAGAAAGTAAAAAGTTTTGGATCTCTTCATTTTTCGTTCCTGTATTAGGCATGACCGGCACAAATGAGGATGTGGGAACTTCAACGTCTTCACTAACAATAGTGTCACCTATATCAAATGGAAAGCTAGCTTGCAGATTTGTTGAAACGTCAGATGGTATGGAACGCAATTAACAGCGAGGTAACATTTGTGGTTATATCTGGAAATGATGAGACCGCCGCTTCATCTAGAAGGACATCTTTATAGTAAGGGTCATTGGACATTTTGTATTTTAAGGCATTCAACACTCGACTTTTACTAACGAAAAAGTCATAATTGTTTTTTGGCGGACCTTGGCGTTGTAGAAGAAAAATGTCGAGATCACAAATACGACGAGGAAGGTATCTAGCAATAAAATAAATATTTTGAGGAAAGCTGATGGTATGGCCACTGTACTTGTATGGCTGACCTGCAGAATAGGATTAACTCTTTCTATAAGCATCTCCTCGACTTGTGTGAGACAATACAAAACCTGTGGTTGGTCTCCAGGGTGCATGTTATTCCGTTTTGAGAGTCGCTGCCCTTTTTTCAGCGCAACACCTAATGCAATTGTGCAAGCCATTTGATAATCTAGTTTTCATCCTAGGATAGTTTTCAAAATATTCAGAGCATATATTTGGGTTTGGAAAAAGATCTATCCTTTTCCTAAATTGCATGTTGGCTTCAGAGGAAGAGGGAGTTTTAAGATTGTTAGGTGCAGGTGGGGGACGCGAGAAGCTTTGATGAGGTTGTTCAGAGAGGAGCGGAGGACGTTGAATATGTGTGTGAAAGGGAAAGGTTGCCGGCGGTACAGTAGACAATGGATGTTGCGAATCAAAAGAGGAAGAGCTTGACGATTCTATGAAGGAAGGTGTAGGAATTATATGGCAATGTGAAAGGAGTGACTTCAGATGGAAGATTTTGTGTGGGGGGAACGACCACAGTTGCTGAAGATGGACCTAAAATAGGGAAATCTCTGACAGATCCATTATGTTGTAAATAAGGAGGAGGATAGATGAGGGTGACAGGAAGGACATCATCTACTCTGTTACTATTTTGGGCATCCAAATGTTGGCGGCCATTGGACACATTTCGACGGGACTGGTACCGTTGATGGCGTTGAGCATTTATTCGTTCCGTGTTTCTAGCATGATATTTTCATCTTTGCGCTCTTGTTTCTGGAGTGAACATTGGATGCTCATAAAAGAGGGAGAAAACATACACTCTGCAAATGAAAACCACAAGATGAATTTTTGTTTTTTGTTTTTTTTGCAAGTGCGTGGAAGGAAACATCAGTAAACTAATAGTTTGAAGACAAAGGTAAGAAAGGAGAAACAAATTAAATATTGATGCAAGAATATTCGCTAAAACAAATTGTGTGAAGCACAACTAAATTCCAAAAACAACAACAATTAAAGACCAAGCATTGCACATAGCCTAAACTATTCTTCCAATTTGATTATTTGAATCCTTTTTAATAGAAATTAGCGACAATGATCTATGGGAAAAACATGAAACGTTTTTAAAAATTGCAAATTCTAAAATTAATATCATTATTATGGCAATCGAGATTTCAGACTTACATTCAATACATGTTAAGGAAAAAGGGAAAATGGAAATCATATTACAAGCAAACCTTTACATTTCTATTAATTTTCCTTTTCAAATGTTGGTTTATATGTTCCACATTTCTTTTTTAACAAGCTGGGCAATATATTTTTGGTTGTGGACTTACAAGATCAATCTACCCTTCTTCTCAACTTGCAAATAGGACAACATTCAGGGGTGTTTTTGTTGTATCATATCAGTGTTCATATCATCTGGATTGTGATCCGGAAGTTTGAAACTTTGTAGATGAAATACGTGGCCCGCCAGCAAATAATAAATTTGAACATAGTTTGTTATGACAACGATAAGGACATTTAAATTGCTTTGTTTCAGTTTGCCTGCTACGTGCCACTGGAAACAAAAGCTTTGCAAAGCAAAAACTATATACCAAAACAAACAACAGTATCAGTACTTCACAGTTTTGCACATTTTACAGCTATCCACTTTACATGTCTATGTGCAAGTGGGGAGTACTGATGTTCATACCCTCTGGAGAAAGACAAATTGTGTTTCTCGTCCTCATTGTATCAAGCTGGAAAGGAAATAAAACATACAATATGTGAAAAGATAAGTGAATCTATGTATGTAACAATAATCTCAATTTCTTTCCAGGCCAACAAGGGAAGTAGTATATGTAATTTTTTTTTTGCAAACTAAGAATAAATCAGGTTAAATATCTAAATGTTTATAAGCTATTGTGGCAGGCAGCTTTAAAAGTCTTGCCGGTGAGTAGTCTAACGTCTAACTTGGAGTGTTCCGGAGAGACCAACCAGTGGCAAAAACCCCTCAGCACACACTGAATCCTACCATCGTCAACGGCACGTGCCCCTTCATGCCTATGTGAGAGGAAGATCACAGGTGCCCCTGTGATTTGTCAGTAACGAAGAAGGCACCACAAAACAAGAATATCAAATAAAACGTTCTAAAGTAAAATGGAGGCATCATTATCAATTCGAGGAAAGAAATTCGAATGTTTAAGACAGCTGGAAATAGTAAATGCGTTCATGTTCTAGTTTACAATGAAAAAGCAGAACGGAAAGAGAAAAAAAACTGACCAAGATTATAAATGACAATCTACCTACAATTGAGAAAAACAAATGGCATTGACAAACAACTTTAATCTGCATTTAATAGAAGTATAGATAAAAAAATCTACAGCCACGGAGAACCAGATTCTTTTCTTACAATTGTAATAGTTTTCCTAATTTTAATATTGTTTTATGTACCACAGCTCTAAATATTGTTTTATGTACCACGCACAAATGCATTTTTTCAATTGATTGCGTCCAGTTAACATCCGATAAGAAAAAGGCTAGCACATTGGAGAGGAGGCCCAAAGAATAAGTATTTGCAGTCGAGGGGAATCAGTGTTGGAATCTCTGGAATATTTTTTTTATTTAGACGATATATGTTAGAAAGAATGTATTGGAATGTCCTTAATACGCTACATGTAACCATTCGGGAGGCAAGCTGTAACAAAACCACAATTTTCTACTCATTATTGATAAATTCCGTTGGCTATATTTTTCCTTTGAAGTTTGCAAGTGCCAACTTATTCAGAACCAGCTAGAAGTCAGGCCTCCGGCTGTGAAAGGGAATGCCTATCGACATAATAATGATTACATTATGTGAGTCATGTGCCCTTCATATTCTAATAAAAAAAGCTTCGCCTTGCATACACTTAAAACTAGTAATCCCACGGTCCATCCTAGTTTTGTAATGAGGATGTCGAAATGGAGGTATAAAATAAGTTAAAGTTGATGGAGTGAAAGGGAAATGTTACAAGAAGACAAGGGGGGGCGATTAATCAAAGGTCTACCCTAATCTGAACTTGCCTGAGATGGGGCATCGTTGTGCACGACCTATAATATGAATCAAGGACCCTAAGTGAAAGCTGCCGATATGGTCTTCTCTTATGAGGTAGACATTTGTTGGGTGATTGGGATGCCAAAATGAGGTTGTTCACCTTGTCAGTCTCTCTCATCATTCCCCGCAAGATCGTCATGTGTATGTTATCATCACCCATGACATTCCATATCAACAATCTACGACAAATAAGTAAGTACACGAAAATAATTTTATATCCCACTCATGCTTGACCAAAAATAGGAAAAGTAGCCATCAAAATTGTTTTCAACTTTGCACACATTTATTTTAGGGAATAGAATTAAAGAAATATGTGTTGACCTTAGTTTCTTGGCTTGTGCCCATTAAAAAAATTCTTGAAATCAAAACTAAAAAGGGCAGTTGCCTGAGTATAATTGAAACAAAAATAATTTCATTTAATATTTATGATATTTAAGGTGATGGGGATGTTAATTATTTAGATTAGCATATTGATGAGAATGACATTGCACATAAATTTAGAGGTAATCCACTTAAAACTATGGAGGTGGGAAAGAATTGAAAAGAACAAGAATATTATTAAGAAGATTCATAGCTTTATGAGGATATGTCATGTTGGTCAAGTAAGTCTCTTTAATGAAAGTGTGTTTTTTTTGCAATAGCAACATTTATCACTAATGACCATCCATTTGTAGGAATTTACATTAATTAGGAATCACTATCAATTTATAGAAGAAATTAAAGAAACATGTTTTGTTGATTGCAGTTGCATTTTAGTCGACTTTGACACTCTAATCATGACTGTTTGTTTCTCATGATTAACTCTTATGAGGTCAATAGAAATGATGTGCTCAAGCTTGTACAAGAAGGATAGGAATGATAGTATAGGGTACATATAAGACATAATTGGTGCATGGGAATGATATTTTAGGGTGCATTTAAAGCATAACCGACATGTGGGAATGACATGGATTTATGAGGTTTTGGCCAATTAGATTACTTTTAATGTAGTTTGGGAGATAGAATCGTAGAGTTGGATGTTGTTGTTGACATAGGGATGGGGGTATGCTAGGTCATGTGATTGCTAAGTAGTCCATTGGAGACATTGACGGGGAGCGAGGAAAAGGTCAAAGTTAAAGGAGTAAAATTGATGGTTAGATAGCAGCTGCGACCCTATCCTCACATAATGATAATAATAGTTGTAGTAAATCTTAACTGCGAGAAAATAATAATGATGATGAAGAAATTTACAAATAATAAAAATAACTAATTATAATAAATAGATAAAACAAAATAAAAATAATAAAAATAATAAAATGCAGAGAATGCTGACTTGCATATGGGTTGTTTGCGGGAAGGCATAGAGGCCATGTGAGAGCATGTGGAAGCATGTAATACATCTATTAAACTACCAAATTCCAGAATCTCTCACCGTTTGCTCCATGAAAATGCTAAGGGTCTTAAAATCTACGGGGTTAACTTCATCCTTTGCTTCGATTTTTGAATTATCCCCAGATTCAAAATTAAAAATTTGATTGCAATGTTATTTGTGATAACGGTCCAAGTTTTCTATATGATTGTTTGTTCAGGTTCTTTTCATGCCTCACTTTCCAGATTCTTCACTCATTCACTTTTTATTTGTTCATCTTTCTTTCCTTAGTATATCAGCATTGATTCACCATGAAAATATCTATTCACTCTTAACTTCAAAATAATTCGGATTGCCTCAATGACCTCAAGAAATACTTAGCTACCCCTTACATTCCTCCTGAGACATCACCTGGACACGTATATCGTAAGTTCATTTCAGCTCTTTCCCTTAGTAAGGATCAAATCACCTTCACATTCGATGATCTACCATCGCCAGCGTTTTTAGTACATGACCTTCCCTTGTATATCCAAGTTGTATTAACAAAATAGGTGACAAGCGTGCCTTATTCGACAATGGCTCTAGCCTCAATATTTGTAACATCACTTTTCTTCAACACATAGGCATGTCACTAGCATTTCTAGCTCATTCATCTATCTCTATACGTGGTTTTGATAATATCCCGAATCGTGTATTAGGAACTGTTCACTTACCCATCACTATCGGCCAGTGCACAATCAATATTCCATGCCATGTCATGCCCAATGACCTTAACTACAATATTCTCCTTGGTAGACCTTGGATTCATGATATGTATGTAGGCCCTTCTACGCTGCATGCATGATTTAAATTTCATTACCAAGGCACTATTTACGATGTGCCCTCTGACCCATCACCCTTTGATTATTGTAACTCTCTTGCAAACACTGATGATCTACATGTTCCCTTTGGTTTTAGTTTGGATCTCTCTAGATATGGGTTAGGGTATGAATATTTCCATAGTTTTGGCTTCTCTGATCACCAAGAGCATAAATTCATGGAGCTTTGGGATCTCCCCGCACGGACCCACAAGTTTGGGATGGGGTACCAACCTCCTTCTGCATCCCCATTAGATACTTATATTACCTGTCACGTTACGTCACTTATCTTTTTACACGCATAACTTATTAGTAACGACGTCTCCATATTTTGGGACAACCTCGATACTTTTACTACTGATAATGCATTACTTGATTATATGGGTGCTTATGATCATCTTCCCTCTTTCCACCATAAGTGGCCTCACCCTTCCCTGCTCGTTAATACGGTTTACTTTAGAGAGTCTAATATCCCCACTAACAATTTTGATCCACTCGATACTATTCCAACTGATCTATATATTGAGGACCATTCTGCCCTTCTTAATGAAGAAACAATACAATACAATTTGGGCATGTCTAAAAACCCATGCATAGTCTTGCTAGCCGCCTCTCTTACCCCTACTGAACAAAAGGATATCGAGCAAGTCCTTGATGACTTCTTGGATTTTTTCGCATGGGATTATAGTCACATGTCGAGTATTGATACCTCTATTGTAATGCATAACATTTTTCTTAACCAAGGTTCCAAACCAATCCAAAAGAAAATCCGTAAGTTGCATCCTAAAGTATCCCTATTAGTAAATGAAGAAATTCAAAAACTTTTAGATCTAGGTTTTATCTACGTTGTCGACTATGTTGAATGGGTGTCTAATTTTGTCCCCATAATGAAACTAGATGGTCGTGTTCATTTTTGCATTGATTTTCAGGATTTAAATAAAGATTTCCTTAACGATAGTTTCCCTCTCCCACATATTGATGCTATTGTCGATTCTACCACCGGTTACGGCATCCTTTCCTTTATGGATGGCTTTGTGGGTTACAATCAAATCATGATCAATCCAGATGATCAAGAAAAAACCTCTTTCACCACGCCATAGGGTACATTCTACTATACAATTATGCGTTTTGGCCTAAAAAATGAAAGGGCTACCTATCAACATGTAATGACCCATATATTACATGACTACATTCACAAGATCCTTGAGGATTACGTAGATGACATTTTAGCAAAATATAGATGGTGTTCTTCCCACGCAAAGGATCTATGCTTACTATTTGAATGATTACACCAATATCATGTATGCATAAATCTAAAAAATGTGTTTTTGGGGTGAAAACATGCACGATTCTTGGATATATTATCTCCCAATGTGGCATAGAGATTGACCCTAATAAAATTAAATCCATTATCAACTTTCCTCCACCCAAGAACCTCTACCAAATTCGCTTCTTACAAGGTAAAATCCCAACTATCTGGTGTTTTATTACACAACTTGCTGATAAGACACAACATTCACATGACTCATGAAGAAAGATACTAAAGTTCATTTGGGATGAACAATGTCAACAAACATTCGATCATATCAAATATTAATTGTTAAATCCACCCATTATAGTCCCGCCTATAGCTGATCAAACTTTTCATTATATATCTCAGCTGCGTTTTATGCCTTAGGTGCGTTATTAGCACAACATAACGACTCTCAATGTGAAAGAGCCAAATATTATATCATTCATACTCTCCTCTCTTACAAATGTAACCGTGCCTAGGTCTCGTCTTTGGTGCGGAAAAATTATGCCATTACCTCCTTAAGAATGAGGTCCATATCATTAACAAACTTTACCCCCTGTGCTATCTCTTATCCTACACACACTTCTCAGGACGTTTGGCATGTTGGGTCATTCTCCTCACCAAATTTGATTTTAAGTTTATCCCACAAAAATCAATCAAGGGACAGGTCATTGCTAATCAATTATCCACAGCACCCATCTCAGATAAATCACCCATTTATGATTCTTTTCGTGATAATTTCACTGTTTATACCATTGAATCCCATATATTTACCATGTACTTTGATGGTTCTCATTGTCTCTTTGGCGTTGGAGCTGGGGTTGTATTTATTACCCCACAAGATGATCCACTCCCCTTCGCATATCGATTAGGGTTTTCTTGCATGAAAAATGTTGCTGAATATGAGGCTGTCATTTTGGGCCTACTTATTGCTCAAAAGATGCTCATTCAAAACTTTTCTATCCATAGCAGCTCTCAACTAGTCATCAATCAGGTCAATGATATGTATAATACCAAGGAGGAACATCTTATTCCATACAATACCCTAGTAAAAAACCTTTTAGCTACCTTTGAGTCTTATTCCATTAATAATATTCCTCGTAAAGATAATCGCCATGCATATGCTATAGAAAGTTTCACATCTCTTATCACACAATACATCACTGACGAACAAGACACTTTCATCATTATGCACTTACGTCATCCATATTTTCCTACACTACCTATTGCAGCTTGCACCACCACGTGTAGTCAAGATACAGATGAATGGTTCATTCCTATTTATAATTACCTATATAAACAAACTATCCCCAATACCCTATATCGTCATAAAACTCGTCGGTTACATCATGAGGCTACTCATTATGTTAACGCCGAGACTGAATTATTCAAGCGTTCTATTGATGGCCGTCTTCTCCATTTTCTTTCAGTTGCAGATATTCCCACTACCATCTCAATTATCCATGATAGCATATGTGGTGACCATTTCTTAGGGAAAACTATGTTGCAAAAAATCTTATGCCAAGGGTATTATTGACCAATAATGGAACAATGTTGTCTTGATTACGCTAATCGTTGTGGAAAATTCCAAAAACATGGAAATCTCCATCATGCACCCACTTATGATCTTCAACCAATTGCACCAACCTGGCCATTCTCCCTTTAGGGACTATATTTAATTAATATGATCAATCTTGAATCATCTAATGGACATAAGTTCATCATTACATCTACTTAATACTTTACTGAGTGGGTCAAAGTGGCTCCCCTATAGACAACCACTGGTACAGACATTTGCAAATTTCTTACAACACATATTATCACACATTTTGGTGCACCTTCTACTATCATTTCTGATAATGGAACTTCGTTCAAAAATAAATATGTTAATAAATATTGTGCTAAGTTAAAAATCAAACAATCCTTTTCTACACCTTATTATCCATAGGGAAATGGCCAAGCTGAGGCTACCAAAAAAACTATTCTTAAAATATTACACAAGATTGTTGACTCTAGCTGTACCAATTGGCATAACCAAATTTTCTATGTGTTATGGGCTTATCACACTAGTATTTGAACACCTATTAAAGCTACCCCTTTTTCATTAGTTTATGACGTTGAGGTTGTTATCCCACTTGAACTCCAGATACCATCCTTACGAATCTTTCTTGGAGTCATTCTTAAAAACAATGAATATCGTGAAAATGAATTGCATGAATGAGAAATATTGGACTCACACTATGTCCAAGTGCTCAAACATCTCTATGTGTATTAATCTCACATTTCTCATACCTACAATAGAAAGACTCACTCTCACCAATTCAATATTGGTGACCTTGTCTTGAAATAAAACCAAAAAAATGCAAATGTCGAGGGACCTCTTAATGGAAAATCTAAGCCCAATTGGTTTTATCCCTAAATTATCATGGATAAGCTTCATGGCGGTGTATATCGCCTTGCCACTCTTTTAGGGAAACCGCTCAAAAAAATAGTAAATGTTATGCATCTTAAGAAATTCAAATACTAGGTTTACATTACCACAATACATTCACTACCCAATGATGCACTCTTTTTCTTCGGTGCACACTTTATTATTGATGGATTACCATTACACTAAACCCCACACACCACACCTCAGGCATTACATGTTAGATTTCATCCTACATTGTACGTCATACACTATGCATTATACACTTATTCTACATCAGACTAGTCCTTATCCTACACACCACAATCATTATTAGGCTATCCATGCATATCCTATACATAGTCACATCATACACTACACATATTCTACATACTACACTAGGTTACATTATATATGAGTCTAGATTTGCATCTTATTATTCCATATTCTATTTATATCTACACTTATTATTGCATTTTACACATTATGTATTATATATCCTACACCTCTTACACCGCATTTTACATATTATGTAGTATACCTCATACATACCCTACACACCCTACACATCTTACATTGCATTGCCCACACCATGCATTTACAAATACTACTCATCACATGGTTGTTCATTTTCATCATACATGCTACATTGTCTTCTACGCACTGCAATCACCACCCTATGATGCACTTTAGTTCCTAAGTCCATACTCAACTATTGATGGTTTAAAAATCAAATGGACCTTACACTCACCATGCAAAATTTCATCATGCGACATTTTTAGGTTAGTGACATACGCTTTAGGCTAAATCGTCATCTATTCTATCATTTTGTAGTGGGATACACCTTAGGTTACATCACCACTCATTCATTCATCATATAGTGATATACACTTTAGGCTAAATCGTCACCCACCTCCATCATTTCCTCTAGTAGTGGTATATACTGTAGGCTACATCACCACCTCCATTATTTCATCTTGTAGTGGTATACACCTTAAATTACATCACCACTCCATTTATTAATCATGTAGTGATATACACTTAGGGCTAAATAATCACTCACCTATTTAACAAGTCATGATATACGCTTTTCTATGGGGTTTATGCACATCATTTATATATGTCACATCTCATCACCACTACATACATACACTCATCACATCACGCTAGACACACCAAAAACTACTTAACTATTTCCCGATGATGCAGTCTTGCTTACAGTTCATTCTGGACTACTGAGGGGGAAAACAAAATGAACCTCATTACATACACTTCCATCCACTCAGGGGGAATGCGGCCTCTATCATTCCATCTTTCATTCCATCCCATCAATCCACTACATACTACATTATCTTTGGGGCATTGCTTTTTACTTGCTAGTATTTTGTACTATCATTTTACTATACATGTTAGATTAATTTATTATTTGTCATTATCTATGTCATCCACACATGTTCCTTCATTCCTAATTTTACTATGGATGCTTGACTTTTACCCTTCCTATATTGGTCGCTGGGAGCATCCACATTCATCTCATCCAGGTGTTATTATTTCACTATGTGCTTAACATCTTACATTACTTGATGATACACACTTTGACATATTGGTTATTGCTATAACACACTAATGGGTGTTCCATGTGCAACAGTTTCTTTACAAAATTAGAAAATTCCATGACTACTTGTTTGTTTGTTTCTACTTGTCTGCTATTGTTTTCCATTGTATGCAGGATTTTCCATATTTTTGCGTGCACACTTGGTTTTTTTCGGCCATAACAACCTTCGATGTCTTGCCACATAATATGTGATGTCCCATGTTTACAACCCACTTTGTGCGGCTTTCTTATTTTATTGCGTGTTTACACTACTGTGCTAGGTAGTTTCTAGATTGTATGCGTATTTTACAATTGTCTTATTGCATGCACATGTTTTCAGGATAGCACTTCTTTTTGCTATCCATCTGTGTTTGTGCGTGCCTTGGTTTCTACCAAATGCATTCCCCTTCCCCTGTAGGGAAGGTTAAGATTTTAGAGTGCGGTGGGTCCTCTTTTGGGGCCACATTATCCTATTAGCGATGTCGTATGTGCCCCAAAAGAGAGGGCATCATTTGAGGGTTTACATACTAACACGATGAATTTACACCGGTTCAATACAATCTACTTTCTACCCTTGGCATTGTGGGTTTACATATAATGAGTGGGTTCAAACTAGTCTATGAACACCTTACACAACCACTTTTACAGGACATGGTACCCTTTGTATTTCTACAAAGCAGTTACAGGCTTGGAGGTTACAGTGGGTGTTCCTCTCTAAACTACTTCGGCCAGTGGTGTCAAATCACCCAAAACACTAGGATAGTATAGAGATCTCTTCACACACATTTCAGCAGAAGAGGTCAAAGTTTGAAGGACAAAGAGCATTTCCTCCCTACACTTCTTGAGCCAGGGTGGCGTGAGATATCCCAAAACACTCACATCAGTACATGATATCCTTGTACACCATTTCTCTCAACATGGATCAGGTGCACATGTTACATTTACACTTTCTTTTCTGCATATTTTACACATTTATGTACACATCCATCTTTTACATAGCATTTTTAAATACATAAATATTTGACTATTTGATCATTTTCTCCTTGCAGTTTCGGTCATATGAGAAGCAAACAATCAAATTAGGGGAAACAATACCAATAACAATGATTACAACACCAAAATTCCACAATGGCACATGCATTACTAACCATTTAGGCACACTACACACCACGACAGCTACACACACATTTCACCCTAGGTTCACTCTCATCACTTTTTCTATGTACATTTTTCATTTATAGTTACCAACACTCCTCAATATTTTTATCATTCCACACTTTTGTCTAGTCTTTCGGCACATTTTATACTACACTCCACATGTACATCAAGTATACATCTCTATCTAATTTATGTTACCAAGATTTTTGCTTACCAATATAAAGTGGGGGCGAAATGTAGTCACAAAATCATGCACTTTACGAATTATTTAACCCAGTCTCATACTATTATTTAAAAGGTTCTTAAGTGAAGAAAGCACTAATTAATCTCACCTTTTGGCCATCTTTTTTTACCTTTTATTACATCATTTACACACATTTTTATATACATGCACAACTATTTCAGCACTATCCCGTCATTTTAGTCTAAACTGGGGCACCCAGGCCTATACTAGGGTGCCCCAATTCAGGTTTTACTTTCCCGCCTCTTTATGGGCTCTTTGTAGTCATTTTTCATCATTATCTTTTTCCTAGTCAACCATGTTAGGGTTAATTATGAAATTAGACAAAGATAACCCTATAAATATAAAGTTATGAGACCATAATGAGGGTCCTAGCGTCACTTACTACTATCACTCCATCTAGAGTTGCATCCATTATGTCACTTCTATCCACATAGTTCCATGCATAAGGGCTAGGAAATATGCATAAACACACACTTCATAGGGGGAGGGATTCTATTCTATTCCATGCATACATACTATTACATTTTCTGCATTTAGTTATTGCTCGCTACATCACAAAGTGCAATTGACACAAGAGCACCTACGGAATGACATGCACACACATACGCACCAAAACTTCATTTGGGTCTGAAATGTAGTGCATCACTCAATTTAGTAAGCCCACTATGGTGGCAGCTAAGGTCAATCTGACCCATTCATTTTCATCTTTTATTTTTATAAGGTTTTGATACTTATTTTGTCTCTTGCAAGTCTTCAGCATCATCCTTCTATATTCGGCATATTCAACACAGCTCAGTGAATATAGTATGACATAAAATGAATTTTACAGAGCATCTTTCAACCTAGAAAGAACTAGGTTCCAAGATTTTTCCAAGACTAGGGAGCTTACTTTGCCATAACAGGGCATCCCGGGGCACCCCAGTACCCTCCTCGGTGCTTCAGTATGTTCATATTCTCCAGATCCATGTTTTTCAAGACCTATGTGCAGTCGTTCCTACTTCTTGAATTTTCTATCAGGTTTGTGACACTTTGCGACATTCATCCATAATCAACTGAGTTAATTCCTTACCTTCCTCTTGCACATTAGGGTTTCATTTCTATTATTTCAATCATTTTAATCACTTCATACTTTTTAGTACATTTATTTACAGTGTTTATGTTCTCCTAGATTAGATTAACTATCATTACATTTTCCCAAATTAAGTTAATTTTAGTTAATCCCGGTTTCTTCGCGCCTTGGTTTCTATCAAGCGCACACCCTTTTCCCCTATAGGGCAGAGTTACAAAGTTCAGAGTGCAGTATGTCCTCTTCAGGTTCCGCATTCACCTATCAATGATGTCGTATGCGTCCCCAAATAGGGGAAGCATCATTTGGGGGTTTACATACTAACACAACACAGTTACACTAGTTCAGTACAATGCACTTTTTGCCCTTGGCATTGTGGGTTTACATACAATGAGTGGGTTCAGAACAGTCTGCGAACCCCTTACACAATGGATTTTATAGAACATGGTGTCCTTAGCATTTCTGGGAAGTACTTACAGGCTGGGAGGTTAAAGTGGGTGTGCCTCTATACACTACTTCAGCGAGTGTCATTGGATCACCAAATAAACTAGGACATTACAGGGATCTATTCACACACATTTCAGCAAAATAAGTCAAACGTTAGAGGAAAAAAAGCATTTCATCACTACACTTCTTCAGCCAAGGTGGCATGAGATCACCCAAAAAACTCGCAACAGTAAAATATATCCTTCTACACCCTTTCTCTCAACATTAATCAGGTGCACATGTTCCATTTACATTTTTTTCTGTGTATTTTAAACATTTCTATACATAGGCATATTTTACATAGCATTTTTACATACATACATATTTGATTACTTAATCATTTTCTCCTTGAAAGTCTGAGTGTATGAGAAACAAACAGTCAAATTGGGGGAAACAACAATGACGACGATAATAACAACAGTCCACGACGGCACATGCCTTACTAACCATGTAAGTACACTACACACTGCAGCAGCTACACACACATTTCACCCTAGTTTCACTCTCATAATTTTTTCTATGAGCATTTTTCATTTATAGTTTCCATGCTCCTCCATATTTTTATCATTCCATGATTTTATCTACTCCTTCGACACGTTTTTAACTACACTCTACATGGACATCAGGTACACATCTCTATCTACTTTATGTTACTGAGCTTTCCACTCACCAACATAAAGTGGGGAGAAAATGTAGTCACAAAATAATGCACTTTAGGCATTATTTATCCTTGTCTCATACTACTATTTAGAAGGTTATTAAGTGAATAAATTACAAATTAATCCCACCTTTTGGCCATCTTGTCTAACCTTTTGTTTCATCATTCCTACACATTTTTTATATAGATGCCTAATTGTTTAAGAAATTTCCCATAATTTTAACCTAAACCAAGGTGCCCATGTTTGTACTGGGGCACTTGAGGGAGCCATGGTCACACCCAGGGTGCCCCAATCCTTTTATTATTTTCCTCCCTCTTTTTGGGCTCTCTCTAGCCATTTTTTGTCCTTATATTTTTCCTAGTCAGCCATGTCAGGATTAAGTAAAAAATTAGATCAAGATAACCCTATAAGTATAAAGTCATGACACCATAATGAGGGTCCTAACGTCACTTACTACTATCACTCCATCGAAATATGCATTCATTCCATCACTTGCATTCACATAGTTTCATGCATTAAGGCTAGGAGATCTACATCAACACACACTTCATAGGGGGATTGATTCTATTCTATTCCATGTACACATACTATTACATTTTCTACATTTATTTATTGTTCGATAATTCACAAATTATGACTAGAACAAGATCATCTAGGGCACCCCATGCACACACGCACCATAACTACATTTGGGTCTGAAATGTTGTGCAACGCTCAGTTTAGTAAACACACTATTGTGGTAGCTAAGGTTAGTTGGACCCATTCATTTGCATCCTTTTTTTTAGGGTTTTGATACTCTTTTCTCTTGCAGGTCTTCAACATCATCTTACTATATTCGACACATTCAACGTAACTCAAAGAATCTAGTGTGAAATATAGTGAAGGTTGTAGAGCATCTTCTGAACCAAAAGGAATTGGGTTCTAAGATTTTTCAGAGACTAGGGTGCTTACTCTTCCATACCAAGGTGCCCCGAGGCACCCCACTACCCTCATGGGCTCTTCAATCTATTTAGATTCTTTAGATCCACGCTTTCTGGGACCTCTATGCTATCATTCCTACTTCTAGAATTTCTTGTTAGACCTACGACATTCTATGATAGTCATCCATAATTTGGTGACTTAATTCCTTACCTTCCTCTTACACATTAGGGTTTGATTTCTATTAGTTCAATCATTTTAATATTTTTAATCACTTCATATTATTTTAGTACATTTATTTACAATGTTTATGTCCTCCTAGATTAGGTTAACTATCATTACTTTTCCCCCAGTTTAGTTAATTTTAGTTAATCACTATCGATTCTACTAAAGCCATTACTTTTAAAAAAGGAGTTGTTGGTGAGAAAATTTACCAGGGACAAATTGGTGGATTTCATGCCAATTCTATGGTAGTCTAAGTCCCTCTACTTAACCGGTGAAACTTCCGTATATGCATACGCGAGTGAAAAAGGTGTATTTTCGTGGTGGCCTTACAACCTGAGATCCAACAAGGTCACTCCACTGACCTTGCGGCAAAACTAGCAATTTCTTGCTAGAGGAATATTTTTGTAAAGCAGGAAATGAGAGTGAGAAATGAGATAGGAGAACTAATGTTGCAGGTAGAAATTTAGATTCCTGCACACACTAGTTAGAAATTTCAACACATATATTTAGGAGAAGAAACAACTATGTAAATAGCAACAAGACCAATTAGAATTTATGAGCACAAAATATCAATACATCCCTTAGTTAAAAAAAGCTAGAAACTCCTTCTGATATTGATTTTCTTAAAGAAAGGTTGCATATAGTTGAGAAATAGAGGAAATTTTAGGATGGGGGAATGGAATAATTTGGCTATCTCCTTTCTTCTCTCAGTGCACTCTTGAATTTATAAAATCAATCACCAACCCTTTGAAATGGGAATGGGTTTGCAATTTATAGAATGAGAGGTGACTCATCATCTACCCCACAATACCTTTTCATATGTCCTCGCACAACTTAAAACTTTTCAACTTTGTAGGAAACTTTCAAGTCCCATTTTATAACATAAAGGTGACTTATTACGTTAGGAACATTAATACATATGAAAAAATTGCAACCCCAAAGTGAAATTAGAATATTTGAAAGTGAAATAAATTTAGGAGAAGAGGGGAGAGAAAGAGAGAGAGAAGAAGAAGAGGATATGATGTTCCTAATGAATTTCGTAGATCCTTGTCAATGCAAAGCTCCAAATGTAGTGAAACTCTGAATCTTCAAACTCATTACACCTTTAAATTGGCTCACAGATACTTCAGAATGAGTGTTTAAAATCATTGTTGAATGGTTCTACCGATGACCGTAACTTCCACCCTACACAAGATACTCCTACAACTCGAGCCACGATGTGGGCATCAACAAACATTATTGAGTTCGTGAGATGTATCTCGAATGCCCTGTGAGAAATGCCTATGATGATCCCAAACAATGATGTCCCCTTGAATGATTATCCTTCTACATTCCATTGTGCTAAAACTACCCTTTGAGTGTAACTTACTATTAATAGTAAGTTCCCAGATGGGAGACTTACTATTTTTGGTAAGAGGTGATTTTTTCCTCTTCTTAACCATCCTGATGTGATGAACTCACTGAGTCACTCTTGTGCACACTACCTTTACCTCAGCTGCTTCTTTGGGTGACCTACTATTGTTAGTAAGCACCCAAATAGGGGGCTTACTATTTTTAGTAAGAGGTCATTTAAACTATTTTTATGCTCTAGAAAATCATTCTGGCTTCCTAGTGATCTTCAGTGCACACTTCCTTTTCCATAACCATTTTTAATGGTTACTTCCCAAACATAGCAAGTTTGTATAGAAAAAATTACTATTTATAGAAAGTAGACTCCCACTGCTCGGTTTGTGACGGAACATATTTTTTTTTGGAATTGGCTCATTTTCACGATCATGTCCTCCAAATTTCACATGATTTCATTCTCTAGAATGCTTGGAAATAAAATTTAAAATTTTCACCTAGCAGTCGCTTCAAACATGAAGCTGCAATGGCGGCCATTAATGGAGCTCGAAATTTGTTTTGTCTCTGTTTGCGATGAAAACAAATCCATTGCGATATTTTCTTCATTTGGAGTCCGTGTATAAGTTTTTAGCTTGTTTCCATTACCGGATTGATGGGAAATCTGACAAATGTGAATCGGTGCATGAAATGGGGATTTTGTTGGAACAAATGTTTCGAGGCACCATTCGACCTCCCATTTGTTCCATCTTGATCATCTTGAAAATTTTGGAAGTATGTAAAACAAAGTACCTCATTTTAAATTGTTTTTTACAGGATATGAATATTTTTTGATTGGGTGACTTTGTTGTTATCTTGCAAAAAACATTCATTTTCTCTTTGTTCTTTGTTTCTTCAACTCTTCTGATAAATCCTTCGTTTGAAAATTTTGTATTGTAATGGAGTGGATGGTTTTGTGACCATGATTGAGCTGGTTTGGAAAATCAATAGCGGATTGGGTGTCTGGACAAGCATGAACAAAGCCATGGTAGGTTGTGAAGCTGTGAAAGAGAGTTGGGGGGAAAAAAGTGCATGATTTAAATCTTCTAAGTGCACGATTTAAATCATTCAAAAAGTGCACGCTGATGATCGTCATGTGGCGGATGATCCGTCTTGGGGTCATGGATGAATTTTTGTGATGCTGACGTCCCTGACCTCAAAGGGATGTGAGGGAAATCAAATTCCATGGTGAGAAATTCGATGACATCTTGCAACGATCCAATGGTCTAGGCTTTGAGCTCCCGCAAGCACATGGGGGTTGAACTAGTGATCCTAGAGGTTGTATGTGGGTCTAGAGGGTTTTATGGTGGCTGGGTGCATTTTATCAACCTTGATTTACCTAACCTTGAGGGAAGTGAGGGACAAAAAATCCCACCAAGCTCCTGGACCTGACACTTGTCCTTCCAAAATTTGACTAACTCCCGAAATCGCTCCAAGAGGGAAACTTGAAATGGCAATAAATTGAGTTCACAATAGAATTTGTTGATTAAATTGTATATAATATTGGTTGAAAATGAATTTCTAAATCCAATGGTTGTCATCTTAGGTCTTTCTTCATCCATGTGATCCCTAAAAAATTGTAGTTTTGATTTATTACTCCACTTGTGCATGAGAAAAACTTCTTGCAGACCCATTTCACCAAAGTGTTGTGACATAAATAAATTCATTATCTTGTAGGGATTGGAATTCCCTTTCTGATGATGTTTTTATTTTCATCCTAATTCTATCTGGAGCTCAAAAAATCACCTTCAGAAGCTCAACAGTTTTTTTGGCCTGTGCACTGCCTAGGCTTCTGAACCCTTATTTTTATCAAACTACTCCAAACTCTCCAAATCTTCCCTGAATCTTCCAAAATTACTTCCATGATGTTTATAAACATTCAATTCATCTTCATGCTAGATTTTGGTCCTCCATTCCGTTCGAGGGGTTGTTCTAGTCCTAGGAAGGCTAGTGATAGCCCTTCCTAACACTGCCTAGAGATAACATTTTTTAAGAACTCCTAAAATCACTTAGGGGGATTGACCTGACTTTCCTAATTTGTTGGTTATGGATCTTGATAGCGACAGGGGTTGCAAGGGGGGATTCACCCCCCTTGCGGTGTCTAGGGGGATGGCCCCCTCAGCGAGGGTTTGAGGGAAACACCCTTGAAAGCCACATTTTATATGTATTTATGCATTGTGAAATCTCGACCATTCCTTATTAGTTCACAGATATAACGGGTGGATGTTTTATGTTTCCCCAAAATGATAAAAACCCTAATATCTTTAAAGGGTTATTATGTATGAGGCTCATGGTATTAGTGGCAGCACTATGAGAGAGAGTTTGGCTGGACTGAATAAAAGGATTGGCTATTTTTGGTGGACGTAGCCCATTTTGGGTGAACCACGTTAAATTTGTGTCTCTGTTTTATTGCATTCTTTTCTATTTTATGTTTTCTACATTATTCATTGCATGCTTGTTTATCTTTATAACTAGTATAATCCTAACATAATTCACCCACGGGGCTATGTTAACATCAACTGGGAGGTCATCGGAACTAACTGGGTAGACTTGGGGTGTACCAAAAGGGTAAAACATAAAAAAATTGGCACATGGGTATACTTATCATGCTTGGAAATGGACAATTTCCTTGTTGCATATTTTCATGAAAACAACTAGATTTAGCTTGGGAGCATGACATTGACTAAGCACAGAGAATAAATGACATGAAGAATCCATAATCTTAACTTTAGACCATATAATCCATTGACTTGTTCCTTATCCATTGGGCCCTGTGCAGTCATGTACAACTTACAACAAGAGAGAGAGAGAGAAGAAGGAAACACACAACACAAAAAATGACAGAAAGGAAACACATGACACACAACAGGAAGGGAAACACATGCAACATAAATGGAAACACACCTAATAATTACCTATGGTACAAGATGGGGGACAACCCACTTTCACTGAAGCACTTTTCATTCCTCAAAATTTACCCATGAGTGGGAAACCCTGAGTGATGTTGTTCTACAAAGCCATTGAATGGTTCAAGAAAGTAACCTCCTTTCCTTAACTGTTGATGAAATCCAGGTGCTTCCATGATTCATTTTGTGCTTGGTAGGAGTGATTCTACATGATCTTCTTGATGCTCAAGCCTTCTCTTAGAAATTCCATTACCTTCACGTCCTTTGAAATCGGTTTCATAGTGCCAGTTTCCTTTCGTGTCTATCCACATAGATGATTCTTCATTGAGCATCCTATCACTTCCCTAGGGCTTCTTTTCATTCAAATTACTTGAACATTTTGAATGCTTTTCTTTCCCAGGTCTATGCTCATTGACCTCTTTTCTGCAACACCCTTAGTTGTTGTTATTTTTCCTCCTTGATATTCAAGTAATGTTATGTGAATTTCCTTATGAGGATATGTCTTTTTGATTTCAGGAAATCTTGCTTGATATGGATATGTCTTTTCTGCTCTTAAAATCTTTGATTGAACTAGAATATGCCTAAATTCATTTTCTTTCATTTCTCATGGATGAGTGTAATCTAATCTTAGGAGGATTGTAAGCTTATCTATCTCTAAGACTCATCTTTGGATCAATTATAGTGATCTAAGGAATGTTTTAAATATATTTAGGATGAAAAACCATAAATTGGCATTCTATGAATTATTAGTTCTGGGCTGAACTTAGAATATATATATATATATATATATATATATTTGTTCTTTAATCCTCCTTCATTTGAGAATAATTCCATGTTCTGGAAAGTTTTATTGGATTCTGGAATTGACCCCGGCAGGTCATTACAGTCTCAATTTGGTTTTCAGCCATTTATGGCATTAGAGAGAACCTGGACCTTAAGCCAGGTAAGATATGCGAGTCTTCCTATCTAAGCTTTTATACTTAAAACGTGAATTTTGAATCCAACCTGAAACATCTTAGTATCACTGATTTGTCGAAATGTGATGTAAATATAACCTAATTTCAAAACTATGTATTGTTGGGATATTACCTAAGGGTTTGTCTAACCTAAATTGTTAAGGTAAATGACTAGGGTTATATCCTAGGGTGTTAGATTTAAATTACCTAAGATCTACCCTTAGACATTAATCTATCCTAAAACTAATGGCATGAAGGGGAACCTAAAGGGTCGCATAAACTTTGGTGATGGGTTCCAAGGAATTTATGAAGAGGATAAGATTTATTTAATTCTACGGACTACCAACTTTGACAGTGACTAGTTTGGTTGGTGGAGGCCTAGGTGGAAACATCGCTAAAGATGGAAACGCATTTTATTTTAGTTTTGGAACTCGCTAGACTTGGCAGGTGGTGACAAGGAAGATTGGGCAGAAGATTTGGTATTAATGCTATTAATGTGCATGGGTTCATGATCCTATATCACTTAGGGAGGCATGCAAACAGATTTTTGTGTGGTTGTTTAATTTTTCATACACTCTATTTTTCTCTCTACATGCACACTGGTCTTTCAAACCAGCAGTTTATACTTCATTGCATGGATATTTTGAGGTTTTCAGATCTATTTATGTTTCGTGGAGAATATATGAGGCATGGAGGAGGTAGTATTTTGCTGTTGAACATTTCATGGAGAAGAAGAGAAAGAACGGGCTCAGCCAGAGGTCTTATTTGATTTTGCAGTGACACTATCAGGCATGATAGGCCCTAACTGTTAAAATCTTTTCTTTTCTTTAAGTGATTCATTAAAAAAAATCTGTTCTGGTGAGCTCTGTGTATTTATGCTTGTCTGGTAAAAAGAAGATTTCATGGGTTGTGTGTACATTTAAATTTATGGGTTAAATCAGAGGTTGCTTGATTCTTTTGAAATTTTTTGCATTACTTTTCTTTCACAGTGGTATGTGAATATTTGATTACCTCTGGTAATTGTAAAAGGCTCGTAGTGGATGAAATCGTAAGTGATTTAGACTTCTTTAGAAGTATTTATGGTTGCAATCGACCCACCTGTTCTCGTTATGTTGGAAGTTAAAAACTTGTTTTAGTTGGACGGAATAGTGTTGTTTTTGTGTTTACCAACCTATGATATTCACGTTTTAACTCGTAGTTGTTTGGCCTATGAATAACTCCTGAAAGGTTTGTTTGGTAACATCATGTGAAGCCTTGAATTTTATAAAGTTTTCGCATTCATAATACGTTATATATATATATATGCCAGTCTGCACTTCTCTGAGTAAAGCGATTGACTATTTTTAAGTTCGCGGGAACTGTGGATAAGATAGTATACAGTTAGTTGTTTATTCTTGCGTAAAAACTTGAATGATAGCAACACTGGAATACACAGGAGGAACAATATAAGAATGAGCTTGTGTTCTACCTGCGAAGTTTTTGTTGTTTTGGAATAAGCATTAAAAGGACTAACAAAATGTCATTAATTGGCATCATTGTTAGATATAAGAGTTAATTAACTAATGTAAGGTAATTAATTAATGATTATAGAAGAGAAAATGTTCTATATTGATGATATGTCATCAATTTGTGGGAAATGGTATAACTTATTCTAATCTCATCCTTTGAAGTATTCAATTATTACCCAAGCTTAATTATAGGTGTTGATATTTGTCCCTCTTAACACTTAGTGTATTTTGACATCACTACTCAAAGATAGTAGAAAGATCCACCTCTTTGAATGAATAGAAGATGATTTTATTCCATGATTTGAGAGATTCAGCCTTTAAGTATTTAATCAAGTCTTGACCAATTGAAGGTAATTCGATCTTCGAACACTGGTGAGACAACTTGAATAGAATCATATTTGTAGCCTTAAGTATATTCTCTTAAGGTGTTAAAATTTTACCAGATAGAACTAGTGGTATGATACAAGGGTGATCTGTAGAAATTTTAGGCACTTAAGATGGGGGGTGAAAGATCAAGTCTTGCTAAATTTTTTGTGTAATTTACACAACTTTAGTGTCAATCATATTGTGAAAGTTCTAACGTCATGTTGACCTTATGAAAAACACGAGAATCCAACCATGAAAGTAGAAAGAGAATGAAATTTAGCACATGAGGAGAAAATATTGTCCATGTGGGAACCCAATACCAGACTTCATGAAAAATACACAAAAAGGAATATAATACAAATAAATATAAAGGATAACTAACTCCATGCAACATACATTATGCAATGCATCTCACCATAGTGGTGAACATGCACTCACCTAATAGAGAGATTTAACTCTAATGTTTTGAAGTTACCCAGCTTTGAATTCCGACCTGTCCAAATCACCTACTTGGGTTAGGAGATGGTCACTCCTAGAATGGCTACATCTAAGGTGAACTCACGGAGGACATTTGGGTCAAATAGAAAATCAATTATGCACCTACTTCTTCAATTTTCTTACACCAACTCTAATGTGATCTTTATTTTAGCTCATTAACTTCATTAAGCAAACTCAAATCTCTTGATACAGGTAAATCGACATTATCTTTTTGTTTTATGCACTATAACATCAGAGTCCTCAAAGAGAGATGGTTTTTAGCACCTTGAATTTCATCTTATCACCATAACCATTAGATACATATCTGAATTGTATTCAATAATTTCATCTCACGTATACATCTGGAAACTATGTATACTTGCAAGACAATCAAGCATATATTAACCCGAAAAATAGATGGGATCTCATCAATGTACATACATACATGCACTAGGAAAAAGTCAAGATGTTTCTATTCAATTAATGATTCCTTGGGATTCTTCAAAGTTCCTTACACGATCATTCACATGCTAGAAGGGGGATCAACTTCAATATCAAATGGAGTTTTCAATCTTCAAGTTTCAAGAATGCTCTCCCAGTGTAAGCTGGCCAATAAACACATGAGAGATAAAGACATTTTAAATTGGTCTTCCTAAAAGTCAGTCATAGGTCTGCCAAGTTTTCATGGAATTTAGTAGCATTCCGATACACATGGATGATCTAAATGATAGCCAAATAATGGCACATGGATTCTTCTTAACCTTTTTTATAACTAACCTCGATGAAATAAGTGAATAACTTTTATGCACTTCTCTCTTCTGACCTAGTACATGTACTAAAACAAGATGCTTTGAACATATTCTCAAAATCGAGTCATTTGCTGCAACATACTAATGTTTATTTTGTAACTTCAACAAGATGCCATGTGTGCACGTGGCAATGAATTACCTAGTTGAAGGTGAAATATTTGTAAATCCTCCAATACAATCCATTTAATATCCTAGCTCATGTCTCATTATTTTCCATTTTTTCTTAACAAGGTCCATTTACCAACTTAAACGTGCAAGGAGAGTCGTTACATAGCTCCACTGTCTCATTTTTACACATCCATAGCACCGACGGAGATGTAATTTGTATTCTAATGCTCAACGTTTAGGTCTACTGCCATTTAGAGGTGTTGATAGTTTTAGTAGAGAGTATTAGATCAATTACCCCAAGAGACTGAGTGATCATATCAAATTTGAGTTGCTTTTAGCCATTTCACCGTCTTTGATCTCACTGATCAAGAGTTCATTTGCTTCTTTAATAAACAATGATCAAGAATCTCATGTTCACCATTCACCATTTTAGAACCAATGATGGCTTGTCATGGAAGGATTTAGGACTCTTGAAGTATGCAATGATGCCTAGCTTGAGACTAGAGATAAATTATATTATACATCCAAAAGTACTTCCCCAAGCATTTTGGTGACTTCACGGTTTAGAATAGTGAACTAGGAATCTCTTGGACACGAAGAATATAGACCTTCTTTAAGCATTTTGGTGACTTCACATGTTATAGAAATGAACCTAGGATCTCTTGGACACCATAGAATATAGACTGTCCATGTACATAATCATGTCCGAATGAGATAACCATAATTTCACTCGAAGGGATTAAAATGGTGGATGACTTGGCTATAAGAGAATATGGGAAAAGGATAATGGACGTTGGAACATCCATGTGTATCCAATTCTTGATTGAAAAAGATTGATACCATGTACCTACACACTTTGTATTTATAATATTTTCACTGCTATTGCCAAAATAACGTTTCTAGACAAAAACCCTAGTGACATGTTTTATGAGATTTCCATTACTTCATGAATCTAAATCTATGACCATATACATATGTTGATCACTTAAATTGGATATTTGGGACCTACTAGATGTCAATCCTTGCTTGATATGTTTGATCCAACAGGAAATATTGTCATGATTTCTTGAGACAGGGACATTTATAGTCCATCTTGACTATAAAAAGTGATATCAAGCCCTGTTATCTGATGATCGTGGTGAGTTGAAACTCATTATCTAATGACAAAATATAATTTGTTTCTAGGGAACAAAAATGAGAAGATTATGTACTTTAGGAACTACATAATGAGTTCATACTAATCCACTAGGTTTCTAAGAACTGGGTCTAAGAATCAAGCACTTGATAGGGAATGCTGGTGTGCATTCTGGAATCACATTTGAGTTACAACAGGATAATCTTTCTTGAATGGTTTCTTGCAAGCTATGGACCTTTACTCAAATTAACTAACAAAGCTTTATCAAAACTTAATATGTTAAGATTTCTTATAAGCTAATTCTTCTACTATGTCTGAGAACATGTGTTAAGAAGTAAACAATACATCCCATCCCTTACTCAGTTTCAGTCTTCTTGACAAGAACAAACAGGTGTAGCTTTCCACAATATTTTGTAGAGGTAAACCAATGCCACATGATCACAACAAAAATGCATACGGTCCAAGGATTCCAACAACTCATGGGCTTTACATATGAAGAATTATTATCATTATTTATTACTAAAATTATCATGTCTATGTCACCGATATGACCTTAAAGAACTTTTAAAGCCTTCATAACCTTCTTTGCATTTAAAATGGTCCTAATAGTAGGATAGGTCCAAGAGATAGAAGACTGAGTTTACTACCCCGGGGGTAATCCATACATTAAAGTAAAGGGGCATGGTTGTGAAACTTTGAAATAAGTGAATAGAAGATAGTGGACTACTCAACACTGTCCCACAAATAGTAGATGGAGTTCTACCTTGGAGGTCTTCAAAACCTAGATTGAAAATGCAAGGGATACTTGGTGTAAACCCCATAAGAGATTGTCCATATAATAAAGTTATGACTTGAACGAAAAAAATATCACCATTGGGTGACTAGGAAGAGAGACTTTTGCCTCTTTTTATGACCAAGGAGTTTCATCAGCATATTTTACAATTTCATTTTGAAAGAATCAAGAGGAGGATTCATTTTGCATGATTTGACCATCTTCAAGAAGCATATTTATAGATAGAGATTAATCAACCTGTTATCCCCATAATAATCCGAACTTCTTTGAAGTCTAAAGTCAGAATCTTCCCTCAAAAGTCTTCTAGAGGAATATCTTCAGGCTTGTAGTGCCTACTAAAAAACCCTGATTATTTATTCATTCTGATCCAGAGATCAATCCTCGTATAATTTTTTATGGATGCTAAGAACACAAGGTGCTCAGATTGCATTTCTCAAGAAAGAGGTTCAATTTGTAGTGGAAGACTTAGCATAGATGTTCTAAAATATTCTTAAAAACTTGATGAAGACTTGACATGAGGCACTGAATAACACATCCCTTTATATTTCTCACGAGTAGGAGAAGATGGTGTGGACCTACATAAATGACTGGTCCTATTATCAGATCATACCAATATCATTTACCTCAACATTAACTACTAGATTGCAATGCAAGGGTCAATTTTGGTGTTTAACATAGAAAGAATTTTTCCTCACAGGAGATCTTCAAAGTAGAAGACTTCATGGATACTCATACATGCCCTTGAAGAAGGCCCTGTTGAAAATGTTTGACACTTGTGCAAAAATGGGAAACTCTGAAACTTCATTGTTATGATGAATAGGCATTGGTGAAGTAAACCTAATCTAAGGTTGTTTTGATGTTACTGGTTACTACTGAATTAATTAATGATTAAGTGAAATCTGTAGCTATGTGTGCTATTACAAAAATGGAATAGATCACATAGTCTACAATTTCATGATACCTTCAGTAAAAGAACACAAGGGTCCCGAAGGACAACTATATTGTCTTGATGAGGACATCCAATTGCAGAATAGGTGAAGTGTAAAATTTTTGAACAGAAAACATAAGTGCAGATCACAAAAAAATCAGAGTTCATTACTGAATGTTACAAGTTCTATTTAATGTTATTTCCTTCATGATTATGGCATTAAATTGTGTTATTGAGTTGTTTAGTTCATTATACAATCCATACAGAAAGCAGAAATATAGAAAGAGATATACAACTCATTTATAGAATTCAATGTTATATTCATAAGGAATTTTGAAATATTTCCCTCATAAGCCGTGGGGTGTAACTAAAAGTAAAGTACAACTACTAAGATAAAAGGTACACATGCATGAAAGAGAAAGTAAAGGTGTATGAGTTAACACATCATTTCCTTGGGGGTTTATTTATGTGATCAAAGCCTCTCTACTCCAGCTTTTCTTCATCTCCATTGTAGAGTCCATTGTACCTGAAAAGGAGGAAAAATAAAACTATCAATTACAAGATGAGGGTTAATCCATATTCCTACATTGTCCTAATTCATGCATATGAATCTCTAAATAATAAGAGATATAGAGTACTTGAGGATCAAACTACATAGCTCACTCAGAAAGAAGAGAAATAGAAGAGGAAGAAACATGGACATAAGAGAGGTCAAGAACCTAATTATTTTCTAACTATTTTCTTAAAGTGTGTAGGTACATGTTGCAGAAAAGTAGAAAAGAACCATGTACATGTTGGAAAGAAGGGTTAATGTAACTCAAAACTCAAATATCTTCTGTAAAAGGAAAAGGTTACATTACAGAAAAAAGAAGATGCATGTAGACAATGTACACTTTTTAGATTTTAGTCAAGTAAGAGAGAATTCTGGGAAAATTTTGACAGGGCTTTGCCATGTAAAATGGACATTTATGACTTTTCCAGTATCCATATCAAGATAAAATAAAGGGAAATTCAGTAAAAGAAACAAGTTACACTATTTCAACAAAGCATCTGTATCAAGGCTTATGCCTGAAAATAGTATCATAAACAGATGAAGAACTGCTTGCAATTTCCAGAAAAGCTACTTACAAGAGTACAAGAAATAAGTTGTGCATCAGACTATTATTCATTGTTGAGATACAAACAAGATTGCAGTATTCTAACAAGTGATAAGCATCATCTTCAGAATACAAAGTAAAGACCCACACAAATAGCTCTCATATCCAAGTCAAAGAGATATTCAGAAATTTCAAACAGAAGGGAGTTTTTCAATTTTTAGAAAGCACAAATGTTCTATGGCCTACAAGGTTCATCACCCAGTTTACAATTACGCACAAAACTGATATATTTCCAGAGCTTACAGAGTTCATAATGAAATAAGTATTTCAAAATGAGCTATCAAGAAATCCATCAATTCAAACAAGAAGGCACAGATCTGTTTCAACATAGGCTTTCTTTTCATTTTTTACATATACCCAGGAGGATTCATTCATACTACAACCAAGTTTCAGAAAAAAACAACATGTTTACAATACAATAGTTGATCAACTATACAACTCAAGATCTCAAAACATAAATTATTCACAGACCAAACCAAGTGGTTGTAGTAAAAACAAATAAAATTTACAGAATGAAAACTAGAATACCCATGTCTCAAAATGCACAGATCTACATTTTTAGATTCAATAATCAATAAACAGTGGTAAGTGTTTAAGGATAAACCATGAGTTTACCTTCTTCAGTAGATGTCAGTGAATCAAGACGGAACTTAGAGTCACAAATTTGAATCAGAGCTAAAAATGAGTACCCGAAAAAACCATGACCGAGCCACAGAAACAACTCGAAACAACCATGACCGAGCCACGGAAACACAAATAAATTCAAGAGAAAAATGAGTATCAGTTTTGGATTTCAAAATGACAAATACCAGGTAACAACAAAATTCAGAGGGCGAGAAATTACCATGTTCATCGAGCATCAATACCACTCACACAGTTCAAAGCGCAAAATAGTCAGAAATGATCACAACTGAGCTCAAAAGCTTCAAACGATGGCAGCCAATACAAAACCGAACTTTAATCTTCCTCTAAAAGAAGGGCCAAGCTTGAACCCAATACAAAAGGAATAATAATGGAATAATCCTCTCAAGAACTCATAGAGACAAGTATACAGGTGCAAAATATGAGCTTCATAGATCAAACAATGGTTTTCAAAACTTTTTCTAGGGCTTCGCCCCAAAAACGTAAAGTCCAAATGAAATGATGTTTAGGGTTTAATTGATCTTACAATGCAAAATCAAGAGATGAATTAGCAGAATTCAACCATAGTTAAAAGATCAATGATCAAAAATGACAAGTACACAGATCAAAGGCCAAAGATCAAGCTCCGTGATCAATGCAAACCATGGTTAAAATGCATTTATGACATGACAGAAACCCTAAAATTATCCCTTGGAGATCAATGGTTGAAAATAGATAAGTACAGAGATCGACGATCACAAACAAGTCATAAAAATCGAGGTAAAAGTCGTCAGGTTGGAATGGCGGTTGAACTTAGTCAAAATTCAAAATTTTCAAGTTGTAAAACTTTCACCCACAGACCTGCAGGTTCGAGAAAGACATGTGTCATTACCATAGTGGAAGTGGAGAAATGGAGGTCAAAAGTCATTTGGGTTTTCAACCCTTAAAAATGCAAAAAGTTAAAAGTTCCAAAGTTCCCGGCAAGCCTGAACCTGCAAGGAAAAATTCAAAATCAATTTCACATAGTATGGGCGGAGCGGCGGGCTTTATCAAAGTTTTGAGACTTAATACAAACAGGACTAAAAACTTCAAAAGGGATTGATAGTACACAAAGGATTTAAACTTTTTAAAATTTTGCCTGCATGCCCGTAAAATCTGACAAGGAAATAATAATCAAAGTGGCCGAGAATTATAATGTGCCATATGTGTATTCAAAGGGGGGTGGATTCATTAGAATATGTTAGTACTATAGTCTAAGGTCAGATAATCAAGAGTGGCCAAACCAATGAAGACTAATGGTCAAGATCAAAGATGGTCCCCATTAGTGGGAAGGTTAGAGATAATTTACACTGTGCTATCCATGTGATGACTAGAAGACAGAACAAATGTCAACATCAGAGACAAAGGTGGTCCTAATTAGGATAGATATTTGGATGAATTATTTTGCAAAGTATTGCAATTAATGTAATTTATTTTTGCTCAATACACAGGAGTATTTTTGCATGCCTTCAAAACATGACAAAATATAGAAGAAGACAGAGTTGCATGTTCATGGAGAGAGACTTTCCTAGCAAGCAATCTTATTTTTAGCAAATTATTCATCCTTCTCTTCTTAAAAATAGAACAGTCAACTTCAGCTTCACTATATTATATTTAAGGCTAATAATGCCTATTTGTAATTGCATGCTTAATTTTATTCCTTTATCTATTATTAAATAAAGGATAAAAATAAATGCATGGGCGAGTACAAGCCTTAGGCTATTTTTGGGAAGAGGGTAAAATTATTTTTCTATATATTGCGTGCCTTTGCAAAGCACAAGGGGAACTTCTGGAGGATTTTTGGATATATGAGTACTGAAGCAAATTTTTTCAGTTTTTCCCTCTGAGTGTGAAGTATTTTCTACCTTTCTAATTCATTTTGCAGTCTTGTTTATATTTCTATTAGTCTTGTGAATGAAAATTCCCTGATTAATCATCATACCCTGTTACAAAATTCAGTAGTTTCTGCATGATATTAATGTGCATGTTTATCTTAGTAGTATTGTTGTGATATTCTCCCTCAGTACAATCAAGTGTTTTTCCCTTATATATTCTACAGAAAACTGTTGGTTCGTGCATCAAGAATCCTTCCCAAATCAGTTGTGCATATACTCAGTCAAAACCCTCATACAAATTTGGTGTATCACCTTATTTTTAATTATTTTATAGTCATCTTTTACTCTAAAACTCCTACAAATCAATTTAGGATACACCAATAAGGAAACGGCCTTGATACCGAAGACTCACCTCAAAATAGGTATAACCACAGACCTGAGGTGTTTCCATTGTATCTAAAAAAAGAGAGATCAATTGTGCAAGCTTAGAAAACCTACAGCCATCTCTGTACAGGGTGCACTTTCGAGAGATAATAGGTCCTACGTAGAAGGGGATGACCGTGATTCAAGAATCACATTGTATTATATGTTTGATTGGAGGGATTTGGAGTCGCACATATCTTTAAAGGAAGAATATGTCATTGAGGCAACTGATAAAAGGGATCCTACGAAGAAAGGGAGGACCACGACATAGGATTCGTATTAGATGAATGGTGAATATAATTTTTGGCGACACAAATCTATAGAGGAGGAGAACGTTTTTAGGTGACTAATAATGGAGGTCCTGCAAAGAATGGGAGCATCGTGACTTAGGAGTCGAGTTAGATGAATCTTAATAGTAGTTTTGATCCGAATCATTAGAATAATTGGAGGAAATATTTGGATTGGAATCTTTAGAAGAAGAGGAAATGATTGGATTAGAATTAGAAGAATTGAAGGAAATATTTGGATTGAAATCCTCAAAAGAAGAGGAAATTTTTGGATTAGAATCAGAAGAAGAGTGCGGGGAACCTGAATAATAATTTAGATTAGAAGTGTCTAAACCATACCATCGACTATGAGATGAAGGTGGGGAAGGGGTTACTCGAATGGGTTCTCTAGCGCGAAGAACCAATCAAGTTCTAGTCATGATGGGCTTCTTTTGATTTGAACACGAAAAATTTGATTCCATATTTTCGTATGTATAAGGGACCTTTTGATAATCAGACACTGTTGACATGTGTTGGGTTCAAATTCCTACACCTAGATTGTATGATCAAACTTATTCAAAGTGAAGAAGGTTTCATGTTGATTTTAGAAACATAAAGACAACCAACTATACATTTCATAAAGATGGGGATGCTTGTATGATTTTCAAAAATGGAAGATAAGGAAAACATACATCATAATGACTCAAGATTGATAATATGATAAGGTTTGGACAACAAGTTTGGAGATGCAAATGTCAATGCATTGATCAAAATTTTAGCAACATAAAAGATACAAAGGAAAGATTTCCAATGTTCAATTGATGAAAAATTTTCTTGATAGGAAATGTTTATGCTAAGGTTTAAAATAAGTGTTCAAAAATTATCATGAAATCAAGAAAAAAAAAAGAAGATCAAGAGGATCAAAGACCCAAAGGATTCTCCTAGAAATGATTTTATAAGATGGATAAACACAAGGAACAATCACGCAAGTTCAAAACACAAAGCCAAATTAATTACCAAAGAATAATGAATGATAAAGAATCAATAGATCAAAGTGATTGTCCTCAATGGGCAAGTCAATATGATGATTGAAAGAAAATCACACAAAATTTATTATAAAAAAAATCAAATGGAGTAATTCCTAAGTTTCTAATCAATCAATAGTTTGACGTGTAATATGACCAACATAATGTCACCACTTATGCCAAGTTCAAAAATGAACAAGACATAAGCAATAGCTAGAGGTTGATATGATTTCAAAACAAGGTATACTAAAAGCGAGTTTAGATCCAACCAAAACTTGAATCTCAAAAACTGGAAGTTACAAACATGAACGACACAATAATACCACTAATATATATTAACCAAAATTTATGAAAAGTAAGGTATTAGTATCGAAATAACATTATTACGACGCGCACAAAGGTAACAATAACACTTTTTAAAATAAAGGTAATGTTTGAAGGAAAAATAAGGCTAAATTATACCAAGTATTTTTAACGATTCATGTAGCCTAACGTTACAATCTAGACACTTAGCTTGAATTTGCAAGAAACATAACAAGAAAGATAACACCTCAAAGGGTAATCAAGTGATGAATCAATCCTAACTACGATGATAATCTTGACTTGGGTATCGAAGGCAAACATAAGATCAAAAATGATACCAACGATATGAAAATATCATCCACACACTTTAGTATTTTTAACGACTCATGTAGCCTAATGTTACAATCGAGACACTTAACTCAAATTTGCAAGAGCGTATAACAAGAAAGATAACACCTCAAAGGGTAATCAAGTGATGAATCAATCCTAACTACGATGATAATCTTGATTTGGGTATCAAGATCAAAAATAATACCAACGATATGAAAATGTCTCCACACACTTTAGACGTTTAATAACTTAGCAGCAAACATAAATGAGCGTAAATAGACACAAAAGTGACAAATACAATCAATTAACAACACAAGGGTAGTCACTCTTCTTTTAATCAACAAAGTGTCAAAAGAAAGTGAAGGAAGTAGTTTAATTGGGGGTGAAAAATGTTGGCATCACTTCAACAGAGTTTCTCCTCGTAGGGTGAGTTAAAAACTAGGCAAAAGTAATGCTTCACACATTTCATGATGAATAGTTGATCTTAACTCAAATTGGTTTTGATATGGTCCAAGTTGGCTCCTGATCAAAGATAGCTTCCTAGGTGGTTCACTCAACTAGGTGTCAAAAGTCATCTAAGATCAAGCTCAATTTACCAAGAAAATTCACACTGACTAATTCTTGGAGTATCTCAGCTTTACTTTACCCCCTTCAAGCATAGTGGGCAATAAATGCATCCATCATGTACTTTCACTAGGGTCGCGATACAGATAACTTGTGATGCTAAATCTCATGTGTATAATATTCAAGTAGGTGTGTGGAGCACTTCTCGTTTCGTCCACAAGGTTCCCTCTTATGTGGAATACTTTGGGGTTCCTAAGACCACCCCCATTGTTGTAGTTTAAGGGTTTATGTCATAGTTTTAAGCGGACGAGGCATACCATTATCTGAACCTACAAATCAAGTGTTTTTGATGTGGTGTGTTTTTTAATATTTTATAATTAATGTAGTTTAGTCGTTCACAATTTTGTAAATTGTAACATACGTGTAGATATAAAAATTTATTTCAAACTCCTTTTTTGACAAGCATTTTTAGGTCTTGCACTAAAGCGTTAGTAGTTCTCCAAGCAAATCACATTATTTAAAAGAGGATTAAGAGTTTTTTTTTATTCTCAAGATCATCCAAGGATGCAAGAGAAGAGCATACGCAAAAAATAATCCAAATAAAAATTAAAGGAAAACTTTATAATTAGCGAACCATACAAAAAGTTTGATAAATGTTCATTCCCTTAAACAAAAAATGAAAGATGAAGTTTCTAATTTACCAAATGTTATAAAATTAATACTCAACTTGCTTTTGATTCACAAGATCACCCTGAGGTGCAAAAAATGAGCATACACAAAATTTAGCCCAACTATGTAGAAATGGAAAACTTCAAATCAAAGGACCATTGAAAAATGTTTTGTAAAAGGTTAATTCCCTTAAGAAAAATGACTAATCAAATTTCTAAGTTTAATCTCAATGTTAAAAATATAGAGATAAAAAAAAATTAATTCTCAAGATCACCAAAATCTGCAAGAGAAGATCATACACACACTTTGGTCTAAATCAAGTAAAACATGGAAATACAACATTCATCAAAATATTAGACATGTTAGAAAATGACCAGTTTCAAAATAAAAGAAAAACCTATCATTTTTGTAAGTGTAAATCTCAAATTTATGTTTTCATTGCATAGTTAATTTAAATAAATTTCCAACGCAAAAAACATAGAGTCATTTTGAGTTTGGGAGAAAACATTATGGCCTTCGGAAGATGGGTTATGTATATGCGTTTATGCTCATAGGTATGCACTTGACATGCACTCAAAAAATGTCAAAAACAACATCCCTTAATCTACAAAATGATCAAAAAAATTTAACCAAGAATTAATGTTGAGAACAACCCATCACATTAATATATGAATACAAGACTCAACGCTATCAAATATTAACATACGTGCTCAAGAATTTAATATTTTCAAGAAATTGCCAAAACTAACATGTAGAATGATGAAAAAGTAAGCTCTAAATATGAAAACATGATGTAATATCGAAATTTTATAACCAAGATTCAATTTTGACAATAACCCACCACATTAATATGTAAATAGAAGACTCAATACTATCAAACACTAACCTACATGCTCAAGAATTTAAGATTTTTAAGAAATTGACAAAACTAGCATGTAGAATGTTGAAAAAACAAAATCTAAAAATAAAAACATGGAGAAATTTTCCCATCAATTCAAATTTTGACAACACTTTACCTCCTTTATACCTACAAGGAAGACTCAACACATGCAAACTCAACAAAACAAGTTAAGAAAAATAATTTAGATCAACATGTGCAAAAGAGAGTTAGTAACCAAAAATGAAACTTAACTAAAAAACACTTGAAATTAAGTGCAAAGCACAATGGAGTAAGTCCCACCGGGCGTGCCAAATGTATGCACAAGTTAGTTAGCTATGTAAGTAGAATTAAAAATAATACCTAGTAGCTTCAATACAATGCTAAATTAAACCTGTGCATCATCATGCTAAAAGCTTAAGCAAAGCTAACCTATCAGCATTTCTACATTAAACATGAAATGAACATTTCAATCTAATATGCTAAAAAAATTAAATTCTATCTCTTATCAAAAGCTAAATGATATGATATTGAACCTATTTAGATATTTAGGAATCAAAGAGTTGATTATGTGCTTGAAATCCCAACATTTATAAGAATGGAGTCTTGTCAAACCATGGCTACAAGACCACTTGACATATATCCATGACATCAAAACTTGGGTGGATGAATGAAAAAAATGGAGAAGGTTGGCTCTTCTAATGAAAGAATGCTTTAAAGATCATAAAATGGCTATAATGTATGCTCTATGCTCCTTTAGGAGTGTAGGTGTAGATAGAAATGTAGGAAGAGGGATCCTTATATAGCCCAATGGATAGAAGAATTTCTACATCCCTTTTCATGTGGGATAAATGGAGAGGTTGGGTTAGCTGTGGATAAGGGAGGTTTAGACAGAGTTGAGTCAACCTTAGGAGAGTTTATTTTTTCCTTTAGTGACTCATGCGGTTTGAGGGGATTTATTAATTAATGAAAGTGATTAATTAATAGGTGTGCAAGCTTATATAAGATTTTTAGAGGAATAGTTAGTATGATTTATGTTATGAGAGGATTTTAATCAAATAAATGATGATTTATTGATTAAATAGAAGAGAGAATTAATTAATTAAGAATAATTAATTAATCTAGATAGAAATGGGTATTAATTAATTAGAAATAATTAATTAATGTAGATAGAAAGGGGAGCTTAAATAATTAGAAATAATTAATTAATATAGATAGAAAGGGGAGCTTAATTAATTAGAAATGATTAATTAATGTAGATAGAAAGGGGAACCAATTAACGGAATGTCGTTAATTAGCGTCATTGTTAGATAGAAGAGTTAATTAACTAACATATTATAATTAATTAACGATGATAGTGTAGACACCTATAATTACGCCCAAGCAATTTAAATACTTAAATTACACTAATTATCCCCTTGCTCGCAAATCAAGGACATATGGTCAAAAGTACTCATTTTCCCTCATATCATCATTAATTAATTACACTAAGCTAATTAATTAAGTTGTCTATCCAACAAATACCCTAATTAACGACCTTCCGTTAATAAATCACCTCTCCTACCTAGACTAATTAGTTATTATTAATTAATTAGTTTTCCCTTCCATTTAACCAATAAATCAATATTTAATTGATTTAATCCCCTTAGAATAGCCTAAATCACACTAATATTCTTCTAATTAGCTTCTATAAGCTTACACCTACCTATTATTTAATCACCTTTGATTAATTAAAATACCCCCAACTCCCATGACATGCTAAACATGTATTAAACCCTTCTAAAGTAAGGTTACCTTTAATAAAACAACATTATCCATTCTTAATCATGTTTTACCTTTATCCCACATTCATGAGAATGTGTTGAATCTTTTATCCTTTGGGCTATATAAAGATCCCTCCACCTACCTTTTTACTTACACCTAAACTCCTTAGAGAGCAAATGCAAAGCATATAACAAAGAGACTAAGAGCTTGCACCTTGCCCTTTTGAGATTTCATCATCTTGAAGAGTTAAGCCTCTTTCTTAAGTGCTTAGGTCATATGGGAGGTGTCAAAGGGGTCTTGTAGCCCAACTTTGATATGCCCTCATTCTTAGGTTACTTGGCATACTAAGGACAACTATTTTGATAGCCATGGAGCTTACTTAGGTCCATTCATTTATTTTTTGTTAGAGAATAGAGGAGTTTAGATATTTAGCATTGTTAGTTTCAAAGTTTTTATTGATGAATGCTAGCATCTAACCCTTGTTTAATTCTTATCTTGATGGTGTTTAGTTTGTTTTTCAATTCTTTCTAAGTTAAGGCTATTTAGGTGTTAGTCTTTACTCATATTAGCATTATTTTGAAAACAAACACATGCATACATTTGTCACGCCCGGTGGGACATATTTCATTGTCCTTTGCACTTAATTTTAAGTTTTTGTAGTTAAGTTTCATTTTTGGTTACTAACCTTCTTTTACACATGTTGATCTAACTTATTTTTTTTAACTTGTTTTGTTGAGTTTACATGTGTTGGGTCTTCCTTGTAGGTATGAAGGAGGTGAAGTGCTGTAAAAATTGGAATTAATGGAAAAATTTCAAGATTTCTCCATGTTTTCATTTTTAGAGCTTACTTTTTTAACATTCTACATGCTAGTTTTGTCAATTTCTTGAAAATTTTAAATTCTTGAGTATGTAGGTTAGTGTTTGATAGTGCTGAGTCTTATATTTACATATTAATGTGGTGGGTTGCTATCAAAATTTAATCTTGGTGAGAAAATTTCAAGATTTCATCATGTTTTCATTTTTAGAGCTTACTTTTTCATCATTCTACATGCTAGTTTTGTCAATTTCTTGAAAAGTTTAAATTCTTGAGAATGTATGTTAATGTTTAATAGCGTTGAATCTTCTATTCATATATTAATGTGATGGGTTGTTGTCAAATTTGAATCTTGGTTGGAAAAAATTGCCCATTTTGTAGATTAAGGGACGTTTTTTTGACATTTTTTGAGTGCATGTCAAGTGCATACTCGTGAGCATAAGAGCATATGTGTAACCCATCTTCCGAAGGCCATAACTTTTGTTCCCGAACTCGAAATGACTCCATTTTTTTGCGTTGGAAAGGTATTGAAGTTAAATATGCAATAAAAACATAAATTCAAGATTTATACTTACAAAAATTATAGGTTTGTTGTTAGTTTAAAACTGGTCATTTTCTAACATGTCTAATGTTTTGATGAATGTTGTATTTCCATGCTTACTCGATTTAGACCAAAGCATCTGTATGCTCTTTTCTTACACCTTTTGGTGATCTTGAAAATCAAAAACAACTTTGATCTATATCTTTTTAACATTGGGATTAAACTTAGAAATTTGATTGTTCATTTTGCTCAAGGGAATGACCTTTTATAAAGCATTATTCAATGGTCCTTTGATTTGAAGTTTTCCATTTCTCTATATTTGGGATAAATTTTTTGTATGCTCTTTTCTTACACCTTAGGGTGATCTTGAGAATCAAAAACAACTTTATTCTTCATTTTATAACATTTTGTAAATTGGAAACTTCATCTTTCATTTTTGGTTTAAGGAAATGAACCTTTTACAAAGCATTTTTCAATAGTCCTTTGATTTGAAGTTTTCCATTTCTCTATAGTTGGGATAAAGTTTGTGTATGCTCTTGTCTTGCACCTTAGGGTGATCTTGAGAATCAAAAACAACTTTAGTCTTCATTTTATAACATTTGGTAAATTGGAAACTTCATCGTTCACTTTTGGTTTAGGGGAATGAACATTTATCAAGAATTTTGTATGGTTCATTGATTGAAAAGATTTTATTTACTTTTTAGTTGGATTATTTGTTGTGTATGCCCTTCTCTTGCATCTTTGGATGATCTTGAGAATCAAAAGCAACTCTTAATCCTCTTTTAAATAAGGTGATTTTCTTAGAGAACTACTAACACTTGAGTGCAGGACCTAGAAACGTTTGTCAAAGAAAGGAGGAATCAAAATGAAATCAGAAACTAATAATACAGTTGTTATACAGGTTGTCAAAAGGTGTTCAAGAAAACCGCACCTAATTAAACAAGATAAAAAGAACAACATATTCAAAACACTATATTTCAGGTTTCAGAAAAGAGTACGTCCCTCTCCGCTCAACTGAAACATAACCCCTTTGGCATAACACCTTAAGCTACAACAATGGGGGTGGTTCCAGGAACCCTAAAGTAGTCCACGCAAAAGGGAACCTTGTGGACAAAACGGAAAGTGCTCCGCACTACCTACTTGAATAGTGATTCCTTTGTGAGATAACATTATAGGTTGTCCATTGTGGCGACCCCAGTGATAGTACATGTAGACGCACTAGTTGCCTACTATTCTTGGAGGGGGTAAATTAAAGCCGAGATACTCCCAAAATAGTCAGTGTGACTTTTTGGGTAAATCGCGCTCGCTCGTGGCAACTTTGTAACACCTAGGGCAAGAGAACCACCTAGGAGAATATACTTTGGCCAGAAGCCCACTTTGACCATTTTAAAACAATGTTGAGTTGTGAACCTTCTTTTTGAGAAATGTGTGACGTATTACTTTCGCCTAGTTTTTACTTGCCTTAGGGTGAGGTGAAACTCTACCGAAGTGAGGCTAGCATTTTTCGTCATTTTTCTTGATTTATTTCCTTCATATTCTTTTGAAACTTTGTTGATAACAAGAGGTGTGATTACCTTTGTGTTGCCATTTGACTGTTTCTCTCACTTTTATGTCTGTTTACGCCCATCCATGTTTGTGGCTGGGTTAGTTAAACATCTAAAGTGAGCGGAGGCATTTTCACGTCATTTGGTAGCCATTTTGATCTTGATACCCACATCAAGATCGTCATTATAGTTAGGCATGGTTTATCACCATAGACTTCCATAGAGGAGTTAGCTTGTTTGTCTCGTATCATTACAATTTCGATATTTTCATCTTGTTTCTTGTAAACTCGACATAAATACCTATAGTGTACAGTTACGCTGCACACATTCTTAACTATTCCTAGCTATACTTTGAGCTTTTTTTGTTTGGTTTTATTATTACCTCGATTTCAAAAGGTGCTAGGCACTACCATTTGTGCGTGTTATATCAATAACACCTCGATATAATTACTTCACTTTCTTGCAAAGTGGGTTAACATATCTTGGTGATATTGTTAAAAGGAATGATAACCAGATCATACCAAGATAAGAACATAGATGCTAATCAAACACCACGATCAATAAGATGAAAGCAATTCACCAGAATGACTTTACACATAACTTTTGCAAACAAATGAGTAGCAATATCATATATTATTATGGAACTCAAATAAATACAATGAGAATGGGCCTTGCTTATATAGACAAGAAATAATAATCTAAGAACCATTCAAGGTCGTAGATCAAGCCGTAAATCATGGAAAGAACTAGTCATCAAAGAACTATTCAAGTCCATAGATTTATGAGAGAACTAGAGATCAATGATCTAGTCAATACCATAGATCTAGAAAAGAACTAGTCAATACCATAGATCAAGAAAAGAACTATACCTAACAACTAGATAATATCTCCTAATATCTAAATAAATAAAAAGAAATATCCACACATATAAGTGGGTGAGGATAAATACAATAAAGGTAAATAATGTACCTAGGTGAACATGAACTAAGGTAAATACATAATCTAACACCCCCCTCAAGTGAATCTAGGGGCCAAAATAGAAGTGGCATGTCCACAGTATGAGTCCCGGAAATTAGGCTTGATGAGGTACTCATGTACAATATATCCATGAAGATATCTCGAACCAAAAGAAGGAAAGAATCCTGTTATAAAGAAAGAGAAGAATAAGAAGAAGAAGGAAAATGTTCTCACGAACACCCCCCAAGAACAACTTCTGAAACCCCAAGCATTCCACGCAACTCAAGGTAGCAAGGTGATGCAAAAGGCTTGGTAAAGATGTCTGCAACCTGCTGCTAAGTCGGAAGGTACTCCAAGCAAAGAACTCCATCCTGAATGTGCTGTTGAATGAAGTGGATGTGTATCTCGATATGCTTGGTCTGCTGGTGCTCAACTGGGTTGCGAGAAATATGAATTGCACTTTGGTTGTCACACCAAAGTACAGTTAGTGAATCTGGTGGGAATCCAAACTCTATCAATAACTGACGAAGACAAAGAATCTGTTGACTCGCTATAATTGCTTCCTTGTACTCTACCTTAGAAGATGAAAGTGCAATAGCCTGTTGCTTTTTGCATGCCCAAGCAACTGGAGAAGAACCAAGAAATAAAAGATAGCCAGAAGTAGAACGTCTGTCATCAATAGAACCTACCCAATCTGAATCTGTATACCCAACCAACTGAGTAGAACCCCTAGTGTAGTGTATGCCAAAGTGGGAAGTGCCCTGTAAATAGTGTAAAATCCTTTTAGTAGCCTGCCAATGACTACTATGAGGAGAATGTGCAAACCGAGATACAAGCCCTACTGTAAATGAAATATCAAGGCGAGTATGGGTTGAGTACATGAGACTCCTAACTAACTACCTATACAATGTAGGATCACAAAGTGGTGTGGTACATGTGGATGTAAGAGTAACCTCAGACTGAAAAGGAGATGGACTTGGCTTGCAATCAGCCATATTAAAGCACTGAAGAAGATCATGGGTGTACTTTTGCTGACTGAAATGAATCCCTGAATCTGTCTGAGAAATCTGTAAACCAAGGAAATAATGCAATAGCCGAAGATCTGTCATGTCAAACTTTGTAGAAAGAGCCCTCTGAATACTCTGAATATGGGAAGAAGAGATGCCAGTAAGTAACATATCATCAACATACAAGACAAGTATCACAATATCCTCACTGACATGATGGAGATACACTGTATGATCGGAATGGAAATGAACAAAACTAGTAGATAGAAGAAAATAATCCCTCTTCAGAGCCTACAAACAAGAGAAGAATCCTGAACAAATCCAGCTGGCTGCTCCATGTATATTTCCTCTTGTAGATCTCCATGTAAGAAGGCATTTTTCATGTCCATCTGGTATACGGGCCACCCCTGTGATGCAGCAATAGCAAGTACCAGGCGTACAGAATCCATCTTGGCAACGGGTGCAAAAGTATCAGAGTAATCAATACCTTCAACTTGTGAAAAACCTTTTGCAACAAGATTAGCCTTATACTTGTCAATGGACCCATCGACTGCGTAATAATACCAGGCAGTTAAGTGCATCGCCCCCAGAGTAGCTCTAGGATGGGTGACCTCCCAGGAAATTCCCAGTGTCACTTCCTCTTTATATGTTGTTGGGCCTGATTGGGTTTATACCCGGCTCCATCATGTGGGAGGGTATTGGTGTAGCAGCTGATTAACATGATGAGATCCCTCTCCGCCATAAGTTCGAGCTGTTGGTGTGACGGCAAGTCATGCAGCTCTTATACCATAAAAGCAATGATAACCAGATCGTACCAAGCTAAGAACACATATGCTAATCAAACACCATGATCAATAAGATGAAATAAATTCACCAGAATAACTTTACACAAAACCTTTGCAAACAAATGAGCAGCAATATCATATATTATTATGGAACTCAATGAAATACAATGAGAATGGACCTTGCTTATATAGGCAAGGAATAACAATCTAAGAACCAGTCAAGGTCGTAGATCAAGCCATAAATCATGGAAAGAACTAGTCATCAAAGAACTAGTCAAGTCCATAGATTTATGAGATAACTAGACATCAATGATCTAGTCAATACCATAGATTTAGGAAAGAACTAGTCAATACCATAGATCAAGGAAAGAACTATACCTAACAACTAGATAATATCTTCTAATATCTAAATAAATAAAAAGAAATATCCACACACATAAGTGGGTGAGGATAAATACAATAAAGGTAAATAATGTACCTAGGTGAACATGAGCTAAGGTAAACACCTACTCTAACAATTGTTGTATCATTCGAAAATCATAATTGGCACTTTTTGAGATATAGGTCTTAATCAGACTTGAGCTTGCTCGTCGTATATCTTGATTGGGAGATCACATTTAACTTCATGTATTTACTTACATCTTGTTCATTATTTTGTACTTGGCATAAGTGGAGACATCTTGTTAATCATCTAGCATTGAAAATTTCTTTGAAACGTAGTCTAGGAAGTACTTCATTTGATTAAGTTTTGGTACCAAAAGATTGTTTCATTTGTGACTTTATCATTCTATCACATTGGTATTCTCACACTGTTAATTTACTCTTAACACGTACATCTTGTGTTTCACTTAGGGGTAGTCAATGAATTTTGAACAAATCTACAACTTACCTTAGTAAAACTTGTCATGAAAACATGGCTCCCAAGACGTGTCTAGGTTTAAAGAAACAAACATATGAGGAACAATAGGCGCAAGCTTGGGAAACCTCTAATAGAGAAGGGTCAAACCCATTTATCGGACATGATCTAGGACCACTATTTTCTGCAGAAAAGGAAACAGAAGAAATGGTCGACCATAGTGGAAACGAATTAGATTCACCACGCACAGACTTTGATTTTGACCCTGCTCTACTAGATGAGTTTCTCCTTAGAAACAAAGATAGAATTTTGGCACGGGTCATGGAATTAGAGGCCAAATTCCCACCAAGAATGAACTAATATTACCTACAAATGACACTACTAAGGAAGAACGCCCCCTTATCAATATGGAAGATATTTTAACAAGCCGGCATGCTTCCACTTCTTACGTAGAAAATGATAAAGTGGTAGGGCATAGAATACCCCTCATCAAAGTGCCACGAAGAAATAAGATAGAACATGAGACAAGGTAAGAACCTGCACAATACGAAGAGGAAGAACCTTTAGAAGAAGAAGACACAAACCAAGTCACAATCCAACAACAACTCAATAACCTAAGCTAACAACTTGCTTTGCTTACTTTCCAGGTACAGAAAGACACAAAAAAGAACGTTCAAAAGTCAAGGCCTAAGTTTAGGATCCACGAACTCCATCAAGAAAACCAAGGAGAAGAAGACACGGGGTATCATCGTGTACACGTCCCCACTTCTCCCACTAGAGAAAAATTGCTCGCACAAGAAGTACAATCTATGAAGGCAATGCTTGCGAGCATACAAGAAAGCAATATAGGGAGTATTAGGAAATAACAATATGTAGAACTATGCCCCTATCCTTTTGACAAGACAATGACCCTTCAACCCTTTCCAAAGAAATTTGATATGCCAAAGTTCAACAAATACAAAGGAAAGGGAGACCCAAGGGATCATGTTAAATATTTCTACATGGCATGTCAAGAGGTGTCTTATAGTGATAATTACCTCATCAGACTTTTTTCCTAAGAGTCTCGGAGATCAAGCATTGGAATGGTTTACGCGCTTACCACGAGGATCAATTTTCACCTAGCCAGAATTGGCGGAAAGATTCATGCATCATTTCTAATATAACATAGAGAGTGACATCACCATGGTACAAAACAACGCCCAAATGAGACCTTCGACAGCTTCCTCCAACGATGGAGAGGGATAACTAGTCGCTTCCCTTGCGCTTTCCCTGAGAAGCAGCTGATCAATATTTTCATCCCTAATCTCAGCCTAAATATAGCTTTCCACCTCTAAATTCATTATGTCCACACCTTTTAGGAGGTTAACGAGAAAGGGATTCAAATAGAAAAGGCTCTCATTGCCAAAGACACCCTCGAACCCCAATCTAAAAACAACTAAAGTGTCAAACCCACTGAAAAGCCAAGGATCTTTAACAAAAACAAAAACGTGGTGGGAGATGGAATCACTGATTCCAAAAATGTTTAAACGGTCCAAATTAGTCAACCTTTTAAACTAACCAAGGGCCCAATTCAACCACCACCAAAGTGACGAACATTCACCTCCCTCAATGAACCTTTTTCCGTCATACTAAAACAGTTGGATGCGGCCCACATGATGACCTATCCTACAATGCAACCGTTTGATGACAACGCTCCTAAACCTTCATGGTATAAGGAGTATAAATACTACGAAATGCATCGCATTAAAGGTCATAAGACAGAAAAATGTCTGCAGCTTCGCCACTATATTCAAGACCTCATTGATAATGGGGAGATAGAGGTGGATAACCCTAGAAAAATGCAAACACCTAACGAGAAAATGGGGATTTATAAGGAACCATTCTCTAAGCATGATAAGTCAGAAAAGACAAAGCCGGATCAGGGAGACTCATCCCAAACCTATAAATCTATGAATTACTTATATACCAAAAGAGATAACAGTCATTACGATTCACTTATTGGATGTATTCACTCCCCTACTGACCATGTCAATACCATCCGGATCAAGGGAAAGGACTGCGCTGCGGTAATAAGGGGTGCCCACCTCGTGATTCCAGAACCCTCTCTGTTGACCCCGCAAACTGGTAAATATAACCTTTTAGAACAACTTGAGAGGACACCTAATAAGATCTCGATCTTAGATCTTCTCAGGATATCCAATGTGCATAAGGAAATTTTGTATCAAACTCTTCAGGGATCGGGAGTTCCTTTAGAAGTCGATCTTGCGTACCTTCAAGCCAGGGTGGAAAATATTACACCCAGTGAGCATCTCAATTTCAACCATAGGGAGGTCCCTACCGAGAATCCTAAACATAATCTTCCCTTATACATTGAGGTAGTTGTCACCTGCAGGAAAATCAAACGGGTGCTTGTGGATAATGGATCTGGATTGAACATCTACACGCCTAAATTAGTCAAACAATTGGGACATACGGAAGCAGATCTTGAGTCCCTTATCATCACTATCACTGCATACGACAACATGGAAAGAGAGTCAGCAGGCACCATTACGTTGCCCATGGAGGTGGACCCCACTTGCCATCCGACAAAGTTTCACGTCCTAGACTTGGAACTTCCATATAATATGCTTCTAGGCCAACCATGGATTCATGCCATGTAAGCCGTGCCATCAACATTTCATCAATGCATCAAGCTAAAGCATGAGGGACATACGGTTACAATACTAGGAGATTCAGAGCCCTTTACTCATTGTAGAGATCTTAATAGCTTTGCACAAAAGGGTACATACGCATGTCCCTCCATAGACATAGTTGTCCCTCTTCATTTTGAGGCCATGGAATCTCGAGTAGATTCAAATTCTCTTAGTTCTTACACTCATGGGGCATTCACTTCCACATCTCTATTTGATTCATGGGAGATGAAAATTCTAGAATATGGTTGTAGGGAGTATAATGTACAACAAGCACTCTTGGTTTCTGACCTCTCCTTATCGCCCAAGACTAGAGGTCAACCCAACTACCGCTTCAAGAGACCTAGAGAGGAACACACTATTGGGTCATTCCTACCTGGAGGCTTGTTAGCTGAGGAAAAATTACTTGATCTACCTACTACTTGGGTCCCTGAGGACACTCATCCATCTTGTTATCAAACCCTGGAATATGACAAATCTAGCAGAATGATGTACTCCATGGGCTATAAAGGCCTAGGATGTGGTAAGAATGAACAAGGACAAAGGGAACCAATCCCTCTCCCCCATTTCAAAACTGAAAGATATGGCATCGGGATTCTCCCTTATGGGGCACACCCTAACGATCAAGATGTGACTTGTTCAGAGTGTGAGGATGGCTCTGATTATCTAGACAGTGATACGGATTCCTATTATAGCCAATATGAGGATCTAGCCTCCACGAACCTTTTCAGGAATAACGTTGTCTTGACAATAGCCCCCACTGAACCAATCCTTGACCTTGTGTACCCTTCCCTTGTTGAATGGGACCAACAACATCACATGCCACTAGATTTATTCGAGAATGACGAGGCTATTGCAGAGTTCATGGGCATAAGGGATACAATTCCCATTGGAGATCACAAGAAGGGTTTCTTTATTGACTTAGACACTTGCGCCTACTTCGGTGAGGAGGCTGAACTTCATGGTCAACAAAATTTAAAGAAAAGCGAGGGAAAGAGTTCTAAATAAAATCCTTGGCAAAAATCAAATTCCAAGTCACACAGTGAAAACCTCTTTGAGGAACTGGCTGACAAACAAATAAGAAAATCAAAGGAGAAAAAAAGTGACCATGCCAAGGATGAAAATCTCATAGAGACATCCTTGGATGAAGATCTCAACCTACCTCCCAATCCTACGCGTATGGAGGATTTATCAAAATTGTTAGTTGAAGAAACCATTGATGTCAATATTGGTACCGAAGAAGATCCCAAGATAGTAAAATTAGGAGCAACACTCTCAGCCAGAGAACAAAAGACGCTCACTATGCTACTACGAGAGTTTATTGATGTGTTCACATGGTCTTACAAAGACATGCCCGGCTTAGATCTAACTTTGGTCGTAAACAACCTGGTTGTGCATGTAGACGCTAAGCCTATCAAACAGAAGCTCTGAAAGATGCACCCAAGAGTAGCCTTGTTAGTTAAAGAAGACTTGGAAAGGTTGCTTGCAGCAGGATTCATCAGGCCAATTGATTATTATGAATGGATATCAAACATTGTTCCTGTCCAGAAGAAACCTATCGGTATCTGAATCTACACATATTTTAGGGACATCAATAAATATTTCCCTAAAGATGACTTTCCGTTGCCCAACATTGACATGATTGTTGACTCAACCTCAGGGTACAAAATGCTATTGCTTATGGATGGCTTTTTGGGTTATAATCAAATTAAGATCGCTGAGGAAGACCAACACAAAACAACTTTCACAACTCCTTAGGGCACCTTCTATTATCAGGTGATGCCATTTGGCCTTAAGAATGTGGGAGAAACTTATCAGTGGGCCATGACAGTAATATTTCACGATATTATTCATGACATCATGGAAGACTATGTAGACGACATCCGAGGAAAGTCCAAAACAAGAGAGGATCATCCTATCATTTTACATCATATCTTTGAACGCCTACGTGAATACAAAGTCAGGTTGAATCCAAAGAAGTGTTTCTTCGGTGTGCTATCTGGGAAACTATTAGGATTCATCATGTAAAGATGAGGTATTGAGGTAAACCCTGTTAAAGTGTCTGCCATCATAGAAATTCCTCCACCTGAGAATATCAAGCAACTGTGTAGCTTGCAGGGGAAAATTCAAGCCATTCACCACTTTATCTACCATCTTGCAGATAAATTTCACTCATTCACTCATTTGATTAAGAAGGATGTCGCTTTCATCTGGGGACCCGAGCAACAGCAAGCCTTTGCTTTACTTAAATAGTCCCTGGCTAATCCACCTGTCCTCATGCCTCCCACTCCGGGAGAACCACTTTTGCTCTATATTTCCACTACGTAATATGCTATTGGTGCACTGCTCACCCAATACGACCTTAGCCATAAAGAGAAAGTAGTGTACTATCTGAGACGCACCCTCATCGCCTATGAACTTAATTATCCTCAGATTGAAAAGGCTTGCTTGGCCGTTGTTTTTACCTTTCAGAAACTTCACCATTACCTGCTAAATAATAAGACCAATCTCATATCCAAGGTTGAACCACTCAAGTATTTGTTGTCCAAACCTGCCCTCACAGGTAGAATGGATAATTGGATCATTCTACTCAGTGAGTTTGATATAGAATTTGTCCATAAAAAATTAGTTAAAGGACAAGTACTTGCCGACCAGCTAGCGGAAGCACCTTTGCAAAGCACAAAACCTTTGAGTCTAGATCTGTCAGATGCATCTTTTCTCTACATTGAAGAATCTGTCGTATGGAAGATACATTTTGATGGATCTTTTATGTTTCATGGTTCACATGCAGGAGTGGTCCTTATTACTCCTTAGGGTGATCCTATATTGCAAGCTTTCTGCCTGGCCTTCCCTTACATGAACAACATTGTGGAATATGAAGCACTCATTGCAGGGATGAAGCTAGCCATCAAGTGGAATATTCAACATGTTAAGGTTGTAGGTGATTCGCAGCTAATCATCAAACAGGTTAATGATGAGTATAAAGTTAAGGATGACAAGCTCATACCTTATAAGAAGTTGGTGGAAACTCTGAAGGAGTATTTTGTGCGCATTACCTTTGAGCATATCCCAAGAGTGCAGAATAGATCGGCAGATGTTGTGGCAACGGTGGGATCTATGCTTCGTATTCCACCAGGGAACAATGATATGCCATTTTTCATAGAAAATATACATTAGCCCACATATGACGTACCGGAATCTTGCCTGGCTTGTGAGGTTGTTGGTCCCTATTCCCCATGGTACGAACCCATTTTCACCTATCTTAAGGATAGTACTTTCCCTCCCAATATCTCCCATTCTGAAAAGCAAAGCCTGATTTTCCAGATAGCTTGTTACACCCTTTTAGGAGGTACACTTTATTGTCATGGCTACGATGGGAATCTGTTACGTTATCTGGATGTGACGGAGTCAATCCAGGTAATTAAAGAAGTACATGAAGGAGTATGCAGAGCACATACAAATGGAATGGTCTTGGCTAAGAAACTGTTAAGAGTAGGTTATTATTGCCCCACCATGGAAACTAATTTTTTTAATTATGTTAGAAAATGTGTGCTTTGCCAAAAGTATGGAAATTTCATCCATGCTGCATCGTAACCATTGCAACCAATCACTACTCCATGGCCATTCTCCAAGTGGGGACTTGATCTAATAGAGAAGCTTACTCCTACCTCATTTGATGGTCATACACATATCATCACAGCTACATAATACTTTACAAAATGGGTGGAGGCTGTCTCTTTAACCTATGTCATAGGAGCACAGATTTCTAAATTCATCATGAATCACATTATTTGCTGATATGGTATCCCTGCAGCCATTGTCATAGATAATGGGAAGTCATTTAAGAATAAAACTGTGAAAGGTCTTTGCCAACGGTTCTAAATCAGATTGAAATGGTCCACACCATATTACCATCAGGGTAATGGACAAGCTAAGGCAACAAACAAGACTTTGGTAAGGATAATGGAGAAGATGGTTAGCAAAACCAGTCGAAACTGGCACCTACAAATCCACCCAGCCCTCTGGGCCTACCAAACATCAATTCACACTCCTACTGGTGCGACGCCATATCCCCTAGTGTTCGGGACATAATCTATCATACCTTTAGAGATTGAACTCCCATCCCTACAAATTTCTCTTTGGGACTATTTGGATAATGATGAAGATTATCAAGTGGCAAGATTGGCTGAGTTAGAGCTCCTGGATGAGAGGCGCATTCGCGCTCTTAATCACCTGAAGATATATCAACACAGAATCTCCCACAACTACAACAAGAGAATCATCCCTCGCTAGTTTGAGGTGGGTGATTTAGTTATGAAGGAGAACCAGTTCAACACCAGAGTAGAGTGAGAAAAGAAAGGGAATTTCAAACCACACTGGTTAGGACCCTATGTCATAGTTGCCAAGTATGGCACCGGGGCATACAAACTGACTCACTCCAATGGTGATGAGCTCCGAGAGCCAATGAACGCCATGCATCTTAAGAAGTTCTATGCTTGAACATGGCACAAAAATAAAAAAAAATACAAAAACATAAAAAAGAATCAGAAAAAGATAAAGAGAAAACAGGTCGTCCACTAGTGAAAACCACGCAATTGTGGCACTTTGGACAAGTCCTTGGGTGAAAACCGGTTTCCGGCACCTCGGGAGGATTCGTTGTTCACAAGCATTTTGTATTGGAAGGGTAGTTGTATTTTTCCTGGACCTAGTTCTGCCTTCGATTTTCCTTGTGCACACCATCTAGTCCAACCTTGATCTGGATTTGCCTTCTTCTATTCATCTATAAGGGATGTGGTCTTTCGTTATTTCCCATCTTACGCTGGGGGCAACTCAACAACTTCACCTTCTTGTTCATAAGCGTGTGGCTTCTGCCCTTGTATATTCCCCACCTAATAATGGGGGCATCCATGCTTTCTTGGTTACCTACACATAGCTTTGGAAAACTGTTAAAAACACAAAAACAATAGAAAATTGTTTCGAGGAAAAAACAAAATCAATAGAACATTGTTTTGAGAAAACACAAAAACAATAGAAAATTGTTTCGAGGAAAAAAACAAAAACAATAGAACATTGTTTTGAGAAAACACAAAAACAATAGAAAATTGTTTCACAAAACACAAAAACAATATAAAATTGTTTCACAAAAACCTAAACAATAGAAAATTGGTGTATGAAAACATATCTGACAAAAACATTTACTTACATTGTCTTATTTTCTTGCTTTTCTTGTTGCTTGTATAGTGTTTTGCATGCTTGCTTTTGAGTTGTTTGTTACTTGGGTGTACTTTTTCATAGTTTATCTTTTCTTTCTTGGAATAGATTCATTCTTGCTTGTTCATATTGTAGTGGGTTTTTCCATGCTAGAGTGTTAATTCTTTATTTTTTTCTTAATACATTTGGTTGTGTTTTGTTACTTGTTAATAAGGCATGGTGATTCATGGTGTATTGTATTAATTCCTGGTGTTCTTTGTAGCATTTTACTGTGTTTCTTGCATGTGCTCTATTTTTTTATCATTCACATCACATTAGCATCACTATCATCACATCTAGCATCATCTATACATCATATATAAACAAAAATGCTAAGTTTTACATCATGCATGTATGCTAAGCTAATCATCACATATCATATCATCAATGGGGGCAAGAGGGGTTGCGCATAATCAAAAATCTATCCCCCCCCTGCAACAATATCATCATATCATCCCGTCCATATACATCAAAATAACACTTGAAAATAACATTTGATATTGTCTACAGATCTATCATCTACAATCTACAACACACCTCAAATGATCATCTTGAAGAGTTAAGCCTCTTTCTTAAGTGCTTAGGTCATATGGGAGGTGTCAAAGGGGTCTTGTAGCCCAACTTTGATATGCCCTCATTCCTAGGTTACTTTGCATACTAAGGACAACTATTTTGTTAGCCATGGAGCTTACTTAGGTCCATTCATTTATTTTTTGTTAGAGAATAAAGGAGTTTAGATATTTAACATTGTTAGTTTTAAAGTTTGTATTGATGAATGCTAGCATCTAACCCTTGTTTAATTCTTATCTTGATGGTGTTTAGTTTGTATTTCAATTCTTGCTAAGTTAAGGCTATTTAGGTGTTAGTCTTTACTCATATTAGTATTATTTTGAAAACAAACACATGCACACAGATAGCAAAGGAGATGTGCGATATTGACGATATGTCCTCAATTTGCGGGAAAGAGTATAATTAGCACAATTTAAGTATTTAAATTGCTCGAGCTAAATTATATGTGTCTACAACAAGCCAATGTTGTTTTCATAGCACCATGGGCACCCAAATAATGCGGGAAACTTGTCTGCTTCTGCAAACGCTAACACTTCAAATTCCCTAGTGAACCAAGGCCCCTTGTATAGTAATTGATACATCTTTTAAAACTCCAATGGGTGTTGCCTTAGTTCCATTTACCATGAAAAACACATTAGAGGATGGATGGAATTGACGTCTAACCATCTAAAGTGAGTACATTTACTTATGCTCCTATCTCAATCAAAATGTTTCTCAAAATCCAACCATCAACAACAGGATTCAGAGTAATCTCCTTGTCAGAATGTAGACTGTCAAGAGGAAGACTAGCATGCAGAATATGTTTCTCATGATCAGTCCCTGTGCGTGGAGTGTTTCCCTTTAACCTTAATGACTAAGAATTTAAATGAAGAAGGTAGGATAGAAGGTTAGTTATATTACTTAAATCATGATTCGAGTAACGTTAGTAATTAAATGCTAATATAAAAATAATGTGTAATCTATTCACTCTTGAATTAATGAACCTCACTAATTTCATACGAACCTTCCTTGTGACAACTGGGATAAATTGTGAACAACAAAATCATGCAAATTAAAATATAAACCCTTAGAAAAAAACATGAGATGCTCATGTAGGTGTATATGTTCCTATCAACAAGCAAGCCATATCTTTCTTCTACGGTAGGGGAAACAAGAAAAATTAGTGGGAGTAACTACAAGTGAAATGTTAAGTAATGTAAGGATAACATAGTATAGTGTTAAGAAGAATGAAGGACCACATAATAAGTGATTTTTAAATAATTAAGGACAATAATGAAAGATAGAGGTAATGAAATTGTAAACTATGAAAGTGTGGTGTCATGGAAGGTAGCCTTGTGTGTATGTAAACAACCTTGTGTGTAGTTAAATACCCTTTTAATAAATAAGTGAATTAAATAAGTAATTGAAATAATCTATAGGATCTTTATTCAATGATTTACATTGTAAGTTAAATGTTAAATAGTAAAAAAATAAATCTAGCAACAAGAAAACAAATGTATGATTCACATATTGTGAGCCTTTCTAGAACTTAAGTTAAACAATCGAATCAACATTGTACTAACTATGAAATTATAAATGTATCGTGCCATGTGAAGACCCTACATATAATATTATAATCTTTTGGAATTGCTATGTTGTGCCATGTCATTAAAACAATGTCATTGATGTGCATCATGTGGTTTCACGTCATCTGTATGGGTTAACATTTATGCAAACATATCACATGTTGTGTGTTGTCATGTATCAAACAATGTAAGTCAAAATAAAATTATTCCAATATTTTTAGTGTTGTATTTTTGTGTGTAAAGTGTGGGTGCTACATTTGGTATCAGAGCGGAGGTTCATGTTCTCAAACCTCTAGGAAAAATTGTAGTTGTGATGGTTTTGCATGTTGGTGGTGGAGATTGGAAGAGTAATTTGATATATGTTGTTAGGTTACCACCATTGTAATTTTGATATTATGAACACACATGTTGTGCATCTCACTTAGTACGTATTTTTTATCATGTTGATGTGCTTGTAATGAGAGTATTTTCTCTCCTTTTCATGGATTCAATGAGGAGTTCACCTGTGATGTACTACGTTTTTGTGTGTGAAAATAATGTTATTGTGGATAATAGAGTGTTGGAGTGTATTGTTCTTCTGTGATATGTAGGTGTGATTATGTGTTGCATGATAATATTTGTGCATAGTGAATTGGATTGGATCATGATGTCACCGTCGGGTAAGTGCACCAAGTTGGGGGGCCATAAAGGGGGTCTTACGTGGACGCATTTTTCTGAAAAAAAAAACATCAACTGGTACAAGTTTTTTGAAATAGTTACACTCAAAATTGGAAGATGTTGTAGAAATATGAATCGTAGTATTTTGAGTCTAGTTTCTAAGCTACTAAGTTTTATTGAAAACAGATAATTTTAAGTGGGTCAGACAACTAAAATACCAACAGATGCTCTTGTTTTTGTTAAAAAACATAATAGAGCGACTTTCGTGCCCACCGCCATTTTTTGAGCATGATTTATTAGTTTTAAAAACCCTTTGGTAGAAATATAGCTAGGAACATCTAGTTTGGGATCCATTTTTTTAATATCCTTTTAGCAAATATTTTTTTATTTATGATTTTTCTAGTATAGAAATTTTATGTTTTGGAAAATAACAGAGCTCCGACTATACGCCCCCTAACTACCTCAAAAAATATTAAAAATTAGATTATTTGTTTTTGAATATGTATAGAATTATGCCTAGTTTTTCCTAGTATAATTTTTTTAAAATTTAGATCACCCAAAAAAAAGATACACCATGAAAGATAGACATATTTACACTTCCAAAAATAGCTATAAAAAGGCATAGTTAGAAAATAAATAATATGGAAACCTTATATTAGTAAGAAAATTTTAAAATTATATTTTTAGAAAGAAGAGACTTTGCTCTACGTCGTGGTATAATTTTTTTTAAATGGATCGATTGTTTTATTTTTATTTATCATAGAGTAAGTGGCATTCTTTACATTTTCTTGTAAAAACATGTTGTTTGTTGTGTTTGTTGTAGGTCCATGCCTCAGGGGTTGGGGATCCAAACCAGATCCCAAGCCTTGAGGCATGGCTTGGGAAAAGATAAAATGTAAAACACGTACGCATTATAATGCGTATGCGTTACATAACACGTACACATTCTGTGTAGTATAAACATTGTGCATGCTTTTCACATGCTTCTATGTACATAAATAAATGTTTAAGTATGAAAAATAATAAAATATAAATAATAATAAATGAATTTATTTATGTAAATATAAGAGATTAGGGTCACTCTACACCTTATGAAATTATTCTCGGAGCTTCATGAGTCATGGTTTAGGAGATAGTTTTTTTAAAGTATAATTTGGTTAAAGAACACAAGTAATTTTTCAAGATTTCAGCATTTAGCTTAAATATTTTAGCATTTAACTTCTACAATCGAAACCATAAACCATAGGGCACATAAACCTAAACACTAAACTATAAACCCTAAGCCCTAAACCCTAAACCCTAAATGTTTAACCATGATCCCTAGACCCTAATACCTAAACCCTAAACTCCTAAACCTTAAACATTCAGCCCTTACCCGTGATCCCTAAACCCTGAGCTTTAAGCCCTAAACCCTAAGCCATTAAGCCATAAACCCTAAAACCTAAACCCTAAACCATGAACCATGAGCCCTAAATGCTAAACCCTAAACCTTGAGCCGTAAAAACTAAATCATAAACTCTAAACCATGACCCCTAAACCCTAAACATTAAACACTGAATCCTAAACCCTAAACCCTGAGCCTTGAACCCTTCAACCTTATCCCTAAGCCCTAAAATCTAAACCCTAAATCCTAGACCCTATAACCTAATCCCTAAGCCATAAGCCCTAAAACCTAAACCCTAAAACTAAACCCTAAACCTTGAGACCTAAACCATAAACCCTAAACCTTAATCCCTAGACATTAAATCTTAAACCATAAACACTAAACGTTAATACCTAAAAATTAAACGCAAAACCCTAAACCATAAACCCTAAACCTAAACCGTAAACAATAAACCCTTATCCCTAAACACTAAACCATTAACCTGAAACCTTAAAACCTAAACGATAAACCTTAAACCCTAAACCCTCAACCTTGATTCGTAAACCATAACCATAAACACTAAACCCTAAACCCTAAACCCTAAAACCTAAATCCTAAACCATAACCCTGAACATTGAAACCTGAATCCTAAACCTTAAACCTTAAACCCTAAACCATGAGCCCTTAACCCTAAACCCTAAACCCCAAACCCCAAACCCCAAACCCCAAACCATATTTCATCAATATTTCCTAGCCTCGTGCCTAGAACCATAATTGATTATGCTTATAGAACTACCTTGTTTATGAGATGTGGGACAACTAACTAAATGGATATGACATCTACCTTGTTCCTTGTAATGCATATATTACACATCTCTTCCAAACTTGTTTTCTCCCCACATATACTTGTGCTCTTAAATGTAAATTTATACACACTCTGAAATAGATTTCACATTTATCATATTTCCATATATGGTATTATGCAAGCCAGGATGACCCATTGGAAGCTAGAAAAAATAACCATCACAACAAAAAACTTCATCTTAAAGGAAATAAAAGAAACATAGAGAATATATCAATGCAAAGGTGTAGGATCATAATTGAATTTCCCTGTAGTATCCTACTCGTCCAAAGAAAGATAAAGTTCAAGTGTTCTACTGAGAATGGATAGTTAATCTGACACAACTTCCTAAAGTGTTAAAAAATAAGCATAGAAACAGGGGAATGGATAATAACACTAAGGGGTTATCAATCACCTAGTAAATATTTCTTTTTTAGTTCTAAATGGGAGTTACTTGGCCTATGACTTAGTGACCTTCCATTCATTGATAATTCCTTATATGATAAACCCATGGATGTTTTTCAAAATCCCCTAAACAAAAATATAGGGGTAGTCATCAATCCTAGTGAAGGGTGTGATGTGATTTCCAAGCAACTTGAAATTCATATAGATTTAGAGGTTATAGCACGAATTTACAAATATCTCTATCGTTATAAATGGAAGCCAAGTAACAATGTCTCCCTATACATGCTAAGGATTGAGGACTACTAGGGGTCTTTAGAAGTATTAGACAGTCAGGAATATGACATTTCCCTCCTTCAAAATATCAGCAGATGAAAAACATCAAATTTTGATGACTCTCTTTGAATGTTCTACCTACAAATTCAATGAACCCTGAACTCTATGTCACCTAAACCCCTAACCCTCAACTATGAGACCTAAACCCTAAACTATAAACCCTAAACCCTAAAATGAAAATAATAAATCTTAGACCCTAAACACTAAACAACTAAATACTAAACCCTAAAACCTAAATGCCTAAACCCATAACCCTAACCCCTTTACCCTAGACCCTAAACCCTAAGCCCCTAAGCCCTAAACCCTAAATAACTAAATCCAGAGCCCCGAGCTCTAACCCCCAATCCTTAAACCAATAACTTATGAACCACGAACCCTTAAGCCATAAACCATGAACCATGAACCCTAAACCCTAATCTCTAAATCATAATCCCTAAACCTTAAGCCTTGAACCCTACACCCTAATCCTTGAGCCCTAAACGCTTAACCTTAAACCCTAAGCCCTAAGACGTAAAATCTAGAGCCCTGAGATCTAACCACTAAACCTTAAACATGTAACTAACCCCTAAACCTTAAACCTATAACTATGAACCCTGAACCATGAGTTCATAAAACTTAAAGCATGCACCCTAACCCCTACACCTTAAACCCTAAGCCTTGAGCCCTAAACCATAAACCCTAAAGCTTAATACCTATATGTTAAATCCTAAAGGTCCCTAAACCCTAAACCCTAAACCCTAAATACTAAATCATAAATCCTAAACCCCTTAACTTTAAACCCCAAGCACTAAATCCTAAACCCTAAACCCTAAGCCCTAAACCCTAAATCCTAAAACCCTAAGCCCTAAACCCTAAACCCTAAACCTTGAAATATGCAACCTAAACCCTTAACCCTAAAACCTAAAACCTAAACATTGAGCCTTAAACCCTAAAACCTGAACCCTTTTCCATAAGCCCTGAACCCTAACCTTCAAACCTTAAACCCTAACTCCTAAACCCTAAACTATAAATCCTAAATCCTTAACCCTGAGCCCTAAACCCTAAACCCTATACCATAAACCATAAGCCCTAAACCCTAAACTCTAATCCCTAAACCCTAAACCCTAAAACCTAAACCCTAAACCCTAAACCCTAAACCTTGAGCCCTAAACCTTAAGCCCTTAATCCCTGAATCCTAGGCCCTAAGCCATAAGCCCTAAGCCAAAACCCTAAACCTTGAACCCTTAAACATAAAACCCCAACGCTAAACCCTAAATACTAAATCCTGATCCCTAAACCGTCAACCCTCAACTCTCAAACCTAAACCCTCAACCCTTATCCCTAAACCCTAAACCCTTTTCCCTAAACCTTGAACCCTGACCTTTACACCTTAAACCCTAACTCCTAAACCATGAACCATAAACCCTAAATCCTCAACCCTAAACCTTACACCCTAACTGCTAAACCCTAAACCCTAAACAGTAAACCCTAAATCCTCAAATATAAACCCTAAAAACTAAACCTTGAACCCTAAACCTTGAACCCTCAACTCTCAACCCTAAACCCTTAACACTGATCCCTAAACCCTAAATCTTGAACCTTGAGCCATAAACCCTAAACCCTCAACCTTGACCCCTAAACCCTAAACCTTCAACCTTGAGCCCTAAACCCTAAACCCTCAACCCTTATCCCTGAACCATAAACCCAAAATTCTAAACCCTAAACCCTAAACCATGAACCCTAGTCCCTGAGCCCTAAACCCTAAACCCTAAAATCTGAACTATGAGCCTTAAACACTAAACCGTAAACCATAAACTCTAATCCTTGAGTCCTAAACCCTTAGCCCTAAACCCTAAACCCCAAGCCCTAAACCCTAAACCCTAAATCATAAACCCTCACCCAAAGGAAAGTCCTACAAATATCATTCAACATGTTTTAGTGTGTAGGGAATGGTGTTTAAGGTGATAGATCGACTCATTTATTTTTTATGAGAGAATACTTCCTTTGAAGGCATAAAAAGGCATTTTTGGCCATTTTGTAGTTAATTGAACACCGTTCAAAATAAGCTAAAATGAGCTAGTCATGTCACCGAGTTATCAAGGACCATTATTTGTGAAGTATTAAGGCATCATTTGTCTCCATAAGAGACATATGAGAAAAATCATGTATGAGAATCATGGATTTGATTCCATGAAAGGATGCTTTTAGAGCTAGGAAAGGTGAGGGGATGATCTTTATATGGAGCACCATGTTTCTAAGAATGAGAAATCATCTAAGTTCACTTAATGCAATTCACTTGGTATTATTCGTAACAACTCATTCAACACCTAGTAGTGTTATCACACCTTAAGGAGGAGGCACATTACAATCACCTCATTTTGGCCATAGGATAGGAATCCCATTTAGGGAACAATCCTCTATCTACAAAGTGAGGATCTCTTTTTAGTAAGAAGTAGACAAACATCATGGAGTTAATTCATGGTCACTAAAGTGAATTATGGACCAAATTTAAAAATTAGTACCAATTCAAGTAGTGGTAGGGCCGAAATCCATTTTAGAAGGTCAGAAACCTAAAAAATGACTATATGCTTTCCCAAAACAAAGACCGACTACAATATATATGCCCTGGAAGGTTTAGGTCATTTGTTGAAATCCTAAAAAATGAGTAAGTACTGACCAGATTAGATTTTGATAAACTATCTTCTAGATTATAACTGTTGGAGCTAGGAGACCACTTCCATAAGGTGCAGAGTGACCCTAATTTCTTATATTTACTAAAATAAATTTGAAGTTTTTGAAAGTATAAACCACCAAAACACATATGCATGGTCCATACTACATAAAACACACACACATTTTGACTTGTTTGAAACTCGTACGCGTTACAGGTTCGGTGATTCCCGATCCAAACAAATTAAAATGCGAGCACATTTTAGCAAAACTCCATTTTTCTTTTTTCCATATTCTTGTCCAATTTTTGGCCCCCCAACTTCATGCACTTACCCCGCCATACTGTGGTGATTCATGTGTGTCACCATGTTTTATTAAAATTGAATATATGTTTTAATGTTATTCATTGTGTTCATCTTATGTATAATTTGTGTAATATGTGATATTCATGTTGTGAATTAGGGGCATATGGTGATCATATGACCCCTATTGTATAATACTTATACTTTGGGTGCATTATGTTGAAACTTAATCTATTGTAACCCTTGAAAGTAATGATCATGTTATACTCTATATATATACCATGCATAACATGTTATGGTTAATATGTTTGAATCTCCATTGCATAGTGATGTAGTTATGTGTTATGTTGTGAACCTTATACTAGATGACCCGAAGGGGAGCAATCGTTAAGAGTGTATGTGTGGAGAGAGGAGGCGTGGACTAGGTTTTGATAATCTTGAGCCAAGTACGAGTGAGGAAATTGAGTTTTATATATACTATAAACCCACTTCTATCTATTTAGTATACCTTGAGATTTTCCAGTATATTGTGGATGCGCACCACCTTAGGTTCAACTTATGAAAATTAGTGTCCCCTGGTCTCTCCTATTGGGTTGTCCATCAAACAATCCTATGTGATTTTGACTATGTTGAGCCTTGTGGAAGTGTTGGAGGGGTGATTCAAATAGAGATGATGACAATTGTGTTATTTGATATGTTATTTTATGAGCTAAGGTTTGATTTCTAAGTGTAAGCAATGCGTTGAGTACCCCTTTGGTGGTCGTATAAGGCCAAATAGTTATCCTGATGTTTTATTTCCATATACGTATTTTATTCCTAAATTGAACATTTTCTCTTTTCTTGCAAGAACCAATAGTTTTCTTGATTGATGTGTTCTTATATTTTAGGAATTTATTTTGTTGTTGCACTAGCATGCATATTTTGCAATAACTTTGGATAACTAGCCATTTTATTTTTGTATTTTTAAATTTGTGTATCAATTTTAAAAGTTGTATAGCCTAGCACAAGGCTTGAGAATTTTTCCACTTGGCATTTGAAATGGATTGTTATGCTGGTTCTAATGTCCTAATGTGTTGGAATAGGGTCATGGGATTCATCATGGAGTGGTTACACATATGGATCCACTTCGTTGTATGTGGTTACGCCATAAGGAGTTATAGATAACTAGTAGGTTGTTGAACCACAAGTTATTATGTCACTTGGGTTAGAGGTGTTTAGACCTTATGTGCCCAGGTTCATAGGGTGACTGGCCTCTTTTTTGGAGCTAAAAGAAAAATTTATCTTTATTTTATTGCTTCATGAGGTATATGCAGTTGTTTTGTGATGTTTTGGGAGGTATATGTAATTGTTTTAATAAGATTTGGGAGGTATATGGAGTTGTTCTATGATTATTTTGGAGGTATATGTAGTATTTTTTGATGCTTTGGGAGATATGGATTTGGATTGTGATGCTTTGGGAGGTATATGGAGTTGTTTGGTGATGTTTTGGGAGTTGGCGTTATGATTTATGTGTACTCATGTGAGTCTGGTCATGTTTTTTGATGTTGAGGAATAATGCTCCTCATTGAGAGTATGATTTGATCCCCTTTTTGACACTATGTAGCTATAATTATGGTATGGAGTTTTGTGAAACCTTCGTATGTGTACGGTTTGGAAATCTATGTTGTTATAGTTTGCTTATGTTGCAAGTATTTTTTTGTCAGAAGCAAATGTGTGACAAGTACTATGTGTGTGGATCATTTATGATCCTTCAATTACTTTTTTGAGTTCTTGTGATGTGATACAATCATGGAAGTATGTATAAATATGTCTTATGGACCATTAGTGTTGTTTTTGGTCTTTGTGTGGTATTGTGATGTCAATTTCTGTTGGGATCCCATGAAACATAAGACAATTGAAATTTTAAACAAAGAATATTAAGAGATTGAGATTAAGAATTACTGTAAAGGAAAATATTAACTAAGCAATAATGTGAATTGAAAACTACCAATCTTCACAGAACATTAATAAATTATCAATACTTGCCTTCTTCCTTGTGGTCACGCTTTCACAACAATTATCTTTCGCTAGTGACATGGGTCGTGACTATTTCCTCCTTACACATAAACACCCCCTTCTAATCTTGGCCTTATGTTGCATCAAGGATGACGATCTTATAAGGGGAGGGAAAAGTAGTGCCCAATGTTTAAAAAAAAAGATAAATAATAATTATTTAAAAAATGAATCAGGTAATTCTTACCAAGGTGGGCGAGTAGGTGAAGATTAAAAGAGGTTGGTGAAAGGAGGAATTGTGGAGTGATGGTGCCATGAAAATTGGAATTTTTGTAGTATATGGACATCCTCATAAGGCATGATTTATATTTGAAAAATTTCCTCCAAACACGTGAACACGAATTATTTGAAAAATGTTCTCCTTAATGGCCAGTCAGATCTATCATTCTCCTTGGAAAATAATACGACCACTTTATTTGAGATCCATAGGCCTTGACCATGATGGGACCCATGTTAACATTGTAAATTAATAGAAATTAGATAATGTAGTGAGTGGGTACATGGACTGTATCAAACAAATATATCATTAATATCCATCCTAAATCATTTCCATTGTGGATAAAATCAAACTTAAAATAGAGGTGATTTGTAACCCGAATATCTATTCATTTTACTATATGTAGAATGATTGATTTGGATCTATATCTACACCGAAAGTGGTTTCAATTATTTTAGAGGAAAGGAAACTACATGTCTATCTGTCGTGATTTTTCTTAAAATTCTACTTATGTTCCTCCTATGCAATAAACATGCTTCTAACCTGATCAGTTCACATTTTCCTACGCACTGCCAGCATTTGCCAAAAATGTGAGTGTTGGAACAGCGTATGGACTTCTATCAAGGCATAAAGATAGAGAAATTTTGTTAGGTGTTGTAGTTGCAAGTTCTCTGGTAGACATTGGTGAAAAATGTGGGAGCATACACATGGCATAGGAACTGTTTGAAAAATTACCTTGAAGTAATGTGCAGCTAGGTCTTTGGGCCACTTCTACAGACTATACAAAAAATGGATTTGTTGAATGCGTTAATGAAAGGGTTTAAAATTTGAATGAACAAGTGGTTTGTGCTAGGGTTTGATCCTGTTTGAGTGAATAATTACAGGAAGGCTTATTTAGAGAAACATTATCTCTTAGGAAGTGAGTAAGTAAATGCAAATGAAAAGGGATAACTAAAAATGTTAATCATGCGATATTTATATGGATGTCATGCCATCAATTTATCGTTGATTTCATGCACACATGGTTTCGCAAGATGCAAGTAAGATGGCAAAATGGCATGGTTGTAATTCACTGTGTAGCATTATAATTTATATATGTTAATGAAAAATATATATATTGTTATGTTACAGTAAAATTTTTTATTTAAATTTGGTAATATGTATGAGATGTTAGTTTTAAGGGTGCTTTGGGAATTGTGCATGTAACTATAGGTGCTATTTTGATTCAAAATTACATATGGTAGTAAGGGGTTGGATATATATGTTAAGTGAAATTTTAGAGGATAGTTCAACATTTTGCAAAGTATTAAAAGGTTTATTAGTGAATTTTTGTAACATTTTTTCGATGCTAGTGTTTAAGGGAAATGTTCATCTAAACATGGGTAGTATCTTGATCCTCAAATTCTGTATTGTAAAATTTGGATATGTATGTTAAATGAAATCAAATTTAATATCTTATCGCTAATTATCTTTGCAAAATTTATGATGAAATATCTAAAGTGTTGTGTTATTTCACTAGCAAATATAGAAAAGACACCTAATTATAACAATCAACCTTAGTTTAAAAATCGTGTGTATCTTCCCTTCTCGAATGATCTTTCTTAACACAGAATGAACCAAAACCTTATAATGAACTTAAATCTCTACACTCAATGACACCTTGTAGCTTAAGGAAATAAGATCCCAAGTTTGATTTTATTGTCATAGCCTGTATGCTTAGCGACATCGTTGTGAACATGATGGTTAGGAATGACATGGTCAAAATTTATCTTGAGTATGTGGTCCCCTCATAGGATTGGTAATAGTGTGTGTAGTAAGGAGAATGTTTTCTCTTAAAGTTGTACTCCTTGGGAAACCAACATCAAACATAGTGTAAAACCCTCTGAGACAGACACACATGTTGAGTGCTGAAGATTGCCCACTAACCTTGAAAGTCAACTTTAATAGTTGACATTGTAAATGAACTCGATACACAATCTCAATTATTGTTTGGTTTTTGTGGTACAATAGTAAGAGTTAATTGTGAAACTTAACAATATTTCAATTTATGATTATTTGTTGGAAAGTAACCACAATATTTTTTTCTAGGACAAAAGTGAAATTTAGATCACTCATATAACATGTTTAAACCATCTTGTGGTGAGGGACTAAATCCATAACGTGAATCCTTAAAGTGAACCGTAATCCTTTAAACAAAGGATTATTCTCTCTTATCCCATAATTTTATTAATGCATAATGAATGTACGTTATGAAACTAGGTAATCATGTTATTGAGGTAATTCCCTAGGACGAGAGCAAGTAGGATCACAAGCATGCAAATATACTTATTAACAAATAGGTTATTCAACAATTTCAATACACTAATTAAACCTAATTAAGTGAAATAATTTTAAGATGAATTTAAATGATTCGATTGAGTCCTATGTTTTAGATACTAACACATGAGAATACTAGTGTGAATCCATTCAACCTCCCTCAAACAAGAGTTTCAACTTGTCAAGAAGAGTCAAATGTACCTAGAGTTACAAGATGATTCCAGAGTTAAGGGTGTGTTATAATATAATCACAACACCCTCCAATTTTCACAAGTGTGCATGCTTGAGCTCATGATGTGAATGGAAAACATGGATACTATCTCTAAGTTGTGGGACTTGCTACCTGAGATAGACCTCTAGAGGAAGTTGGTTATTCTTCCTAAACTTAGTGCAAACTAAATCAGATGAGATGAAGCTACTAACTATCTCTACCCTAAAACTTCCAACATAGCAAGGAGATAAAAATAACATGCAAATGAAGGAAAAATACACTGCAGAGGTGATGCACCAAAAGAAGGGAATGAAAATAATTTCCAATGTGTGAAAATGGAAGCAAAATAAAGATCAGAGAGGGTGATGACAGTTCTCCACAGTATAATAACAACATTCACAACACATTTTCATGCATACACAATAATAATAGGCCCTTGTAAGAGTATAGAGTAAACACAAAAATTTGTAATAACGTTAGAGAGGCAAGGAAAATGCAACAAACTCGGCAAGGGAAGATACATCCACAAATTGAATCTATTTCTTTATTTATATACACAGTCCAAACTATTTAAAAGGAAAGGCATGTATTACCATGTAAGGTGTCCACTATAAATACCTGCAGTACATTGGTTTCATAAAACCAAAATGACATAGTTTTGCTACTCGAACTATCCTCCCTTACAATGAGCCCAATATTCCAATTTATAGAGTTTTGGAAGAGAGAGAGAGACAGAGAGAGAGAGAGAAGCGATGTAAATCCTGAAATCTAATTTTAAACCAATTAAAACTCATAATAAATGAGTGTGATTTGTGGTTTTGGACTGTAGAAGCAATCTCAAGGTTCCCCATAACTTGCAGCAGTGAAGAATGATTGCTCATGCTCATTAAATGTTTATCCAACCACTTTTAAAATCACTATTCAAAACCTGGCACATTTTCCTTAAAATCATTAACAAAACTTCACCAATTTATACATTTCTTAATTATTGTACATTGGGATCGGAACCATGATTGCAACGAGACCAATTTTGTGAAAATCTATTGAAAATTGCAAAATTTAAGGCCTTCTAAGTGTGAGCAATTGTTTTGAGTTTCCTAGTGATTTCTTACATTTTATGGGACTGAAAATTTAATTTATTGGAGCTATAGATGTTTATTTTATTTTCACCCACCTATCCTCATTAAATTAATTAATTGGATGTTGAGATCTTTCCAAAAATTCCAATTTTGTCAAAATAACTATTTTAAGATCAGGGTTAGGGTCTTCCACACGAGCTCTCATAATCAACATTTCCATTTGCATTGCGGGTATTTCCCCCTATTTCATGCATGCGATGCCTATGGAGGATTTGGTTTAATAATCTTCTCCATACCCACATCTGGTTTACTATGGATGTTTTGGCTTTTACGGGCCCGCGATTCACATTCTACACTTAGGCCACTTGGACTGCCTGACCCTACCGTCACTGCACCATATATACTTGAAGAAATTTTGGGTTTGTGGGGAACTCTCATCCGCATGGTACTTGGACAGTCTGGGCCGTCGGGACCTAACTTTTCCACAATACATTGTGCCCACTCCATTCCTTTATAAATCGAACAAGTCGGCATTTCAGGGAACTTGTGATCCGATGGAACTTAGATCACCTAGAGTGTCGGGACCCGATTTACCCACAATACACTCTTTCCTTAGTATTTTAGATCCAATTCGAGGTTGAGGAAGATATTGACGAAATAAGCTCACACTTATTTTTAGGTCAACTAACACCATTTTTACCTGTTTGGTGCTTCAATCTAAATTTATATATATTTTAAGTAGTTAAGGTACCCTAAAAGAATTTCCATAAGCTAGGAAATTTCTTCCCCTTTCCATAGATATAAATAAGTCCTTCTAACTCCTCATATTTTGTAAATGGCGGGCCGGCGGCCCTTGGAAGGAGTTTTTGCCAAAAGCGGGTCGGTGGGCCTGGGGAAGAATTTTCGCCAAATGGGAAACTTGAAAACGGATGGGGTGGTAGGATATATTTTTGAATTTTTTCAATTTTCGCAAAGGGTACAAGTTATAATTGCGAGCCCACAAGCCTAGAAAGGATTTCTTTTACAAAAGGGGAAAATGAGGGCCAACTCGCTTGAAGATGTCTTTTCACCCAAAATGAGAAGTGTGGGCCAGCGGGTCTAGAGATGTCCTTTTTCCAAATGAGAAATGTGGGCCCACGAAGGTATCATGTGCCTTAACAGCACCACTCTAAATGTAGAGCCCAAGGGGTAGTCTCCAAACAAGCACAGGCTCGCCGAGTGCTCAAAGTAAAAAATAGGGGACAAAGCAGGCCCAAATAAAATAAATATAAAAGACACGGTAGAAGTCTCCACGTGTCTCATCAGCGCAGTTTCAAGGGTCAAAGAAAAATATGGTTCCCCAAACTAGTGCTAACCTTCCACTTGTTCCAGGTCCCAAAAGGAGACAGAGTTGGTAGTTTGAAATTCAAACTGGGGTAGAGAAAGCGGAAGGTGCCACGTGTCGACTAGGCACAACTTCAAATATCAACTCCAAAGGTGGTTCCCCAAACTAACACCAGCCCTCAACGTGTCTAAGGTTCAGAAAAATGACAAAGAAATCCTTCAAATTGGTTAATTATAAGAGGGTCAGTGGAATCCTCCGCATGTCTCATTGGCACAACTTCAAAAGGTGCGACTTAAAGAAGGACCCTGAACTAGCACCAACCTACCACATGGTCAGAGCCCAAAATTTGAACTAGCCCTAAATCGGTTAATTATAAAAGGAATGGTGAAAGCCCCATGTGTCGCTTTAGAACAACTTGAAAGGTGCGACCTAAAAGGTAGTCCCCAAAAATGCGCCAGCTTGCCATGTGCCTCATCCACACAACTTCAAAGGTAAACTCTTGGGGTAGTTTCCAAATGAGCACAAAGCCTCCAAGTGTCTCAGATCAAGCATAGGGTCTCCACCAACGGGAGGACAAAGGATCCCATGAAAGCCACCATGTGTCAGTTTTACCGAACTTCAAGAGTGAGAGGAAGGGGCTGAATCTTAAAGACACGTGATGCTGCCACATAGGTTTTGCATTGATGGACTCTTTTAAATATTGTGAGCCCACATTAAACTCCGATGACCCTGATCATCATACGGCCATATCCTTTGACTGGAAATCTTGATATTCAGGTGAGAAGGGATGTTTTGGAAAGCTCTTGGTGCCGGCTTCTCACCTATCACCATTAATGTTTTGGCCTACCATTTTTGAGGTTGTCAAAGTCTCCCACTTGCCATCATAATGAAGAATGGGCCTCATTCTTGCCAAGTCAAGGAACAAGCACATGGAGGAATGGGTGTTGTAGTGAGACTCATCATTCTGGTAGGTGGATTCAATGCTCTTCTTGGGGTGGTTGAAGAAGGATTTGAATTCTTCCCTCTCGCATTCTCTCTATTCTTCCTATATATTGTAAAGGAGGGGCATATTTCAAAAGGTTGGTCATTGTTTTTCTCCTGCCCCCCTCTCCCTTTATTCCTTAGGGTAGAATGTGGAGTCTAAGCCTCCTCTCTTTGCTCTATAATGGAATTTTATTGCCTCTTTCTCACTCATGATGTACTGTGTCAACTTTTGGAGCAATAAAGATATGTTTTGTGATGCATTTTTCCATCCTTTCTTATTTTATTGTCTCTTCTTACATCTCTCATTGTATATATGTGCATACTTTTGGTGTTTATTACAGGTTCTAGGAGCTGTGTTTAATGGGTTTTGAGGTGGTGTTCTATGTGACAGTTATCTTTGGTCTATGGTGCATCTATCCATCCTCTCCATTTTTCACCTCTCTCCATTTCAGGTAGTTGGATTTGTCATTATCGACTTCCTTTTTTGGTGTATCAGTGCTTAGTGTAGGCATTATTCTTATGCATTTCTCTCTCTCCTTGTCTCCTTGGAATGGTTAGATTAGGATAGATTAGTTTTTCCTGCACTAGAGTAGCTTGTGGCAGGTAGTTTAGGAAGAAGCAACCAGCCTTCTCTAGAGGTCCATCTCAAGTTCACAAGTCCCACAGCTTGAGAGATGGTCCATGTTGTGCAATCACACCGGATGCCCCACACATATTAGAGGCCATTTGGGGGTGCTGTGATTTTGCATCAACAGTTTTGGCATGCCCAGTGGGACAGGTATGAAGCACCTTAAAACTTCATTTCATCAAGTTGATGTGTTCTTGGTGAGATTCAACCTTTTGAGAAACATGCAAAACATCTGGCGACTCCATCTGGTCAACAACCCATTCTCTGAGTTGAATATTTTTGTTCCATCCATTTCCACCCATTCTTGTTTTCCACATCTTTCATTTCCTTCCATTCCATGAAGTTGTCTAATCATGACTTCATTTTCATCTTGGAATTCACACTTGCAGCAGCAACAATGCAATCCACCTCCAAAGTATTTTTCAACTCCTCCAAATCAACATTATGATATCCAGATCCATAATAATCATGCTTACTCATATGATTAGTGCCAAAACTAGTTTGGCTATGGAGCTTATCAAGAAAAAGGCTATGCATATAATTATAACAACTACATGGAAAATGTTGATCTGCTCAAGAAAATTCAAGGGATGGAGGCACGCATGGTACAATCAAGGGCCACAGGTCAAATGAAAGTGTTCAGAATTGTATATAGGGCACCTTGTCCATGGGATGGCCCTATGCCAAGACATTACAACCCTCAGGAGAAGGTTGAATTCATGGTTGAAATGTTTCCTCAACTTGCATAGTGGATTGAGGATATTGAGGCATATGAGAAAAGTGTGAGACAACCTTGTCAATGGGTAAGTCAATCACCAGCTCCTTATGATCCCTTTTCTCCATCCCAAATTTTATCATTTCAGCATGGTCAAGATTCAATCTCCTCACTTGCTGGCCCAAATGTTTTTTTCCCTTAGCCATCTCCTAGTCTTCCATCTCATCTTAATTCTTCTAACCTTTACCCTTCTAAGTAGTCATTTCCTCCAAACAAACAAGAAATTCCACTTCCCTCACCACCACAAACAATTGCAAAGATGGTTCAAACCCCATCCACTCCTCCTCTTGCTTTCCCAAGTCCATGTTGGGAAGAGACTCCAAAGAATCCATTCAAGGAGAACAATAAAGAAAAGAGGAACCCAACTGAGAAGAAATGATAGAAAATCTGAAGAGTTGGGCTGCCAGATTTTTGATTACAAAGATCCCCTTGATGGTTATGCCAACAAAGGAGGTCAAGGTTGAGGAGCTAGTGGTGGCTAAGGCTGAGTTGGTAGTAGAAGAAGAACAAGAATAAGAAGGAGAAGACTAGAAATCTATTTTTTCTGAATGCAGTGTCCATAATGGCACTTTGTCTGAGGATAATCTAATCCATTGCAATGTTAAGCAGGAAGAACAACTTTCCAAGTCCCATTGAAGAGGAGCAACTGGAGGAGATCAAATCAGAGTTGAGGCCACTTAATGAAGAAATCATTATTGAATATTTTTTGCTTTCATTTGAAGGGCCTGATTTGATTGATGAACCCATGACGGAGGAGGACCATATGGTTCTAGAAGCTTTAGGTGCAGAGAAGGTCATAGAAGAACCTTCAGTTCTTCCTCCCACTTCATCCCCTTGAAGCTCTGATGTTGATGAAGAGTTTGATATTTCAAACTTCATGTTTGAGGATGAAGGAAACCATGGTGAGTGAGTTGCAGATCAGGAGGACACCATGGAGGAGGTTGAGCATATGCAACAGGAAAACAAGGAAGAAGACTGTCTATCATACTTGGAAGATTTCTTTGATGGAGAGGAGCCTTATGAGATCACATCATTTTCTCCTCCATCATCCACCTTCCAAGCACATGAGCCTCTGCCATGAAGGAGATGGAATTCAAATGCAACATCCTGTACTTCATAACAATCCCTCTGGAACCAAGGTTTGAAGATCATAATCTTCCATGTTCTTCATAGGAGAAGGAAGGGAAAGAACATAGAGGATCTCATCATCTCCCATCTCTCTCACACCATTCACCCAGGAAGGTCTAGTAGGAAGACTACATTATTGGAGTTAAAATTCAAATCAATGGGCACATCCATCAGATCAGACCATGCCCTATCAGGTACTTGGCTTCATTGGAGCCAAGGGAGAAGCCAAAACCAGTCATGCCCACTTTAGGGCATGAGGATGAGTATCAAAGCACCAAGGGTCACCATCAACACCTCCAGGAGTCCAATTCCAATCAACTTGAGGAGGTATTTTTTATTTTGTTTATACCTTGATGATTTGGGTGGAATATCAGATTAGAGTAAATTTTTCACTCATACAAGCAGCCATATTCAGTTTCAAATTATTTTCATGGCTGCCCCTTTTGAGAAAGGGAAGCTAATTCTCTCTACCAGTTGCAAGATTTGTTTGAGTCCCCTTTCTCTCTGGTTAGCAGGAGTAGGAGTAGGAGTAGATTTTTTTCAGTAGAAGAAGTGCTTGTGCACACTCTACATATCCCACTTGGGGTGTGTATGATTTCTATTTTTGTACATAGTGAGTTGTGGTGTTTTGTTGCTCGTGCACATTACATTGGAAGTAACATTTGGTGAGATCAGCTCCAGTTCAAGTGGTGTTCAAAGTGGCTCAGGGATCATATTTTAGAGATTATGATCAGATTTGTGTTTATCAGACTATCATTCATGACTCCATGCCCAATGGATGCTTCAAGGAAACTGATCATTTCACCTAGCAGGAAGGTGATCCCCATGAGTCGCCAAATTGTTTACCAAAATAAGCTCACACTTATTTTTTGGTCAACTAACACCATTTTCCCCCTTTTGTGATTCAATCTAAATTTTTTATATATTTTAAGTACTTAAGGTCCCCTGAAAGCATTTCCATCAGATAGAAAATTTCTTCCCCTTTCCATAGATATAAAGAAGTCCTTCTAACTCCTCATATTTTATAAATGGCGGGTTGGCGGGCCTGGAAGGGATTTTTTGCCAAAAGGGGGTCAGTGGGCCTAGGGATGACTTTTTGCCAAATGGGAAAATTGTGGACCGATGGGGTGGTGAGATTTTGAAATTTTGCAAAGGTCACAAGTTATAATTGCCGGCCCGTGAGCTTGGAAAGGATTTGTTTTTCAAAAGTGGAAAATGCGGGCCAACGGGAGAGGAGATATCTTTATCACCTAAAATGAAAAATCTGGGCTGGTGGGCCCGGAGATGTCTTTTTGCCAAATAAGAAATGTGGGTCTTGTGAAGGTGTCACAAGTGACTCAATAGTGCCACTCTAAAGGTTAAGCCCAAGGGGTAGTCTCCAAACAAGTGCAGGATCGCCACGTGGTAAGAGTAAAAAATGGGGGACAAAGCGACCCAAATTAGCTAAGTATAAAAGAACTAGTGGAAGTATCCACATGTCTCATTAGCGCACCTTCAAGGGTTAAAAAAAAAGGTGGTTCCCCAAACTAGCACCAAGCTTCCACATGTCCCAGGTCCCAAAAGGAGACATATATGGCAGTTGAAAAATTAAAATGGGGCGGAGCCAATGGAAGGTGCCATGTGTCGACTTGACATAACTTCAAAAGATCAACTCCAAAGGTGGTTCCCCAAACTAGCACCATCCCTCCACATTTCCAAGGTCTGAAAAAGGGACAAAGCTGACTATAAAATTGATTAAGTATAAGAGGGTCGACAGAAGCCTCCATGTGTCTCATCGGCACAACTTCAAAAGGTGTAGCCCAAAAAAAGACCTTGAACTAGTGCCCACCAGCCACGTGGTTAGAGGCCAAAAGTTGAATCTGCCCCAAATCGGTTAAGTATAAAAGGAATGACAGAATCCCTACATGTCTCTTTGGCTCAACTTCAAAGGCACGACCCAAAAGGTAGTCCCAAAACAAGGGCCATCTTGCCATGTGCCTCGTTCATGCAACTTTAAAGGTAAAATCTGGGGGAAAATTCCAAATGAGTGCGAAGCCTCCACATGTCTGGGGTCAAGCATATGGTCTCCGCCAATGGGAGGGACTTACGAAAAGAACAAAATAACATAGAGGATCCTACGGAATTCATCACATGTTAGTTACGCGTAACTTCAAGAGTGAGGGGAAGGGGTTGAATCTTCAAGGTGCGTGAGGCTTCCACATAGGAATTACACGGATGGAATATTTTAAATATTGTGATCTCATGACTGTGATCTTTAGACGGCCATATATTTTGACTTGAAGCTCAGATTCAGGTCATAAGGGACGTTTTGGAAAGGTCTCGGCACTGGCTTCTCACCTGCCTCCATTCATGTTTCAGCCCGCCATTTTGAAGGCTGTCAAGTCTCCCACCTGCCATCATAATGAATAATGGGCCTTCTTCTTTCCCAGTAAGGAAAATCACATGGAGGAATGAGTGTTACAGAGAGACTCATAATTTTGGTAGGTGGATTCAATGCTCTTCTTGGGGTGGTTGAAGTAGGATTAGAATTCTTCCCTTTCTCCTTCTCTCTTATTCTTCTATATATTGTAAAGGAGGCGCATATTTCAAAAGGTTGGTCATTGTTTCTCTCCTCCCCCCTCTCTCTTTCTTCCTTAGGGTAGAATGCGGAGTCTAAGACTTCTATCTTGCCCCTATAATGGCATTTTCTTGCCTCTTTCTCACTGATGATGTACTGCGTGAACTTCTGGAGCAATAAAATATGTTTCGTGATGCTTCTTGTCCATCCTTTGCTTATTTTTTTGTCTCTTCTTTCCCCTCGTCATTGCAAGGTATACTGTGCATACTCTGATGTCTATTGTAGGTTCTGGGAGCTGTGTTTAATGGGTTTTGAAGTTGGTGTTCCATGTTAACTTCATATCTAGGTTTGTGGTGCATCTTATCCCATCCACTTCATTGGCTCACCTCTCTCCACTTCAGGTAGTTTGGATTTGTGATCAGCCACATCCTTTTCTGGTGTATCACCGCTTAGTGTAGGATCTCTTTAACTCTCTCTCTCTCTCCCTATTTACTTGGAAAGGTTAGATTATGATTACATAGGTTTTTCCTGTAGTAGAATAGCTTCGTGGCTGGTAGATTAGGAAGCATGAACCAGCCTTCTTTAGAAGGTCTTGAGATATGGTCCAATGTTGTGCAATCACACCGAATGCCCCACTTAGATCTGAGGCCATTCAGGAGTGTTGTGATTTTGCATCAACAAAACCCTAGTTCCATCCGCAGCTATTCCACTCGCAGCCTCAAGACCTACAATGCATTAAAATAAGGATTTCTTCATTTCTTCACATTTTTAGCAAATTTTTACTAACTCCTTACATTTTCCATGAATAGGGAAGTTAGAGAAAAGTAAAGTTGTGCCCAAAAAATCCATATTTCTTATTTTCACCATTTCTATCTAAGTCTAAAGAAATTGTGCAAGTTATCAAAAACACCTTGGGGTAAATTTCAGATAACATGGTTATCAATCACTCTAGTTGTGACCTTAGTAAGGTGTGTAAAATATATAATTGAATGCGTCCTAGTGACACACATCTAATACTTAATTTTCCAGGAATCCAACCTTGGTTGAGTGTGAATCTTACTCCCTAGGACCTTGATGACTGAGCATTTAAATGAAGAAGGTAGGATACATGGTTATTTTTAATTACTTAAAATAATGAGTCGAGTAACCTTAGTAATTAAATGCTAATATGAAAAGAACGTGTAATATATTCACTCTTGAACTAATGAACCTCACTAGTTTCATGTGAACCTTCCCTGTGATAACTAGGATAAATTACGAACCAAACAATCATGCAACTTAAAAGACAAACCCTAAGAATAAACACTAGTGGCTCATGTGGGTGTGTATGTTCCTATCAACAATCAGGCCATATCATTTTTTAGCGGTAGGGGAAACAAACAGAATTACATGGAGTAACTACAAGTGAAATGTTAAGTAAAGTAAGGATAACACAGTATAGTTTTAAGATGAATGAAGGACTACATGATAAGTGATTTTTCAACAATTAAGGCCAATAACGAAAGATAGAGGTAATGAAATTATAAACTAAGGAAGTGTGGTGTCATGGATGGTAGCCTTGCGTGTATGTAAACAACCTTGTGTGTAGTTAAATACCCTATTAACAAATGAGTGAATTAAACAAGTAATTGAAATAACGTAAAGGATCCTATTCAATGAGTTACATCGTAAGTTAAATGTTAAACAGTCAAAAAAGAAATCTAGAAACAAGAAAAGGAATGTATGATTCACATATTGTGATCCTTTCTAGAACTTAGGTTAAAATTTTGAATCAACATTTTAATAACAGTGAAATTCTAAAAGTATCATGTCATGGGAAGACCCTATCTATAAGATTATACTCTTGTGGAATCGTTATGTTGTGTCGTGTCATAAAAGAAAAATGGCCTTGTTGTGCATCACGTGGTTTCACGTCATCTATATGGGTTAATGTTTATGAAAACATATCATGTTTTGTGTGTTGTCCTCAGTGATCCCTTGTGTTGTCGTGTATCCAACAATGTAAGTAAAAAAAAAAATATTCTAATATTTTTAGTGTTGTATTTGTGTGTGTAACATGTGGACACTACACATGGTAATGTGCATGTATGAACACTTGAATATAATCATTCCCAAGTAATATCTCTACTAAACATGGGAAATTAGCTCCCAGCTGAAAGACGGAAACATTGATAAGGCACGATTGCAAAAAGGCAAGGACAAGCTAACGCAAATCACACCAAAAAAATTGGAGTTTTTAAATATATCTTGCTAACAAGATGAAATTTATATTAACACAATCAATTTTTAAGCTATAAGGTAAAGAATGAGGTATGGATGGTAGTTTAAGTTGTTAGGTAAAGATTGAGGTATGGATGGTAGTGTAAAAAAGAAAGAAATATTGCAAACATTAAAATGTTTAGTGTTGTAAAGAATTTAAGTACGCCGAAGGCGTTCCCCCTATGGGAAAGGCCCTTGCGGACATTTTTGCGATTTTGTTAAATTTGACGGTTTGACGGCCGTCTGGACGTTTTTGCATTTTTCGTCACTTTGTTGTTTTGCTCGGGTCACGCATCTTCCAGTTTACAGTTAATGCGTGGGGCAGTGCTGCCACGTCAGACAATGCCTAGGTTTTAACTGGATGCCCTTTGCTGACTGCGTACAATTTTTATGGGTCTATTTATCCACTTTAGGCGTGTTTAACGTTTGAATCATTTGTGTTGTTTTTACGTTTGGGAGCAAACAGAGAGCTGGGTCGCTTTCGTGGTCTGAAAATTTAGCAAAGGGTTTCATTTTTTTACCACACCAACAATGCGTAGTGTGTCTCCGTAAAATTTACAATATAATTTTAAGTATATTTATATACCATTAATCATATACGGGTTTGTAAGGTTAAAAATATTTTTGAGTTCGTATCTTGGAGTCCTGATTTTACCTTAGTTGCATTTTGAAAAAAATATGGTGATTTTTTTGTATTCCTCATGTCTCGAGTCTTTGATGGTCGTTTGGAGTAAAATCATGGTGCCTTTTCAAGTTGTCTCCCTATTGACATGTTTATGTCAAACCAAAATGTAAAATATCCCCTCAGTGCATCTAAGACTTCATTTTACTTGTGGGGATGGAGATAAAGGATGGACTTGTGGAGAATTTTTTTTTGAAAAAAAAGTTAGAGGATAATCTTGGAATATCTTGGCTAATTTGAATTCATTACATTTATTATGATTATCCTTGATGGTATAAGAGGCATTATTAGTGTTACAGTATTTCTCATCTCATATTCAATAAAATGTGAAAAATTATCCCAAGGTAAGAGATATGGTGGGACCCAATTCATAATACATCGATTTAATGTGTTTTTGTAACATGTATTTTGGAGTTATTTAGGTTCATCATCATCTAGATCTACTAGTATAACATTAATCTCGTGTCTAAAGTCATAAAATTTGGGACAGGACACACTACGCATTGTTGGTGTGGTAAGTGTGGTTTAAAAAAAAAAGCATGCTAAATTAGAGTAATTCTTCAGCCAAATGTCAAACATTATTTTACAATATTGTTCTCGCTAGCCAATCACATTGTGCCACATGGCAAATCTATTTTTTGATTTTCACAAATTTATAAAGTTTTGCATCTATTTTTTTTGGAATATTCATCCGCCCTTAATTCATGTATATTTCATTATTTAAATTAATATAATGCTTCTTAATAGTTCTAGTTATAATTTTTTTGAGAGGTCAAACTCTCTCTTTCATTAATAAACTCCGAGTATGATTTTTCATTGCATGTAGACGGTAAAATTTGTAACTGTCTGTGGCCAGGTTGTGTAGGCAGAGCAGCACGTTTTCTTTTGTTTTCAATTTGATTTTTTGAATTGTGAGAAGCCTGACAACATTAATGTACAGTTGGGAGAGTTTTAGGTAGGTTGCAAGTGTGAGAAGAAGCCATTCGAGCCATGAAGAATTCCAGTCCTAGCCTAGGCCGAGTTAGCCAAGACTAAGACTCCATCATATAATCAATAGTAGCAAATTCTTTTCTCTAGTTATTCTATCATAACTAGCATTTCACCTCAAAGGGAATGAGAAGGTAACCAAAGACCATAAGGAGTCTTGGATGACAACATAATTCCCTGTAATATTGAAAATTAGCCTTTGAAGCTCCAGAGAGGAAGTTGAGTGATATCATAAGCAAACTAAGAGGGAGTAAGATATCCTTAGCCAAACACCTTTACATCAAAACCGCAGAACCCACCAAATACCACACCAACAAAGCATCAAAACACAATGGAAATGAATTCATACACTGGCAAAGAGCACTCAATAGACCTTCGCCATGCCTCACACGGGGGAAGGGGAAGGTGCCCTATACTCAAAATCTATATGAATATTTCCCATCCATTACCATAATTCAACCCAATTATAGTAATAATCCCCTGGGCCATCGAAAAATGATTTTTCATTACCAAGGTTTAAGGCCAATTTTGCATCATGTGAGGAAAGAGTTATAATTTCACTAGGAAAATTCTCTTTCCATTCATGAAACTTTTTATGACAATCGTCCCATACCTTAACTCCTTTGTTAGCCAAGCAGTGGGCCACTTGATTCTTATATCTTCTAATATGAGAAAAGTGAGTATGAAAAAAGGGGAGGATTACCTTAATTTGTTGACCGATCAGTTCCAACAACCAAGCCTTAGGTTGCTTACCAATAATTTCCCTGATGATAATTTTAGAGTCTCCTTCTATCCACAAACACTGCCAATTCTAATTTTTAGCCTCCAAAAGACCAAAGAGGAGAGCCATGCCTTCCACCACATTATTAGAGGAAACTCTGCAATCTACAACTAAAGCCATCACAAATTGACACCTTGAATCCTTACAAATGCATCTGTAGCCAACTCTACCTAGATTTCCTCTCGATGCTCCATCAAAATTTAATTTGATCCATTCTTCCTCAGGAGCCAACCATATACTTTTTTGATCTTCCATGCTCCCAGTACCAGGAGATATAAATAACTAATTTAATTAGCTATGGGGTGGAGTAAATAATCAACCATTTAATCAAATAAATGTTTAATTAAGTTATTTAAAGGTTTATGAATTAATTTAATCAATTCCAAAGGGTATGATAGAATATGTATGAATTAATTAATTAATTTAACTAATCAATTCTAAGGAATGTAAATAACCAAGGATAAACTGGAAACATGTATGCAGTTTTAGGGTGTCTACAGGTACTAAATGCCAAGGGTTAACTTTCACAACAATCTCCAAAGTTCACTATGGCCTTACATTTAATGTACAATTTGAAAAATCACAATATGTAAGCCATATGATGGAGCTTGGAGTCTTTTATTCTTGGTTTTGACATGTATTTTATTTTTATTTCCTATTTTTAGTGATACAAATCGAGAGCCCTACAGTCAAGAAAGTTTGGAGATAGCACCAATCAGTGTACTCATAGGAAAACTAGTCACGTGATTTTTTTAATAGATCCTTTATTGCCTTGTTGTTTTATTCTCACTACTTACCTTGGATTAGTTGTTGTCTTTGTTATTAATGACCCATCATGTTGAATCTATTAAACCCTTAAAAGTGCCCCATTTTTAATGCAACCAATTTGTTCATATAGTGTTTTCAGAAATCTTTATAGTTAGTTTGAGGAAAAACTATGTTAATATTTTGTTATTTTTCTGTTACATATTTATAAAGAAAATAAGGAACATAATAACCTAAGCTACTCAAAGACTTAAGAAATCCCATTTACAACCATGCTCCAATCAGCCATCATATTGGAAACCGCCCAATATTTTGGTGCATGTCTGTCTCACACTTTCTAATTAGGCTTATCAATAAGATTGTAGCTTAGTGTGCTTTAGTTCATGACTATATATTAAAATTTTGAATCTCATGTTGACATAACATACTGCCATTGAAGATTATTGTAAAAATAAGGTATTCTGAGCCCAAAACTGACAAGTAAATTCCCAAGCAACATGTACTCCATCCAATATTGAGTTTTTCTTTTTTACTTTAATTTGGGATGTATCAATCCCAAAACAGGGGCTCATCTTACTCGCAAAGCTACATCTTAAAAAGCAGCAAAAAAGCATCATTTTATTTACCAAAAAGCAAAAAAAAGCATCATTTTATTTGCCAAATCAAATCATTACTGCATCTGCATTAGTCATGTAGTGCTCAATAGTTTCCATGCACAAATGCAAGGAGACAAGGGTTCAATATAAAAGCATCATTTCAATAAATTTCTTTTGCAGATAGATGTATCTATGTTAAAACGAGGAGGGAGGTAATCACTAGACTTTGCATGTGATGGTACTTGAACAATAAAAAGAAATAACTTCAATCAACCATATCAAATGTCAAATGAAAGGTCAAAGGATCTGAATAGCGGATCAAATTTGTTTCCAATGAGTCCAATAAAAACGGCGGATGGCTTGCTTTAGACGTAGTTTGAAACCAAACAGAAGAAAAGAACCGAGAATTTATTAGAATGGATCACAGAAAACGAGTTAAGTAACAATGGACTCTTATTTTTTTTAATTTTGACATTTCTTGTCCTCATCTTCTTATGTTACAGGGAATATTTTTATTGTTGATGGGGGTCACACTATACCTGGATTTCCTTTATGGTCATCACTCTGACATAGGATTCATACCACGTCAGAATTGCCATTTCTCCATTTCGATTAGCAAAGGTATTTATATTGTTGTTTGTGTTAGGCACATACCTCACTTTCATCAGACATTTATTCTTAGGCTTTACATCCATCATATATGATAAAATTAAATAACAAAAAAAGGGCATTGTTAGGAGTGAAGAATAACAAAAAATGGTTATGTGCATCCTTCACTAGCTGCTTTAATTGTGTATAGTATGTTTTATTAATAAACTATTTTGGTTAAAAAAGAGAGTAGAAGAGACAGTGCCAGATTTGAAGTTCAGTGTCCTCTCCCCTGACAAATTTGTTTTCCCGTTGAAGTGCATATAGATTTGCAGGGGTATCCTTATAAAATTAACAGTGTGTGAGGGCTTTGCATTGGTTAAACCTTTTAATTCTTTTGTAGATTAAATGTCATAAGTTCACCAGTGGTCAGTAGTCGATTACATCTTCCATGCTTTTGTGATATAATTATACTTCAAACAAGTTCTTCTACTATTAAGGTGAAACCTATCCTTGTAACATATTTTATAATAGGAATCTTAATTCAGGTCATGAGGTACTTCAAGAACCTGTAAAGTAGTCATAATTGATCAAACTTATCCTCAACAATGACCCAGCCAGAGTACAGTGTCAATGCCCTCTATTACCTTACAAATCTTCATGTGTATAATGTGCCCAAATCATATGACACCTGAGCTCTCAAGATTCATTCATTTTTGTGTTGGATTTCACATATTATTTTCATCAGGTATGTCCCTTTCTTAAGTGCTTACATACTAAGCATGTTAGTTTTTAGGATAGGGGAGTTGTGATTGAAAACATCACCCTTTGTTTGCTGCAAAAATGAATTCTTATACATAATGTGAAACTCTCTCTATACCTTTTCATTAGAGGAGCTGCATGAGGGTTCTTGTCTTTGCTGTTATCTGCTTCTTTCTTAGAAGCAACATATGATTTCTCTCCTTCAGGATTATTTTCTGTAGAAGGTTCCATTTTTGCCTTTAAACAAGTCTGGACATCGTAGAAGAAGCATTACCTTTATTTGTTGTTGTCAAATTTGATAGATATAAAGGCCCATGTTGATATCCCTCCAACCCGTTACATATTACCATACCCCCTATTTCGAGAGGGAATCAAAGACAATTGCCGATTAAAATGCCCTGGGAATTAACTATCCACAAGTCGCAAGGACTTACTTTGCACAGAGAAACCATCGACATTGGAACCACTGAAAGGTAGGGTCTGACATTCATAGCTTTCTCCAGAGTTCCCTCGCTTGCAAATTTGTGCATTTCACCTACTTTTTCATTCGAGAGATACTCAAATATGGCGCACGTACCAACACTTGGAGCAAGAAGAAAGGAGGAAGCAAGACTACTATCACTCAACCCATCGTAAATATTACCCTCTGCTTTGATAGCACCTCCACTACTACTATACTCAACACTTCTTCTATCCAAAGCGACACTTTCGTTCAAGGGGTATCAAATGTAATCATGTTTATTGAAACTAAAATTGCTCACTAAAGGCTACCATTCATCATATAAATACTGCACATGTATACATGTCTCATTATGTGCATGCATATCTACATTTATTTGATGTTTTCAAATATGAAATGCAACTTTAAATGTACGAATTTGTAGCATAATTAAATGTACACTTACAACATTTGAATGTAATGTTACAACTAAAGTCCTACACTACAACTATCAATCACACACATTATCAGGGTTCATTTTAAGACACCCCTATAAAATTGAAGGTGGAAAATACCTGGCGAATATCCCTGTAACCACTTTCAGCGAAAGGCGAATTTGACAGTATTCAAAAATAAAATTTTTGCCTGGTTTTTCAAGGCTAAATCAGTGACGTGTGACAATAGGAATCCTTAATGATGCACATCACTGGCGCGACAATAGCTCCTAATGACGTGCGACACTGGAACGACACTAGATCGTCATGACGCGCGTCAGTTGATTCTATTGACGCGCGACACTGTTCTCTATTGACGTGCAACACAGTCACTAATTGACGCGCGACATTGTCCTCAATTGATGCGTGACATTGCCCTCTATTGACACGCGACATTGTCCTCCATTGACGTGCGACATTATCATAAATTGACGCGTGACATTGTCCTCTATTGACGCGCGACATTGTCCTCTATTGACGTGCAACATTGTAAACAAATGACGCGCGACACTGTAATCAAATGATGCGCGACACTACAGACAAATGACGCGTGACACTATAGACAAATGACGTGCGACACAGCCTTCTATTGACACGTGACACTGTAATCAAATGACGTGCGACACTATAAACAAATGACGCACGACACAACCTTCTATTGACGCACGACACTGCTTCCTATTGACGCGCGTCATTTGAAGCAAATGACGCACGTCAATAGGGGACAGTGACGCCCATATTTAGGTTTTCCCGTTCTTGAATTTTTGCAGGTCTAAATCTTTGACAAAGACGCAATTACAGCTACAATGTCGACTTCACATGCCTCCCAATTGCAAGTTCAGCAAGAAAATGAAGAGAATCCAAGTCAATCTATTTCCAAGATAACCTACAGGAATCCCTTATGCCCTCACATCCATACGGCTTTAAGGATGTCTCCAGAATATCAAGGTATAATTGAAGAGTGTGGATTTACAGGGCTCGTTAATATGCCCCATTTCGAAACAGATCCGGATATTTTGAATTACCTTCTGTCATGCTACAATTTAGAGGACGGTATATTTTATGTGACTCCGAACGATGGCCAAATGTTCCAATTCACTATTGAACCAAATGACATACATCGGTTTTTTAACGGCCTTCCTATCAGAAATTTACCAACTGTTACAACCAAGGCAACACTCGTGGAAGAAAACAAGGAAATTTCTCAAATCAAAGTACGGTTTCCATGTTGATTGTAAGTATAATTCGTTTTAATTCAAAAAATTTATTCTGTTTTTTATTCTGATACAATTTGCTGTTATAAATTGATAGTAATTTTCACTGTTTCGCATTTGCAGCCCATGTCAATAAATCCAGGCGTGGTGTAGATACACAATCAATTGTACACCACTTTCTTGCTGCACTTATTGCATTTTTTCAAGCCAGAATTGTTATGCAGGGTCGCCAAACAGATATACCAAATTGGGCCATTGCATACATTTGTGTCACTATCTCAAAACAAAAATTCGATTGGTGCACATTTCTATCCAAAAAAATAAGAGCTGACATATCAAATTCGAAAATGTCAGAAAAACCTTTCGTTTATTCAACAAACTATCTCCTCGGCTTCTACTATAAGGCACTTTTAAATTTAAAAGCTAAAGAAATTCCTACTTGCTCTGATGAGGCTTTGAAGAAATTCTCAATTCCATTTGCAGAACAACAGGTATAAACTATTTAGTTTGTAATTGTATTACAATTTTCTTCATTACAGTGCGAAGTTATTAAATATTAAATTTTAATGTTTTGCAAAGAAGATATCTTGAAGCCATTCCCAAAAAAAAAAGATGTCGAGAGGAAGAGGCCAACTACACGCGGAGGCTTCGGGGGACTCCCATTCTGAAATGGAAGCTCACTCCTCTCCAGACCCTCAACAATTTGAACTCGTTAAACGCCAGAGAAGTAATACATTCTCATATATTAATTACAAATTCCAAAGTTGCAGATTTATTTTTCAATTTAAATTTTATCAAAATGAATTGACAACATTTAATATTGATGAATAGCAGGGACTATGGAACCTTCTTCCCCAACTCACTCAATACAGTCGCATGCATTGATATCTTCAGAACAGCCACTGAGTACAACTCCTACAAGGCCGACCGTAGCACCGAAAAAAAACACCCCTTGACAACAAGGTACAACTTTTCTATAGAACGTTTAATTTCGTAGTTTTGACTTTATGAATTGTTTTAATATTTTAATTTTTTCTTGTACTTTTCAGCACATGTCCCAGTCCATGATTCAAGCCCACGGCACCGACACCCACTCAACCATTAATTTTTAAAATGCCAACCAGAGGAACAGTGAAAAAGACATTGGTAAACGCATGCCTTTTGCTCCGGCCCCTAGTGGGACACTAAACCTTGACTCCTCGTTTCGAATTCCACTCTCTCACTTGGTGGCTTGCCCAGTGCAACGGGCATATCTGTTTTGAACAATATAAATTTAGATGAAGATTATTTGGGCATTGATAGCAATGACCCAACTGGATTTTTTTTTTTTTTTCGATACCCGCGAGATGATTCAAGGCCAGCAGGTATACTTCAGTCTTCAAATTTCAATTTTAATATTCTTTACAATTTTTAATTACATTCTGATTTATCTAAATCTAAATCTTCAGTCTTCAAATTTATTTATCTAAATCTTGATTTATTTTTTCAACAACAGGATCAGCCCACCCAAAGACAGAAACAAGGAGCAGTTGATCTTGGTCATGGTGAAAGCCCCCACACTTCTCCAGCAAGATCTTCTGCATCAGATTCAGATAGTGAAGAGTTTCCACCTTTTCCTTTGGAGAACTTAATTGGTAATGATTGTCAATCCCATGTCAGTGAGTTTATAATTCCTCAAATCCAACAGCTTATAGAATGGGAGAAAAGGGCTAAAATTCTTATCAATGAGATTATTAGTCGTTATGAAAATTATTGGCAAAGGGATAGTTTATACGCTGCAGTCCAGAATCAACCTGCAAAGATGGATTCCTTACTTACCCAAGTAAAATGTGGGACTGTCACTTTTAATAACGACTATAAAGATGGCATTTTAGATAAGGCACTAAACAAATTGGAAAATATTAGTGCCGAGGCCCAGGCATATTTTAACAAATGGTCAAAGGACAAGGATTTGGTATCAATCGCAAATGCCGAAAGAGATAGAGCGGTTGTAAGTACTATTACATTCTAACAATCATTTTTGTTAATTTGAAATTTTGAATTTACATTAATATTTTGAATTGACGTTACTTACTCTTTTTGTGCAGTTGAAATATGAAAATTTGAAGAGTCAGGCGAAGGTTTTGCAAGTTCACTTGGAAACAGCAAAGAACAGCTTATCCGCAGCAGCAAAAAATTTGAAGCAAAATATTGTTTTGGTTAACAACAAAACAATACACTAAAGCGGATCATTAAAGAGCATGGTCTCGACCCTGACATCTTGTGTTCAAAGCCAAAGCAGTTGCTGATCCAAATTTTTGCTGTCGCATGGAGATGCAACAAATCAAGAAGAAGAAAGAATTATAAAAAATCTGGACAGTGCTGCAGAAGATCTTATAAGTTCAGGGGTTATTTCTGCTGTTGGGGAAAGGGTTACAACCATAGTGGAAGAAGCCGGTGGGGGAGGAGCAGAGGAGTACAATTGGATAAAGAAAAAGAGGGTTGAAAACTAGAAACTTTTATTATTGGGGAAACTATAAATATTGAGTTTGAAAACTTCTAATATTGAGTATGGTATTTGAATTTTTAATTATATACAATCTTTAATTTTGATACATTAGATGGTTGTGAAAATTAGAAACTTTTATTATTTGACTAAACTTTTAATATTGAATTTGAAAACTTCAACTATTGAGTTTGTACTATGCTATTTGAATTTAATTATATGGTGATTAGATGGTGATTATCATGAATTATATGTATGTTTCTTGTTTACTTGCATTGTCATGAATAGTATGTGGACGTAGATGATGAATGATGACAATTGATAATCAATGATAGATGATGATGAAAGACGATGATCGATTTAATGTGTATAATGTAAAATTTAGTGCCTGAATATCTTGTGGGACTTTAATTATCTTGAAAATTATGTCGTGGGACTTTAATTGTATCTGTGGGGTTATACTGTCTATGAAAGTAGACTTAAGGTTGATAGGTTAAGAATCTGTGTTGTACTATGATTTTTCAACGTGTTGAGGACTTCAAAGTGTGTTTGGATTTTATGAATGACCTTTATCAGTCTAAAATAAAGATATCCAAGTCAATGATGCTAAGGTCTAGCAATCTGTCCTGTTATCTAGTTGGTAAAGCTCATCCTTGTTAAGGAATTCATGAATTGAATATTGGAGTGTCAAGTGCAAGTTACTCTGTCAGTGCTTCAAGCTGACTCAGTCCTAGTTGGTGATGAAAATTATCAGTGCTTCATGATGTACAAAGTGAAAGAATTTCATCAAGGAGATTTATAATTCTCTAAAAGTGGTATAAGACCATGTCAAGCTGTTGATTCATCAATGTCTTGTAGTTCTAAAAGGTGACATATTAAGAGGACCTTGTTTTATGCCTTAAGAAATGTTTTCACATCTTTGAGAAAAGCTCAAGGTCTGTCAAGACCCAAATGTCATGCTATATGTCATTATGTGGTCTATCATGGTGCTGAGACAAGAATGTATTGCTACTACAAGAAGATGTATTGTGTAATAGAGGTTATACTTCTGATTCATTCATGCTCAAAGTTGGGAAAAATGAGTATCTACAAATGTTAAAAGTTGAGAAGAAATCTCATATTGATGTTACCTTGTCATAAAGATTTCTGCATAGTAAGGAAGAGTATAACACATTGTTTCTATATGTCTCATTATGTGGTCTATCATGGTGTTGAGACAAGAATGTATTGCTACTACAAGAAGATGTATTGTGTAATAGAGGTTATACTTCTGATTCATGCTCAAAGTAGGGAAAAATGAGTATCTACAAATGTTATAAAGTTGAGAAATCTCATATTGATGTTACCTTGTCATAAGATTTGTGCATAATAAGGAAGAGTATAACACATTGTTTTCTTAAAGGATTCTTAGAGGTCAATGCAAGGTTTGACAGTGGCTCCAGGAATGCGTTGATTCAAATGCTCATCTATCTTTGCATCACAAGGTTATGCCTATAAAGGTTGTGAGTTAATGAAAGTGTGAAAGATGATGTGATATGTGTAAGGTAATTGGAAACAGTCTCTGTAAGGTAATTGGAAAAGTCTGGTCCAGTACAAGAAGATTCATGGTGTATGGTCAGGTTATCTAAGATGAGCTTTGTAACTTTGTTTGACCTGAGGAGTGCAGTGGAAAAGTTTAAAAAAAAAAGATCTTAAGAAAACTGATGGAACCAAGAAGGGGAAATTAATTGATGTTCCCAAACTTGATGCAAATCAAGCAGGAGGGAAGAATTCTGATCAATGTACTTTAATATTAACGGAGGGTGACTCAGCCAAGGCTCTTGTGGTTTGAATCAGGGAAATGTGAATATTGAATTTTGTAGTATTGTGACATGTTTCGACATCACTTTCCAATTTAATTTTTTGTTATTTTAGTTATCTTTATCCTATCAGGTGGCAGGAATATCTATTTTTTGGGAAGCTACCACTCACCAACAAATGGAGAATAAAGAGATAGTAAATAGAAAAAAAAAATCCTTGGTCTACAGGAAGATAAAATATATTAAAAATAAATTAATATAATTCTAAATTCTAAGAAATCAAGAAAGAATCATCACTGGTAAGAAATTAAACATAATTGCAAATATGCTAGGGTTTAGCTTACCTCTTGCGTATTAGATTGCTGTGAAATCATCAAGGGTAACGTGCTAGATCTTTGTTTCACATGACATTGTAGATGGAGGGGTGAGTTGCTTGACATTGTCAGTCCTGAGAAGTGCCAGCAACATCTTTAAATATATAGACCAACAATATCTTTAAAGGTCAAGTAAATATAAATATTATGTTGAAGAAGATACCTATTTAAAATTGAAATCATCAACGGTAATGTGCTAGATCTTTGTCTTAAAAAATTCAACACAAAAAATTGATTAGTAGATAGATGGGTGAGTTGCCTGACGTTGTCAGTCCCGAGAAGTAAAAGCTTCCTCGGACGGATGTCAACCCACGTTTTCAAAAAATAAAAATTTTTGTATTTAACTAAATGTAAATACATACACCTGTAACATCTTTAATTATAACCAGAGCTGAAAAAATGAATAGTAACAAACAATAAGATTAAGGGGAAAAAGATACCTGCTAAAGTTGAAAAATCATCACTGCCACTGGTAATGATATAGATCTTTGTTTTAAAAAAATCCAAACACGAGAAATGGATTAGTAGATAGATGGGTGAATTGCCTGACATTTTTAGTATATAGACCTGTAACATCTTTAATGATAAGATAAAAGATAGATAAAGAAGATACCTACTTAAAGTTGAAACAATCCATTATCAATAGCTTCATCAAAGTCGATGTTTCTTCTGTAGAATGTGACGAAGAGCCATTACACTCTCAAGGTTGGGAATATTTGTACTTGTAGCTGTATTATTTACATCTCTTTTTTCGCAAAGGGAATTCCAGTGAGCAATTGCTCTGTCAAAAAAATGAATAGTAACAAACAATAAGATTAAGGGGAAAAAGATACCTGCTTAAAGTTGAAATCATCACTGCCATTGGTAATGAGCTAGATCTGTGTTTTAAAAAATCCAACACGAGAAATGGATTAGTAGATAGATGGGTGAATCGCCTGATATTTTTAGTATATAGACCTGTAACATCTTTAATGATAAAGATAAAAGATAGATAAAGAAGATACCTACTTAAAGTTGAAACAATCCATTATCAATAGCTTCATCAAAGTCGATGTTGTCTTCTGTAGAATGTGACGAAGAGCCAATTACACTCTCAAGGTTGGAATATTTGTACTTGTAGCTGTATTATTTTACACCTCTTCTTTCGCAAAGGGAATTCCAGTGCGCAATTGCTCTGTCAAACGGAAAGGTTTCGAGGGAGTATCGTGAAACGTAACACCTCATGCAACTTTCCAGATTTTTATCCAACCTGTTTCTCAGTTTTGATTTTATAAATGACAATGCACTGAAAACTCTTTCATCCTCCACAGACCCCAAAATCATTGTCTGGCATAATTCATATAGTCTGAAATACTCACTGATATCTTCTTGTAAGATAGAACTTTGATAGATTCCTCTCCACAGCCTTGTAATAGCACCACTTTCAGAAGGTTGATCTAAATTCTTATATTGGTTCCTCATTGTTGTTGCAAAATTGGTTGACTGAAACTTTAATAAATCGGCATTCAGTATACCTTTGATTTCCGTACCCTTGAGCTCTGACGTCTTAGTAAATGTTCCATTATTGTACCCATTGATTTATGGAAATGCTTACTGACAAAGTCTGCACGGCCACCTTCTGTATTCCAAAAATTCGGATTCATCACACCCATGGCTTCCAGAATTTTATCTTTACAGAAACGTTCCCTAATTTCTGATGACAAGGTTTCTGAAATTTTTTTAAGCTTTATTCTGGTTTCAACTATCACAGACTCAAACAAATTACGTGTCACAGGAACATCTTCTCGTTCCGATCCTGTAATATCTTGACGTCTTTGCAAAATGTGCATAGGTATTTCCTTCCCATTAACAGAGATGCATAGGTGATCGTGGATATTAAATCTCAAATAGGTGTTAGGATTTTTAAGATCTAATAAATCTCTCCAATTTTCAAAAAAACAGGTGCATCAAAACTATCCTGGGAACAATACAATATATCAAGACTTTGACATACCATTTTCCTCATCCTTATAAAATCCACAATATAGATCAATCTCCCTGTGCATGCTTCATCAGTGTATTGATCTCCTTAACATTGGAAGAATACCAACCAATGTAAGCAAAGTCTCCAAATCAGTTAAGCGGAACAACAGGTCCCTTGCCCTATCAACTTCATGACGGTATTTGTGCATGAAACCAACCAATGAAAGATACTCCTCACGAACTCTGCATGCTGGTTCATACAAAGAGATCCATCTAGTCTCCACATCCTTCAGAAGTTTTTTTGCCGTCTGTAATTCCAATTGCAAATTTTTGGAACTCGAGAAAACGCTTTGGGCTGCTTGACATATAGGCATGAAGTTCTCTTATTAGGTCTTCTAATTTAGCAACATTTTCATGGTTGCTTACCATTTTATACGCTAAATTCATTCTGTGAGCCATGCAGTGAATTGGTAGCATATATGGGGCCACTGTTGTTTGTAATCTAACACACAGAGCCCTGTTTCGGTGACCCTGCATGACAGATGCACCATCTGCTCCAACGCATACCAACTTCGTAGCAATTTCATAATCAGTCATACCAGCAACATCTTTCAAATGAGAAACAACTATTTTATATAGGTTTTCAGCATTGCAGTTTTCAACCATTTTCATAACACCCAACAGATGAGGAGTCCTTATATGATTTTCTAAGTATATAGATGTGGATACATACCCATGCGGTGTTGTCGACTGCTGTCACTTCATCAATTGAAAGAGAGATAAAGTTTGCTTTTTTACATTCTCTTTCAAATCTTCCTTCTCTATCATCGAGAGGCATTTTGCCCATTCCCATCCACTACTCTCAGACCAATGAGACTGAGGTACATTCAGCATTCCGTTAAATTGATACAAAACTTTGAAATCAAGAAATCTGACATCGCCCTTCCTTTTTTAAGTATTTGAAAAAGAGTAGAGAATTGTATGAATTTTGCATGTAGATTTGTTTCTTTCATCTTACCAATATGCGATGTGATTGTTCCTCCCTTTTCCAACAGATGTCTGTGTTTTTTTTCTGCTCTGCCTCATTCCGCTGCGTATCTGACATGCATGCACTCCTTTTCAGTTTTCCACCTATGTGTTTTGATTTTCTGGCCATCCGCCCCTGTTACAGTTAAATATTGTTTTCCACAATGTTTTTCTATTGTGTCCAGCTTCAGTTGCATTTTTTGTTGCTTTCCCAATTTCCACGTACATATTGTACATGTACATTCACATGGGATTTCTTCAGAATTTGATGATTGTACAGGTTCAATAAATGGAAATTTAGCTGCCCAATCAAACTTGTATGTCCTGCCAATGGTCCACATATTCTTGTTTGTTTTCAATGCTTTACTTTTTTGAGTAGAATTTTGAGCAATATCGCAATCACCTGGTTTCCTCTTTCTTGGACCAGAGTTTGAGATTTTTTCTTCCATTTTGCTATTGATTTCTGTCTTCCATTTTGCTGAGTGTTTGTATCTGTGATATCTAGCTGCACTTCTGGTTGCACCCCAACAGGAACAATATCTTCAAGATCTGGCATATTATCGTAGGTTTCATTTGTTTGACTGTGATACTGTGCAGAATGCATGTCCACCTCAATAATGCCTTCCACACAGTCAGTATTCTGATTCTTTTTGGTGGCATCTATATGATTGTATTTACATTATCTGTATCCGCAGAGTTTCCAAAATACTTGAAGAGTGATTTCTGAGATTTCTTACTTACTTTTAGGTTATTCGTATTCTTTGAGCTGGCACCTTCCATTATTCTGAAAAGAGTCCTACGTCAGCAAAAGAACCAAGAAGCGACTCTGTACAGTCTCTGAGGTCTTGTCGCACGTGAACTGTCAGATGTCGCGCGTCAACACTTCCCAGGTCACGCGTCAACACTTCCTCTGTCACGCGTCAAGCCTTCCTTTGTCGCGCGTCAAGCCTTCCTCGTCGCGCGTCACTTCTTAGCCCAAGTCGCGCGTCAGTATATCTCTTGTCGCGCGTCAATACAGCTCTTTCGCACGCGTCAGTACAGCTCTTGTCGCGCGTCAGTATTCCCTTGTCGCGCGTCAATACTGCATTTGTCGCGCGTCAACAATCACAGGATAACAGTAATATGAATCTCTGGTGCAAAGGGTATGCGAGTTCAAATTTCACAGTATTGGTAATTTGGTAAGCTACTTGAGGTATACTACCCGACGAATCACATAGGTTTTTATAGGAGATGTTTTCAAATGAAGGCGAAGCCGACCCCCCCAAAAAAAATATACTTTATATTTTAGGCGAACAGGACACCGACCCACTCCGAATAATTCGCCTTTTCAAATCAGCCTTAGCACAACTGGTGAATTCATTGGTTTAAGTACCATACTCTCTATGTTGTATAATTTCATTTTATCCATTTTCCATATAGTTTTCTCCCATATCTTTCCATTTTCTCTCATTCATGAAGTTCTGCAATCATGGCTTCATTTCCATAGTGGGACTCCCACTTGCAGCAGAGGTGGTTCTTTCTATCTTCAAGCTATTACAATTCACCTCTAAACCAATTTCATAATGAATATCTGTTTGAGTATTCATGTTCACATGAGCAAGATGGAGGTCAATTCATTTATCCACCAAACATGGGGGTTACTGAAGAATAATGGCATGCATATTTTGGAATCTATTCCACACCTGAAGAGGATCACTTGCATAGGAAGGTTCAATAGTTGGAGCATAACATGGTATGAATAAATATCAATGAAACGATGAAGGCAACCCAGATTGGCTTCAAAATTCCATACCCATGGACTGGCCATATACCATATGAGTTTAGGCCTCAACAAAGGGGGGGGGGTGGGGGAGCTTCAATTCATAATCAAAATGATGACTCAAGCTAGAGAATGGATCAAGAAAATGGACATTTATGAATCTAGTGTTAGTCAATCCTATCAATGGGAGGCCCCTGCATTACCACCTTACAACCCTCTTCCCGTGTTTCCATTTATGCAGTTTCAACTTGAACCCCATAGTCCTAATCTTCCAGTTTCTACTCCTACTAAGAATTCCTTTCCTTCACTTCATATTCCTCCATTTCATCATGAATCTTCCATGCCTCACCCTTCTAAATTTCCCTCTTTTCTATAACGGCCATCAAGACAAGATAATGAATCACTTCCTCTAACAGTGAGGGAATCGGTTGAATCCCAACCCACCCCTCCTCTTATAGTCCCTAATCCATTTTTGGAAGAGAATTTTCAAGAAATGAGCAGACGTGAGGAGTATATGGTCGAAGAGAATAGGAATAAATGGGCTACAAAACTTAACATCAAGCAAACCTCATTCCTAACTAAAATTTCTGTAGAAGTTGAGGCTCTAGAATAAGCGGAACAAACTAGGTTTGTACTACCATAAACAAATCTAGAGTTGAACAAGGAGGACCAACAGTCTACTTATTCAGAATACACTATTCATTTTGGCTCAATTCCATCAGAGGAGTTTGAATCACCAAAGGTGGCAGAGTCTGTTGGAGAAGAGAATGTGTAAGCTGAAGAAGAAATACTCTCAAGTGTACAAGTAGATTCTTATGAGTGTAATGATCCTACCCATCAATCATGTCAAGAAGTTGCATCACTTTTGGAGCATTGTAGTGAATTTCCAACATCATCATGAAATACAACAACTGATCATAGCGGGATTCTTTCTTTGATGGAATCAGAAGTTTTAAGTATAGATTATACCATGCAGGAAGTTCCAGATTCTTCCCCTTCTTCATATTTTCAAAACTATGTTTTCTTAGATGAATTTGATCTTGCAAATTTTATGTTTGAAGAAAAGGAAGTTCATGGGGAATTATTTGCTAATTAGGGAAACACCATAAGGTAGGTTGAACCCTTTGCACATTTGAAGAACAAAGAAGCATATTTTCTGTTAGATTCAAAGGAGTATTTGGATGCAAAAGATCCTATAGAAATACCCACTTCTGGAACACCTGTAGTTTCAAATTATCCCCTTGAATTGGAAGACTTGGATCATTTAAAAAATTCATTGAGTGAAGAAAGATAGGAGCATGAGGGAGAAACTAAATCAAATTTGAAGGTTTTGGATGAAGATGATATTATTTAGAGTTTATTACTTTCAATTGTGAAGTCAAACTTGTTTTATGAACAAGTAATGAAGGAAGGAAACCAAGGAGGACTTGCTTCCGTTAATTGTCCCAGAAAAAAATAGGTGAAAGGATTTGATCTTGTAGGTTTCATTTGGGATGAAGAGTTTAGAGATGTTGAACAACTTTGCCTTCAGATGAAAACAAAGATATTATATGAGAATACTCTTCAAACATTTGCAAAAAAGTTCAAGTGTTTCCATTGGAGCCTGTAAGCGGTCCAAAGTAGCTGCATGTCATGGAAAAACTTCTTATTTTCAAAGAAGGAAAAATAAATGGAGAGGACATCAATTCAGTACCATTCATTCATATAGGAGAATAGTTGTTTGTAAACGAACAATAAGAGGGAAATCATCTCATGGATTATCATTCTTTCCAAGGATGTCTTCAGTAAGGCCTTCTTGTTAAAATTGAAGTTCAGACAAGTAGGGATATTCAACGGTTTAGATCATGTCCTATTAGGTACCTAGCTTCAATGAAGCCAGAAGAAAATATAGAACTGATCACATTCACTTCAGAGTGAGGATGAGTTTCAAAATTATGAGGATCAGTTGCAATGCTTCTACAAGAAAAATGTAGAGTAACTAAAAGATGAATTATTTCTCTTTCCAGTTGATGTCTTAGTAGACCAAGTGGAGAATTAGGCTTGTTTCAGTTTTTTACTCACATTCTTAGCTATGTCTATTGTCACATAATTTGCATGACAATCCATTATGAGGAAAGTGAACTATTTTTCACAACCAGTTATAGGGTTTGTTTATCTCACATGTGCTCCCGGTTAGCGTATGGTAGTATAGGTTTGCTTTCAGTAGAATAAGTGCAATGCACACCTTGCAGGTTCCATTTGGGGCATGTATGGTTTTAAGTTTTTTTGTGTGTTTTTATTTTCCGTTGTTGCTCTTGTGTTGTTTTGCACACTGTTGCATCATTGGAAGGTGTTAAGGAGAAGGAAAGTTTGAATATTTCATTAGAGTTTCATGATCTGTTTCAGTCAAAATTATGCAGTGTTTCATAGATGCCACGTCTTAATTAGCTTCAGTATACTTCATGCTTAGCATTCCAGGGAGGGCCAAGATCAACAATGCTTAAGGGGATTTTAGGATATATCACAGAGGATCAAATTAATTAAGGATTCCAATATAGAATCCATGCCCAACAGATATACAAGGCTACTAGAACCATGCTTAAAAGGAAATCATCCCCGATAGCTCACCAAAAATGTTATCAAATACTGCATGCATGGTAAAATTGGACAACGGGGTCCTGTTGAATTTTAGGTTTTAAGAAAATAAATTGGGGCCTACATAAAAATTTTGTGCTTCTAGAAGTTATGTGGTGTTCTAGGATGATTTAGGATCATTTTGAACTATTCTCTCATTTCCTTGGTTCTAGAGGCCCAAGGTTTTCTCATGGAAAGGAGATCGGCACTTACAGGCCCATCTCCAACTGACCTGGGCATAGATAATCAGAGTTAAATCACACCTAAAAAGGCCCTATTTTCATTTCATAATCTTCACAGTTCAAGGGAATGGTGGAAATCCAGAAATTTTGAGAGTAAGTGTGGAATTTCTCAGGAAGGGAGCTTTGAGCTCAAAAACGAATCTCAGTTCAACAAGCTAGTGAAATCATTGTTTTAATGGATGCGGTAACTCGGAAAAGTAGTGACTCAGGGATCAAGTGCTTGAAGTGGGAGGAAAATCTTGGGAACAAGGTAGGCCGAGTTAAGTTGAGATTTTGGAGTTTTATTTTGAAAAATATTTTCAGACAATTCTGTTTCGAAATTTCAGAGATTTTGGGGTCAAAAACATTGAATGAGTTGAGTATTTCTAAAGTTAAAACTTTGAATTTTAGAGTTTTGGGTTTTCAGGATTCAGATATTATGTCTTTTGGGGTTTGGATATTGTGGTGTTTGGAGTTCAGTGATAGTGGTTTCTGAGATCCGAGTTGGTCGACAAAGTCATGAGGAGTCCAGGTTAGTTACCGATTCACCAGGCGAGTCATCAGGAGTGTCAAAGTAATGGACTCACGAAAGGCTCCATGTACCTCATCGACGTAATTCTAAAAGGCACATCAAAACGGAGATCCCAAATGTTCGTAGAACCTCCACATGTCCAAAGTCTCAAAAAGTTACAATGGCCATAGTGAAAGTCAAAGGACTCACGAAAGGTGTCACGTGTCAACTTGACGTAACTTCAAAAGAAGAATTAAGAGTGGGCCCAAATCTGTTAAGTATAAAAGGACCAGCAGAAGCCTCCATGTTTCTCAACGGTTCACCTCAAGGGTTGAAGCCAAAGGAAAAGACTCAAACAAGTGTCAAGCCTCCACATGTCTCATGTCTGAAAAGGGGACAGAGTCGGTAGTCGAAAATTCATCGGCAAAAATTAAAAGGTGTGGCCTAAAGAAGAGAATAACAAGCATTGGCCCTCAACATGTTCAGAGCCTGAAAAAGTAGAATCAACCATTGAAAAGTATAAACAGAGGTAGGCCAGCAGAAGGAGCGATGTGTCATCTCGGCGTAACTTCAAATGGAAAATCTAGAAGTAGGTCCCAAATGCGCGTTGAGCCTCCATGTGTCTAGGGTCAGACATATGGCCCCGCCAAATGAAAGGGGACTTCTCCAAAACACAAAGAAACAAAGAAAATCCACAGAAGGAGCCATGCGTCTCTTCGGTGCTCTTCAAGGGGGCGAATCCAAAAGCAGGTCCCAAAAGTGTGTTAGCTCTCCACGTGTCTTGAGTCAGGCAGAACATCTCCGCCGACAAGAGGGGATAACTCGGGTGGAGTTAGTTTAGACTAATCTATTCAATGAACATGAATTTTGGAATCAGAGATGTCATAGATGATTATGTGTTGGTTATGGCGAGTATATCAGTGTTTAGAAGAGAGCTCGACATGATGAACAAAAGGAAAATGGCTTGATAAAGGAGCTCATTTCATGAATGGAGTTTGGAAAAGGAGAAAGGGCTCGATTCAATCACAGAGTTTGGTGGAAGAGTTGAGCTTGGGAGAACAATTGAGCTCACAGATTTTGTGGTTTTTCAGGGATGAGCCGGGTTGAGGCCGTGGTAAGCTTGCAAGCCGAGCTTGTGGGTCTAGCCAGAAAGGGAAGGCTTTGTGTGGACAACACATAGGAGAGGTTGACTTGCCAAATTGAACTATTCAGAAGTGATTTAATCAAAGAATTCAAGAAATCAATATAAAATGAGCCCTTGAATAGGAAATACAATTGTGCAATCGACGTGTTTTCTTCTAATGATTTACCACTATCAGATGATCAAATACTCTTTAGGCTAAATTACGTCGAGCCAGTGAAGATTCCATATTGATTTCTTGATTAATCACTTGCCTCAACTATGAAGAGGCCAGGGTGATTTGGGGATTGATTTATTGACATTTCCAGCACATACTACACACAGGTTGCAACCACTAGATGTTAGTGTCTTTGGTCCTTTTAAAGCATATTTCAGATCTGAGAGGATGCAGTGGATGTGTAATAATAAGTACCAAGAAGTCAAACGTTCAGACTTGGTAGAAATAGGTAGTAGAGCTCTCGCAAAGGCCTTGACACCTGCAAATATTCGTGTTGGTTTTAGACGCACAGGTATATGGCCACTTGATCCAAATGCATTACAGAATGACATGGAATGTAGTAAACTATATATCATTGAAGAAGATGCCAACAAAGATGATGCTGAAAATGTCACAGATGATGATACTACTGAGAACATTATGAATGTTGATGGTACTGAAAACATAATAGATGTTGATGCTGCTGAAAACATCCTAAGTTTGTCAAGAGATGTATCTCCACCAGTTGGTGACAAAATTGGAGAAAATTACTTAATGGAATCAATTGAGAATCTGTCAACAACACAAGAAGTCCATCCAACCATTGAAACAATGGTTGTTGCTAATACAGAGACGGAGGAACCAAGTATACAGGGAGATAACCAAAGTATAATGCAGACCAAAGATTATGAAGTGAAGCACATTGTGAATACTCATGACCAAGGCACATCCAGCTGCAACACTGAGGCCCAGGGATTTGGAGAGGACGATCTCTCATTGCCAAGTGCACTAGAACAACCTACATGGCTGCAAGAGCATATTGCAGAGTTGGGACTTGATCAGATTGGAAACACTGAGGATGAAAGTATATCTTTACCTTCGATGCCAACCAACCTTGTGCCAGCAGACTTTGAACCAGCAAACTTTACTCATTATTATGCTGACGCAGAGGAAATTGAGGTCATTGATAAAGATAAAAACGAGGAAGATACAACTGGCCATGATGTTGAAAGTGGTATATCAAATGATGGTGTTGCTGCAAATGAGAAGAAATTGGGTAAATTTTTAAGGTTACCGACACAATTTGTACGGGATCTTTCCAAGGGGAAGTGTGATGCTACACTCTGGATAAGTCGTGCTTCACAATTGTTAACATCTGATGCTTATGTTCAGATGTTAAAAGATACAGAACATAAAAAACAAGAAATAAGTGAAGGGAAGCAGCGTAAAAAGGAGCATATTGAGGCAAAAAAGCAAGAAAGGTTGGCAGCAAAGGAGCAGAAAAAGGAAGAGAGATTGCAACGCATTAAAGAGAGGCAAGAAAGGGATCTACAAAAGTTTGTTGAAAGACAGGAGCGCGAGAAACAACGGGAGGCAGCTCGCCAAAAAAGGAATTGGAATTACAACAGAAGGACGCCTCTCGCCATCAAAGGGAGAAAGAGAAACAAGAAAGAGATAACAAGTTCAACAATCCGCAGGTTTTGTTTCCCATGCATCATCCCATGCCCATACAGAACTCCCTATTACAAGATATGTTGAAAGTTCCTATCCCAGATTACCACCCTTACTTCCTTGACACCAACAGAATGCAAATAACTTCAACTCCAACTACACACCCCATTATCCCACAACCTCCTACTTCACACACAACCTTTCATACCATATCTGGTTTTCCTATTCCACCATGGGTTCATCCAGTGAACCTCTTGATGACTCCAACAACATTTGTCAATGATACAATCGTTCCTGATAGTCCAAACTAAGGGCAGCATTCGAGGAGAATTCTTTTTTGTGTTGCAGAAAAATATGTATCGAAATCAATTGTGCTTGCATTATTGCATTCATGATTATAGGTTATAGTCGGTATATTTTGCTCCGAATGTAATGAATATGGACACATACAGTATAAGTTTATATGTTTTGCTCCTAATGTAAGAAATATAAAGACATGCAGTTTAGATTACTACATTTTGCTCAAAATGTAATCATTGTTTCAGATGAGGAAACCAAATCAGCTCAGAATTTGTTCATAACCTTATTCAAATTGTTGCAGCTTAAAATGAACACCATTAAATAATGTAAATGTATTTTTTTTTATAAGTATAAAAATATTTTATTTATTAGGTAAACGGATTAGTGTTTTAAAAGGCTCCCAAAACCTTGTACAAAACAAAAAGATAAAACATTGAAGATCACAACAAACTGACCACAAACAAAATCAAAACAACTTAATACAACAAAAGCGCCCAAGAACATTTGTTTATACCAAAACCCACTAATTAGAAAAAACAACCTAAAAAATCTGTAAAAGATCCCCCCAATTTTGTATTTCCCTTGAAAATCTTCTTCTTCTCACCCAGCTCGGGAGGTTTCATTTCATCAACTAATCCATGGTTCAATTGAGATAGAAACAAATCCAAGATACAAAGACATATTCAATTAAATACATAGGTGATAGAGAAAGACTGAACAAATATTTTAATAACCAACATAAAACCAATCAAGGATCAACCTAAAATTAATTTAAAGCGATGCTTGGAATAAAACTTTACTAAAAACAAAAAAATTACATAAACAAAATTGTTGCAGCTTAAAATGAACACAAGGATTTATTTGAATCTTGGTGAGGTTGAAACCTCACCTCTATATGGCTTAAAAACATAGAACTGTAGGTAACATTTTCCTTGAGTATTAGTAGTGTGAATACACACTGTTTCCACCCTTCTCCAATTGGGCCTGGCAAAATGAGTGCGCCCCTGTATGGAAAAATGCAAAAGCGATCAAGAAGCAATGAGAAAGAGATCTGTAGTCTATGAAATTATAAAGTGAGAACCAGCAGTAGCAAAACTGTAATTTATAATTTAAAGAGAAGAAGAAGATCTGTAATTTTGAATTTAATTTGAAGAGAGTCCCTACCGAAGAGAGTCCCTGGCAAGTCGTTAAGTCCAATGCGCACCGTATTTAATGGCACAAAAACTAATTAGGAAAACAACAAACGAATCATGATGTCCAGCTTAATGAAAAGAAAGTAAATGGAGGAGAGAGAGAGGGCAAAGCAAAATACATAGGGGAGAAGGGCCATGGATTCCATGTCATTTTATAAATTACCGTTTTGCTGCTGGTTCGCAGGTCCATGAAATGAAGAAATTGTATTGCTGCTGGTTCGCAGGATGAAATGAAACCTCCCGAGCTGTAGAAAGAAAAAATGAAAGAGACAGATGGGCAAGGTTATGTGGCCTTGCATGTTCATAGTGATTCTATTCGTGAAAATCCGTCTACCAGATAAAAAATGAAAAACAAGTCTGGAAGAGTGCGATACCACGCAAATCACAAGGCTTCTGAACAGGTGAAATAAATTCGAGAAAATAATCTGAAGTGTAATACTTACGAGCAAGTCTTCTGTCCGCCTGATGCTGGGAAGCATGACCTCCGAAATGCTAATGAAAGGAGTCGCTCTGCCCAGCCCAACCAGAATGAAAAAATCCAATATTTTATGTAATCCTGCGCAGGAGCCCCGTAAGGCCCGTTAATGAGCTCCGCACAAGGTGGTTGAACATTTATTTGTTCCTTATCTAAAACGCGCGTGGAGATGGCGGAGGACAGGTCGCGTTTCCCTCTTTATTTCGAATTTAATGCTCAACACCTGTCCTCTTCGGTGGACCACTACCGGTCTCCACCAGTAAATGTGTTTTTTTAGAGATATTTTATTTGATCGATCATATGGAAGCAAACATTATTAAAACCGGATACGAAATTAAAGGCTAGGATAAAAAAATGTTTATTTATAACTAGCTGTCAAATTGGCGCTCCTACGTGGCAAGGAATTGGCTCCATGGACCTGCGAACTTAGGGTGTTCGCATACTGGCCCTTCTCCCCTATCATTTTGATGTTTAAATTATATATGTACCTGCTATGACAGTCATATTTTAAAAGTTACTGTATTTTTACATCTAAAATGTCTAAAAACATCTAAATGCCTTACAAAATCCAACACTGCAGTTGCAAGAATGCTTCAAGCTTGTTAATTTAAATCCATGTTCTGATCATGGATCATGGTACCATCAGTAGAATCACTAAAGCAGTATGTTTTAGCCGCTCACACATAAAGTTTTAGAGCACTTAAACTAGATATTCTGGACTCGTAGTCTCATCATTTATTCACAATATTTAAACAGGTCATCGAATAGTTTGTAGCAGAAAAAGTGATTTACGAACAACACCAACTGCAATAAAATATATATATATATATATATATATATATATATATATATATATATATATATATATATTAACATTTTAAAATTCCCATTTTTGCACTCGATTGTGTGTTAAACGGTGGAAAGTGCACCTCAAACGCACAAATATTTTAATCTTGGCGCAATTTTACGGCGGGGAAAACCATGATGTGGACTTTTTTTGGTTTTTAAGGTTCGATGTCCCTTTGATAGTCTATCGGGAATCAATAATTTTCAACTTAGCAGATTTCAGAGATCTTAGAATTATAGATAGAATTCGACCTTTCTCGTAGTTTGGATTTGAAAATGGTCCCCCACCTGCACACAATTCAGTCGATTTTTACATTTGGAAAACAGAAGAGATATACAGAAAGTTCTATAAATGTCAAGTGCTATAAAGTTCAAGTCATCACTTGGCCTTTCCTACCCACTGGGAGCCCCTGAAAGATTGAAGAAATTCAAGTGGCAGCTCCACAAGCCAAGCTTATTATAGCTTTTTTTTTCGATCCTGTTGTTCTTGGAAGCTAAAAACTCCTCTCACAAGTACTTAAATTTTTTACAACACTAAAATTAAATTTTTTACAACACTAAAACTAGCAATCGCATGTGTTTCATGTGATGTAAATGCCGAATGATATATGTTATTTGTTTTAGAGGTAGAATTATTACTTTTGTAGTTGATGTTGATAAGGGGTGTGATCGATTTCGTAAGTGTAGAAATATAGATGGGCCAATTAATTTTAAGGTTGTTTCTACATTTCAAACTTGTTAAAAATTCATACATGAATACATTTGATACCGTTTTTGATAGTTAATTTATTTTATAGTTGATGTTGTATGTATTTAATTCGGGTATATTGTGTTAGTTGTGCATCGGTTGTTTAGTTGGTGTTTTGTTGGAAAAACATTTATTGTACAGTTGATAATGTGCAGGGATAATTTTAGCGGCGAATATTCGTAATATGGCGAAAATTTCATTTTAGGAAAATTTGAAAAGGCGAATTATTCGGAGTGGGTCGATGTCCTGTTCGCCTAAAATATAAAGTATATTTTTTTTGGGGGGTCGGCTTCGCCTTCATTTGAAAACATCTCCTATAAAAACCTATGTGATTCGCCGGGTAGTATACCTCAAGTAGCTTACCAAATTACCAATACTGTGAAATTTGAACTCGCATACCCTTTGCACCAGAGATTCATATTACTGTTATCCTGTGATTGTTGACGCGCGACAAATGCAGTATTGACGCGCGACAAGAGATATACTGACGCGCGACAAGAGCTGTACTGACGCGCAACAAGAGCTGTATTGACGCGCGACAAGAGATATACTGACACGCGACTTGGGCTAAGAAGTGACGCGCGACAGAGGATGGCTTGACGCGCGACAGAGGAAGTGTTGACGCGTGACCTGGGCAGTGTTGACGCGCGACATCTGACAGTTCACGCGCGACAAGACCTCAGAGACTGTACAGAGTCGCTTCTTGGTTCTTTTGCTAACACAGGACTCTTTTCAAAATAATGGAAGGTGCCAGCTCAAAGAATACGAATAACCTAAAAGTAAGTAAGAAATCTCAGAAATCACTCTTCAAGTATTTTGGAAACTCTGCGGATACAGATAATGTAAATACCAATCATATAGATGCCACCAAAAAGAATCAGAATACTGACTGTGTGGAAGGCATTATTGAGGTGGACATGCATTCTGCATAGTATCACAGTCAAACAAATGAAACCTACGATAATATGCCAGATCTTGAAGATATTGTTCCTGTTGGGGTGTAACCAGAAGTGCAGCTAGATATCACAGATACAAACACTCAGCAAAATGGAAGACAAAAATCAATATCAAACTCTGGTCCAAGAAAGAGGAAACCAGGTGATTGCGATATTGCTCAAAATTCTACTCAAAAAAGTAAAGCATTGAAAACAAACAAGAATATGTGGACCATTGGCAGGACATACAAGTTTGATTGGGCAGCTAAATTTCCATTTATTGAACCTGTACAATCATCAAATTCTGAAGAAATCCCATGTGAATGTACATGTACAATATGTACGTGGAAATTGGGAAAGCAACAAAAAATGCAACTGAAGCTGGACACAATAGAAAAACATTGTGGAAAACAATATTTAACTGTAACAGGGGCGGATGGCCAGAAAATCAAAACACATAGGTGGAAAACTGAAAAGGAGTGCATGCATGTCAGATACGCAGCGGAATATGAGGCAGAGCAGAAAAAACACAGACATCTGTTGGAAAAGGGAGGAACAATCACATCGCATATTGGTAAGATGAAAGAAACAAATCTACATGCAAAATTCATACAATTCTCTACTCTTTTTCAAATACTTAAAAAAGGAAGGGCGATGTCAGATTTCCTTGATTTCAAAGTTTTGTATCAATTTAATGGAATGCTGAATGTACCTCAGTCTCATTGGTCTGAGAGTAGTGGATGGGAAATGGCAAAATGCCTCTCGATGATAGAGAAGGAAGATTTGAAAGAGAATGTAAAAAAAGCAAACTTTATCTCTGTTTCAATTGATGAAGTGACAGCAGTTGACAATACCGCATGGGTATGTATCCACATCTATACATTAGAAAATCATATAAGGACACCTCATCTGTTGGGTGTTATGAAAATGGTTGAAAAATGCAATGCTGAAAACCTATACAAAATAGTTGTTTCTCATTTGAAAGATGTTGCTGGTATGACTGATTATGAAATTGCTACGAAGTTGGTATGCGTTGGAGCAGATGGTGCATCTGTCATGCAGGGTCACCGAATAGGGCTCTGTGTTAGATTACAAACAACAGTGGCCCCATATATGCTACCAATTCACTGCATGGCTCACAGAATGAATTTAGCATATAAAATGGTAAGCAACCATGAAAATGTTGCTAAATTAGAAGACCTAATAAGAGAACTCCATGCCTATATGTCAAGCAGCCCAAAGTGTTTTCTGGAGTTCCAAAAATTTGCAATTGGAATTACAGACGACAAAAAACTTCTGAAGGATGTGGAGACTAGATGGATCTCTTTGTATGAACCAGCATGCAGAGTTCGTGAGGAGTATCCTTCATTGGTTGGTTTCATGCACAAATACCGTCATGAAGTTGATAGGGCAAGGGACCTGTTGTTCCGCTTAACTAATTTGGAGACTTTGCTTACATTGGTTGGTATTCTTCCAATGTTAAAGGAGATCAATACACTGATGAAGCATGCACAGGGCAGATTGATCTATATTGTGGATTTTATACGGATGAGGAAAATGGTATGTCAAAGTCTTGATATATTGTATTGTTCCCAGGATAGTTTTGATGCACCTGTTTTTGAAAATTGGAGAGATTTATTAAATCTTAAAAATCCTAACACCTATTTGAGATTTAATATCCACAATCACCTATGCATCTCTGTTAATGGGAAGGAAATACCTATGCACATTTTGCAAAGACGTCAAGATATTACAGGATCGGAACGAGAAGATGTTCCTGTGACACGTAATTTGTTTGAGTCTGTGATAGTTGAAACCAGAATAAAGCTTAAAAAAATTTCAGAAACCTTGTCATCAGAAATTAGGGAACGTTTCTGTAAAGATAAAATTCTGGAAGCCATGGGTGTGATGAATCCGAATTTTTGGAATACTGAAGGTGGCCGTGCAGACTTTATCAGTAAGCATTTCCATAAATCAATGGGTACAATAATGGAACAATTTACTAAGACGTCAGAGCTCAAGGGTACGGAAATCAAAGGTATACTGAATGCCGATTTATTAAAGTTTCAGTCAACCAATTTTGCAACAACAATGAGGAACCAATATAACAATTTAGATCAACCTTCTGAAAGTGGTGCTATTACAAGGCTGTGGAGAGGAATCTATCAAAGTTCTATCTTATAAGAAGATATCAGTGAGTATTTCAGACTATATGAATTATGCCAGACAATGATTTTGGGGTCTGTGGAGGATGAAAGAGTTTTCAGTGCATTGTCATTTATAAAATCAAAACTGAGAAACAGGTTGGATAAAAATCTGGAAAGTTGCATGAGGTGTTACGTTTCACGATACTCCCTCAAAACCTTTCCGTTTGACAGAGCAATTGCGCACTGGAATTCCCTTTGCGAAAGAAGAGGTGTAAATAATACAGCTACAAGTACAAATATTCCCAACCTTGAGAGTGTAATTGGCTCTTCGTCACATTCTACAGAAGACAACATCGAATTTGATGAAGCTATTGATAATGGATTGTTTCAAATTTAAGTAGGTATCTTCTTTATCTATCTTTTATCTTTATCATTAAAGATGTTACAGGTCTATATACTAAAAATATCAGGCGATTCACCCATCTATCTACTAATCCATTTCTCGTGTTGGATTTTTTTAAAACACAGATCGAGCTCATTACCAATGGCAGTGATGATTTCAACTTTAAGCAGGTATCTTTTTCCCCTTAATCTTATTGTTTGTTACTATTCATTTTTTGACAGAGCAATTGCTCACTGGAATTCCCTTTGCGAAAAAAGAGATGTAAATAATACAGCTACAAGTACAAATATTCCCAACCTTGAGAGTGTAATTGGCTCTTCGTCACATTCTACAGAAGACAACATCGACTTTGATGAAGCTACTGATAATGGATTGTTTCAACTTTAAGTAGGTATCTTCTTTATCTATCTTTTATCTTTATCATTAAAAATGTTACAGGTCTATATACTAAAAATGTCAGGCAATTCACCCATCTATCTACTAATCCATTTCTCGTGTTGGATTTTTTTAAAACACAGATCTAGCTCATTACCAGTGGCAGTGATGATTTCAACTTTAAGCAGGTATCTTTTTCCCCTTAATCTTATTGTTTGTTACTATTCATTTTTTCAGCTCTGGTTATAATTAAAGATGTTACAGGTGTATGTATTTACATTTAGTTAAATACAAAATTTTTATTTTTTGAAAACGTGGGTTGACATCTGTCCGAGGAAGCTTTTACTTCTCGGGACTGACAACGTCAGGCAACTCACCCATCTATCTACTAATCAATTTTTTGTGTTGAATTTTTTAAGACAAAGATCTAGCACATTACCGGTGATGATTTCAATTTTAAATAGGTATCTTCTTCAACATAATATTTATATTTACTTGACCTTTAAAGATATTGTTGGTCTATATATTTAAAGATGTTGCTGGCACTTCTCAGGACTGACAATGTCAAGCAACTCACCCCTCCATCTACAATGTCACGTTACCCTTGATGATTTCACAGCAATCTAATACGCAAGAGGTAAGCTAAACCCTAGCATATTTGCAATTATGTTTAATTTCTTACCAGTGATGATTCTTTCTTGATTTCTTAGAATTATATTAATTTATTTTTAATATATTTTATCTTCCTGTAGACCAAGGATTTTTTTTCTATTTACTATCTCTTTATTCTCCATTTGTTGGTGAGTGGTAGCTTCCCAAAAAATAGATATTCCTGCCACCTGATAGGATAAAGATAACTAAAATAACAAAAAATTAAATTGGAAAGTGATGTCGAAACATGTCACAATACTACCAAATTCAATATTCACATTTCCCTGATTCAAATCACAAGAGCCTTGGCTGAGTCACCCTCCATTAATATTAAAGTACATTGATCAAAATTCTTCCCTCCTGCTTGATTTGCATCGAGTTTGGGAACATCAATTAATTTCCCCTTCTTGGTTCCATCAGTTTTCTTAAGATATTTTTTTGTTTAAACTTTTCCATTGCACTCCTCAAGTCAAACAAAGTTACAAAGCTCATCTTAGATAACCTGACCATACACCATGAATCTTCTTGTACTGGAAGAGACTGTTTCCAATTACCTTACACATATCACATCATCTTTCACACTTTCATTAACTCACAACCTTTATAGGCAATAACCTTGTGATGCAAAGATAGATGAGCATTTGAATCAACGCATTCCTGGAGCCACTGTCAAACCTTGCATTGACCTCTAAGAATCCTTTAAGAAACAATGTGTTATACTCTTCCTTACTATGCACAAATCTTATGACAAGGTAACATCAATATGAGATTTCTCAACTTTATAACATTTGTAGATACTCATTTTTCCCTACTTTGAGCATGAATCAGAAGTATAACCTCTATTACACAATACATCTTCTTGTAGTAGCAATACGTTCTTGTCTCAACACCATGATAGACCACATAATGACATATAGAAACAATGTGTTATACTCTTCGTTACTATGCAGAAATCTTATGACAAGTTAACATCAATATGAGATTTCTCAACTTTATAACATTTGTAGATACTCATTTTTCCTAACTTTGAGCATGAATCAAAAGTATAACCTCTATTACACAATACATCTTCTTGTAGTAGCAATACATTCTTGTCTCAGCACCATGATAGACCACATAATGACATATAGCATGACATTTGGGTCTTGACAGACCTTGAGCTTTTCTCAAAGATGTGAAAACATTTCTTAAGGCATAAAACAAGGTCCTCTTAATATGTCACCTTTTAGAACTACAAGACATTGATGAATCAACACCTTGACATGGTCTTATACCACTTTTAGAGAATTATAAATCTCCTTGATGAAATTCTTTCACTTTGTACATCATGAAGCACTGATAATTTTCATCACCAACTAGGACTGAGTCAGCTTGAAGCACTGACAGAGTAACTTGCACTTGACACTCCAATATTCAATTCATGAATTCCTTAACAAGGATGAGCTTTACCAACTAGATAACAGGACAGATTGCTAGACCTTAGCATCATTGACTTGGATATCTTTATTTTAGACTGATAAAGGTCATTCATAAAATCCAAACACACTTTGAAGTCCTCAACACGTTGAAAAATCATAGTACAACACAGATTCTTAACCTATCAACCTTAAGTCTACTTTCATAGACATTATAACCCCACAGATACAATTAAATTCCCACGACATAATTTTCAAGATAATTAAAGTCCCACAAGATATTCAGGCAATAAATTTTACATTATACACATTAAATCGATCATCGTCTTACATCATCATCTATCATTGATTATCAATTGTCATCATTCATCATCTACGTCCACATACTATTCATGACAATGCAAGTAAACAAGAAACATACATATAATTCATGATAATCACCATCTAATCACCATATAATTAAATTCAAATAGCATAGTACAAACTCAATAGTTGAAGTTTTCAAATTCAATATTAAAAGTTTAGTCAATAATAAAAGTTTCTAATTTTCACAACCATCTAATGCAATCAAAATTAAAGATTGTATATAATTAAATTCAAATACCATACTCAATATTAGAAGTTTTCAAACTCAATATTTATAGTTTCCCCAATAATAAAAGTTTCTAGTTTTCAACCCTCTTTTTCTTTATCCAATTGTACTCCTCTGCTCCCTTCCCCAACGGCTTCTTCCACTATGGTTGTAACCCTTTCCCCAACAGCAGAAATAACCCCTGAACTTATAAGATCTTCTGCAGCACTGTCCAGATTTTTTATAATTCTTTCTTCTTGATTTGTTGCATCTCCATGCGACAGCAAATTTGGATCAGCAATTGCTTTGGCTTTGAACAAGATGTCAGGGTCGAGACCATGCTCTTTAATGATCCGCTTTAGTGTATTGTTTTGTTTGTTAACCAAAACAATATTTTGCTTCAAATTTTTTGTTGCGGATAAGCTGTTCTTTGCTGTTTCCAAGTGAACTTGCAAAACCTTCACCTGACTCTTCAAATTTTCATATTTCAACTGCACAAAAAGAGTAACGTCAATTCAAAGTATTAATGTAAATTTAAAATTTCAAATTAACAAAAATGATTGTTAGAATGTAATAGTACTTATAACCGCTCTATCTCTTTCGGCATTTGCGATTGATACCAAATCCTTGTCCTTTGACCATTTGTTAAAATATGCCTGGGCCTCGGCACTAATATTTTCCAATTTGTTTAGTGCCTTATCTAGAATGCCATCTTTATAGTCGTTATTAAACGTGACAGTCCCACATTTTACTTGGGTAAGTAAGGAATCCATCTTTGCAGGTTGATTCTGGGCTGCAACGTATAAACTATCCCTTTGCCAATAATTTTCATAACGACTAATAATCTCATTGATAAGAATTTTAGCCCTTGTCTCCCATTCTATAAGCTGTTGGATTTGAGGAATTATAAACTCACTGACATGGGATTGAAAATCATTACCAATTAAGTTCTCCAAAGGAAAAGGTGGAAACTCTTCACTATCTGAATCTGAGGCAGAAGATCTTGCTGGAGAAGTGTGGGGGCTTTCACCATGACCAAGATCAACTGCTCCTTGTTTCTGTCTTTGGGTGGGCTGATCCTGTTGTTGAAAAAATAAATCAAGATTTAGATAAATAAATTTGAAGACTGAAGATTTAGATTTAGATAAATCAGAATGTAATTAAAAATTGTAAAGAATATTAAAATTGAAATTTGAAGACTGAAGTATACCTGCTGGCCTTGAATCATCTCGCGGGTATCGAAAAAACCAGTTGGGTCATTGCTATCAATGCCCAAATAATCTTCATCTAAATTTATATTGTTCAAAACAGATATGCCCGTTGCACTGGGCAAGCCACCAAGTGAGAGAGTTGGAATTCGAAACGAGGAGTCAAGGTTTAGTGTCCCGCTAGGGGCCGGAGCAAAAGGCATGCGTTTACCCATGGTCTTTTTCACTGTTCCTCTGGTTGGCATTTTAAAAATTAATGGTTGAGTGGGTGTCGCTGCCGTGGCTTGATCATGACTGACATGTGCTGAAAAGTACAAGAAAAAATTAAAAATATTAAAACAATTCATAAAGTCAAAACTACGAAATTAAACGTTCTATAGAAAAGTTGTACCTTGTTGTCAAGGGGTTGTTTTTTTCGGTGCTACGGTCGGCCTTGTAGGAGTTGTACTCAGTGGCTGTTCTGAAGATATCAATGCATGCGACTGTATTGAGTGAGTTGGGGAAGAAGGTTCCATAGTCCCTGCTATTCATCAATATTAAATGTTGTCAATTCATTTTGATAAAATTTAAATTGAAAAATAAATCTGCAACTTTGGAATTTGTAATTAATATATGAGAATGTATTACTTCTCTGGCGTTTAACGAGTTCAAATTGTTGAGGGTCTGGAGAGGAGTGAGCTTCCATTTCAGAATGGGAGTCCCCCGAAGCCTCCGCGTGTAGTTGGCCTCTTCCTCTCGACATCTTTTTTTTTGGGAATGGCTTCAAGATATCTTCTTTGCAAAACATTAAAATTTAATATTTAATAACTTCGCACTGTAATGAAGAAAATTGTAATACAATTACAAACTAAATAGTTTATACCTGTTGTTCTGCAAATGGAATTGAGAATTTCTTCAAAGCCTCATCAGAGCAAGTAGGAATTTCTTTAGCTTTTAAATTTAAAAGTGCCTTATAGTAGAAGCCGAGGAGATAGTTTGTTGAATAAACGAAAGGTTTTTCTGACATTTTCGAATTTGATATGTCAGCTCTTATTTTTTTGGATAGAAATGTGCACCAATCGAATTTTTGTTTTGAGATAGTGACACAAATGTATGCAATGGCCCAATTTGGTATATCTGTTTGGCGACCCTGCATAACAATTCTGGCTTGAAAAAATGCAATAAGTGCAGCAAGAAAGTGGTGTACAATTGATTGTGTATCTACACCACGCCTGGATTTATTGACATGGGCTGCAAATGCGAAACAGTGAAAATTACTATCAATTTATAACAGCAAATTGTATCAGAATAAAAAACAGAATAAATTTTTTGAATTAAAACGAATTATACTTACAATCAACATGGAAACCGTACTTTGATTTGAGAAATTTCCTTGTTTTCTTCCACGAGTGTTGCCTTGGTTGTAACAGTTGGTAAATTTCTGATAGGAAGGCCGTTAAACCGATGTATGTCATTTGGTTCAATAGTGAATTGGAACATTTGGCCATCGTTCGGAGTCACATAAAATATACCGTCCTCTAAATTGTAGCATGACAGAAGGTAATTCAAAATATCCGGATCTGTTTCGAAATGGGGCATATTAACGAGCCCTGTAAATCCACACTCTTCAATTATACCTTGATATTCTGGAGACATCCTTAAAGCCGTATGGATGTGAGGGCATAAGGGATTCCTGTAGGTTATCTTGGAAATAGATTGACTTGGATTCTCTTCATTTTCTTGCTGAACTTGCAATTGGGAGGCATGTGAAGTCGACATTGTAGCTGTAATTGCGTCTTTGTCAAAGATTTAGACCTGCAAAAATTCAAGAACGGGAAAACGTAAACGAGAAAATGAGCGGAATAAGGGTATTTATAACCTAAATATGGGCGTCACTGTCCCCTATTGACGTGCGTCATTTGCTTCAAATGACGCGCGTCAATAGGAAGCAGTGTCGTGCGTCAATAGAAGGTTGTGTCGTGCGTCATTTGTTTATAGTGTCGCACGTCATTTGATTACAGTGTCACGTGTCAATAGAAGGCTGTGTCGCACGTCATTTGTCTATAGTGTCACGCGTCATTTGTCTGTAGTGTCGCGCATCATTTGATTACAGTGTCGCGCGTCATTTGTTTACAATGTTGCACGTCAATAGAGGACAATGTCGCGCGTCAATAGAGGACAATGTCACGCGTCAATTTATGATAATGTCGCACGTCAATGGAGGACAATGTCGCGTGTCAATAGAGGGCAATGTCACGCATCAATTGAGGACAATGTCGCGCGTCAATTAGTGACTGTGTTGCACGTCAATAGAGAACAGTGTCGCGCGTCAATAGAATCAACTGACGCGCGTCATGACGATCTAGTGTCGTTCCAGTGTCGCACGTCATTAGGAGCTATTGTCGCGCCAGTGATGTGCATCATTAAGGATTCCTATTGTCACACGTCACTGATTTAGCCTTGAAAAACCAGGCAAAAATTTTATTTTTGAATACTGTCAAATTCGCCTTTCGCTGAAAGTGGTTACAGGGATATTCGCCAGGTATTTTCCACCTTCAATTTTATAGGGGTGTCTTAAAATGAACCCTGATAATGTGTGTGATTGATAGTTGTAGTGTAGGACTTTAGTTGTAACATTACATTCAAATGTTGTAAGTGTACATTTAATTATGCTACAAATTCGTACATTTAAAGTTGCATTTCATATTTGAAAACATCAAATAAATGTAGATATGCATGCACATAATGAGACATGTATACATGTGCAGTATTTATATGATGAATGGTAGCCTTTAGTGAGCAATTTTAGTTTCAATAAACATGATTACATTTGATACCCCTTGAACGAAAGTGTCGCTTTGGATAGAAGAAGTGTTGAGTATAGTAGTAGTGGAGGTGCTATCAAAGCAGAGGGTAATATTTACGATGGGTTGAGTGATAGTAGTCTTGCTTCCTCCTTTCTTCTTGCTCCAAGTGTTGGTACGTGCGCCATATTTGAGTATCTCTCGAATGAAAAAGTAGGTGAAATGCACAAATTTGCAAGCGAGGGAACTCTGGAGAAAGCTATGAATGTCAGACCCTACCTTTCAGTGGTTCCAATGTCGATGGTTTCTCTGTGCAAAGTAAGTCCTTGCGACTTGTGGATAGTTAATTCCCAGGGCATTTTAATCGGCAATTGTCTTTGATTCCCTCTCGAAATAGGGGGTATGGTAATATGTAACGGGTTGGAGGGATATCAACATGGGCCTTTATATCTATCAAATTTGACAACAACAAATAAAGGTAATGCTTCTTCTACGATGTCCAGACTTGTTTAAAGGCAAAAATGGAACCTTCTACAGAAAATAATCCTGAAGGAGAGAAATCATATGTTGCTTCTAAGAAAGAAGCAGATAACAGCAAAGACAAGAACCCTCATGCAGCTCCTCTAATGAAAAGGTATAGAGAGAGTTTCACATTATGTATAAGAATTCATTTTTGCAGCAAACAAAGGGTGATGTTTTCAATCACAACTCCCCTATCCTAAAAACTAACATGCTTAGTATGTAAGCACTTAAGAAAGGGACATACCTGATGAAAATAATATGTGAAATCCAACACAAAAATGAATGAATCTTGAGAGCTCAGGTGTCATATGATTTGGGCACATTATACACATGAAGATTTGTAAGGTAATAGAGGGCATTGACACTGTACTCTGGCTGGGTCATTGTTGAGGATAAGTTTGATCAATTATGACTACTTTACAGGTTCTTGAAGTACCTCATGACCTGAATTAAGATTCCTATTATAAAATATGTTACAAGGATAGGTTTCACCTTAATAGTAGAAGAACTTGTTTGAAGTATAATTATATCACAAAAGCATGGAAGATGTAATCGACTACTGACCACTGGTGAACTTATGACATTTAATCTACAAAAGAATTAAAAGGTTTAACCAATGCAAAGCCCTCACACACTGTTAATTTTATAAGGATACCCCTGCAAATCTATATGCACTTCAACGGGAAAACAAATTTGTCAGGGGAGAGGACACTGAACTTCAAATCTGGCACTGTCTCTTCTACTCTCTTTTTTAACCAAAATAGTTTATTAATAAAACATACTATACACAATTAAAGCAGCTAGTGAAGGATGCACATAACCATTTTTTGTTATTCTTCACTCCTAACAATGCCCTTTTTTTGTTATTTAATTTTATCATATATGATGGATGTAAAGCCTAAGAATAAATGTCTGATGAAAGTGAGGTATGTGCCTAACACAAACAACAATATAAATACCTTTGCTAATCGAAATGGAGAAATGGCAATTCTGACGTGGTATGAATCCTATGTCAGAGTGATGACCATAAAGGAAATCCAGGTATAGTGTGACCCCCATCAACAATAAAAATATTCCCTGTAACATAAGAAGATGAGGACAAGAAATGTCAAAATTAAAAAAAATAAAGAGTCCATTGTTACTTAACTCGTTTTCTGTGATCCATTCTAATAAATTCTCGGTTCTTTTCTTCTGTTTGGTTTCAAACTACGTCTAAAGCAAGCCATCCGCCGTTTTTATTGGACTCATTGGAAACAAATTTGATCCGCTATTCAGATCCTTTGACCTTTCATTTGACATTTGATATGGTTGATTGAAGTTATTTCTTTTTATTGTTCAAGTACCATCACATGCAAAGTCTAGTGATTACCTCCCTCCTCGTTTTAACATAGATACATCTATCTGCAAAAGAAATTTATTGAAATGATGCTTTTATATTGAACCCTTGTCTCCTTGCATTTGTGCATGGAAACTATTGAGCACTACATGACTAATGCAGATGCAGTAATGATTTGATTTGGCAAATAAAATGATGCTTTTTTTTGCTTTTTGGTAAATAAAATGATGCTTTTTGCTGCTTTTTAAGATGTAGCTTTGCGAGTAAGATGAGCCCCTGTTTTGGGATTGATACATCCCAAATTAAAGTAAAAAAGAAAAACTCAATATTGGATGGAGTACATGTTGCTTGGGAATTTACTTGTCAGTTTTGGGCTCAGAATACCTTATTTTTACAATAATCTTCAATGGCAGTATGTTATGTCAACATGAGATTCAAAATTTTAATATATAGTCATGAACTAAAGCACACTAAGCTACAATCTTATTGATAAGCCTAATTAGAAAGTGTGAGACAGACATGCACCAAAATATTGGGCGGTTTCCAATATGATGGCTGATTGGAGCATGGTTGTAAATGGGATTTCTTAAGTCTTTGAGTAGCTTAGGTTATTATGTTCCTTATTTTCTTTATAAATATGTAACAGAAAAATAACAAAATATTAACATAGTTTTTCCTCAAACTAACTATAAAGATTTCTGAAAACACTATATGAACAAATTGGTTGCATTAAAAATGGGGCACTTTTAAGGGTTTAATAGATTCAACATGATGGGTCATTAAT